>OZ024814.1:97378726-98084906 GCA_964017055.1 Chloromyia formosa
ATTTTAATATCTTCTCAAAATAGGTTAATAATAGTATATTTCTATAGTTACAGTTAGCACACCCCTGCATTTCTCAAACTCATCCGAGGTCGAAAATATTGATGGCCGACGAAAATCAACACCATGTGCAATAATATCTCCAAATTTCGTAATAATCACGTAAAATTTAATAGTAGTACATTCATTTAGATTTGGTCATTTTGATATCATCCATACAAAAAATGCACATAACAGGTCTCTTGTACTCCATACTAGTACTACGAGTACATCATACTTGCATATTGTTTTCCGTAGAGCGAATTGGAGTTAACCATTTTCAAAAGGGTAATGATTGGTAGGAGAAGAGGGAGGAGGGGAAGCGGGGGGGGGCGTATGCTGGTCGCTGACTCTATTCTCTATAATTATTCAAACAATTTATTCTCAATATTTTTTATGCAAACTTACAATTCGCAATATTAACATGAATGGTTAAGCATCTCCTAGAGTAGGACAGTTCATCTCCTATTGGCATGGGACACTACAAAACCCTCGGATTGCGGGCGTAGCCCACTATTTTCCGATTTCATTTTTGCTGTTATCAATCAATCGGACATACTCAGTTAGTGCTTAGTCCCTTTGTCTGCGTTGTTATTTAGCCGATCGTCGAAAGTTTTCCGGAAAAACGATTAGAAAGAAGAACTTCGTGTGGTTCTGAAAAACAGAATGTTTGAAACATTGGACAACGTTGTGTAATTGCCAGTTTTCACGATTTGAATCTGGAGGTGATATTGTGAGTTTAAAACGCGAAGAATATGATTAAAATTGACACCTTAAAGGTCGGACAATTAAAGCAACTATTACGTGAAAGGGAATTGTCGAGTACAGGCACGAAGGCCAAACTCGTTCAGCGCCTAAGTGATTCAGTGAATAGTGACGAAATATTTCTACGTGACGAAATGGCGAATTCCAAAGATGGTGCGATGTCATTAAATGAGACGGCGGATGAAGATGTAAAATCACTACAGTCGGATATGATCGTTTTAAAACAAATGATGAAAGACTTAATGTCGGTCGTACAGACACAGGTCAGTCAAACTAGTGCTGTAAACAGTGCCGAAAGTTTAGTTCCTCAAAACGAGGCTACGGTAATTCAAGACAGACCAGCAGTTAATGCATGTGATATACGCGACATGGCATCACTTTTGCCAGAGTTTCACCCTACAAGGGACACGTCTCTCAACGCGAAACAATTTATAAATCGAATTGAAATGTTAAAAGACGCGTATAAGTGGCCCGATAATACATTGATATTAGTAGTGCAACAAAAATTAGTCGGTTCCGCTAGGCTGTGGATGGATTCGCAAGAAATTTTTGTGACCTGGCATCGGTTTAAAGAAAAATTTCTAGAAGACTTCCCATGTGATGATAGTGTTGCCAATGTGCATATCAAGATGGCACACACCCGACGGCAAATTAATGAAACGCCACAAGAATATTTTTATAGAATGACGGCAATCGGAAATAAAGTGAACTTACGCGAGGAGGACATTGCGCATCACATTATCAACGGTATAAACGATGGTGATTTAAGAAAAATTATATCGAAAAATTATCGGAAGTGTAATGATTTGTTACGTGACATTAATATGTATTGCGAATACAATCCCGTGAAAAACGAACAATCGTATAATCGGGTTAAAAATACGGACAATTCAGTGAAAAATGAACAATTACATACGAAATCGAATAGTCAGAAACCGGAAGAAAAACCATATGTACGAGACGTGAAATGTTTTAACTGTCACCAGAAGGGTCATTTTTCGATTAAGTGCCCTGAACCTCAACGTAAACACCGATGTACCCATTGCCAACGTACAACTCATAAAAGCGACGAGTGTCCAAGTAAACAAACAAATGAATCCAGAACGAACGTACGAAAAATCTCAGACGGTAACACAGACGGAGAGGTTGTTAAGAACATTCTAATTAACGGCAACGAGATAATGGCTTTTATTGACTCGGGTAGTCAAGTCAGTCTGATTCGTGAATGCTTAGCAATGAGTTTGGGCAACGTCGAAAATTGTACGAGATCTTTATCTGGATTCGCTGGTGGAAAGTATTTATGTTCCGGCAAAATAAACGCGTCACTTGAAATCGATGACAACATATTTGATGCTGATCTATTTATCGTTGTCGACAACCTTATTCCTGAAGAGGTTCTGCTTGGTCGAGATGTTTTATGCCGGGAGGGAAATAGATTCGTTATCAAAGGTGATGAATGCTGGATCGAACCTGATGGCAAAATCAACGTAGATGACGCTGTTAGTCAACAAGAAATATCGGAGTTGAGGAAAATTATTTCTGGAAATCGTAAATGTTTCGCTGAAAACATCTCTGAACTTGGTAAGTGCACGATTGCTAAAATGGACATAAAACTTACGACAAATGAGCCGATAAATTTGAAAGCGTACCGTATACCTTTTGCCAAACGGGCTATAGTTGCCGACATCATTTCTGATTTATTGAAATGTGAAATTGTACGACCCTCGAATTCACCATATGCTTCTCCTGTTGTCCTAGTTGACAAAAAGAACGGCGAGCATAGGCTTTGTGTCGATTATCGATTTCTTAATCGAATAACCGTGAAAACACCTTACCCAATGCCAATTTTAGAGGAGCAATTTGCGCAATTGGCCGGAAATAAAATATTCACGACGCTCGATTTAAGAATGGGTTATCACCAACTGGAAATAGAAGAATCTGCGAAACAATACACTGCATTTGTGACTACCGAAGGTCACTATGAGTATAATCGGATGCCATTCGGACTCGTTGATGCTCCCGCCTATTTCCAAAAGGTAATGAACCGAATCGCAGACGAAATGGATCGCGGAGAAATCTTAGCGTATCTCGACGACGTAATCATCCCGAGCAAAACGGTAGCTGAAGGATTGTATCGACTCGACAAATTTTTACAGTTACTAGAGAAATACGGTTTAACTCTGCGACTCGACAAATGTAAATTTTTGCAAACCGAAATCGTTTACCTTGGTCACATAGTGACTGGGAATGGAATAAAACCCGGTGAACATAAAATAACCGCAATTAAAAATTTTAAAATACCAACTAACGTAACCGAAATTCGTCGTTTCCTTGGATTAACTGGGTTTTTCCGAAAATTAGTACCTCAATATTCGTTAATTTCAAAGCCATTAACAAAGCTTTTACATAAATCCGAAAAAGATAGTTTTGTCTGGAACACCGAGCAACAAAATGCATTCGAAAAACTAATTGAATTATTAAGCAACGCCCCCGTATTAGCTTTATATGATTACTCAGCGATACATGAAGTCCACACGGATGCAAGTAGCGTAGGACTTGCTGGGATCCTTCTTCAATCACATGATGGAAAAAATTTTCACCCTGTTTTCTACTTCAGCCGACATTGCACGGATATAGAGCAACGTTACCACAGCTACGAGCTGGAAGTCTTGGCCGTGGTTGAATCGCTAGAACGTTTTAGAATTTACCTTTTGGGTAAGCATTTCCGACTCATTACGGACTGTTCAGCAATTGCAAAAGTACGGGAAACAAAAGAGTTGAAATCAAGAATCGCTAGATGGTGGATGAAACTATTAGAATTCGACTTCGAACCAGTACATCGTCAAGGAAGCCGACTTGCTCACGTTGATGCTCTAAGCCGATCACCCAATGAATCTCCAAACGAAATGGAGCCAGCAGGATTTATTCTCACTGTCTCCGACGATATCAACGATTGGGTCCTGACTATGCAACTGCAGGACACGCGATTAAATCATATTATGGCAGTTTTAACCGGAAAAGTAAAATCCTTCGATGAAAAGCAGCTTAGAATGGAATATGAGATACAAAATCACCGTTTGTACCGGAAAGTCGATGGGAATCTGAAGTTCATTGTCCCAAAAGCGGTGAGATGGAGAATTGTAAAGCATTTCCATGACGACATGGGACACTTCGCTACCGACAAAACGTTACAGCGAATGCAAAAATCATTCTGGTTCCCGAAGATGAGGAAGTATGTCAAGGAATACATAGCTTCCTGTATTTCTTGTTGCTACAATCGAACACAAAGTGGCAAGCCAGAAGGGCGTATGCATTTCGATGCACCGGAACCAATACCTTTCCGTCTAATACACATTGACCATTTGGGTCCGTTTATACGATCTCGAAGGGGAAATACCCATATCCTCGCTATCTCCGACGCTTTTTCAAAATTTTTAATCATCAAAGCGGTTAAAACTACGAAAACTGCGCCTGTCATTAACGCTCTGAATGAAATGACCGGATATTTTGGACTTCCGAGTCGAATAGTGTCCGATAGAGGGACGGCATTCACTTCCAAGGCGTTTGAAACTTTCTGTAACAACCTTAATATCCGACACACGAAAAACGCAGTTAGAACTCCCAGAGCCAACGGTCAAGTTGAGCGAGCAAACGCGATTATCCTCAACTATCTTCGAACAACCAGCGACAACGCCAAAGATTGGGACACCAAACTCAACGAATTTCAGTGGATTGTTAACTCGCAGGTCAATGCTACAACAGGATTCACCCCCAACGATTTTGTCTTCAATTACAAACTGAATGATGTAGTACAAAACCATCTTGTTGCCGCAGTCCAAGATGATCTTCCCGAAACTTTGTCCGACATCACTTCGGATGAAAGATGCCAACAAGCCTTGGAAAACATCGCCAGAGAAAGAGAAAAGTGGAAAAGCCGATTCGATAAAAAGCATACAACTCCCCGAACTTATCAAGAAAACGAACTGGTGGTTGTTGAAAACGAGCCCGGCGCCACTGGTGAATCACGCAAATTGGAGCCTAAGTATCGAGGTCCCTATATCGTCAGTCGTCAACTTGGAAATGATCGCTATTTGATTGAGGACATTCCAGGTCTTCAGGTAACCTCACGTAAATTTAATTCTGTTTTCTCTTCCGAAAAGCTTAAGCCATGGTGTAGAAGTTACCCCGATCTCGGCGATACCGAAGATATTGATGATTATTCCGAGCCCGAAATCGAGGACGATTTAAACGCAGGAATGGCCGAGCTGTCACCCTGGCAACCCCAATAATGCTATTTTTGGGATGAGAGGACCGAAGGAGAAGTCAGTCTGTATATGGCCGTAGACGCGAACAGTTGACTAGTTGCAATCGTCATCGTGTATTATCTTATTCATTATGTACCTTATTCCAAAATTGATTAAAGCATTTTTTTTAAAGTTTGAATCTATGGTGTTATTTGTTACTTTATTTCCGAATTAACGATTTGACACTACCCTACTTTTCAGGTTTTTTGTCTATAACTCTTGAACCTATTGACGTAGACACCTGATTTTTGGTATGTAGCCCTGAAGTGAGAAGCTGCTTAAGTTTTGATAAGTTGGGCATAATCAGATTAAAGGAACGCCTACCTCCCCTACAAATTTCAAAAAATTAAATATTCTCTTAATTATGATAACTTTATGTAGTCCGGATGGCGCAACGGTTAGCACGTTCGCCTTCAACGCACTGGGCCCCGGTTCGATTCCGGGGATTTACGTGTCGGACTATGAGCCCACTCAGCTGTTAAATGAGTACCCATTATGGGGTAAATAACTCGGTTGAGCGTGTTGCTGATCACATACCTCTGCACAAAAAATCGTCACGATCTAGAAAATGAGATGATGCTGACTCATCTCGAGGCCGTGGTTCGAATTGGACTGTTGCGCCAGTTATTTATTGATTTTATGATAACTTTCGATAGAATGAAGTTAGCGAGTTGAAATCTTGGACAAATGTTTGTAGTAGGATTCAGCTGGCTGATATTGAAAATACGTAAAATCCAACCAACGAAACCCCTACTTCCCTTACAAATCAAACTTCAAATAAGCGATAGCTTTAGATAAAATGAAGCCAGAGACTTGAAATTTTGCTTAAATGTTCGTAGCATGATTTAATTTGATGATGGAGAAGATCCGACCGAAGGAATCCCTACCTCCCCTACAAACGAAACTTCAAATAAGCGATAACTTTTGATGAAATGAAGCTCATGACTGGAAATTTTGGTCAAATGTTTGTACTGGGATCTAGTTGTCATGCAAAATGCGCAAGATTCGGCAAAAGAAACCTCTACCTCCCCTACAAGTGAGGCTTCAAATAAGCAATAACTTTCGATAGAATGAAGCTAGTGACTTGAAAAATTCGTCAAATATTTCTAAAATAGAATGGGTTAGGTTATTATTTTTGAGAATGGTCAAGATCCTCCTGAATGAGTGCCAGTCTCCCTCTCCCCTATAAACTGACCATATAGGAAACTCACTTTCATTGCATATAATCGTTGCCAATTGGTACTTTTGGAATCACCACTAGGTCCATACAAGTCTAGGGTATATACGCTTCGGTCTGGTTTTATTTTAAGCAAGCTCCCCGCCAAACAGCATTAAAAGAAAGGGTTCAATATGCATACCCTAGAAAGAGGCGCAAAGCTAAGATATACTTGGCGGAATTATGTTCATATCAATCCTTTTTGCGGCTGATGAGTTTTTTTTTGCGGGAAATTTTTTACAACAGAGTTGTTTTTGGGAGATATCACATCTTTTTGCATTTCATGGCGGAAGAGCCCGGATATGAATTCCAAA
Source organism: Chloromyia formosa (assembly GCA_964017055.1). Classification (NCBI taxonomy): domain Eukaryota; kingdom Metazoa; phylum Arthropoda; class Insecta; order Diptera; family Stratiomyidae; genus Chloromyia; species Chloromyia formosa. The sequence continues at coordinate 97,385,362 of OZ024814.1, forward strand.
ACTGCTTTAGAATGCTTAAAATTTATCGTTATGTACAATTGACTACCAACGTGTAGGTTTTTCATACATAGAACAACAACCGAAACAATTTACTGCAATTAATACCAAATTTTTAACTCTACAGATTCTCAACTTCCATTTTACGGAACCTGATTCCTAAAACTGTAATTTTTTGCGTATTCATTTTCTCTCTATAAGTTTTACCAATCCGTGGGTTTGGAATTGTCCGAACCATGGATCTACATTACCACGCCGAACTCCAATTTACTTAAACTTGAAATAGAGTCGGTAGATCAGAATATGTTTCGGGCTGGACTGGGCTGTCTGAATGATACAAAAAGAGCGATGAATACATCGTCACTTTAGGCCAGTTCCATGTAAATACATTTCACTTTCATCAATGGCATCACTATGAGTTGCCTTCGATGAAATTAAGTCTTTCGGTCCTATACGTCCGTTGAGTTATTTATATCCTACATGTTCCTTAAGTCGAAACTGATCTTTCTGTTTAATTTCGTGCTTAAGAAGATGCTCTTTTCCACTAATGAACTCAAACATCATAAACAACGGAAAGGTTGCAAAGGTTCCTGGTCACTCGCAAAATCTGTGAAGAATAACTTCAACTCCTCTTCTATTCCACCACTGGTACATATATGATGGCAAAATATATACTTAGTGAACCGCAAAACAAGGCCAACCTGTTGGCCGAAACTTTTGCTGCAAATTCTTGCCTACTACCCACTACTCAAAGTCCACCAGCCATACCCTAATGTGATTCTCACCAGAGACCTTTGCATTTCCGCACTAGGGAAGTATTTAAAGTACTCTTAAAGCTCGATGTATCAAAATCAGCAGGACCTGATGGCATCTCCCCCTTAGTTATAAGACACTGCGCTTCCTCGTTAGCCAAAGTCCTGCGAAAACTCTTTTACCTGTCCTACTCAACAGGAGTGTTCCCATCATCGTGGAAGCTAGGTCATGTCCAACCAATCAGCAAGAAAGGAGAAACATGTTATCCCTCTAACTACCGACGAACAGCACTAACTTCGACCCTATCAAAAGTCTTCGAAACCCTGGTTAACAACCAACTAATGAGTTACCTTAACTCAAAACATCTCATCAATGATCGGCAATATGGTTTCCGTTCTTCGCGCTCCACCGGCGACCTAATGACATACCTTACTGAAAGATGGAATCGCTGTATCCACCAATTTGGCGAAGCTAAAATCATTGCTCTCGGCATTTCGAAAGCTTCTGATAGAGTCTGGCATTCGGCTCCTCTAGCTAAGCTCCAGGCTTTTGGTTTGGACCCAAATTTAGTTAAATGGATCGAAAGTTTCCTTCACGACCGTTCACTTCAGGTCGGCCTTGATGGAGTTAAATCAAATTGCCATACCACCAACGCAGGGGTCCCCCAAGTCCTTTGTCCTTTCACCAACGCTCTTCTTTCTCTTCATCAACGATCTTCTGAGTGTGACTTCCAACTCAATCCATAGTTTTGCAGACAATAGCACGATTGACTATACTTACTCTTACAACTCTGTAGCTGACTCTCGCCGAAATTCAACATCTATCAACACAGATCGCATGTTTGACTCACTAAATGAAGACATTTCAAAAATTATAGCATGGGGTGAAGTGAATTGAGTAGTGAGTAGACTTTAATGCCTCTAAAACTCAATGTTGTCTACTTTCCAAAAAGCGATGTGCTTCACCTGCCGTCCAACCCATTCTTGTCGATGGGATCAGCATTCCTGATTCGCCCATACTGAACATACTAGGTTTTAACATCTCTAATAAACTAAACTGGTCCGACCACATTTTTTGCGTTGCAAAAAAAAAAAATGGGCAGGCGCAGGTAGAACCGCATTATTCGCGTTAGACGAAGTCCAACGGAAAGCCTTCAAGCTTATTGGCGATGAATCCATAACATCTCAAATCAAACCGCTTCAACACCGGCGAAGTGTCGGGTGTCTCTCACCCTTCTATCGTTTCTACGACCACCGTTGCTCTGATGAAATAGCCAACCTCATTCCTGAGCGTCGCTTTCCCTTACGTAACACCCGACTAGCCAGTCGTGCCCATCCTCATCTTCTAGAACTCAGCAGCAGTCGCACCGCCAAATTCTTTGACTCGTTTGTATCCAAGACAACACGAATGTGGAATGATCTACCATCTTTTGTTTTCCTCCGCAACTATGACCTGCAAAATTTAAACGGAATGTACACCGTCACCTTATTCAAACTCAATCCATCTCCCCACTACCTTAATTCCTTACCGCCAACGCTCTGCTCTCACATCAAAGGGTTCCCCCCTAAGCTATGGTATCAACATAAAAAAAGTACTCTAGTGCATTCGCACCACGATCCCCAGTCGTATTTCGCTTCCTTGCAAAGAATACCATTTTTCCAATCAACTCAACATGCCTTCAACAGTAGTCTACTACAATCGCCTCATCACCTCCAGTCATGTGACACCCATCTTTTTTAGACATCACTTCCTTGCGACCAACATCATTTTTCCTCTTCGAAAGACTCAAAATGCCTGCCACAGTAGTCTATTGCATTCGCCTCATCTCTCCCAGACATATGATACTCATCATCCCTTGATATAATGTCTTTTCCAAGAATGTCCTTTTTGCTCTCCAAAAGACGCGGAATGTCACCAGTCCTGACCGATGGACTCACAAAATCTTTACCAGAACTTCAGTGCATTGGTTACATTACCACGATTCAGAATATACCCATAACTACCAGCTTTGGTTTTTGTTTAATTTAATGAGTCCTTTTGCCCTGACGTACATCTCCAGCAACACCAAAGTATAACCGTGTGGTACTTACAATAACCAAAGGAAGCTGTCTACCGAATTTAGTTGAACCACGGACCACGAGTAATGCCTGGAAGATTTTTTCTTTGAAATCATTCAAAAAATTTAAGCGAGAAACTCTATAAAATTTCCCATTATTTTATGTATCTTTTTATCTACTTCACGGATCAGAGCAAAGGATAGCCTATGCACACCCTTCGGACACAGGCAACCCGCGACAGAAGAAACCGAACCTCGATACGCTCCCTACAAGGCTTTAGCCCTGCCAAAGAACAACGAGAACAAGACAATGAGAACAAGAAAAATTTGAAAAATAACGATTTTCAAACTATCATATTTCGAGTGTTTTTCCTCGTATCGAAATGAAATTCGCAACACTTCGTAAGACGAACGGAGAGAACCATACCAAATTTGAACCCCCACAATCACCCGGGGCCGGAGCTACAGAGGTCCGAAAACCCATACTTGTTGTGTCACGTAAACATAGTCTTGGTCACTTTTCCGATTTTTTCGTTTTTCTTTGGATTTTTAACAGTTTTTGGATGAGATTTCGCACGAAAAACGGAGGTTAGTGTGCCAACTTGTCACTTGCGACAATTGATAAAGCTAACTTTAAGAAAAAAGCCAAAAATTGTGCCAAAACAGCAAATAAATAACTCCATAGTTTGCCATTGTACAATACTATAATAAATCCATGATTGTGCCATCTTATGTACTATGTCTAATGCAAGCAAAGGGTACGAGTTAAAAAATGAAAAACGCATTTGTATACCCTTCACGGATGTGATAGGGTATATTAACTTTGTCATGAAGTTTGCAACGCACAGAAGGAAGCATCTCCGACCATATAAACTATATATATTCTTGGTCAGTATGATGAGTCGAGTCGATTAAACTTTGTCCGTCTGTCCGTCTGTCTGTCTGTCTGTCTGTCCGTCTGTCCGTCTGTTTCTATGCAAACTACTCCCTCAGTTTTAAAGCTATCGCGCTGAAATTTTGCAGAGAGCCTTCTTTCTATTGCAGGCAGTATATATGCCGGAACCAATGGAATCGGACCACTACGTCGTATAGCTGCCATATGAACGATCGGTCCAAAAATTCGTCTTTGTGAGAAAAACTTTTTTATTTCTGAAGATATCGTTTTTAGAATTCACACTAATGAATAGTATTTTTAGCCAAATCACATTCCTGAATTTGGTTGAAATCGGACTCCTATGTCATATAGCTGCAATAGGAACGACCGGTCCAAAATTCGTCTTTGTGAGGCAAACTTTTTTATTTCTAAAGGTATTGTTTTCAAAATTCACATTAATCAATAGTATCTTAAGCGAAATCATATTTCTGAATTTGGCTGAAAGCGGACTACTCGATCATATAGCTGTCATAGGAACGACAGTCCCAAAAGCAAGTTTTTGTCAGAAAAACTTTTTTTATTTCTGAAGGTATCTTTTCGAAATTGCATATTATTCAGTCGTATTGACTGCTAAGCCACGTTCCTAAATTTGGTTGAAATTGGCCCACTATTTCATATACCTCTTATAGGAACAGTGAAATCGGTACAAGTTTTACTACTAATTTCAAAAAGGCAAATGAACCGCAAAACACAACGAAGGTATGATACACTTCACGCCGAAGGCTAGCTTGTTTCACATTCGATAGTTGGCGATGGTAGCGACGATACCTTCTCTAATAATGATAATTGGTTAATCAACTTCTTTTTTCGAAATCTTTTTTCTGATAGCTGGTGAAAAGTAAACGTTTCCGTCATTGATCAGAAAAGAGCTTACAACAACTTCATACTTCAATGGAACACTACGAGTATATAAATGCCACAGAATTGGTTCCAAAGTAATGCAGATAAATAAATATATTTGACTCTTGCAAACAAAAAAGACAGAAATACTAAAAGTACATATCGAGATTTTCATTTTAGGCGCCAGAATCTGTCTGTCTGTTAAAACTGCGCGCACGTTCTATCTTCTTGAATTTTCAATGGTAGTTTATGTTTTTGCTGTCGTGTTGTTTCAAAGGAAGATCATTTCGAACGTTTTCTTATCCTAAACATCGATCTTCATACTCCATACGTGAACGTAGAGGACGAAGACTATCGGCGCCCCGACCGCCAGTCATACATTGAACGAACCAATGAGCAAGCTCAATATAAGACCGTCAGAAGTGTTAAAAACAAACGAAAAGTGCACACTGTCTGCGATTATTGAGCCTCGATTTTCTGCATCAATGAATTCGTAACTGCACGGTGGAGGTTACATACTTATGTGAGGATGAGTATCTGTTCAGATCAGGATACATGCTATATAACTACATACTTTGCAGGCACATTGCATTGAATTGGACTTTCTATATCATTTGGGCATATCGACACAAGGAAAATATCTACACTTACATTAGTTTATATCCTTGAATGCTTGTGAGGCATTTGAAATTTAACTCGTTTCGAGATCTAGAGCATACGTCGTCGGTCTCACGTATGAAAAGGCATATACTCGTACATAGATATGCAGACTACGTTCGAAAGGCTGAACATCGGTTAAACGCGTCTCGCGATTCATTAAAAATAAAAACAAATTAGCGACGCAATATTCACGATTGGAAGCCGCGAGAGATATAAATTAAGTACAGTGTCGATGTTAAAAGAATGCCCTTGTGATCCTGGTCAGTCGTGCCTCCATCAAAGGAATATGGGGTCAGTGTTGCAATGGCGGTATCTGGCTGTTGGTAAAACGTCCTTTATAGGGTCGTTTCTATACAACGGAGAATATAAATTACGAAGAATTATGGAGCTGATTTTAAGTGTTGAACGATGCATTTCTGAATAGAGCATAAAGAAAACATCGCAGTTTTTCGCAAATTGTTTAGTCTGATCTGACGTAGATTAGATTAAGTATCAGGGCGTTATTATTGGTAGTTAGATGCAGGGCCGGCGTTACAGGAGGGTAAATGATGTAGTTGTATCCACTCGAAAAATTTCAAGTTAGTAAAATATCCGGACTCAAACGACATTTTTCGAAATTTAGTATTAGATACAATAAAACTTTATATACACAGTTAAAAAAAAACAGTTCGAAATAACACCAACAGTAGGATATGACATTTTTTTATCCAAACGAGGTTGCTTATATCCGTTTTAACTGCACCTGCGCGGAGTCTAAAATCTGGAACTTATAGTATTTTTTTTGGGTGTAATTATTCTATCGATAAATTTTTGGTGCTTAAAACTTTTAATTTCAATATTTACACCAATCCCGTTCAATCAAAAACGAAAAAGACTCCAAGCGAATAACAATTTATATTGTACAAGTCGAATCATGTTTATCTAATAATGGCTTTTCTCAATGTCTCGTTAAACTGCCCGATAATTAAAAGAGACATGAGCTTATGCAAGCGATAAACAGCCCGATAAATATTTCTATTTTCTCATACGCCCGTTAAACCACCAAGCGACAAATTTGTGGAGCGTATCTTAAAATTGTATTGGGTTGAACTTTCAATCGGAGACATGCTGCTGGGTATTTCTTTGGGATAAACTTTTAACCGATTGCCTCAGAAGAGAGAGATTAAAAGGAAATAAAATTGTCCGAGAGGAATAAAGTAATTTTGCTCCAGGGTGAAGTATGAGGGGAATGAGTCGACATCTTTTTCTTACCTATGGACGGGCATTGCAGTTAAAACATATTCATTTGAACGCATAGCGCTCGAACGTTTACTTGCGCATGCGAATTTAGAATTTAGTGAACAGTAAACGGTGGTTTCATCTCCTTCTACAAAACTGTGTACCGAATGCGAGGTCTTGGGATTTTGTTTCGGATAGGCCCGTTTTCTCAATGTCTCGTTAAACTGCCCGATAAGCTAACAGAGACTTGAGCTTATGCAAGGGATAAACTGCCCGATAAATATTTCCATTTTTTCATCATCATCGTGGCGCGACAGCCCGACGTGGGGCCTTGGCCGCCTGGATCGTTGTCCTCCAATTATCTCGGTCACGTGACCGCGTCCTACAATTTTGGAAGCCCAGTAGCTGCGCGGCGTCCACACCTACTGAGCTCTCCCAACGAGATCTCGGTCGTCCTCGCAGTTTCGCTCCATCGACTTGTTCTGCTTTCATTAGTCTCTTAGGCATGCGATCATCGTCCATTCGTTGTACATGCCCTGCCCATTGAATTCGTTGAAGTTTGACGATTTTCGAGACTTGCAGCTCATCGTACATTTCATACAACTCATGGTTGTACCGGATGCGCCAGCCATCTCGATCGCAAACAGCCCCGAAAATTCGCCGTAGAACCTTACGTTCAAATGTGGCTAGCATGTTTCCGGAGGCTTGAGTTAGGGTCCATGCTTCGCAGCCGTAGCATAGCACTGGTCGTAAATTGGTTTTGTACACGCGGAGCTTCGTGTTTCTGTGCATATACTTCGATTTCATTATGCGGAGAGCCGAGAAAAAAGTCTTATTAGCTAACTGTGTCCATTGCTTGATTTCGTCAGTTTCGTTGGCGTCCCGTGACAAGTTGCAGCCCAAGTATATGAAGTCGTTCACAAACTCGATGTTGAGGTCCCCCACATTGATGCTCGATTGTGCGGGTGTCCTTGTCGTCGATTGGATCATTATTTTAGTTTTACCCTCGTTGATACGTAGTCCAACTTCTTTTGCTGCGGTATCGAGCGTATGCAAAAGTTCTTCTGCGTCGGTCAATCTTCGGGACATTATGTTGATGTCGTCGGCGTACGCTACTAATTGTGTCGACTTGATGAGTGCGGTCTTGCTGTTCATATTCATGGCCCGAATGGCGTATTCTAATGCTAGGTTGAAGAGCGTCGCTGCCAGTCCATCGCCATGTTTCAGAACAGTGCGTGTTTCAAATACATAGATCAGTAAGTCTATTCTGCATCCTGACTTGTGAGACGGAGTTGGTCATCGTCATCTTAGTCAGTCGCACCAATTTGGCCGGTATACCAAATTGCAGCATGATATTGTACAGTACTCCACGATACTGCTTGAAGTCGACAAAGATTTGGTATACTCGTACGTTTACGCTGTATTCCCAGCACTTCTGGAGTATCAGTTTGACTGTAAAGAGCTGATCGGTTGGGGAGCGACCAGGTCTGAAACCGCTTTGATATTCGCCAATGATTCGTTCTGCGTACGGTTTTATTCTATTTTCCAGAATTTTCGTCAAAATTTTATAGGAAGTACAAACTAGTGAGATGCCCCTGTAATTCTCCCTTTTTATGAATTGGACAGATGATGCTTCTGCGCCAATAGTTTGGGATCTCCTCGTCCTACCATACTCGCAGGAGTAATTGATGTATGGCACCAGCTAGACTCGTTCCACGGAATTTTAGCAGTTCAGTTGGATTCTCGTCAGTGCCCGGCGCTTTATTTCGTTTTAGTGACAGCAACGCGAGATCAACTGCCTCTACTGTCGGGGGTTGTATGGTTGGGCCTAGATCAACAATATCGTCGAGAGCTTCTTGTGTGGGGATGTTGGATGGTAGGTTCAGAAGCTCTTCAAAATAAGAGGCCCATCGTTTTTTAATGCCCTCGGTGTTGCTGATGAGGTTTCCATCCTTGTCCTTACAAAGGCTAGTCCTGGGTTGGTTATTCCCAGTATTTCAGGCACAAATATCGTTTCACAGGAAAAGCGATCCTTACTCGACTCCTTAGTTCAAACAATCAAACACGTCTATGACAAATAGAGAAGTAAGGAAGGAGATTCTATGGACATATCTCTGGCCCATGAGGATTGTACCATTGAATGCGTTTTACTGTGCACCACTCAGCGTCGATTGCAGGCGACGATCAAAAAGATACATACACATAATGTTCCGTGCTCTATGGTTTGATCACTAATCGCGAATAATGTGCGACGATAGTGTGCCTGACAGTAAAGCACTCAATCTCACGGGCCCCGAGGTATGATGAAATTAGCCCGAACCATAATGGTCATATGAGGTATTAAAATTATCTGAGTTTGAATTTACTTAAGATCAAGATTATCAAACAAAAAAGTATTATGCACAGTTAAAAATCTTGGTCTATTATCAATGCGAATTCGGCTTACATAAATACATATGACGACACCAAAATTGTATTAGATTTTAATAAAATGAAAGTATTACAATTATTGCTTCCGCAATCTTCACTGGTTTAAATATTAAATTTTGCTAGCATTATTTTCTTAATCAAATTGTTGGTTTAAAATTTAATCTACAGATATTATTATACACAGCGTTTTTCTTTTAACCCCTCTTTCTACATTGGTTTTTTTTTTCAGTTTTCTAAACTTCCGAATCCTTTGTTACGCCCATCGCATGTTAGCCAGCTAATCTTAAACTTTTTTCGTCATGGCGCAGCATCGAACCTGTGAACTCCGTGTTGTAGAGTTGCGACCTAGACCACGGCCACGCAGCATAATATTTTGAGCTCACTGCGAGTAGTAATGCTGAAACTTGAGAAGCAGAAAATATACTTTGTGGAGTTAACATAGGGAGGCAAAAGACGTTTTCCATAATAATAATAATAAAACGACTAAAGGATTATTCTTTCGGATCCTGGAATGTACGCTCCCTGAACAAACAGGGGGACGAGAAGGCCCTCCTTCAACAGGTCGAAAGTACAAACTGAGCATTACTGCAGTTCAGGAAACAAATTGGCTTGGCAGCGAGATCAATGACAAGAAATCGCACACAATTTTTACAAGTGGCAAACCATCGGGCCGCAAGGAGTTTGGAGTAGCATTTATAGTGAACAATCACCTCAAACCGCATATTATTGACTTCGAACCCATAAATTAATGGCTGTGTGCGGTTCGCATTAAGACTCGATTCTTCAATCTCTGGGTCATCAATGTGCACGCCCCACTGAAGTTAAAGACGAGTTCTACGCCCGCCTTGAAGCTCTCTTCGACTCACTTCAACAAACGACGTCAAATTGCTGTTGGGAGACTTTAACGCGAAAGTCGGAAAAGAAAGTTGGCACCGGGGGACCACTGGAGGCCACAGTCTTCATGAAGGATATAACGACAGCGGCCAGCGACTTACCGACTTCACCTGCAGTAGGAATCTAGTCGTAAGCTCTACGTGTCTCCCGCATCAACGCATTCACAAGCAGACCTTGAAATCTCCAGACACACATACCGTAAACCAAGTTGATCACGTCCTTATTCGCAAGAGATGGGCGTCTAGTGTATTAGATGTCCACTTCTATCGAGGAGCAAACTGCGACTCAGATCATCACTTGGTGAAGACGACCTACAGATGTAGAATGTCCTCAGTGCACCAATCGAGAATTAGCCCTCCTAAAGTCCTTGCGGTTGATAAGCTTCTGAGCGATGCTTCGGTGGTGGCGTACGCTACCGCCCTTGAGGAAAGACTATCACCTATGCTACACAACATCAGCAACACCCATGGGTTCTGGGAAGAACTCAAGGGTACCATCAGCGATATCGCAGAGAAGGTTGTGGGGTATAAAGCCCGGCGAGCGCGAAACGACTGGTTTGATGAAGAATGCAAAAATTCACTGGACGCGAAAAACGAGGCCTACAGACAATGGATTCAACGAGGAACCAGAGCCAGAAGAGAAAAATATGACGAGCTTCGGCGAATATCGAACAGAATAATTAGACGTAAGAAACGTAAATACTTTGACGAGCAGGTGCTGAATATAAACGAAAACTTAGCTAATCGGAACACCAGACAAGCGTACAAACTAGTAAATGCAATTAAGAACGGCTACCAACCCAGGACTAGCCTTTGTAAGCACAAGGATGGAAACCTCATTAGCGACACCGAGGGCATTAATAAACGACAGAGGCGTAACTAGGGGTTTTGGCGCCTATGGCCAACTAACCCTGCGGCGCCCTAGTGTAAAATGCATTAATAAACATCCTAAAAAAACATTGATTTTAGCTATTTCCACAAATGCACGCTTCACACTACTAACACAATACGAGTAGAATTCGGTAAAGCAGAGCGTGTATGCCCCTACATACTCGTAAAACTGTTAACCAAGAATTCACTTATATTATTATACACATTGATTTATTCATTCTCTTCACACAATACAATATATTCATTGAGTGGGAAGTATCCACGCAGAAACGAAAAGAAAAATAATTGATTTCATTCATTCAAAGTAATTTTTGTTAATTACTTGCCTAGGTTAATTTCAACAAATAGGAACTTTTATTGAGTGAATTTTCGAGTTTATCGATTTTTATGTATTGCCAACTGTCAGAAATAAAAACAGAAGGAGCAAATGAAATAAGCACGATCTGACATAAAAAATCAGAAATTCATTTTGTGAAATACGACTGAGTAAAAATACTAGAAAAAAAGATAAAAGGATAAAAATAATAATTTATATTTTTCAGTTCAGTTGTAGTGATTTACAGTACAATAAATAAACTGTTCCTCCGACTTAAATTTCAAAAACAAAGATAAGAAAAAAATTCTTTTAAAACTTAATTATTTTTCAAGACTGGGTTTCTAAAATAGATTTCGAAAAAATGAAGGTAATACTTTAAGCTGCGAATTGCCTGAGAAATGGCAGTATGTTTAGACGGTAATTTTCTTAAATTCTGCCTACAGGGTGTACCGTTGATAATGGTAAATACCTTAATGGTAGATAGTATGGGAAATGCGCTCTTTTGGGGAAAATTAATATATTACCGGTACAGAGTTGTAGCACTTTTTGTAAATTGCGTAAAAAAACTTTAACGAACAAAATCAAAATTTGTCAAATTCCCAATCCAAGATTTGTTCTTTTTTAATTATATTAAATTTCATATAATTGGACTTTTTTCGGTTAAAAATTTTTTTCGTTATTTCAATGATATTACCGTTTAAACTTTAATGAAATTCCGAAATCCATTTTTGATCAAAAATTCAAATGATAATATCGTAACGGTACTTCGAACTCACAATTTCGCAAAATTGGGAAAACTTGCCGCATTTTGTTAGCTTTATAATGATTAAGAACCTAAGACCACTGTCTTTTACCATTAATATCGCATTGTTGGTAGTTGTCTTCGTCTTGTAAGTCCTTTCGTTCTACGTCAGGACCAAGGGGTAAACTTTAATATATAAAATCCGAAAATTTTCAAATTAAGTCCTTAATTAATATTGTTTGAAATCTATTGAAAAAAATGGTCAACCTTTGTCAACTTTGCAGATTTGTCACTTCAAAGAACCGTTACGAAATTATCATTAGAATTTTTGATGCAAAATGGAGTTTTGAATTTTTTTAAAGTTTAAAAGTTGTATTTTTGAAATAACGTCAATTTTTTTTTTAACCCGGAAAAAATCCGCTTATATGAAATTTAATGTGATTCTAGAAATTAACATCAAATCTTGGATTGAATAATTGGAGATTCGATAAATTTTTATTTTGTTCGTCACAACTTTTTTGCACAATTTCAAAAAAATGTTTTAACTCTGTGACGAAACGACTAGAGAGAGGGTTTATGTCGTACAATAATTTACCATTTATAATATTTACCATAACAGTAAAGTATTTGCCATCATAAACGGTACACCTTGTACATTAATTATAAGAACGCGAATGAAACATTAAAGAAGCTTAACTCTTCGGGCTTTTGCTTTGGCAAATTCATCAATGACCTCTTCGAAATCAACTTCACTGAATGTATTATATTCGATTGACAATAGGCTTAAATTACTTAGTCTTTCTTGCTACATAGTGGATCTTAAGTGTTTTTTCATTAATTTAAGTTTACTGAAGCTTCTTTCCCCGGAAGCTACTGTTACTGGCATTGAAAGGAGTATTCTCAACGAGGTTGTAATGTTTGGATACGACTCACACAAGTCCCAACTAACCATTTTTTTCCAAAATTTGCAGATGGTGAAGTTTGGGGATATCTTTAAATAAGCTTTGAGCTTGATACTTCAAGCAATCAAGTTCATTATGAAATTGAGCACAATCGAAGTCACTTTCATACACAGAACATAAATTAGTCGCAGCTGTTTTTAATTCAGATAGTGGCATTTCGTTTATACATTTTCCAGTTGCAAATCTAGAATACCCCCATTTGTGTCAAAATCATCCTAGAGATTTGATAATTGATTTTGCAATTGCTGCGATGCAAGGCTGTTTGTAACTGATTAGGAAAACTTGCGTGGTTCAGGTACGCCTCAATATGTGAGGTGACGTCAGTCAGTCAGTCTGTCTGTTTTCACTTTAAGTACCATACAAACATAAATGATTGCACCAGGCGTAGCTACGGCCATTCTAAAGGTCTTCACAGACTATCGAACTAAACCAAAATACTAGCACTATGCACATAACACAGCTATTATGTTGTTAGTGTTATGTAAACATTTTGACTCTGCTCTACTCTACTCACTAGCCAAAAAACGCAATTAAAATAGGTAGACATATACTAAAATATCACAAAATCGGAAATGAGGGAGTTCTATAATATGTTTGCACCAAGAATCACAAAGATTAAAAGTGTGCATATGTACTCAAAAAGTAATATCGAAACTAAATTGTTTTGTCGAAAAAGCTAGTCCAACAACTTCGACTAAAATCGCAAAGTTTCCGTAAGTTTTTAAACATATCGGACGTATCTTACCTTTTTTTCTAACGACTCTTCACTTATTATCACAACCCGCTTCAGAATAAATCACAGCTATTAGGAAAATAAAAATCACCGGCACGAACCAACACGCAATTATCTTTTCTAATTTGTTTCCCCAATCCAGAAAAATTCGAAAAAACTATGAAATGCAGAACAAGCACTACTTTGCCAGAAACTTGCAGTAGATACTCTCAACAGAATACAGCTGCAACATGACCTTGCATGTTTGCTTTCTAGCTGTGATACCCATTAGGCCGCATTTAAAACCATGTACTTGTAAATCGCGGCGGTCGCCGCGGCGGCAGCGGCAGCCGTATGCAATTTAGGAAGGTAACTTAAAGTGGCGGTTTTGAGATTGGAATGTAGTGGTTTGGGACGGCACAATGAAATTACCCATTGAAAAACAATGAATGGATAATAGTAGCAAAAACCGACAATATATAAATTGTTTCTTTCAAACCAAATGATAATGAATTGCAAGTAAAGTATCTGGTAATTGTTTGCTTCTTCTTTTTTTTTTGAAAAGCATGGTTTTTTCTACGCATGGTTGCCGGCGATGGCGCCCCTTTGGACGAGGCGCCTATGGCCGCCGCCACTCTGGCCATACCCTAGTTACGCTACTGATAAACGATGGACCTCTTACTTTGAAGAGCTTCTGAACCTACCATCTAACATCCCCACACAAGAAGCGGTCGACGATATTGTTGATCTAGACCACCCCATACAACCCCCGAGAGTAGAGGAAGTTGATCTCGCGTTGCGGTCACTAAACGAAATAAAGCGCTGACGAGATTCCGCAACTGAACTGCTAAAATTCGGTGGAACGGGTCTAGCTAATGCCATACATCAATTACTCCTGCGAGTATGGGAGAACGAGGAGATCCCAGACGATTGGCGCAGAAGCATCATTTGTCCAGTTCACAAAAAGGGAGATAAACTGCGCTGTGAGAATTACAGGGGCATATCACTAGTTTGTATGTCCTTTAAAATTTTGACGAAAATTCTGGAAAATAGAATAAAACCGTACGCAGAATGAGTCATTGGCGAATATCAAAGCGGTTTCAGGCCTGGTCGCTCCACAACCGATCAGCTCTTTACGGTCAAACGGATACTCTAGAAGTACTGGGAATACAACGTAAACGTATACCAAATCTTTGTCTATTTCAAGCAGGCATACGGCAGTATCGATCGTGGAGTACTGTACAACATCATGCTGCAATTTGGTATACCGGCCAAATTATTGTGACTGACAAAGACGACGACCACTAACTCCGTCTCACAAGTCAGGATCTATAATAGACTTACTGATCTATTTGAAATACGCACTGGTCTGAAACAGGGCGATGGATTGGCACCGACGCTCTTCGACCTAGCACTGGAATACGCTATTCGGGCTATGAATTTGGACAATAGCAAGACGCTACTCATCAAGTCGACACAATTAGCAGCGTAGGCCGACGACATCAATATATTGTAATGTCCCGAAGATTGGCCGACACAGAAGAACTTTTGCATATGCTTGATACCGCTGCAAAAGAAGTAGGACTACGTTTCAACGAGGGTAAAACTAAAATAATGATCCAATCGACGACAAGGACACCAGCACAACCGAGCATCAATGTGGGGGACCTCAACATCGAGTTCGTGAACGACTTCATATACCTGGGCTGCAACTTGTCACGGGACGCCAACGAAACTGACGAAATCAAGCGACGGATACAGTTAGCTAATAAGACTTTTTTCTCGGTTCTCCCCATAATGAATTCGAAGCATGTGCATAGAAACACGAAGCTCCGCATATAGCTGCGAAGCATGGACCCTAACTCAAGCCTCCGGAAACATGCTAGCCACATTTGAACGTACGGTTCAACGGCGAATTTTCGGGGCTGTTTGCGATCCAGATGGATGGCCCATCCGGTTCAACCATGAGTTGTTATTGTATGAACTGTACGATGAGCTGGAAGTTTCGAAAATCGTTAAACTACAACGACTCCAATGGGCAGGGCATGTACAGCGATGGACGATGATCGCATGCCAAAGAGAGTAATGAATGCAGAACGAGTCGACGGAGCGAGACTGCGAGGACGACCGAGATCTCGTTGGGAGAGCTCAGTAGGTGTGGACGCCGCGCAGCTGCTGGGGTTTCAAAATTGTAGGACGCGGTCACGTAACCGAGATAATTGGAGGACAACGATCCAGGCGGCTAAGGCCCGACTTCGGGTTGTCGCGCCACGATGATGATGATGGCTTTTTGTATCGGTTCTGCGTCCCATATTGCTGCATGGGTTGGTTATTTAGTGGAATGCTCTACGCACAGAGACAGAGCAGCATGCATGGCCATAAGTCGGGCTTTCCGCTCAACCCCATCAGCAGCTTTAGAGGTAGTGCTGAACCTTCTTTCTGTGGATATTGTAATTGAACCAGTCGCTGCCAACACGGCGATCCGCATAAGGAAGACAGGTCAATGGGCAGACTCAAACATTGGCCATGCTTCAGTACTGAACAATATTGAAATCCTCTCTTCTACGGACTTCTATTTCTATATACCAAAATACTGGTTCGGAAAAAATTATACTTGCGTAAGAAATCCCATATCAGCCTAGTGGTGGGAGTCATAACGTGCCATTGTGTCGTCGGGGAACATGCCAGAAGGCTCCGACTTCCACACTATGGCTTTTTTTGAAGCTGTGCGGGTGAGGAGGAGAGCAGTTTTCATCTGCTCTGTATTTGTCTGACATTGGCACGTCGTAGAAGATCTACTTTGGGGTCATATTTCTATAATAATCTGGAGGATGTGTGCTAGTGCAGATGTGGGCAAACTCCTCCGTCTAGATAGCAACCCTGGTTGGCTAATCACTAGATGATGGCTGAAGGTGTGTATTACTGTGCAGGCACGTAGCCAGGGGGGGGGGGGGGGGGGTCCATGGGGTTCGGACCCCCCCCCCCCCCCCCCCCCGAAATTTTTTCAACATGCATTACACGAACCTTAGTGATGATAACGTGAAAACATAAACATATGTAAACTAAACTAATGCACACCCATCCCCATTTCATTGTTTTCGGTGTTCTTAGATAGAATAGTTGAATTTTACGCTCTCCGCAATATTCAGTGAGTTGTGAAAAGAACTTACGGAATAGTGACCACAAGTGTGTGTACGCATTGATAAAATAACGGTACGTGTTGGTACATATTTTACTAAATAGTGGTTTGAACGTCTGAGCTTATAACGTTGGATGTTGGTATTTGACAAAATTATCGTCTGATGACTGATTTTAGGTATACGTGCAGACGTTAACGTTTTTGTACGAGAATACAAATTATAACGAATGCGACATACGTATCGACCTCCGGTTGGTATGTGAACATACTTTAATAGTTATACGAATAGTTCATAATCATGAAGCGATCGACCGTTCCTGCAAAAATAACATCTTTTTTTGCAAAACAGCAGAAACTTTCAACAGGTAAGTTTGATAGAACGACTCTGTTCCAAGGTTTCTAGGTTAAATTTTAGAACATGATTGATGGTTACATTCGCACCAACAATAAATATTTCTACGTAAACCAAAACTGGTAAATGCACCGGAATTTGTATATAGGTACATGTGTATATGATGTTTAAAAATAAGTACAGTTTAGTCGTGATAATATCAACACGCGATAATATAAACTCTCTCAAATTTCGTAAAATTAAACATTCTATAGTTAGTTTGAATTCTAACTATAGAATGTTTAATTTTACTTTCAATAAAAAAAATCAACTTTTTAAAATTTATGAATCTGCAGATTCCCCTTTCAACCAAAGAAGTGTTGGTTTTGGTCCACTTTTCAGTGAGAGTAAACTCTTTCGATGTAAATAAATAAAATACATAATATGTACTTCTGGTGAAGCGAAGCAGTATTTAGTTAAATGAGTTTACTGGATCCAATAATTCTAACTATCATCAAATTTTGATGTTGATGTTATCCCGACTGCATTTTCATTGCTTCATTCTGAAATTTAACATAAAATTTACCCAAATAGTATTGTGCTTACTATTATTTTTAGATCTATAATTTGACAGTATGCCCTATTCCCATTTTTATTTCATGTCTTTTAGCGGCTTTATCATCGTCACTACAAAAGTCTACGGAAGTAACCAATATTTCTGAAGGCGGTGATGTGATATGTGTTGGAAAAGAACCGCAAGTGCCATATTCGCTTTCAGCTCCTACTGAATTAGGGACAGAGACAGGCGTAATTAGTGATGGGTTTAATTTGGAACGTGATATCCCTTCCACATCACAAGGAAATTCAGCATCTGGCGGAAATTTTGTATGTTTTCATCCTGATACTTTCGACTTGGCAAACATAAAGAAGCGCGAGCAGCTCGAAGACCATTTAAAGGAGAATATTTTGACAAACAAAATAATTCCCAATCAGCCATTCAAGTTTCCTTCAACTGAAACCAATAAAAAACAATTGAAATTTCAGCCATGTTGGTTGGATAGGTGGCCTTGGCTAGCATACTCTCCATTAGAAGATGGGGTATACTGTAAAATATACTTCATCTTTTATAAAGAGACCTGTGGCAAAGGCTCTCACGAAAGTCCTGGATCACTAGTATTTAGCCCATTCAGGCGGTGGAAAAATGCAACCGAAAAATTTGATAGTCACAGCAAACTACAATACCACCGTGAGAACGTACTAAATGCTGAAAGTTTCCTCCGAGTTATGTCTGGGAAAATAGAAGATGTGGCAAGTCAGGTATGCAGTCAACGAGCTAAAGAACGTGAAGAGAATAGACAAGCTTTAAGACCCATAATAGAGACAATTCTATTTTGCGGAGAAAATGAGCTTCCTTTGAGGGGTGATGACGACAGCGGACCCCTCACACTTCAAAAACCGGAGAAAAAAGACGGAAAGTTCAGGGCATTACTAAGGTTTAGGGCTAACTCTGGTGATCAAAATTTAAAAAAACACATTTTGAACTGCCGCAAAAACGCTTCATATATCAGTCCGGAAATACAAAATGAGGTGATACAAATAAGTTCGACACTTATTCAGGAAACTATTGTGAAAAAAATAAAAAAAGCTGAATATTTTTCAATCTTGGCTGACGAGACTATATATATCCTCAGTCGAGCAATTATCAATATGTATAAGGTATGTTGACATTGAATCTAAAAAACCAATTTTGCGAGAGGACTTCCTAGGATTTGTTCCTATTACCGATACTACGGGGGAAAATATAGCAAAATCTCTTTTGGCTAAAATAGGAAGTCTAGGGCTTGATATGGCAAAATGTGTAGGTCAAGGGTATGATGGTGCTTCAAACATGTGCGGTAAGGATAAAGGTGTTCAATCCAGGATAAAAATGCAGTATCCCAACGCAATCTACGTGCATTGTGCTAGCCATAGGCTTGATCTGGCATTGTCTGACACAATGTCTGCTCCAGTCGTGAGAAATTGTTTGGATCTGTTAAGGAAGATAATAAACATGTTCAGGAAGAATGCCCATGCCAGCCAAACGCTTAAGGATGCCATCGAAATGAACATACCCGATTCAAAAAAGAAAAGACTACTTAGTCTGTGTGAAACTAGGTTTATAGAACGCCACACAAACTTGTTAAGTTTTGTGGAATTGCTAGAACCTATATGCATTAGCCTGGAAGAAATTTCACAATCAGGCCGCCAAAGTTCAGGATCGGCTGGTGCATTTCTCTCCGCAATAGAAAAAAGCGGTTTCTTGATTTCTTTGTTGGTATGTGAAAGCATTTTAAGTATCACACTTCCGTTTTCGATATTCCTCCAAAGTGTCTCGTACGATTTAGCTAGTGCTACGAGGTGTTCAAACGACATTATCTCAACTCTACAGGAACTACGAACTAATGCTGACGTTGAGTTTAAAAAAATTTTTGTTTCTGCGTCGAACCTATCGAATGAAATTTTCGGTGCTGAAATTCAAATTCCAAGAATAAACAAAAGGCAAACCTACCGGGAAAATCACCAAACAAGTTCAATAGAGGAATATTACAGGGTGACAATATTCATACCATGTTTGGACAATGTGATTATCAACTTACAGGAGCGGTTCAATAAAAATGAAAATCTGTTAAATGCTTTTCAGATACTCCTTCCTGGTTTTGCATCCCCTGATTATGCCCAGAAGCTCCAAGTTCTGTCCCCATTCTTTGAAAACAAGTGTTCTTTGGCGGCACTAACAGGAGAATATCGGATTTGGTGTCATAAAATAAAGGCGGTGAACAAAGACACTGAAGTTTTAGAGGTTTTAGAACTTTGTGAGGAAAGATTTTTCCCTAATATCAACAGCCTTCTCGTAATTTTGGCAACGATTCCAATCACAACATCCAGTGTTGAGCGCACATTTTCCACAATGAAGCGAGTAAAGACGATGCTCAGGAACAAGACCAGTAATGATAAGCTCAGTGCTCTTGCGCTCTTGTCGTGTCACTTGGATATCGCGGTTGACCCAGACCATGTTTTAAATATCATGGCAAAGAAAAAAGGCCGGAGGATTTTTTTATAATTCTTATATGGTGATATTTACTCAACTTGTTTATGCTTCTGTTTCAACTTTTGCTAATATATAATTTTGAATCGATTTGAAATTGATTATAATGAACACATGCTTCCATATGAAAAAGTTGTTACATGTGCATTTCGAAGCTTGACCACATGAAGCGTCGAAATGCAAAAGTAACAACTTTTTCATATGGAAGCATGTGTTCATTATAATCAATTTCAAATCGATTCAAAATTATATATTAGCAAAAGTTGAAACAAAAGCATAAACAAGTCGGTCGTACGTATGTCGGGGAATGACTGTAATTGTAAGATATTCATTTTGAACATAGCACATTTTCTTTTATTCAATTCCTAAAATTAAACAAAATGTTGGTGGATAGAGAATGTGTTCACATGAATAGCACATGCTTTTTTTTAATTCATTAAAAACTCATCATACGAGTTTGACTTGTTCCGCCGGCACAGAGTCTCTTAGCCAACAACGTCTAAAGTCCTACTTTCTTTTTCAATTTGTCATCATTCATCAACAAAAAGTTGAGTATGTGGTATGTACTTGCTTTTCTTTCATAAAAAGTACATAGAAGATCCTCATTTAAATTTATTTTGACCCTCCAGTTCTCTACGCCACTGTCTTACAACTTCAATTGATAACCCTGTAATTGCACTGTAGCATTGCATTGGATACACAGTCCACCCTCAAAAGTTATCCATTCATGTGGTTTTGATCTCCACACTATGCAATGCCACGCCGGTTCCTATCTTCACTTTAGCGATATCAGCGCCATGGGGCCGTGCCGTCGGGTATTGACGACACAATAGTTTCTCTCTGAATTAGCCATCCCTGTTGTTCACATGGAGAGAACAAAAGAGTAAAAATATTATGTTTATCACAAACACTAACAAAACCACAATTCTTAGTTATTCAAGTTCTTTACAAAACTGGAAGAAAACAGAAGATAAATATATCGAAATGTGTGTGCCGTTGTAGTGTGTACTCCACAATTGAGCACTGCATTACCGCCAGTCGTACACCATTCGCTCGCTTGAAAGGCTTCTTCACGTAGGTGTGAAAATTGAGTCATGCGTGATGGGCACACCTCTCTGTTTGTTTATGACTCCATCTCTTTTTAACGGTTGGTCAGACTCAGAGTTTATCTTTTTCCGATTGACATCATTCTTTGATGGTGGCCATGTTCATTTGAGAGTGATGGCAAAACTGTATTTCCATTCAGAGACGTTTGAATGGAAAGTGAAAGTTCTTGCGGGGGAAATATCGATTTTCTTCTGAGTGAAATTTTTCTCTTCATTCAGAGATGCTGTAGCCATCGAACAGTGTAGTTGATTTGCTTGGTAGCATCTTGTGCTGCAGTCAAGAATAATAAGGTAATGTTAAAGGAAAAGAAAGTATTAAATGAAATCATTTATAATAATTATAGTAGCCAATATTCAGGATTTTTACACATAACGTATAAAAGTCTAGAGTGTTGAGAGTTAGAGTATAACAGTAACGATGGTGCATCTGCCGGAGCTGCATGTTCCAATGATCCGAAACAATCTTAAACGGATAATATGAGTAGTAATTGAACACTTAGAAATTATATGTACTTAAGAAACTATAATATGGTGTAATAGAATGGTTGGCAATGCACATGGAAATGGAACATGAAACCAAACTATTTAAAGCTAGTCACCTGGAATGTGGTTGTTAGCCTCCCCTTGTGTGAAAATTAAGCCCCAATAACAAGGCCGTGAACAGGACATCCCGGCCCAGGAGTATCGCAACTTCGGGTCCCAACGAGGAAGAAAGTTAATTATGGGTACCTTTATGGTCGATTAAGATGAAATTCCGAAAACCGATTGATTCGTCGTCTATGTTCGAAGTTGTGTTTGGACATTAGTAATGATATATCCGTTGTGTTCTATACAGGGTGTCCGGCTTCAGATGGTACATACATAGGTACTTTAATGATAGAAATTGTAATGAACCATATTCTGGTCTGGTTGTGCTGCTTCCACCGGCAGATCGATGCCAGCAGCTGATAAGTAATGATCTGTCGGTGGTACGAAACCAGGGGCCGAAGGTCACATTACAACTTGACCCCGAGGGCAAGTGAGCCGCCCGCCAACCATTCCATCCTTATCGCCTAATTTTTTTTTTATTACCCATTTTTGCTTCCCCTGTTTGTGTTGTCGTCCCCAGGCCTATGAATTTTTGTTAGCACGTAAAGGACAGGAACAACGAGCGGCGAAAACCCCGTCCACGTCTTCCGAACTCAGCTACAGCACAGCAAGCATAGACCGCTGATTAACTCGTTAAGAGGCTTTTTTCTTCGCCAGATGGCACGGTCCGACCTTCACGGTCATTATGCTACCTTAGCCTCCGTCCCCACGGGCATCTTCGGATGCCCACCAAACCATCCATTACATATTTGGCGCCCGACGTGGAGCCTATTTCTGGTACAGTATAGGACCGAAAACGACCTCGTCAGGTTCCTTTTTGGTCTTTCCACCGATTTGTGTCCCCACAAGCACATTAAGCGCTACTTGCCCTAAGTCTTAGGACTTAGCCGCCTTACTTCACGTATTTCCCCTTCAAGTAGCTGTGCTAGTTTTTCCATTTAGATTCAGTTTAACAAGGCAGTCCTGACTTTGTGTTCGTCTTTTGTGGTATAGCCACGTATTTAAGGCCTCCATAAAAGCTCCGAATTGCCGTCATTGGGAGCCTCTTCGGTGACCGGACGAAGCGCGAAGGAGCTCTGGATACCTTTTTGTTCGCCAGGATTGTCCTTTTAAGTACTGTAACATAAAAAATTTGTTTCACACAGTTATGCATTTTTACACCCTACTCCACTAGTATAGGGTATTTTGTTTTTGTCACGACGAAAATATATAACACCTTGCTTAAAGGAGGCTCCGGAGGTATAGCAATGTATATATATATATATATAAATGATCAGGGTAACTTCCTGATTCGATTTAACCATGTCTGTCTATCAGTCTGTCCGTCTGTCTGTCTGCCCGTTTGCACGATAACTTTATCGAAAGAAAGAATGAAGCTAGAGCCTTGAAATTTTGGTCAAATATTGGCAGTATGATCTAGTTGGTTGGTATTAAAAATGGGCATGATCAGGCCAAAAGAACGCTTACCTCCCCTACATATGTAAAATAGTTAAATGTATCAATAGCTTCCCATTAATTAAACACGAAAATCTCTAGCTTTAATAGATTGCTCGTGAGGGCAATCTTATACTCTCCTGGAAAAATAAAATCGACCAATAGAAAGCTAACGGTAATTTTCTTACAAAGAGCCCCGTACTACCCTACTTTTCAGGTTTTTTTGTCTATAAGTCTTGAACCAATTGACGTATACACCTGATTTTTGGTATGTAACCCTAAGGTGAGAAGCTGCTTAAGTTTTAGTAAGTTGAGTATAATCAGATCAAAGGAACGCCTCTACAACCTCCCCTACAAATTTCAAAACATTCAATATTACTTTCATTACGATAATTTTCGATAAAATGTCACTACCAAGTTGAAAATTTGGTAGAATGTTGCTGAATTTTAATTCAGTTGGTTTGTATTGAAAATGGGCAAGACCCGACTCAAGGAACCCCTACCTCCCCTACAAGTGAAACTTCAAATAAGCGATAACTTTTGGCAGAATGAAGCCAGCAATTTGAAATTTTGGCGAAATGTTTAAAGTAGGATTGAGTTAGTTGGTATTAAAGATATGCCAGATCCAACCCAAGGAACCCCTACCTCCCCTACAAACGAAACTCTAAATAAGCGATAACTTTCGATAAAATGATGCTAGCGACTTGAAAAATTCGGTAAATATTTGTAGAATAGTTTGGTTAATTGATTTTGAGAATGGTCACCAACCTCCTCTATAAGCTTGCCATATAGGAAACTCACTTTTAGTGCATATGGTCGTTGCCAATTGGTACTTTTGGTATCACCACTATAGGTCTGTTCAAGTCTAGGATATACGCTTCGAACTCGATTATTCCTTTGTTCAGCAGCTTACAGAGCTTATGAGTGAATTACGGCAAGGAATACAGTTTTCAAAGGGACTTCATTTGGCGTTGCCATTATTACTTATGGGGCCCCATACTATAAAAGTTGAGTCCCAGGCCCGGGTTTTCTCACGACGGCCCTAGAGAGATGCCGTACGAATGTTGGAGGGGCCCATACTTTCAATTTAAGAGATGGAGCCGCTTTGGACCCGCGATAGAGTGGCTGTGCAGGCGAAAAACCGGAAAATTTTAGCCCTTTTTTAATATTCTCCTCGTAACTTCTAAACAGTGTCTCGGGCCAAAAAACTTAACCTATACCACTTTCCAAGCTCACATATCCCTGTAACGGATACTCCAAATGAAAAAAAAAATCATAAGTAAAAGTTGAATTTTTGATTTTCGGTTTAACGTGCCCAATACTTTTCAAATCGATTCGTTTTTAGTCTAGTTGCGAGCGAAAATGCTGGAATGCTTGCTTAGCGATTCCTGACTTAATAGCTCTATTTCGGTAAGTAATAGTAATACCTGAAGTTTTGTTTTAGTCTCAATTTATAGATAAATAAATCTTGTTCAAAAAGTCTTTGTTTGATAGCTTGGCTTGATAGCTTAGGTCCTTAGGTCATGGTAACGCTTTTTAGGATTTTATAGAAAAAAAAACAAGACCCTCATGAAATCAGTCAGATTTCCGCCTGTTCAAAGAATATCTCGAAAACGGCTGAAGCTACAGGCGTGGAATTTGCCTGAGCTGCTCCGTCTTCTAGGAGAGAGCATCGAGAACTTGTCTATCGCTGGCACAGAGCTCTGCAGTACTCTTGGAGAGAATACGGTCACGGGTCACCTCACCTCTCCGCGAAGATACATCAAGGATGGAACCCTGCAAATCATGAGGAAGCAGACACTCGCATTTTTCTTCACGAGACAGAAGCTGCCAGACGAGGTCACAAACGTATCATGATTCGAACGCCTGACACGGACGTTATCGCCATCGCTGTGTCAGCTCTTCAGCGGCTGTCGAAGGTCACTGAGCTATGGGTCCACATCAAAGCTGGGAAAAACATCGTTATTTTCCGGTGAAAGTCATTAGGTAATTTCTTACTGCAGTTACTCCTATTCCGTAACCTCCTGCAAAATAAATTATAATCTATTAAAACTTTCTATTCATGTTGTTTATTTATCCAGGGCCGTCAAAATCACTGTCTGTCGCAGGATTTTATTCGTTTACAGGCTGTGACACTGGTCATCTTTTTTAGAGTTCGGCAAGTGCAATTAGCTAGAGCGATGAATCCCTCAATCGCTTCGGGGCACGCTTTCAGTGACTGCCATGCTTTGCACTTGGAGATACAGTAGAACCCCGCTTAATCGAGCTTCGGTCAACCGGAACCCGCTTTAACCGCAAGGGGCGACTAGATTTTTTTTAAATTTCGAACTCATAAAATTTATACACGTTAGCGCGATATAGCTACTCGTAAGCGTTACAATGCGAAGATTCTGACAAAAACTTCAGATTACTTTAAAAAATAATTAGCATATATATCCAAACACATCTTGTATTGAACTGCTTGTCGTACGAAGTGTTTTATTGACCTTTTCATTGCAGTTAGTTGTTACCACGGATTAACCGAAATTTTCGCTATCCGAAATGACACCAGCCCCCTTTACCACGGTTAATCGGGGTTCTACTGTATTGACAAAGCCCGGCCTCTTCTCAAAACTTTCCTCATTCTAATGTATAGTCCGTACGTTTCTATTCATAATTGTAATGTAATATTTTAGATATCCGCTCCCATATCGTACTAATCATTAATTTTTTTTCCTAGGTCTAAAATATAGGCTTCTCTCACTTCTTGTCGGGAGGCTTTGTATCATGAATTTGACAGAAGCTTCGAAAAACTCCCACCCACGGATGATGCGTTTGATGGACACCGGAATTTCATGGCTCGAAGGGATGCCCTCCTTTCATTTCCTGGAGTTCGGGGGTGAAAACTAAAAGGAGAACGTTGGCTTCCACTATGGATAACAGCGCCGGTTGCTGCAAAGGCATGTGCAAATCTTTAGCGTTGCAGAGCCAAGACGCCCTGCACGAGCAACTGTGGCTGCAGGAAAAAAAAGTGTGTCCTGCAAAAAAGAGGTGCACCTGCAGTTGTGAGTCAGCCGTTGTAGGGTAGCATAACTTATTGTGTATTTACCTATTTTTTTTATTTAATAACAAAGATTGTAACTTTATGAATTATGAAAATAAAGTTAAAATCGTTGATGTTTCCTCAATGAAGAAAATATTTAAGTTTTAAAAAAAATCCGGAAAAAATGCAAATATTATTTCTTATAGGTATTAAAACGGGCACAAAAGCTTTTTATTTTTAACTTATTTAATAAAAAAGCTTAATTAATAAATAAAATAATCTGGAAAAATGTAAATATCTTTTGAACTAATGATTGTATGGAATAGCGGTTAGTTTCATTTGACTCAGAATGACCAAATACATTAGGAACAGGAACCAACCTAAAGCGTCATATAAGTTATATAATATGTTTGGGGCGACCGGTAACGCAGTGTGTTGAGGCATCAGTCTTATGTTTGACTACCGGCGTTTCGGGTTCGAATCCCGTCCACGACGACGTTCGTGGCTATGGATGTGCAGGAGGTGCATGCTGGCAACTGCATTCTCCGAAACCAGCTTATGCCAACGAAACGTCAACTGGGCCACATGGAACAGTTGACGCGCTATGCTCCACAAGGAGTTAGGGCAATTGAGTATATAAGTTGCTTGAACTTTGAAATTATGGAAGAAATTAAGTCATTTAATTAACTAATTACCTATATTTCATTAATTAAATTAGCCTACGAATTGAGGCTAAACCAAAACTTTTAGCTGATCAGTTTTAAACACACCAAACATTCAGTATAAATCATTAAACCAAAAAATAAAAAATTCGAGAGTCTGACTCCAGCGATAAGTGAAAAAAAAATCCGTGTGAAAACTGATTTTTGCACCTCGGGCTCCGGAAACTAAAAATATCCTTTAACTAAATCCCATTAAATTTTTTTATCCGAGGTACCGTTTACAAATTACGAGGAGAATATGAAAAAAAGGGCTCCAAATTTTTCGGTTTTTCGCCCGCACAGCCGCTATACCGCGGGGTCCAAGATGGCTCCATCTCTTAAAATGAACGTATGGGGACCACCAAAAATCATACCAAACGGCATTATAAAATACTCTATCATATTTTGCAAGGTTAAATCGCTTACTGTCCCAACTAACACTACTTTGTTAGAAAAACTCAGTTTAAGTGTATACACAATTTGAAAAAGGTTAAAGACAAAGAGTTCTTGAGATATCAATTCAAATGTAAAAGAGCAGCTTTCCACTGGTACTGGTACCCCCTTAACGATTTTTTAGAAGCTGTGAAGTGAAGATGCTGATCATAAGGAAAGTTACCTACGTTAATTACCTCTGTTCTTGTCCGGCTTCGGTGGGAAAGAGGAGATCAACTCTTGGCTCGTATTTGTTCTCAGGACTGGAGCACGGAAGATCTGGAGAATATCAGGATTGGCTGATTCCTTCCTTCAGCGCAGGCTGGTTAAATAATTAGAGTTCTGGATTAATTAAAAGCCTTCTGTTATTACAATGGACCAGCTTATGGTCTGTGCTGTGCTGTGTTTGTCATGTCAGCCAGGATTACCTACCTACCTTACTTACCTAACAACCCCAATTTAAATGTTTAGGGTTTTTTGTAATAATAGGCGTGTTTTTTTGGGGAATTTATCTGTTGCAGGGTAAATTAACACACGCGTTACACCAACAACATTAACCTGGATAGCTTAGTAGGTTGACTACCCTACACTAGATAACCCCTCAATAACTTCCACATGCATGACACGTGTATCGTGTGGAATCTAATATGTTGATGTTGGCATGCTTTTGTTTTTGTCAATCAGCCAAGTTCATTGGTAAACTAATATTACGTCTTGTTCTGATAGGCCCATGCCTATTATTAAATAATATATTTTCAATAGGATTTCTAAAAATATCAATAGAACAAAATAAAATGGAAAAAAAGATAAGTAGATAAGAATTTGCTGGGGATCGAACCTGCAACCCATTTGGATAGAGTGGCACTTGTAGCTGTCACTGATAAATAACTCGTTTGAATGATGTTTGTTATGTAAATTAGAGCGGTACGCTAAGCTTATACGTCCGCCGTCGCAATAAATAAACGATCCGATAATCAAACTGATATTTCATCCGAATTTGTAATTTATTTTCACCACATATGAGGCACACCCACAGAAGAAAGAATTAGAAGGAAATGCAAAAGAGCGTGAGAAATGAAGTAATTCGGCACAAGTGTGGAAGTAG
The DNA here is from genome assembly GCA_964017055.1 of Chloromyia formosa. NCBI lineage: Eukaryota > Metazoa > Arthropoda > Insecta > Diptera > Stratiomyidae > Chloromyia > Chloromyia formosa. The sequence continues at coordinate 97,413,709 of OZ024814.1, forward strand.
GAAGGGGGATGGGAATTTGACATCTCATGTGCTTCCTGTGCTTCTATGTACAGTAGAGTCCGCATATAACGAACCTCAAGGGACCGGCTGATTTGGTTCGTTATATCCGGAGTTCGCTATAAACGGAACATATAAGGGAAATACATATAGCATTCGTATTTGATATTTAAATGTTGTATTTCATCAAAGATACAAAAGTAGAAGAACTATTACGAAATTATTTTTATTTTAAACATAGTCATATCAATATTCATACGCATGTACATAATGGAAGTATTTTAAGAAAAAAAGTTCTAAATTGTCGATTACTTATTTCTGGAAGTTAAATATGATTCATTTATGTGTGACTCAACTCGCGCAAAACTATTAAGTATGTCGATTGGTGCATTTCGAAGTTGCAAAAAATCGCGAATCTGACCCATCTTGTGAATTACATCAATAATCGGCGGAGCTGAATGTATCGTGTTGTGATATTCTACGGAATCTTCATCGTCGTCGTCACTTTCTGCCGATGAAACACTTGACAAAATTTGCTCATCGGTTAGATGTTCGGTGCTAATAAGATCCTCGTCAACTCGGATGTACTCACTGAACTCTACGTCTATGCCAGGCATGATCGTTTCGCTACTTTGTCTCAGCAACTCAGCAAGTGGAATGTTGTCTTCTGCATCAAATCCGTCAGAATTGCATTCCTCCAAAAATCCGGCATGAGCGTAACAGTTCGCGATTGTTCGTGTCGAAACTTTTTCCCATGCCATGTGAAGAAAATTTATTGCATCTAAAAGGGTAACAGCAAACTTGTCTTTGCCGTCGTCAATAGCATGAATCCACTTCGCTAGAAAAATGCGCCTGTAATTGCTTTTCAAGCCATGAATCACCCCCTGATCCATTGGTTGTAACTTCGCACTAGTGTTAGGTGGCATGAAAACCAATTTAATGCACCTTAAATCTTTCAGATCGGGGTGAGCAGGGCAATTATCCAGTAATAATAGAATTTTCCGATTTATTCTGGCTAATTCTTTATCCCACTGCCGCAAATGATTCGCAAAAATATCAGCCGTCATCCAGGCTCTATAATTGGCTTCATAGTCGACGGGTAGATTCCTATTTTTGAAGCATCTGGGATTTTTAGATTTGCCAATGACAAGCAATTTTCTTTTTTCAGTTCCCAATAGATTTGCTGCAACAAGAACCGTTATTCGCTCTTTCGAAAGCTTTCCACCAGAGCAGGATTCTCCTTTAAATTTTAGTGTCTTGTTTGGCGTGAGCTTATAAAATAAGCCGGTTTCATCTGCGTTGAAAATGTCACAGCTTCTATTATTTTTATACCCTAGACTTTTAGTATATTATACCCTACACTTTTAGTATAGGGTATATTGTTTTTGTCACGACGAAAATATGTAAAATAACACCTTAAAGGAGGCTCCGGAGGTATAGCAATGTATATATATAAATGTAAATGATCAGGATCACCTCCTGATTCGATTTAGCCATGTCTGTCTGTCTGTCTGTCTGTCCGTCTGTCCGTCTGTCTGTCTGTCCGCCCGTTCGCACGATAACTTTCGATAGAATGAAGCTAGAGACTTGAAATTTTGATCAAATGTTGGAAGTATAATCTTCTTGGTTGGTATTGAAAATGGGCATGATCAGGCCAAGAGAACGCCTACCTCCCCTATATATGTAAAATAATTAAATGTATCTATAACTCCCGATTAAATAAACATAAAAAGCTCTAGCTTTGGCAGATTGCTCGTGAGGATAATCTTCTACTTCCCTAAAAAATAAAATCGATCAGCTGAAAACTAACGGTAATTTTCTTACAAAGAGCCCCGTACTACCCTACTTTTCGGGTGTTTTATCTATAACTCTTGAACCAATTGACGTAGACACCTGATTTTTGGCATGTAACCCTGAAGTAAGAAGATGCTTAAGTTCTAGTAAGTTGGGCATAATCAGATCAAGGGAACGCCTACCTCCCCTACAAATTTCAAAAAATTAAATATTCTTTTAATTACGATAACTTTCGATAAAATTACACTAGCGAGTTGAAAATTTGACAAAATGTTGTTAGTAGGATCTACTTGGTTGGTATTGAAAATGGGTAAGATCCGACCCAAGAAACCCCTACCTCCCCTACAAATGCAACTTCAATAAGCGATAACTTTTGACAGAATCAAGCCAGCGACTTGAAGTTTTGGTCAAATGTTTGAAATGAGATCGGGTTAGTTGGTATTTAAGATGGGTTAGATCAAACCTAAGGAACCCCTACCTCCCCTACAAATGAAACTTCAAATAAGCGATAACTTTCGATGGAGTGAAGCTAGAGACTTGAAATTTTGTACAAATGTTTTTAGCATGATTTTATTTGTTGGTAGCAATGATGAGCAAGATCCGACCCAAGGAACCCCTACCTCCCCAACAAGTGAAACTTCAAATAAGCGATAACTTCCGATAGAATGAAGCTAGAGGCTTGAAATTTTGTTTAAATCTTTGAAGCATGATCTTATTTGTTGGTGGCAATAATGAGCAAGATCCGATCCAAGGAACCCCTACCTCCTCTAAAAGTGAGACTTCAAATAAGCAATAACTTTCGATAGAATGAAGCTAGCGACTTGAAAAATTCGACAAATATTTGTAGAATGGGTTAGTTAATTGATTTTGATAATGGTCAAGGTCCTACTGAATGATTGCCAACCTCCCCTATAAACTGGCCGTATAGGAAACTCACTTTTAATGTGTATGGTCGTTACCAATTGGTACTTTTGGTATCACCACTAGGTCTGTACAAGTCTAGGGTATATACGCTTCGGACTCCGGGCCGAAGCTTCGCTTCGGCCTGGTCTTTAAGCGCGGGCCATTTGTTTTGTAGCCAGTCATCAACCACATCCTTATCTACCGCTGCAGATTCTCCGATTAATTTTCCGGAAACGATACCATGGCGCTTTTTAAATCGTTCAATCCAGCTCTTGCTACAAGAAAATTCGTTATTATCTTCAAGTTTTTCTCCGAACTCGTTCGCTTTCGATTGTAAGGCATCGCCTGTTATAGGGACATTCGAATTTCGCCGTTGCGAAAACCATTTTATAAGTCCTTGATCCAGCTGATCATGTTTGGACTTCTTTAATTTCTTCGTATCCGAATTTGTGTTCTCGAAACTACGTATGATGGTTTCACGATTTTTCCATATTGTAGCTATTGTTGACTTACTCAATTGCATTTTCTTGCATAAATAACTTTGTTTAATACCACTTTCAATTTGCTTCACAATATCAAACTTCTCTTTTAATGATATGCCTTTGCGCGTTTGTTTTACACCACCAGTAGATGACATCTTGCCAATAACAATCACAGTAAATGACTGAAGAAAAACATATACAAAACGCACCCCGGGGAATACCCCAATTACACGTGTAAAAGTTCGTTATAAGCGGAACGTTGGACCTTTTTTTGTAGGATTTGGTTCGCTATATCCGGGTAGTTCGTTAAAAGCGGGTTAGTTATATCCGGTAGGAAATATACTGAATTTATATATTTTTCGTTCGATCATTTGAAATTGGATCGTTATAACCGGAAGTTCGTTATAACCGGGTTCGTTATAAGCGAACTCTACTGTATATGGACTGCGCGGGTGTTGCGCAGTGGAGGGCGTGTGTCTCTCTGTTTACATTTTACTAATACGTATGTGGTGGAATTACGCCCAGAATTTAGCGTACAGTAAGTGGTGGTTTTATCCCCTTCTATATATCTCTGTGGGCGCACCACTTGACGTCAGTGTAGGCAACTTCACGATTCGGCATAGAGCATTTTTTTGCGCAACCAGGGCAGGGACCCTACACGGTTACACAAAAAAACACGCCTAATAAAATTGACTGAAATTTACCGTTATATTGCAAATTTACTATTCAAAATGTTTGTTCCTTTTTTCTCCACCTACACTAGTAACAAAAACTGCAATTTTGCTTCCTTGCTGTTCTTTTCAGTAGGAAGAATATTGGGTGTGTCACTTTTCTTGAGGAGTAGTGTAAATTTCCATTTCCATCTTCAACACTGAAAAACAATGTGAAAATAATTTTCCGCGCTCAACATGTAGGTAAGTATCATACACTCTTGTTCAGCATACTGAATTTTACAACATACTAAAATGCAAGGAAATCGGATGTGAACCACGAGTAGTTAATATGCATAATTACTATAAGAAAATAACGATTTTACTTTTGCACCATTCTTCTTAACTACAAAATATTGTGTTTCTGTACTCAATATTTCATGAGATTAAACCAGTCGTTTTGCAATTTTTGGTGTAAAATTTTAAGATTTCGATATATCTATCGATATCTATCGAGCCGATCGTCCAATATTTCCGATGGCTGCATTTATAATTTCAGCTTCTCACTAAAAGATGTCCTCCTAACAGCAAAGACTCGTGCTTTATCCAAGCCTCAACTCACTTACATTTACTAATACTTGTTAATCAACGTGGATTTTCAAAAAAAAAGGAAACAAGAAAAACCGCACAATGAATCCTTCCCCCGAGAAAAACATCGCCACATTGATGTATATACGAAAATAAATTGAATATCGCTAAGACAAGGACACAACAACGCCGGATCGAATGTGAACGAGATGTAAAATCTGTGTTTAACGCACATAAAGCTATGTAAAACGTATCGTAACCACCTGCATCGTCTTATTCGCCTGCACTCAGCTTCTTCTTTCCCGGCTCGGAGTCTGTGGGATGAACTTTTTCACAGTCAAATGTAATCGGCTCGGATGTCACGCTGCTTCATATCATATCGCTGAAGCCATGTACTTACATACATGCATGCATTCATCGATTAAAAAGCAAGAGAAGTGACTTTAATGCACGTCTCAAGTGCATGGAACCCAAACCCACTCCCTAGTTCATACACATGGACAATCCAGCTGACTATGACAATACGATAGTGGCGGAAAGGACGGAGCCGGAGATATTCCGAATAGTGAGAAATGCATGGGAGCTAAACACTCCATGTTTGATATGAATGCAATAGCCCGTAATTAACGAGACACGATGTAATACGTGATCGGAACAGCGGACCGAAGGAAAGCCGAAAACATCGACTGAAAAATATATCAACAATTTTCCACATGACACAAAATACATTCCTTGTACTGACACCCCTAACAGTACGTTCCCTCGAAGGTGTCGACGAAACCCTTCTCAGTGTCTAACGCATGCGTAGCGTTCGCAGTGCGTCTCTCAATGTCAATGTGGTTGCCGGTGCATTCAAGCTGAATTAAACTGCATCCGTGAACGGCTCCCTAACTACACCCCAAATTACCCCTAATTGCATGAGGAACTGCCCTCTTCTCACTGTCTCACTCTGAATGCTCTTTTCGAATGCAACACGGGGCGATATGATCCGTGTTTTGTGTTGGTAATTTCCCCTATCTGGTTGCCTGTGTATGGTAGAAAGTACTCATACTCTGGCAATCCACGGAAACGGTTATGAAACGGTTATGAAACGGTTCACACATGTAACCAAGTGATGAGTTGAGTGATGCGATGAGCAAGCTCATTCATCTCACGTTGGCTGGAAAAGCAAATGAGGGTTGGTCGCCATTGTGGTTATATTTGGTTATATCATGGAAGTTGGTTTTTCACAGTTTTTACCGCGACACTTTCCGATGTTTTTTTCATCCATTTGTCGCAATCAATCGGAAGTTGACAACGGGGCATGTTAACGCTTTCGTTCCGCATACTTTTTAAAGAGCGATGAACTTGAATTTTCACAAACACATGCGGATATGTGTAACGTACCTAAAAAAAAAGATATTTTTATCTGAGAGTCATGGTTCAATGGGGAATTATTGATTTGCCATGCGGAAGTTGAAGGTTACGAGGGGTTGGTTTTTATAATAAGCATTTTCTTCAATATGTATTGTATATGGAAAATCTTTTGCATAATATGGTTTATATACCAACTAAAATGTTGGGTGTGTTTCAGTTGATACTTTAAATTTAAAAAAATTGAGAGACATTTGGTACCGATTTATTGTTTTGTTTCTGAATGTCATGTACTATAGTAGGATCATCACATCTGTTGTACAAGTTCGAGGTAAAAATCTAATCAGCTGTAGTGCACTCAACGGACACCATGAACGATTTTCTGTATTAAAAAATTAATTACTGGTGCAACAGTCCAATTTTGAACCATTCCCTCGAGATGAGTTAGCATCATCTCATTTTCTAGATCGTGACGGTATGTCTTGTGCCGAGGTGTGTGATCAGCAACACGCTCAATCGAGTTATTTACCCCATAAATGGGTACTCATTTAACAGCTGAGTAGGCTTATAGTCCGACACGTAAATCCCCTTTCTTTCTATCGGAAACTACCGCACTCAGTAGGAATCGAACCGGGGCCCAGTGGATAGAAGGCAAACGTGCTAGCCGTTGTGCCATCCGGACTATTATACCAACTATTTTTCTACATGATCCTCATCCAATAATTCCATAGTCAATATAACAATAAAACATCGTTAATCTACCGTTTACTTTATTTATTTGTTTCTAGGTATTTTGTATTTATGAACATATGTAACGGCAGTGTGTCGAATCGCTGACGGGCAAATCTTAGCGATAAGACAGTTTTGAAAAAGGCAGATTGCTGTGGCCTGAATGGCTGACCAACACCGAAGCGTCTCAGGTTGAGTAGGATGGAACGATTTGTGAAGTTGGAAATGCAATATACACTGCTTGTTATAACTATAACCGCACTATGAAATAGCTGATATGTGAAGTTTAAAAAAACCTAAAGCTATTACTAATATGCCATACTTTAGAAAAGTCAAGAAAACAAATAATTTAACAAATATAATTCATTTAGTTCAAACCGTTATTCTTTTATAGAGGAACAAATTGTTCCCCAAGTTGCATAACTATAACCGCACTTGAGAAAAATATGGCAAAATCTACACAAATAAGGAAAATAAAGAAAGTAAATAATGGGTAGGACCTCCCCTGTTTTAAATAAGCTCAAAGAGCCTATCTGGCATACTGTCCACCAAAATTCATCCTCAATTCTTCGGCTACCGACCTTCCCGCATCGATAACCGCTTCCTTCAGATGAAACACACTTTAATATTGTCGATTTTCCCAGTAAACTTGACGTAATTATGCTCCCAAAAAAGTTGTCTATAGGGTTTTGATCAGGGGAACAAGCGGGCAATTCTATAATATTGATACCATTTCATTGTAACCAACTTTTAGTAAGACGACTGGTATGAACAGGCGCATTGTCCTTCTGGAAAATCAGTTCTGTGTCGACTCTCCTTCTCAAAAAAAGGAGTCAATTTATCTTTAAGAACGTCGACATGATCCTACGAAGTCATTCGTGTACTTGGAAACGCTAAATCAACTGTTCCATCAGAACAAAATGCTCCCAACACCATTAAGGAACCTCCACCGAAATTTTTCTTAGAGAAATATCGAGGTTCCTTCCGCAGATCCCTGCAACAGTTGTTAAATCCGTCTGGACCGTCCAGATTGATTTTTTTTCAACTGAAAAAATCACGTGAAAAAGGAAAATTGGGAAAATAGATCAAAACAGAAGTACCGCAGTAGCGTATCACCTTTTTCCAGTTTGTCTGCAAATTTTTCCTTGCAAACGCCGTACGGGCATATTTGTGCCGAAGATGTAACTTCGGCATCGTAAGGAGTTTTTACCGTTTAATGCGTTTTGACTGTTTTAAAACTCTATTTATTGTAGATTTAGGTACTTCCACCCTACTCTCGTTAGCTGTCGTCCATAGAATTTTCATAGAGTTACTTGCGGTATTCAAAATGCGGCGGTTGTCTCTTTCAGATAGCTTGGATTCTGTGTCTCCAGTTTTTTTTTCTCGCATTTTTTTTTTGGTTATTGACAAAATTTCAGATGACTCTATCCGAACGCCCCAATTTTCGTCCAATTTCCGGTAAATTTGAGCCTTTTCGGATCAAAAATTTGTAATGAACCATATTCTGGTCTGGTTGTGCTGCTCCCACCGGCAGATCGAAGCAGCACCTGATGAGTAAGGATCTGTCGGTGGTACGAAACCAGAGGCCAAGGGTCCCATTACACTTGGACCCCAATACGAGCGCGAGGGCAAGCGAGCCATCTGCCAACCATTCCATCCTTTTCGCCTCATTTTTTTATTCCCTATTTTTACCTCCTTTGTTTGTGTTGTCTTCCCCAGGCCTATGAATTTTTGTTAATACGTAAAGGACAGGGGCAACGAGCGGCGAAAACCCCGCCCACGTCTCCCGAACTGAGGTACAGCTAGCATTGGCAGCTGCTTAGTTCGTTGAGGAGCCTTTTTCTTCGCCAGATGGCACGGCCCGACCTTCACGGTCAATTAAGCTACCTTACGCTCCGACCCCACGGGCATCTTCGGATGCCCACCAAACCGTCCCTTACAAATTATCCAAAAATCCAATTTTGCCTTTATCGACTTCGACCAGATACGCACCATATGGCATTTTGTTCGAGAATGAATGGCAAAACAAAAAAATATAACGGTACTGTGAATGAAGTTCAAAGCGTTTGCATTTTCTTCAAAGAAAACAAAAAATATGGCTATATTTCAATGTGCAAATGTAATGCGGACAGTTATGACACACTAACAAAATAAGAAACATGGCGTAATTAAACCAATTTAAGGAATAGATAGCTCCGATTTGACAAAATAGAAGTTAAATTATTTCGCTTTAATATGCTGTAATTAGTTTCATCAAAATATCTCATAAAATACTAAAATTACCGGAATATACGATGCGGCTATAGTTATGCTACGCAGTGTAGTTGTGTGGACTCCAGCAGGATTATTAAACCATCTAAAGCAGCAATCTCCGAGCCCATCCCCTGGATGGGGTAAACAGCTCCACGACCACACAAACGACTAACGGAATATTTTTTCAGATCCTGCAATGTACGCTCCCTGATCAAACCGTGAGCCGAGAAGGCCCTACTTCAACAGATCGAAAAGTACAAAATGAGCATTACTACACTCCAGGGAACAAATTGGCTTGGCAGCAGGATTAATGTCAAGAAATCGCACACAATTTTTAGAAGTGGCAAACCATCGGGTCACAATCACAAGTGGTTTTGAGTATTATTTAGGTATAGTGAACAACCTCAAGCCGCACATTACTGACTTCAAACCTATAAATGAACGGCTGTGTGCGATTCGCATTAAGACTCGATTTTTCAATCTCTGGCTCATCAATGTGCACGCCCCTACTGAAGATAAAGAAGACGCAGTAAAAGATAAGTTCTACGCCCGCATTGAGCCCCTCTTCGGCTCACTTCGGCCTGCAGCAGGAATCTGGTGATAAGCTCTACATGTTTCCCGTATCGACGCATTCACAAGCAGACCTGGAAATCTCCAGACGCACATACCATCAACCAAACTGATCACGTCCTTATTTACAAGAGATGGGCGTCTAGTGTATTAGATGCCCGCTGCTATCGATGAGTAAACTGCAACTCAGATCAGTGAAGACGACCTACAGATGTAGAATTTCCTCAGTGCATCATCGAGAAACAGCCCTCCCAAAATCTTCGCGGTTGATAAGATTCTGAGCGATGCTACAGCGGTGGCGTATACTACCGCCATTGAGGAAAACCTATCGCCTATACTACACAACATCAGGAATACAGGCATCCATGAGTTCTGGGAAAACTAAAGGGTGCCGTCAAAGACGTCGCAGTGAAGGTCGTGGGATATAAAGCTCGGCGAGCGCGAAATTAACGGTTCGATGAAGAAACCAAAAATTCACTTGATGCGAAAAACGAGGCCTACAGACAATGGATGAAACGAAGAGCCAGAGCCAAAAGAGAAAAATATGACGAGCTAGGGCGAATATTGGATAGAATAATTAGACGTAAGAAACGTAAATAACTAAATACTTTGACGAGCAGTTGCTGAATATTAACGAAAACTTAGCTAATAGGAACACCAGACAAGCGTACAAACTAGTAAATGCAATTAAGAACGGCTACCAATCTGGGACTAGTCTCTGTAAGGACATGGATGGGCCTGTTATTTTGAAGAGCTTCCAAACCTACCATCTAACATCCCCACACAAGAAGCTCCCGACGATATTGTTGATCTAGGCCCACCCATACAACCCCCGACAGTAGAGGAAATGGATCTCGCGTTGCTGTCACTAAAACGAAATAAAGCGCCGGGCACTGACGAGATTCCAGCTGAACTGCTAAATTTCGGTGGTACGGGTCTACCTAATGCCATACATCAATTACTCCTGCGAGTATGGGAGGATGAGGTGATCCCAGACGATTGCCGCAGAAGCATCATCTGTCCAATTCACAAAAAGGGAGATAAGTTGCGGTGTGAGAATTACCGGGGCATATCACTAGTCTGTACGTCCTATAAAATTTTAACGAAAATTCTGAAAAATAGAATAAAACCGTGCGCAGAACGAATCATTGGCAAATATCGAAACGGTTTCAGACCTGGTCGCTCCACAACCGATCAGCTCTTTACGGTCAAACTGATACTTCCAAAAGTGCTGGGAATACAACGTAGACGTATACCAAATCTGTGTCTACTTCAAGCAGGCATACAACAGTATCAATCGTGGTGTACTGTACAACATCATGCTGCAATTTAGTTTACCGGCAAAATTAGTGCTGACGAAGATGACGATGACCAACTCCGTCTCACAGGTCAGGATCCAGAATAGACTTACTGATCTATTTGAAACACACACTGGTCTGAAACGGCGATGGACTGACACCGACGCTCTTCAACCAAGCACTGGAATACGTTATTCGGGCTATGAATATGGACAACAGAAAGACGCTACTCATCAAGTCGACACAATTAGCAGCGTACGCCGACGACATCAACATCATGTCCCCAGGGCTGTCCAGAGGAAGGGGGGGGGGGGGGGGTGGAAGGGGCGAATCGCCCCGGGCCCGTGTTTTTCTCGGGGGGGCCGAAAATTTGAAAAATTGGAAAAAAAGAAACAAAAAAAAACGTATCTACGCACTGAGCATTTTTTTCGTTCCTTGCCCTTTCATACCACTCGGACGCCCTGACCTACCGATCGCCATATATGGGCCCCTACAAGAGATGAGTACCGGGCCCGGATTTTCTCTCGACGGACCTGCATGTTCCGAAGATTGGCCCACGCAGAAGAACTTGTACATACGCTCGATACCGCTGCAAAAGAAGTTGGACTACTATGTACTACTAAACTAAAATAATGCAGTCGACGACAAGCACACCTGCACAATCGAGCATCAACATCGAGTTCGTGAACGACTTCATATACCTGAGTTGCAACTTGTCAAGGGACGCCAACGAAACTGACGAAATCAAACGACGGATACTTATTTCTCGGTTCTCCCCATAATGAAATTGAAGCATGTGCACAGAAACACGAAGCTCCACGTGTGCAAAACCATCATACAACCAGTGATATGCTATGGCTGCAAAGCATGGACCCTAACTCAATTTTCGGGGCTATTTGCGATCGAGATGGATGGCGCATCCGGTACAACCATGAGTTGTATGAACTGTATGATGAGCTGGAAGTTTCGCAAATCGTCAAACTACAATACAAGGACTTCAATGGGCAGGGCATGTACAACGAATGGACAATGATTGCATGCCAAAGAGAGTCCAGGCGGCCAAGGCCCTGTAACGTTGACTGACTTGGCGAAAACATTCCCTATGCAAATTAAATGTGATGGTTTCCTAGATACCGTTGGTTGCAAAAGTAACGTCAACTGGTGGTGGGCGGTGGCGCCTGTACGCGACGGCCGCGCGGTCGTCAGGTAGCGGTGCAGCCTATTCATGACCTCCGTTTAGTAGCCAATCCTTGACGGCCGTGAGAACGTTGTCGTCATTTTCAGAACGACCGTAATAATATTGACAAAACGTAGGTAAACGTTTTCTAACAGCGAATTATGTTTATTTTCAATTAAAATTTGGGTAAAAATGCTATTTGGTCCACTAGAATGGACGGCTTTTACGCCGCCGCTGTATAACGGCGGTCTTTTTAAGCCACTGCTACATAACGACTATCAATTGATGGCCGTCATCTGATGGCGCATTGGCGTGTTGGAAAGTTCACGGCAATGGTCCAAAGAGACTTTTCAATGACGGAAAAGCCTTTTCTGAAACATCTTGAAACGATTTATTTAGCATTCATAGTTATGTCCAAGAATTGGAGTTCACAAGTGCCATAGTAGGATATGGCTCCCAAACCATAACGCCGCTGACTCAACCGTGCAAACGATTCAACTGGTGAGTCTCCTTCCTCAAATCATGGAATTAATAGTTGTGTCCGTCGGGCCCTTCCAAATTAAATTTTTTCTCATCAGAGAAAACAACGCGATGCCACTCTTTGGTCCATGACATGCTGGCGCGGCAAAAAGTTAGCCGAGATTGTTTACGAGCAGGGTTAAGTGGTGTTTTTTTTTTAATTTAAGACGCTCAAGATGTTGAGCTTTCGAAATAACACGCCATACAGTGGTTTTGGTCGCACTGACACCAACTTTTGAAATAATCTTCCCACAGAATCATGTGAATTCGAATCTTCGTGCAAAATAGACCGCTTATCTGCATAACAGAGTACATTACCCACTCGACCTTTCATATTTTTTTCATAATATGCACCATTTTTAATAAAATTAAATATCACTTCTCTGCTTTTTCCAATTTTTTTCGATATTTCAGTCACTGAAAAGTCACAATTTCTGTAGCTTTTTATTTTGACTTGTTCTTCGTTGGTTAAGTAAATAACAATGAGAAAACGGAATGTGCTATTTAAGTGAACCGCAGGGCTTTTCTTATAAATTGTGTCAAATCTCAAAACTATACGAATCTTTTCTCCATATTTATTGTATATTATTATATTGTTCGATTTTAGAGAAAAAAAAAGCCAAAAAGAGGAGGAAAACTTGAAGGAAATGCCTTTGACACCTCTTCTCCGAAACTTCCGGACCTCCTATCAACGGGGACTTGGCAGCATATAATCAGAGGACTGTTCTTATCAATTATTTTTAGTCAAAACTACAAAGAAACCAAAGCCTATATACCCTAGACTTGTACAGACCTAGTGGTGATACCAAAAGTACCAATTGGTAACGACCATATGCATTAAAAGTGAGTTTCCTATATGGCTAGTTTATAGGGGAGGTTGGCAATCATTCAGGAGGACCTTGACCAATGTCAAAATCAATTAACTAACCCATTCTACAAATGTTTGTCGAATTTTTCAAGTCACTAGCTTCATTCTATCGAAAGTTATTGCTTATTTGAAGTTTCACTTGTAGGGGAGGTAGGGGTTCTTTGGGTCGGATCTTGTCCATCATTGCCACCAACCAATAAGATCATGCTACAAACATTTAAACAAAATTTCAAGTCTCTAGCTTCACTCTATCGAAAGTTATCGCTTATTTGAAGTTTCATTTGTAGGGGAAGCAGGGGTGTCGTTGGTCGGATTTTACGTATTTTCAATATTAGGCAACTGAATCCTACTACAAACATTTGACCAACATTTCAAGTCGCTAACATTATTTTGTCGTAAGTTACCGCTTATTTTAAGTTTCATTTCTAGGGGAGGTAGGGGTTCCTTCCTAGGTCGGATCTAACCCATTTTGAATACCAACTGACTCAATCTGACTTCAAATATTTGACCAAAACTTCAAGTCGTTGGCTTGATTCTGTCAAAAGTTATCGCTTATTTGAAGTTTCATTTGTAGGGGAGGTAGGGGTTCCTTGAGCCAGATCTTGCCCATAGCCAACTGGATCCTACTACAAACTTTTGACCAAAATTTCAAGTCGCTAACATTATTTTGTCGTAAGTTACCGCTTATTTTAAGTTTCATTTCTAGGGGAGGTAGGGGTTCCTTAGGTCGGATCTAACCCATTTTGAATACCAACTGACTCAATCTGACTTCAAATATTTGACCAAAACTTCAAGTCGTTGGCTTGATTCTGTCAAAAGTTATCGCTTATTTGAAGTTTCATTTGTAGGGGAGGTAGGGGTTCCTTGAGCCAGATCTTGCCCATTTTCAATGCCAACCAAGTAAATCTGACCAACAATATTCTAACAAATTTTCAACTTACTTGGGGGGGGGGGGCAAAAACTCCTCTTCCATAGTCCTCCGCGTGGGCGCCCCCTGGAACGGCAGTGGTCACTGACCATTGCCAACCAACGTCAAGCCGCCAGTGATGGCGGTGCGATGATTTGGTTGAGGTACCCCTGTGGTGTGGGGTGTGAAAAAAATACCACGGCCTTTCCCTTTGAGGGCCTGTCGTTAAAACCGACAATAAAAGGACAGGATGTGTATGCCAGCAACTTGCACTATCCGAAATCTTTATATGCTAACGAAACGTCAACTATGCCTCGGATAAGGACTGACTCAACGGTTACGACTTTTAGCTATCGTACAATGACAAAGATTGGATTCTGGAATGTGCGTACTCTCCTGGACAATGGATCAGAAGGTCCCCAGAACGCACGATTTCTTCAATTAGAGAGTGAATTTCTGAGGTACAAATTAAATATCTTAGGAGTTAGTGAGATAAGATGGTGGAACAGCGGAAAATTCATCTCTCCAGCAGCACTGTAATGTTGTATTCCGGTAAAGCTACCGGTAGTCGTCATGAGTCAGGTGTGGGGCTCCTTTTAACCAGAGCCGCGCGAAACTGTCTCTTATCCTGGGAACCGGTCTCTGACAGGGTCTTGACCGCCAGGTTCCGGACCAAAATGAGGAACATCTCAATAATACAATGTTATGCCCCTACTGAACCCGACAATGTCTTGGCAAAAGACTCCTTCTACGAAGAACTAAACGCCGTTCAGAGCAGAACACTTAAAGATGACATTATAATGGTTATGGGTGATTTGAATGCGAAAGTTGGCGCTGATAACTATGGGCTCAGACATGTGATGGGGAGACACGGTCTCGGTGATCGTAATGACAACGGTGAAAGATTTGTAGAGTTCTGCAACTTTCACAGTCTCTTCATCGGTGGTACTATGTTTGAGCATAAGGACCACCATAAAATCAGTTGGTCCTCTGTTGATCGGCGCAGAACACAAAATCAGATCGACCATTTTGCCATTAGTAAAAGATTCAAGAGTTGCCTCCTGGACGTGCGAAACAAGAAGGGTGCCGATATTGGGATGGGAAGAGACCATTATCTTATGATCGCTAATGTTCGATTGCGTATTGCAGCCGTGCGCCGCCCCAGCGACGAAAGATCCAGGCCCCGCGAATTCAACACCGCTCGACTAAAAAATCCAGCTGTTTTACAACAATATAATGACCATCTTGCGCAAAAAGCGGCTGAGATAACTAGTCACCCAGATAGTGACATAAACGAAAACTGGGATGCCATAAAAAATGCGTACATTGATAGCGCAAATACCATCCTTGGCCCAAACCCGGATTGCCGGAATAAGCCCTGGATGTCCGACGCTTCATGGCAGCGGATTGTTGAAAGAAAGGAGCTGAAAGTTCGTTTGGCTGCAGCATCAGACGACAATCGAAGCAGCATCGAACTCCTTTACCGTCAGAAAGCTCGAGAAGTTCAGCGTAGTGTGCGACGCGATAAAAGAGTTTATGCCAATTCTCTTTTAGCGTCAGCAGAAGAAGCCGCTAGAAGTAACAACTTAAACGCCGTATACGGTGTCATCAAGGAGTTTACAGGTGGTCGTAACTCCTGCCAACATCCGGTGAAAGATAGTGATGGAAAGCTACTTATCTTGGAAGAAGATCAAATGAGGCGGTGGAAAGAACACTTCGCCGCGGTCTTGAACCGTGTAACCTCTGGTGAAGTTCCCCCTCATCTAGATAATTTAGCTAACCATCAAAATGTGCGTATACGGTCCACTGCCCCGACTAAAGAGGAAATAGTCACTGCAATTACTGCACTAAAACGAGGAAAGGCCGCCGGACTTGACGGCATCCCTGCCGAACTTTATCAAGCAGCGCCAAGCGTAACTGCCGATTTGCTGCACCCACTTGTTGATAAAGCGTGGAATACAGAGACCTTTCCCACTGATCAAACCTTCCTTCGATCATCAAACTTCCAAAGAAGGGTAGCCTCACAGACTGTAATAATTGGAGAGGCATTTGTGTGCTTCCTGCCGTTGCCAAGATAATAGCTAAAATCGTCCTGGAAAGACTAAAGGCCCACTTAGAAAGCACAATTGATGAAGAGCAGGCTGGCTTTCGATCCGGATTCTCTTGTGTCGATCACATTAACACCTTGCGAATCATCATCGAGCAGTGCGCTGAATACGATTCTCCGCTTCACTTGCTTTTCATCGATTTCGAAAAGGCTTTCGATAGTGTGAACCGGGATTCTATATGGGCGGCCTTGCGCAGGAGAGGCATCCCTGAGAAGCTTGTGGCTATTATTAAGGCAACCTATGACGGCGCGAAATGTCGCGTTCTGCATAAAGGTAAGGTGTCGGGGGACTTTGAGATTCGCAGTGGAGTTCGGCAGGGGTGCATCCTCTCACCGATCCTATTCCTCATAGTGATCGGCGACGTGTTGCATGCAGCCCTATCCGGACTCGACAGAGGAATTCAATGGACTTTGACATCTTATCTACAACATCTTGACTACGCTGACGACATATGCCTACTCTCCCACAAAATCATGGATCTGACCGCAATGGCGTTAGATCTCGAGAGGGAGGCAAGCAAGGTTGGGCTAAAGATTAATACCAACAAGACCAAGGTGCTTAGCCCGCCGTTGCGAAAAAGAAATCCGACACCTATTGCCATCAATATTAATGGGCAGCCTGTGGAGAAGGTAGACAACTTCGTCTACCTGGGTAGCATTGTTGCCGAAAATGGTGGTACGGAGCAGGACATCGCTCGTCGTATCAACCAGGCTAAACGCGCATACGGCATGCTGTCCAAAATCTGGCAGAGCAGTTATCTCAGCATCAAGACCAAGCTGGGCCTGTTTCGCTCCCTGGTACTATCAGTGCTTTTGTATGGGAGCAGTACATGGAAAGTTTCCGTAGGAGTTACCAGAAAGCTGCAAGTTTTCGTCAACTCATGTCTTCGTCGAATTTTAAGAATTTTCTGGCCCGAAACAATATCAAATGAAGAGCTAAGTCGGCGTACGGGTCAGATGCCAATCGACGAATTGATACGCAGGCGAAAATGGCAGTGGATAGGTCACACATTGCGGAAGAGTGATAACTGCATTGCTTTGCATGCCATGAAGTGGAACCCCATTTCCAACCAAGGCCGACCAAGAGGGGTCCTCGAATTTCATGGAGTCGATCTGTGGCAAAGGAGTGTCAGGGACTATGTAAGTCTTTAGGGGAGTTGCGCCCTATTGCCCAGAACAGAGTACGATGGCGCGCAGGAGTAGTTGACGCGCTATGCCCCGCTAGGGGTTAAGGCAAAGTAGTATTCTATCGAAAGTTATCGTCATTAAAGGAATATTTAATTTTTTTGAAATTTGTAGGGGAGGTAGGCGTTCCTTTGATCCGATTATGCCCAACTAGAACTCAAGCAGCTTCTCACCTCAGGGTTACATGCCAAAAGTCAGGTGTCTACGTCAATTGGTTCAGGAGTTATAGACAAAAAACCTGAAAAGTAGGGTAGTAGGGGGCTCTTTGTAAGAAAGTGACCGTTAGTTTTCAACTGATCGATTTGATCTTTCTAGGAGAGTAGAAGAATATCCTTACAAGCAATCTGTCAAATCTAGAGCTTTTCATGTTTATTTAATCGGGAGTTATAGATACATTTAATCATTTTACATATATAGTGGAGGTAGGCGTTCTCTTGTCCTGATCATGCCCATTTTCAATACCATCCAACTAGATCATACTGCCAACATTTGACCAAAATTTCAAGTCTCTAGCTTCATTCTATCGAATGCTATCGTGCGAACGGACAGACAGACAGACAGACGGACAGACGGACAGACAGACAGACATGGCTAAGTCGAATCAGGAGGTGACATTTACCTATATATACGGATATAAATACATTGATATACCTCCGGAGCCTGCTTTAAGGTGTTACAAACTTTCGTCGTGACAAAAACAATATACCCTATACTACCTATATAAGTCTAGGGTATAATGAAACAAGGTAGCCCAAGGCTAAGTATGATACCCTTCACGCTTCGGACAGACGGACGAAGCTTAATCGGCTCGCCATCATACTGACCAAGAATAAATATTTAGTTAATATGGTCGGAGATACTTCCTTCTGTGCGTTGCAAACTTCATGACAAAGTTAATGTACCCTATCTCACCTGGAAGGGTATAAAATAGGGTAGTTTCGTAGCCTTGGTTTTCATCCGATTCAACTAATTTTTACAGAGAAGTATAGTAAGGTCGTAGGCAGTCAACCACCCTGCCAGCTTTTATTGGGTAGTGCGTTATTGGAATGTTTGCAAAAATAATATTTGTAGGGGAGGTAGGCGTACCTTTGGTCGGGTCGTCTCCATTTGCAGTTCAAACCAACTAAATCTTAAGAGGAATTGTTTGTCAAATTCCTATGTCGCTAACTGTATTCTATCGGGAGTTATCCTGCGGTTTTCCCAGGTGAATACTATACTATTCCATGGTGTACTGTAGAGTATAATATACTATTTTATGGCCTGGAGTATAACGTATTATTTTGTATAAAATTTTATGTGCTTTGATTTGGCGTTGGAACATTTTTTTGAAGAATCAATAGTTTTAAAAATAATCAAGGAAAACTGAAAAAAAGGGCCCCCTTATCATCGGGGACTTGGAAGCACATGTTGAAGGGATCGTCCCTAACAAATTGTGCAAAATTTTTTTCTATTTTTCGTTTGTATTCTGGACTATTCTACAAATGGTTCCCATAAATGTAAGTTTGTGGATTGAGTATAAAATAATATTTCGGCTTTGCAAATTATCTTTTGATCGACTGTAAGATATCAGAACTGTAAAAAGTCAATTTGATTAAATTCCAGAAGTTTCTTATCATACTATACCTTTGGAATATTTCTTTGCATTTCTTAAACAATGCAGTGGAAGTCTCTTTCTGAATAAATAATTTGGCATACGAAGACTTATATCCAATTGGTTTTAACACGCAAAGAACCGGGCCATTATCGAACCATATATGTAATATGATTATACTGAAAATACAAATTACTCTAATTTATTAATGCATCTCTGAAAAATGGACTGAATACAATATTATATTCTAATGATCCACTAACGAATGAAAATGAAATTATCTTATGTCCACTATAAATTCATTTCACAAAATCGCCAGCTAAAACCAACAATAATCTATTCCATTTCAGAATATTATTTTACTAGAAAACGAAACAAAATCAAATCAATTTGCATTTTATTCATGCCTTCGATTGTGGCTCATTTGAATATTTTACGCGTCGCCATTTGTTTTCAAAATAAACGAAATATTTGATTTATAAGTCGTTAATTTTAGTAGTAATAAAGTTAGCACATAAATAAAGTGGACAATGACTTTTTGGAAAACAGATAAAGCGATATCAAACTGACGATATATTGTTGCTGACATCGATTAGAAATGTGAATATTTTATAATAAAAATTGGAAACGATTATATTTCAACATGGTATCCAAAATAAGTTACGCTTAGTTTTAAATTAGTAAAATCGGTTTTCAAGTTCTATGATAAACTCGTCGCAGGCAATATTCCGCGAGAATCAAAACTAGGGGCCGGTTGCTCAATGTCCAATTAAAATTAATGTTAAGAATAAACTGCCATTTAGCACAATTTGATTTTCTCAATATCTGTTTAGTGTTATTAATCGGATAAACACTAACCGTCTCCTAGCCTTCGATTAGTCTCTTATTCAAAACAAAGCCCAACTCCTGGCTTCCCGTTGAAAATTTACCTTAAACAAAAACCCAACACCTTATAGCGAACGCTGAAATTTTGACAGCTAGAACTGTTTACTTTTGCATCGAATGAAACAATAAAGAACAGAGTTCCTGGTAATTTATTCGAAAGAAGAAAATTTGCAACGAACTCAGCTGCAAATGAATATGCTAAGAGACCGTACTAATACAAAATAGATTTGTGGTCGATAGAATTCCGTCCGGAAAATCAGACAATCAATCAATCGGACATTTAGAAAACGGGCTTAAGGCCCGTTTTCTTAATGTCTAATTAAACTGCCAGTTAGGTATCCGGGACACAAAATTTAACCTTAGCGCATGCAACGTTCAAAATATGATAATGCAGTCCACAGCGCAACTAATGCAGTAGCGCGTTTACCTATGGGCTTATTGGGCTCAAGCCCCAGGGCGCCGCAGCGAAAAGGGCGCCACAGACGGCGAAAGAAAAAAATAATTAAATAAATAAATAAAAAAAAAATAAAGAAAACTAAGTTTAAATAAGCGTACGCAATAAAAGTTATAACGAGATAATTTGATACGAAGGTCTCCTTTGCAATGAGTTTTGTAAAATAAGAAAATTATTTTTTGAAATGTATAATCGTGGTACTCGATAATGTCGATTGTATGATTATATCAATTGAGTTGTGTTTAATTTGAATAATTATCGAATAATCTGTTAAGGTTCCTTCAAAGAACATAGATAAGAACATTTGTTCAAGTAAAATACAAAACGGTTGATGATATTCTACTTATTTTATGGTGTTTTCAACTAGTCGCAAAATTTGCACCGAATTCGCACTGAATGTATCTCTGTATGTTGACCATGAAGTAATGCCGGGTTTCCACCAAGGAGACAGTTTTGAAAAACACGGACAAAAACTGTTTTTCTGAACAAAAACACAAATGTTCTGTAAAAACAGAACAGTTTTTAAAACATTTGTGTCTCTAAAAACTGTTTTAGGAAACAAAACACGTTCCCATCGCGAATGGGAAAATGTTCTTGTTTTCTAGAACAGATCAAAGGAAAACACATTTGATCTTGTTTTTTTGTCTGATTGATTGAAACACGAACTTTAACTTTCTGCGACAGCATTCAAGTATACAATCAGTTGTCAGTTTAAAGGCTCAAGTTATATAACTTTTAGTTTTTTTTTTATTGAGAATCGACCCCGTTTTTCCTGTTTTAGATGTCATTTATTAAAAAATGCCATAGCTTATTATAAAATCCTCGTTGTCTGACATTTTTTGGGACACATGTTGAACAAGATAAACAGAACTAAGAGACAAAATCAGTCTGTTTAATTGAAACAGTTTGTTTACATAAAACAGAACTGTTTTCAGAAAACAAAACTTGTTTCTGTTTTTGTTTTTGAAAACAAAACTGTTTTTTAAAACTGTCTCTTTGGTGGAAACCCGGCATAAGACTCTTCTTACATCATGATGTTTACTAATACAGTATAAGTCTACTTACTTTACATCCACTTATTTTACGCACCACAATTGAAAATAAAGGGTTATCCATTTCGTGTTTCGGAAAGTGAAGCCCTGCCATTCGACATCTGTCAAATGTCAGTGTATTCCAAACTGGTATTGGTTTAGTTGAAGGTTTGCCATTTTACAAGATGGAACGTTTTACGACTGAACAACGCGTTAAAATTATTAAATTATTCTACCAAAATGGTGAATCTGCGGTGGCCACGTTTCGTGCATTACGCGCAGATTATGGTCGACATAATCGTCCCAATGAGCGCACAATTGCCTACACAGTGAAAAAATTTGAATAAACTGGATCGGTGACAGACATTTCTACACCTGTGCATCATCGGTTTGCTCGTTCGACCGAAAACATCGCCGCTGTGAGTGAAAGTGTGACCGAAAACCCGAATTTGTCGATTCCGCTCCGATCCCAGCATTTAGGCCTATCTTACGGCACATTGTGGCGCATTTTGCATTTGGACCTTCATCTTCATCCTTATAAAGTCCAGCTCACGCAAGAATTAAAGCCGACTGATCACAGATTGCGTCGTGAGTACTCAGATTGGGTCCTCGAACAGCAGGCCACCGCTGCCGATTTTTCGAAGAAAATCTTCTTTAGCGATGAGGCCCATTTTGCGCTCGGCGGCTATGTAAACAAACAAAATTGTCGCATCTGGGGCAGTGAGCAACCGCAAGTGACCGCTGAGAAACCGTTGTACTCGCAAAAAGTGACTGTTTGGTGTGCATTGTTGGCCGGCGGCGTCATTGGGCCGTTTTTCTTCGAAAACGATGAAGTAGTCGCCGTTACAGTCAATGGCCAGCGCTATGGCGCCGTGATTCATGACTTTTTTTGGTCGGAATTTGAAGATATAGTTCCGACATGGAAGACGATTTCATTGAAGAAATTATTCAATTCAGATATTTAATTCAAGATGGAAAATTCCCTTCTAATATTTCGCTGCCAGTATCATATTTGAAGTTAATATTGAACCAGGCCGAAGCTTCGCTTCGACCCGGAGTCCGAAGCGTATATACCCTAGACTTGTACAGACCTAGTGGTGATACCGAAAGTACCAATTGGCAACGACCATTTGCATTAAAAGTGAGTTTCCTATACGGCCAGTTTATAGGGGAGGTTGACACCCATTCAGGAGGACCTTGACCATTCTTAAACTCAATGAACTAACACATTCTACAAATATTTGTCGAATTTTTCAAGTCGCTAGCTTCATTCTATAGAAAGTTATTGCTTATTTGAAGTTTCACTTGTAGGGGAGGTAGGGGTTCCTTGGGTCGGATCTTGCCCATCATTATCACACATCACTAATTAGATCACCCTACAAACATTTAAAAAAAATTCAAGTCTCTAGCTTCACCCTATCGAAAGTTATCGCTTATTTGAAGTTCATTTATAGGGGAAGTAGGGGTTTCGTTAGTCGAATTTTACGTATTTTCAATATCAGCCAACTGGATCCCGCTGCAAACATTTGGCCAAAATTTCAAGTCGCTAGCTTTATTTTGTCGTTAGTTATCGCTTATTTTAAGTTTCATTTCTAGGGGAGGTAGGGGTTCCTTGGGTCGGATCTTACACATTTTCAATAACAACTAACTAGATCTTACTACCAACATTCTGCCAAATTTTCAACTCGCTAGTGTCATTCTATCGAAAGTTATCGTAATTAAAATAATATTTAATTTTTGGAATTTTGTAGGGGAGGTAGGCGTTCCTTTGATCTGATTATGCCCAACTTACTAAAACTCAAGCTGCTTCTTTCCTCAGGGTTACATGCCAAAAATCAGGTATCTACGTCAATTGGTTCAAGAGTTATAGACAAAAAACCAGAAAAGTAGGGTAGTACGGGGCTCTTTGTAAGAAAATTACCGTTAGTTTTCAACTGATCGATTTTATTTTCCCAGGAGAATATAAGAATACCCTCACTAGTAATATACCAAAGCTAGAGCTTTTCATGATTTTTTAATCGGGAGTTATAGATACATTTAAATATTTTACATATGTAGGGGAGGTAGGCGTTCTTTTGGCCAGATTATGCCCAATTTGAATACCATCCAACTAGATCATACTACCAACATTTGACCAAA
The DNA here is from genome assembly GCA_964017055.1 of Chloromyia formosa. NCBI lineage: Eukaryota > Metazoa > Arthropoda > Insecta > Diptera > Stratiomyidae > Chloromyia > Chloromyia formosa. Next base: position 97,437,189 of record OZ024814.1, read on the forward strand.
ATTGCATGGCCCTAGCTTCATTCTATCGAAAGTTATCGTGCGAACGGACTGACAGACAGACAGACAGACAGACAGACGGACAGACAGACAGACAGACAGACAGACAGACAGACATGGCTAAATCGAATCAGGAGGTGACCCTGATCATTTATATATATACATTGCTATACCTCCGGAGCCTCCTTTAAGGTGTTACATATTTCCGTCGTGACAAAAACAATATACCCTATACTAAAAGTCTAGGGTATAAAAATAAAATTCAAGCAACTTTTCCGAATGTTGAAGTAGCACTGCGAATCTATCTTTCAATTGCTTTAACGAACTGCAGTGGTGAACGGTCGTTTTCAGCATTAAAAAGAGTGAAAAATGCACCCAGGTCAACGTTAGGTCAAGATAAACTGAACAGCCTATCTATCCTGACGATCGAATCAGAGTATATAAGAAAAATTAATTTTGATGAAATAATTGAAATTTTTTCAAAGAAGAAAGTCGAAAGGTATCTCTATAAAATATTGTACTTCTGTATTATCTTGCTTTAAAGGTTTTGTAAAAATTAAATAAATTTTAAATAATTCGTTTGTTTATACCCTAGACTTTTAGTATAGGGTATATTGTTTTTTTTTTTCATTATTATACATATCTTTAATTATGAGAAATTGGTTTGGGGGGGGGGGGGGGGGGGCTTCTAATTCTCAAGCCCCTGGGTGCAAATTTTGAAAACGCGGCCCTGAATGCAGTAGAAAGTCAGCTGATTTTCTTGGCGGAGTTCTGCCACCTGTTCAATTCTATTCTACGTCTATGCCACCTCTCAGCATTATTTTGTGGCTGAGTTGGTTTCAGATCCGTTTCCTTCGAATGAATATCCAGAACTCTGTTCCTTGTGACCAGTTTAATTGTCTCATTTGAATATACAAACGTAAGCAGTTCTTGCTGTCAAAACCTCAGCAGTCCGTATCAGCTGTTTGGAGTTATTGTCCGATAAGTTCTTAACCGGAAGATGAGTGCCGCTTAGCGTTTATCTACAGGGTAAGATTTAACTATAGACATTGAGAAAACGGCCCTAAGTCTTTTAATGTTAAAGTTATCGCTATAAATGTCGGCTTAAATTTCAACAATTAATTAAATCCATTTTTTGTTTTACTAAATTTCCACAGCATACTTTCAGGTGCGAATAGTCCTTCGGAAATTATATCCACTTAAGTTATCAGCTTTCACTAACAAATTTTTAGCTAAAAAGCTAGCTTTTCAACACTTTAAGAATCTTCGGGAGGTCTGGATAGCTACAATATTTTCCGATGTAACTTTTCTGAAATTTAATAGTCCCGCAAATGAATTGCATTCGATTCGTTGTTAACTTTGCTCGAAAGGAAACGACTCCTGACATTTTGTGTGTGTTACACGGCTGGATGAAGCATGAGTTAGCATTAGGTACATCAAATCGTCGAACTACACGTGTAGTTACAAGCGTGTGAGAGCCCCTGACTTCATTTTTGAAAGAGACTGCAAAATTAAACTAACTTGTGTAGATTCCGCCCGATCGAAATGGAGCTATAAGCAACGAGGAGTCCTTGCAAATATTGTGGGACATTCCCTGGGTGAAATTTTCTCCACAAAAAACCGGTTCGTTTTTCCTGTGGACGTATTTTATTGAGACTGGGTTGCAAATACATATCAGAGGAGATAGGAGATACTTCGCAGATTTCTTTCTGTATGAGTTCTGCCATGTATCTACAAAACCAGTCGCACAAGTACAATACATACATCGAGCCAGAGCAAGTCCTGCTGTAGGTGAATAATACTGTAGTAGCGCGATACAAATCCAATCATTGAAAAAGTCATATCGAAATGGATCAGCCAGCGCAAAGGGTGGTTGGTACACTCTCCTGCAGAGCGAATGTCATTCCGTTCAATGTTTCCTTATGTGTATTACATTGGATACATGGGGACACGGGAACATGAAAACACAACGACTACATTCGTCCCATTTCAGTTTATTGGGTTGCTTGGGGAGCAAGCCAGTTCTTCATGTTCTACTTCTTGCTCTTATTGGATTGCATTTGTTTACAGTGAACGATAATTTTAGTTGAACAAGTATCGTATGAGTTCAAGAATTGATAACACTCGAAGGTAAGATTTGATAAAATATTTGCTATTATGGTTGATGGTAGTGTTAATCCTAATCTGGGGTGCTACAATCGTTGTTGTTGATAAAATAATAATTGTATCGGGTTTTTTCTCGTTGTGTCAACTTTATCTATTTTAGGTAAACATAGACAAGAACATTACATCAAATGCGATTAGTGTATTTACTTTAATTTATTTAAAATTGCTTTTCTTGTAACTGTTTGCTCCCTGAGTAACAAAAAAAACTATTTTATTATTATTGTAGTTTCCACTTTCACGTTTCGAAGAAAAATAACCAAAGTAGGTCTTAGTAACCAAATAAAATTACTATTTTTTTTAAGAATAAAGGTGAAGTGTACCATTGCTAAACAGTCAACAAGACCATTTAGCAATGATGTTTTTGCTTTGTGCTGACAATTTTTGGGTGGAGATCATTGCTAAATGGTCTTGTTGACTGTTTACTGGGAGCATTGTGCGAAGTAGCGTATTATGAGACTGACCTCTACGCAAAATTTCAAGCCTAGGTTGTTAGACATTGACCGATTTATTTGTTATCCTGAAGCATTTCCCATCACCAGCTGCCTTTGCTCTATGGACTACCGATTTCCGAGCACAAGAGTTCTGTTTTGGTATTTTAATATCAGGCGGGCACAGTAGCGCGATTTACTAAGCAAAACGCCGGAGGTTCGATTCCTGCCACGAGCATGCTGCTTTCTCGACGGTTTCCAGTCAATTCAGCTGTAAATGGGTATATTGATTTGATAAAAATTAATAGAGTAAAGGCGGGACAATTGTGACACTGACCATTTATCTCCAAATTACCATCGCATCATACTGTATAACGGTCTCGGAAATTAAGTGCTCTATTTCACTTCGTACCGCACGTTTCGATTGGAAGTGGAAAGGGAAATACTTTAATATCAAAGTACCGAAGAACCGAGAAGTTGGACGATGTCAGGCTTTTTCCAAAAAGACTTTTTATTGATTCTTAGTGCGCCCACACACAGTCGAACTCCAACTTGAATTTGGACTCGAACATGGCCTGTACAGCTTAGATCAAAGTTTCTTTGTATTTTAACGCAGGTGCTACCCGGATGGTAAACGTGTTGTTATTTTTTGAAACATAAGAAGATCTTGTTGTGACAAGGGATTTTAGAAAGTGTGGAATTTCAGGGTATCCGGAATAATGGTAGTAATACATACATGGAAGGATGAGGATGTGTTAATGGGTGTGTGGTGAGTGGTGAATGAGATAATAATGTATGGTTTATTATGCAGGGTTGTGCAACAGTGGCGGACCCAGACGGGGGCCATGAGGACCCGGGCTCACTCCAAAATGATTGGTATACTCGAAAATGACTTGTAAAAATCACAGCGAATACAAAACATACCCAACAAGAGTGGATTGTTTTGTATACTGTGCGTTCCTCATGGTTTTTTCTTAATGAAGCTCATAGTTTTGGTGTTGCCACACATGTCTGGGAGCATCGTCTGAAAGAGGACTTCTCAGCAGAGATATCTCGAAGGGTGGAGTGGTTCTCTCCTTTTATAAATATTATATGCGGATGACATTGTTATTACCATAACTAAAAAATTTCCTGGTGTTCTTAAAGAGGTATAGCAAAATACCATCTCAGAATGAATCGTTTGGTCTGATAACTATGGGGTAGTGGATAATTCGAACAAAACATAGCCTATAGATTACTTCCAGCAGAGCCTCTTCAGCTGCATCGGACGAGCCCATTTTTTTTCGATGTAGCTGTTTTACTCATGCTTGGGTGGGTAGGTTTTTGTTATGGACTGCTACAGGGGCTTGCCGTAGCTTGTTGGGCATGATACATAGACTGGTCAAGGTTGCTTTTACGGCACTCTAAAGGCAACTACATACTTCTTTTGCTTTGAACATGCCGTTTAACCTGCCATAGGCGCCGACTATGGAAGGTAAGACACTTTTTGCCCCCTCAATTCAAATATTGGAGGGGGGGGGGGGCTATGCCCCTCCAATATTTCAGGCACACATATCGTTTTGCAAGAAAGTCGATCCTCACTCGACTTCTTCGTTCAAACAATCAAACACGTAGCTATGACAAATAAGGGAGGAAGGAAGGAGCTTTTACGGAGACATATATAGGTATGTGGCCCATGAGGATTGTACCATTGAATCCTGTGGTCTAAGGTGCGTTTTGCTAGGCACCGCTCTGCGTCGATCGCAGGCGACATTTAAAAAGAGACATATAAATAATGTTCCGTGCTCTATGGCTTGATAGCTAATCGCGAATAATGTACGACGATCGTGCGCCTAACAGTAACGCACCTTTAAAATTTTTTGAGTTTGAATTTAATTAAAATTTAATTCATTATTTTGTGTTATCAAACAAAAAAGCATTATGGTTCCATTTACAAATGCTTGAAAAATTGGCTTTATTCTTAAAAACAAGCAACAAAAGTTATTTCCAACAACAACAACAACGCTGATGATTTACACAGAGACCCTACAACTCGAGACTTGACGAAAAAATTGGTTCTAAATTGGTTCCCCTCAATCGTCAGATTATTATGGTTGACTGTATGAGACTATACATTCGTAACGATATCAAATATTTACCCGATTTAAGACGTCGACTTTTTTAACTAGGGCTATTGGGCCATTCGGTTTGTAATCTGTAAAGTATTTTTAAGTGCAAGAGATACGTTAATTGTCATTTCAAAAATGGGTCAGTTTATTGAGAGGATACCACCACAAAAAAATCGCATAACAAGGCAATCCGACAGTCAGTGAAACATGTATGAAAAGTTGTTGTGTTGTCGGTAAAAAAGGAGGATTTACGCAGCCCCTTCAGCTGTTAAATGAGTACGCATTAATGGTGTAAATAACTCGGTTGAGAGTGTGGTTGATCACACAACTCTGCACGAAACACACCGTCACGATCTAGAAAGTGAGATGATGCTAATTCATCTCGGGGCCATGGCTTAGATTGGACTGTTGTGCCAGTTATTTATTTATTTATTTTTATGTTGTATTCTGGATCACATAAGTTTCGCTGGTAAGAGCAGACTAGTTCGCCAGACAAGGTGTAACAAGCAATGCCGCTCAAATTCATGGCAATATTTATACACCAATCGATGCTTTCTAATAAGCTCTAAAGTTTGAAGCGATTAACATGAACATTTTCACAAGGATAAATGGTGAAACATACGTTTCCACAAAGCCGTTGCTAAAAATGCAGCATATCATGCTTCCCCTGTTATGAGTACCGTAGAAGCAGCGGTGCTTCTCTGCTCATGTCCTACTCCAGTAAGAAGGTGAAAGACTTTCTTGGATCCCACTTCTTCACTGAAGTGGATGACTAAGCTCATGTTGATGCTGGGAAACTCCATCGTTTTATAAAAAGTTCTGTCTAATTCAATGATTAGGATTGTTGGATGATGAGTCCCTAGTGGTAACAGATGGAAATCTAGTGTGCTGGATGTCTGCTCTTATCGAGAAGCAAACTGCGACTCAGATCATCACTTGGTGAAGACGACCTTCAGATATAGAATCTCCTCAGTGAACCAATCGAGAATCAGCCCTCCCAAAATCTTTGCGGTTGATAAGCTTCTGAGCGATGCCACGGCGGTGGCGTATACTGCCACCCTTGACGAAAGACTATCGCCTATGCCTCACAACATCAGTAGCACATCACAGCGACACCGATGGCATTAACAAACGATGGGCCTCTTATTTTGAAGAGCTTCTGAACCTACAATCTAACATCCCCACACAAGGAGCTCTCGAAGATATTGTTGATCTAGGCCCACCCATACAACCCCCGACAGTAGAGGAAGTTGATCTCGCATTGCGGTCATTAAAACGAAATAAAGCGCCGGGCGCAGACGAGATTCCAGCTGAACTGCCAAAATTCGTTGGAACGGGTCTACTTAATGCCATACAACAATTACTTACTCCTGCGAATATGGGAGGACGAGGTGATCCCTGACGATTGGCGCCGAAGCATCATCTGTCCAATTCACAAAAAGGGAGATAAACTGCGGTGTGAGAATTAAAGGGCATATCACTAGTTTGTACGTCGTATAAAATTTTGACCGAAATTCTGAAAAAAAAAAATAAAACCGTACGCAGAACGAATCGAGTTACAAATTTCAATTAAAAATTTAAACGAAAAATTCCTAAAATCTAGCAACATTCAGGAGAATGTCGAATTTAAGGAGGGTCGGGTTACATACCCCAGCATCTTCAACCTGGAAAAATTAAATGAAATAAAATATTATTTTGAAGATGCATCGCAATGTTTAGAATTCCGATGCCTCTTGCATTGTAATGTTTAGATTTTCTATGAATCTCCAGTCTTTCCTAGAACAGATAATGACTGTGGGAGACAGACAATATCGCGAGCGATTCCCACAACCCGAATTGATGAGTCAGTTACAAGAGGAGATAAACACCCTCTTAGCGTAAATTTCTATTTAGTTAGTAAGGAAACATCGAGCCGTAACAACAACTGCAAGTAAAATTATATTGTTTTTAGAAAAACGAATACCGTTTATCTTGTTTGTGTACCCATTTATTTTCGTATTACAGGATTTCGTAGTACAGTATATCATCCGTGCCCCCGAGTGTTTCATTCATGCATTATTCTCCTGCTCTGCTACTATGTATTATCAAAATCTTATCAAAACTTCCCAATTCCAACCACATAAAAAATAAATCAAATGGCACTTATCACTGGCCATATATCCATCCGAATTTCATGAGTTTTGCATCTCCATCAATTTTAGCTCAAATACTTTAAAATACCTTCTTCTTCCAAAAGCCACAACGAAAACGAACCTTCTCACAATTTCCCGATTACTTACATACATTTAATGCAATGCAGTCGTTGCGCTCGGTGGCCGTGATCGTTCGGTCACCGCTCTACGATAGTAATCTAGAGCTCGGGGATCAAATCTCGGCGCGATCAAAAAACTGCCTGTGAGTACTAATAGAACTCCCACAGTGCTCCGAGCTTGTTAGTATAAAGACGGCGCGGATAGGAGGTGCATGCTAGCAGCTGCACTTCCGAAAAGTAAATATGCTATTGAAACGTCAACAAAGCATAGAAATGCTAGAGATGTTGACGCGCCCATGCCCCTGGAGGGGTCAAGGCAATTAGAGAGAGAGAGAGAGTCGTTGCAAGAAACTTTTTTCAACGACACCATCCGATCTACCACATTGTCTTGCTTTTGAAAGAAAATTATCTGACCGCTACTCTTCACACAAATCTAAAGTAAATTGCCTGCTGGGACCATGTTCGAGTTCGAACTGGAGTTCGATTGTGTGTGGTCACACTTAGATGTTTAGACACGACGATTGACACTGAGTGCATTCAGAGCGCTTTTAAGCGTGTCGTAGCGCTCCGTAGCGATATGAACTTTTCGCCTCGTGATTGCAATCAAAAATCCGAGCGAAAACTGATTTCCCCAGCCGGGGGGCAACCTTTTAGTTTCCGGGGGCCCGGCTGGGGAAATCAGTTTTCGCTCGGATTTTTGTCACTTTTCACTCGCGTCACTCTAAAAGTCAAGAATTTGCAAAAAAAAAAACAAAATTTTTTAATTTTTATTTTTAATTTTTGTTTTAAGTTTTAATTTTTTTCATAATTTATACTGAGTGTTTGGAATATTGGAGGCATGGAAAATTGAAATATTCGCAAATCCCCTTGCGTGGGCTCCGCTCGCTACGCTCGCTCCGCGCTTAAGGGATCGCAACCCTCAGTATCGCACAAACATGAACGCTCGCTTCGGTCGCTCTGCGTGCAGCAGCGTTTTGATCAGTTTTAAACACACCAAACACTCAGTATAAATTATTAGAACAAGAAAATAAGGAAAAAAAAATTAAAAATTCAGATTAAAAATTAAAAAAAAAAATAAAAAAAAAAAAAATTAAAATTTTTTTTTTTTTGCAAATTTGAGAGTCTTGGGGTGACGCGAGTGATAAGTGACAAAAAATCCGAATGAGAAACGATTTTTTCACCCCGGGCCCCGGAAACTAAAAATATCCCCTGCCATTGTCGGACCGAGAAACCGCTATCAGCTGATTTTGCTATTGAGTATGTTCAATGTAATTCATCATCATCATCATCATCGTGGCGCGACAACCCGACGTCGGGCCTTGGCCGCCTGGATCATTGTCCTCCAATTATCTCGGTCACGTGACCGCGTCCTCCAATTTTGGGAGCCCAGCAGCTGCGCGGCGTCCACACCTACTGAGATCTCCCAACGAGATCTCGGTCGTCCTCGCAGTCTCGCTCCGTCGACTCGTTCTGCATTCATAACTCTCTTAGGCATGCGATCATCGTCCATTCTTTGTACATGCCCTGCCCATTGAAGTCGTTGTAGTTTGACGATTTTCGAGACTTGCAGCTCATCGTACATTTCATACAACTTATGGTTGTACCGGATGCGCCATCCATCTCGATCGCAAACAGCCCCGAAAATTCGCCGTAGAACCTTACGTTCAAAAGTGTCTAGCATGTTTTCGGAGGCTTGAGTTAGGGTCCATGCTTCGCAGCCATAGCATAGCACTGGTCGTATAATGGTTTTGTACACGCGGAGTTTCGTGTTTCTGTGCACATGTTTCGATTTCATTATGGGAAGAACCGAGAAAAAAGTCTTATTAGCTAACTGTATCCGTCGCTTGATTTCGTCAGTTTCGTTGGCGTCCCTTGACAAGTTGCAACCCAGGTAAATGAAGTTGTTCACGAACTCGATGTTGAGGTCCCCTACATTGATGCTTGGTTGTGCAGGTGTCCTTGTCACCGATTGCATCATTATTTTAGTATTACCCTCGTTAATACGTAATCCAACTTCCTTTGCAGCGGTATCGAGCGTATGCAGAAGTTCTTCTGCGCCAGCCAATCTTCGGGACATGATGTTGATGTCGTCGGCGTACGCTGCTAATTGTGTCGACTTGATGAGTAGCGTCTTGCTGTTGTCCATATTCATGGCCCGAACAACGTATTCCAATGCTAGGTTGAAGAGCGTCGGTGCCATTCCATCGCCCTGTTTCAAACCAGTGCGTGTTTCAAATAGATCAGTAAGTCTATTCTGGATCCTGACTTGTGAGACGGAGTTGGTCATCGTCATCTTTGTCAGTCGCACTAATTTTGCCGGTATACCAAATTGCAGCATGATGTTGTACAGTACTCCACGATCGATACTGTCGTATGCCTGCTTGAAGTCGACAAAGATTTGGTATACGTTTACGTTGTATTCCCAGCACCTCTGGAGTATCAGTTTGACTGAGAAGAGCTGATCGGTTGTGGAGCGACCAGGTCTGAAACCGCTTTGATATTCGCCAATGACTCGTTCTGCATACTGTTTTATTCTATTTTCCAGAATTTTCGTCAAAATTTTATAGGACGTACAAACTAGTGAGATGCCCCTGTAGTTCTCACACCGCAGTTTATCTCCCTTTTTATGAATTGGACAGATGATGCTTCTGCGCCAATCGTCTGGAATCTCCTCGTTCTCCCATACTCGCAGGAGTAATTGATGTATGGCATCAACTAGACTCGTTCCACCGAATTTTAGCAGTTCAGCTGGAATTTCGTCAGCGCCCGGCGCTTTATTTCGTTTTAGTGACCGCAAGGCGAGATCAGCTTCCTCTACTGTCGGGGGTTGAATGGGTGGGCCTAGATCAACAATATCGTTGAGAGCCTTATGTGTGGGGATGTTAGATGGTCGGTTTAGAAGCTCTTCAAAATAAGAGGCCCATCGTTTGTTAATAACATCGGTGTCGCTGATGATGTTTCCATCCTTGTCCTTACAAAGGCTAGTCCTGGGTTGGTAGCCGTTCTTAATTGTATTTACTAGTTTGTACGCTTGTCTGGTGTTCCTATTAGCTAAGTTTTCGTTTATGTTCAGCAACTGCTCGTCAAAGTATTTACGTTTCTTACGTCTAATTATTCTGTTCGATATTCGCCGTAGCTCGTCATATTTTTCTCTTCTGGCTCTGGTCTGGTTCCTCGTTGAATCCATTGTCTGTAGGCCTCGTTTTTCGCGTCAAGTGAATTTTTGCATTCTTCGTCGAACCAGTCATTTCGCGCTCGCCGGGCTTTATATCCCACGACCTTCTCTGCGACATCCTTGATGGTACCCTTGAGTTCTTCCCAGAACCCATGGACGCCTGTGTTGCTGATGTTGTGTAGCATAGGTGATAGTTTTTCCTCAAGGGCGGTAGTATACGCCACCGCTGTAGCATCACTCAAAAGCTTATCAACCGCAAAGATTTTGGGAGGGCTGATTCTTGATTGGTGCACTGAGGAAATTCTACATCTGTAGGTCGTCTTCACCAAGTGATGATCTGAGTCGCAGTTTGCTCCTCGATAGGAGCGGACATCCATGACACTAGACGCCCATCTCCTGCAAATGAGGACGTGGTCAATTTGGTTGACGGTATGTGCGTCTGGAGACTTCCAGTTCTGCTTGTGAATGCGTCGATGCGGGAAACACGTAGAGCTTACGACTAGATTCCTGCTGCGGGCAAAGTCGATAAGTCGCTGGCCGTTATCGTTACATTCTTCATGGAGGCTGTGGCCTCCAGAGGTCCCCCGATGCCAACTTTCATTCCCGACTTTCGCGTTAAAGTCTCCCAGCAGCAATTTGACGTCGTTTGTTGGAAGCGAGTCGAAGAGAGTTTCAAGGCGGGCGTAGAACTCGTCTTTTACTGCGTCTTCTTTAACTTCAGTGTAATTACAAATGTATATTCACAACACTACCTAAATACAACTGCAATTAATCGACCCATGAAGTCGAATTAAGCCCCATTATAAATAATAAAAGTATCTTTCATTACGTAAATATGAATCCGAACGTCGCATGCCTTCGTCATTTATACAGACTGACTCTAATGACGCACAATCCACGCTTCGTCGACTAACCGCATAGGCAACGCAGTCAGTATACAACAACAGCCGACCCTAATTCAATTACAGAACATCCGAACAAACATTTTTTGGTTAGACTGTATCGACCATACTAGCGGAAAACAAATGAATATGCTGGGCGCTTCTCGTCCCGCGATTATGTGATTGTGTACGACGGGAGCATCGTATAAAAGCCGAACATGCAACCGATTTGTTTCAGCATTTGTCCGCCCCCTTCTAACTACTCATTTCGCATTGACCGGGGGGAGGCAAACCGAAAAACACGACATGAAAACATGCCCCCAAAAAGTGGGAACACGCTTCCCCACCAACGCTGCCACTGCTTACACGACTCGTTCGAGTAGGCGGGGAACATTTTAACAATTGCACAAGGCAACCCGGAAAAAGAAACTCCGAACCTGGCGGCATGCACAAGTCCAAGCAACTCGTTTTCAGTACCGAATGTAACCCGCTCTCGACCGGCAAATCAGCATGGAAGTAACCACCAACACATGCTCGCGCCCCCACCGCCTTCTTAGGGGGCGCGCTGACATTGGGTGGCTTGTCTGGAGCTTTTTTGGCTTTTTTCCCCGTGTTCTCCCTAAACGACTATTTGTCTCGTTCTCGTTTGGGTTGTCGCTGCGTCCGGCCCCCAAAACGACATGTTTTTTTCTTGTTTGGCTGCATTTATTGAGACGGGGCTCGGCGCGAAGGCGGAGTGCAAAGACAAGAAAAAACACCCCAAAGAAAAAGCAGCGAATGCAACTTGTTTCGCCGGCAGTCTCGCGGGACGGGAAGCGACTCTGCCGGCAGATGTTTGGGGCTCCGTTCGCCGAAGTTCAGTTTGCTTGATGTCGCTTGCGCCCCGCGGTTCGTGTGTTTGTTGTTGGGCTTTGCGTGACGACGAAGCGACGGCTTTCGAAATACACAAGCGGTTCGATTTCGAGCGGCGGCACTGCTACTTTGCCTGGGAAAACTGTATGAAAATGATGGACTTTTCCGGAAATTCACTCGGGAGTCGTTGATAATGTGAGATGAGAATTGATGAAAGCTTTGATGCTTGTGTGAATTTGCAATCAGCTGAGCTGGCGTTGCTCGCTGTCCCCCATAAATCGTGCGTTGGTGTGTGCGTGCGAGGCGCGAAAATCGAATTTAAATTTAGGCATTGACCTTTATGACGGTCGCTTGTTGGTGACACCAGTGCAATTGTTGTGCAATTAAAATGATGTAACGGATCTGTCGTCGGATTGGGAAGATATCTGAGAGAGAACCAATCAGACATCTGAATTGGCGACGAATGTATAGAACACGCGGTGGAACAGGTATAAAACCAGTTCACCACTACACTCGCGGCTGGTCCCCGCGACCGCGAGATTCTACAATTATTTCTTTTCTTTTTGCTGCTGGTGTTGTTACAGCGGTGACTGCGGTTTGCTGCTTCGACGAGCGACCGAGTGTAGTCGCTGATGATAGTCTAGTACCCGTTCCGTGCTCGCAAAACTGCGCTTCTCTGGTATTGGTGAACTGATGCTCAACAACCGATGCCTTACACGAGGTACTTTTATGTACTACACCTTTGCAAGCAATTACATACATTGCTGATTCTCCGATTCTGTGATTGCGGCCCAGGTGACATGCAATAATTGCAAAGAACACAACTCGCAAACGTTTCTAGTTAAGTTTCGGCTACCGGTTGCTAGTTAGTAGCATTCTAGCACTTCGCCGACCAATGGTATGAGCAATGTGGCGGCTCGTTTTGTAATTGACGCAATGTTCGGTGTCACTAATCTAATCGGTGGTGTCCTGTAACAGAGTGTAACGCGGTTAGTCCATTGTAACGATCGATAACACCGGGACGTGGTTTGTGACTCGACTAAGTCGCGTGTCCTTTGTTTGTTTTCAAATGAAAGATAATTGTAATTTTTGGCAAATATGAATGAAAACAAAGCAAACATCTGAATGTGGAAAATTGCTTGCGAATTAACATCTCAGTGCTTCTGATAATTTCCCGATTTGATCCATTATTGCATAAAAGTGGTCCTTTCGAAATATCTTTTAGAAGTGTATGTTCACTACTATTATGTGGGTGTTGTTTAATTTATCTTCTGCTAAAACTACGGTTTAATGATTACAACAGTGTTTCGCGACATGTCACACTTCCCATTGAGAGGATCACCCAGTACCCAGGTAAGTGTACTGTACATGCCGACGGCAAAACTTATCGTTTTGTACATGTACTACGTCAGCAGTAGCTTTTTGGTTAAGGATGGGAGATGAGAACGATTTTAAAGGCCGATTCGGATATACAGTGCTGGTTGAGTTGTTTAAGCCATATTTTATTCCCTTTCCAATGAAATTCTATAAAGTTGTTAGAGTTACAATGTTTTATTAGATCATATAGTATAATAACAATTTATGTGTATCTTCTCTAGAAATAGTGAAAACTTTTCAAAGAATTTAATTCAGTTGGTGAAAATAGCGTAATAAGCAAGAAAGCGCAATTTGAGTGAAAAAGTGGAAGAAGTTCATGCGGAAAACAAACGCAATATTTGGGCTTTGGCGCGATAAAATTGAACTACTTACGAAAAAGGTTAAAGGCTGGATTCTCTGTCATAGTACTTGAAGAAATTTAGGGAAATTGGCACTGACGAGCGGAAGAAAGGCTTTGGACGGTCAAGGAAACCAAAGATATATCACTTCTTACCTTTACAAAGCCGCCGGAACCACTTCGAAACTTCTTCTGACATTAGAAACGCTCTATTTCCAGCGACGCTGGAACGGATGGCTCACCGGTACTTCCCCAGGTGAAACCATCTGCCCTGAGCACTGGTATCTATTAAATCACTAAACCACGCATACTCAGGATGGCTCACCGGTACTTCCCCAGGTGAAACCATCTGCCCTGAGCAGTGGTATCAACTGTCGGCCAAACACCCATCACAGGTGTAATGGCCTCACTATAGCAATATCACCAAAATCACATACGGCATCTAAAACTCTAAGCACTATTACATGCACCATAACCAATTTAACACAAAGTCCCAGTGATAACTCACCTTCTAAACCTGCAACGTTAAAAATAAAATCGTCCAACACAAAAATGTCACAATAACTAGCACAAGCACAACTGGATGGTTTACACTCGAATGAGAATACGATCTCGATTCTTCACGTGCTGACCCATAGCCTAAACCAAAGATATTTACTCGGTCCCATAAACAGAAAGGGCCATAAACACTTCCTTTCAAGTGGAGATTGAAAAACATGCATGAAAATAAAAACAATTTGATCTTCGATGATTCATTCTCTTTTTATTCCGAGGTTCTCTTTTACACAAATATCATTGCTTCTTAATAAAATCAATAACTGGCGCAACAATCTAATTTCGACTAATAATCCAGTCATTACGAGCTCAGAAGGGCTTCAGGGAAACAAATTCTGGTGGAGAATTTTTTTCTTTAATTTTTTATGTTTTTTGGGGTGCTGAACACAAATCCGGAGCTTCCCACCAACATTTTTTTTTGCGGAACATGGTGAAAATCTGAAAAAAACCTCAAAATTTCGGTACTTTTTTTGGTTTTTTGATTATGGCTTAAAAGCCGTGGATCCTAGCTAGAAGAAATCTTCCGATAAATATCAAATTCGGTCCATTGGTGTAGCCTCAATCGACAGTCGAAAAACGTCGATTTTTCTCAATTTGGCGAAATTTTGGTCACATTTGAACGTCTCTAACTTAAAAACATCTCTCTCCCTCTCTCTCTCTCTCTCTCTCTCTGGATCCTGTCAACCCCTTGTGGGGTATAGGGCATTAACCACGCCGAATTTCCACCTCGTCCTGTTCGCCGCCATCGCCTTCAACTGACTCCACGATTTCCGTAATGACTTACCCTCGACCTCAACTGATCTTCTCCAGGTGTTTCTAGGTTGTCCAACGCGGCGGCTTGCATTGGTTCCCTGTGGGTTCCAATCGAGGGCCTGCTTAGCAATGTTTTCCGGCTCTTTTCGACCTGTGTGACCTATCCATTGCCACTTTCGCCTTTTTATGAAGGCGTCTCTTTTGGCCAATGAACAGGAGGTCGTCGTTAGAAATGACCTCCGGCCAGCGTATGTGCAGGATGCGCCGTAGACACTGGTTCACGAAAGTTTGCAATCTAGTTGTTATCTCCCTGGTCACCTTCCAAGTTGAACATCCATAAAGGAGCACAGATTTTACATTGGTTTCGAAGATCCTGAGTTTGGTACGTCTGGAGATGTTGTTGTTTTGCCAGAAAGGAGTCAAACTGAAAAAAGCTGCTAGAGCCTTTTTGATGCGAGACTGTACATCGGCATCCGCTCCACCATCTGCTGTAACTACGCTTCCGAGATAGCAGAAATTGTCAACTTTCTCGACTGCCTGCCCCGAAACACAAATTCCGCTGTGTCTTCCTGGATCCAAGCTCAAGTGCTTAGTTTTGGTAGCATTGATTTTAAGCCCCGTATTGCCACTTTCGCGATGCAGGGCATCCGTCATTTGAACTAGATGATCCGATATATTTGAAAGAAGACAAATATCGTCAGCGTAATGCAGGTGTTGAAAGTATTCAAACAGGTTCCATCTGATACCTTTGCTCTGGTGTGTACATATGAAGTGCACTGCAGAGTCCGTTATTAATTGCAATCACAAACAATATAGGTGACAAAATGCAGCCTTATCTAACTCTGCTATGTACCTTAAAGGGGACTGAAAGCTTACCCTTGTGTAATACGTGACATTGGGCTCCACTATAGGACTCCTTGATGATGGATATGATTTTATCTGCTATACCGTATACCTCTCCTATGTAAGGCCTTCCAGATGTATTCCCGGTCAACGCTGTCAAACGCCTTCTCGAAATCGATGAACATGAGATGTAATGTGGATCTCCATTCAGCGGATTGTTCAATAATAATTCGGAAGGTGTGGTCGCTACATGAAAAGCCCTCGCGAAAACCAGCCTGTTCATCGTTCAGTGTGCGGTCAACCGTATGATTGATCCAGTTTAAGACTATTTTTGCCATCAGTTTGGAGACTGCGGGGAGGAGGCAAATGCCACGCCAATTATTACAATCCTTCAGGTTAGTAGTAGTAGTAGATCTTAATAATGACGCCCTTCTTCCATTCTTTTGGGAGAGTTTCGGTTTCCCAACACTCTTGGATAAGAGGGAGAAGAATATCCGCAGTAGCGTTCCACCGGAATTCCATCGATCCCCGGGGCTTTGCCCGCATCCATCGATTTAATAGCCACAGTTAATTCCTGTTTAGATGGTGGGCTGGTATCAACTCTGGCTATTTGCGGAATATTTTCTACTTCTAGTGAGGATGAGTTCAAGTGTCCAAAGGTGTTGTTGAGGACCTCAATGAAGTGCTCTCTCCACCGTCGCAGTTGGTCTTCATCAGTGACCAGTAGGGACCCTTCTTTATCTTTCACGTGATGTTCAGTTGCAAAAGATTTGCCAGTTAACGGCTTGATAAGTTTGTAAAGGTGTAATGGACGGTTTGGCAGGCATCCTAAAATGCCCGTGTGGGGACGAAGCCTTAGGTAGCATGATGACCGTGAAGGTCGGGCCGGGCCATCTGGCGATGAAAAAGGCTCCTCAACGAGCTAAGCAGCGGCCTATGCTTGCTGTAGCTCAGTTCGGGAGACGTGGGCGGGGTTTTCGCCGCTCGTTGCCCCTGTCCTTTACGTATTACCAAAAATTCATAGGCCTGGGGAAGACAACACAAACAAGGGAGGTAAAAATGGGGAATAAAAAAATGAGGCGATAAGGATGGGATGGTTGGCAGATGGCTCGCTTGCCCTCGCGCTCGTATTGGGGTCCAAGTGTAATGGGACCCTCGGCCTCTGGTTTCGTACCACCGACAGATCCTTACTCATCAGGTGCTGCTTCGATCTGCGGGTGGAAGCAGCACAACCAGACCAGAATATGGTTCATTACAAAGGGTTCCACTGTCACCACGGTAAGCCGCTTCCTCGGCCTTCTCCGCTAATGCATTGATGTTGTTGCGTTTGTCCCGTCTTACGCTTCTTTGCACGCCTTTCTGAAGAGAACGGTATTCAGCTCTAAGTTGATCTTTGACTGCGTCGTCAGTGGCTGAGTTGATTTGTTCTTTAATTCTCTTGCGTGCCGTGATTAGAGACCATGTAGAGTCACTAATGAATGGCCTTCTACCGCGCTCCAATCTACCCGCGAAAGTTTCACCGCACGAAATAAATGAGTCCTTAGCGACTTTCCATCTATCATCAATTGTAGGAGTCTCATAAGGTGGTGGTGCATAAGCTTTTTCGTGCAAGACGGTGGAATAAGCACGTCTTATAGATGGATCTTTAAGCTTTTGCACATTAAAACGTGGCATGATTCTTGCATTTTGAGGGCGATGGATCGCTGCTGTTCGTAACCGCACTTTTGCGACAACAAGTTGGTGATCGCTGCCAATATCAGCACCCCGCTTCGACCTGATGTCGAAAAGACAGTTCCTCCATGTCTTGCAAATGGTTATATGGTCAATCTGGTTCTCTGTTCTGCCACCCGGAGAAACCCAGGTTGTTAAATGGTATCGTTTGTGCTTGAACAAAGTACCGCCGATGACAAGCTGACGAGTATTGCATAACTCCACGAACATCTCGCCATTTTGGTTCCCGTGGCCTAGCCTAGACCATGATTGCCCATTAGGTGTGCCACACCAAGATTGTCAGACCCGACTTTGGCATCGAAATCCCCCATAATAATTTTTATGTCACCTTTGGGAGCCTTGTCGAAGGTGTCGTCGAGTCGGTGGTAGAAGGCGTCCTTAGCTGATTGATCCGCTGGTTCATTCGGGGCGTAGCACTGAATTATTGTGATGTTTCTTACCCTGGAATTAAATCTGGCTGTAATGATACGGTCGGAGATGGGCTTCCAGTCAATTAGAGATAGGCGTGTCTCTCTAGTCAACAGGATTCCGACGCCTGCCATTCGAGGTGACATATCGTCTTCATTTCCAGCGTAGAGCAGTACTGTTTGGGAGCTTAGTGATAAAGTCGTTCCCGATCCAGGCCATCTTGTTTCGCTCAGTCCTAGTATATCGATGTTATATGCGGTCATTTCCCGTTCGACTTCAGTGAGCCTCGCACTATTGAACTCGCCCCACATCGTTCGAACGTTCCAAAAACCGATCGTGGTTCGTTGTTTGTAGCCAAAAGTCGTTGCCGGTGAATCAGTCCGTGGTATCCGAGGCTCGTTTAATGTTTCGAGTGTAAATTGATTTCAGGTCCGCAGGTTACAAGCCGACATACCTACATACCCAATCTTAGGGGAGGGGTTGCTTCTTTAGGTGTCCTAAGAGTCGCCAGGAGTTATTTTTTATATAGCGTAGAGGTAGCTCTCGAATGGTGTTTTTGATCGCGCGTTCTTTTGATGATCTTTCAGCTGGATGTGACTGTTGGTGTTCTCACAACTATGTTGCAGCTCCACCGTTCGCCTATTTCCTGAAATGCACTGGTGTTATTGGCCATTCGTTATGTGCCTCTACCAAATGTTTTGCAGCGCAAAACTTGGTTGGCTTGGTTAGCCGTTCCAGAGAGCGCCCACGAGGAGGACTATGGAAGAGGTCTTTTGCCCCCATAACGACAAGATATTTCATTAATAGAACATTTGTTTTGTCTCAGCTATTCAAAGGCGCTTTGAAGAGCTTCTTTAATCCACACGCCCCTACTTTGCGCACGTACTTGCTGGCATGTCTAGAAACCGAGAAAACAATGTTTGAATTCATGAGTGGGATAGCTCTATACTCACAAAAACTGAGCATCTATCCTTTTTGCGGGGGATAGACGCCCTCTAATTTAACAAATAAATCGTGTGTAAAAGCACTTGAATAACATTTAAATATTTGTATTTGACAATTGACACATACACAGCACAGATTATAAATACAAAAATATTAGCACTTACTTACAGATTATACCCAACCCAAATCCACCATTTTGTCGTCGTTTTCGCTGTAAAGCGACGGCAACGAACATGGATCACATAGAAGGAGCACTCAGTACAAGTTGCCCAAAGGTTGTTTCCTATTCCCGTAATTATTTATGTGTTAAATTCCACTATCTATACACAATCGCTTTGCGAGAGGATTGCGAAAAATAGACAGAAATATGTCTATTCATATGATCTCGTAAATCGGAAAGAGATCGCGATAGGGAGATAGCACACACACCATTGCAATTGTGGGAAAAAACTACCAATACATTCAAAAACATGGGAAGCTGTCATTTGAGCAGCTGACTATGAACTGATGCTGTTCTTATCTATCCAATGCAATTTAGATTTCTGTCAAAAATGGGTAAACATGTATGTGGCTGACTATTTGCATCCCGCTTCACAAAAATTAATGTACTGAGTGCCCCTTCTATGTGAAACCATGTTGGTTGGCGACGGCTTGTGCCCTTCAAGGGAAATACACGTCATCAACTGGCGGAAGGGAGAGAGTAGGCTTACATTTCAACAAAACACTGCGGACGTATTGGCTCAGGTCGCCATGTGTTAACTCAGGCCTCTATCCCGGATTTACCATATTAGTGGAGACAATATTTTTTGGAGGGACATTGTCCCTCCTATAAAAGTATTGGAGGGGCAGCAGCCCCCGCTGGCCCCGGCTCCGGTGTCTCTGCCCGATCCTCGTGTAAACAATAGACGCGTTTACGCTCAACGGGTAAAAATCACGAGAACACATAAACGCGTCTCGCGAGAGAGAGAGAGTAGGATAGATATATCAACAGATGTCGCTTGCATCGCTAAATGGCGAATTTATTATGAAAAATTAAAAATTTTCTGATTTGATTTTTGATATCAAGTTAGTAAGTAAACATATCGTAGATAAATGGTAACTACAAATTTATTTATTATATTAGTTAATACCTACTGCTCATTATATCCAGAACATCATCGTATTCTGATTTAACACTAATTTCCAAGTCTGTTTTTGAATATTTATATGCATTCATAATACATATTTATATTTTAATTAACTGATTTTGTCGAATTCTGCTCTAGCGTTTAGACGAATTTATATTTGTTGATTATACTGCATTCTATATAATTTATTCCCATCCTTTAAACATATATATATATATAAAAATAAAATTTATTATAATGACTCTGTTTGCAATCTTAATTGCCATCAAACAAAACAAATTCGATTTTTGTTTAACACTGGAGCATGGCAATTTATTAGAAACAATGATGAATAATAAATAGTGCTAAAGTATTCAGCACACAAATCATCTTTTGCTTTGTTTTTTTATTATTTCATATGATAATATTTTGTGTTGTTGAATATTAGTGGATTTTCTTTTTCTCTAATTGAAATAAAAGTTTCTAAAAATTTGTTTGAAATTTTGACTAAACCTTTTGACTTCGTTATGGATCGTTAAACTCCTTTCATTGTGTTTCCAAAATACATACTAATTTTACATAGCTTATGTTTTAAAAAAGAAACGTGTTGTTTGTGTATACTAATTTAATGGTCGAAATTTAATGGCAAATACAAGCCAGAAAGCAATAGGTCTATCCGACAAGAGAAGCATTTGCTGGCATTCTTAAAACGCAAGCGATTCGCTTAGTACAGCGCTTCACAATTAAGAAGAAGTAAATTGCAATTATTTTGTGTTTTAGAGACGACATGCTATCTCACTTGTCAAATGCAGTGTTCAGTTTGGCATTTGCGACTGGTGGGAAGATAGTGAAGAAAGGGAACGTCACACAATTCGAGCGCACTTATCTCAGCATAAGTGTTTAACAAATTACTATGCGGCACTAAGCGCTTCTCAGCGCTTGCGTTTGCGGAACGCAGCCATGTATTTGGCATAAACACTACTTTTGATTGCTTTTTACTTAATTGCCCTAACCCCTTGTGGAACATAGCGCGTCAACGGCTCCATGTGGCCCAGTTGACGCATCGTTGGCATAAACTAGTTTAAAAGAATGCAGTTGCCAGCATGCACCTCCTGCTCTCCATTTACCTGCGACAAGTCGGGAAGGGGAAAGACAACACAAAACATCCATGGCCACGAACGTTGTAGTGGACGGGATTCGAACCCGAAACGCCGGTAGTCCGACATGAGACTGGTGCCTCTACGCACTGAGCTACCGGACGCCCATTGATTGATTGCTTTTTACTGTACGTATTTTATTCAGAATCATCTAAATAAGAAGTCCGGAATTATATCAAATAGAAAAGAACAGTCTCTCAATTCTGTCGCTGTTTCCAGGCTTGTTATTTACTTGGTTTTAATTTTATTATTAGTTTCCTATATATATTTTTTTTCACAGTTTTTGGAAACAATTTTTTCCTTTCTAAAAAGAAACTCCTTTTCTTTATCAGTACAGGATGTTTTACAACCTTTAAAGATACAGAAAAATTGCTATACAAACAAACAACAAAATAGAATGTAATAAGAATAATAATAATCGCATCCAGACTAAATTCAGATACGACGTTACTGGAACTGCAATGCTTTGTGTATTGTGGCGCTGTGGCGGCTATCACACTACACGGTCAGAGGGTCCGCGATAACGCTGGCGGCTTGAGACAAAAACAAGATCCAGCCTGCATTCAGAAAGGAAGCGAGAATCCTTGTGAGAGGATATTAGCCGTCAGACTCAATGGACTTTTGCAGACTCCCATTCAGCCCACCCCCCCCCCCCCAAAAAAGGAGGGGATCACAGCCAAAACCACCTGCCATGCCAGCTTGACTGGTAGGAATTTCGCTGACGTCACCGAAGCAGATGTCCACCAGGTCATAAAGCAGTCCAAAAATTGGAAGGGGCCTGGACTTGATAAGGTGCAGAATTTCTGGTACAAGCATTTCCCGAGTATATGTGGCCAGCTGTACGTCAAATAAATCGGCTAATCAACCAGCCTGCAGAATTTCCGCCTTTTTCACAGCAGGAATAACCTACTTACTACCGAAACGGAAAACAGTAGAAAATCCTGCTGAAACAAGGCCGGTAACGTGTTTGCCGACCCTATACAAATATATAACAGCCGTCATTAGTCGCAGGATCTACAAACACCTCGAGGAAAACAACATCCTTGCTGATGAGCAGAAGGGCTGCCGAGTTGGATCTAGGGGATGCAACGAACAACTCGGTTGTAGTAGGACAAGCCAAGCGCAAACGGAGAAACCTGTTTTCCTGCAACATCGATTATGCCAAAGATTTTGACAGCTAATCGAGGTCCTTCGCATATAGGGTAAATGTGGGATAGATGCCTTAGTTGGATAGATGCCTCAGTATACACATAGCGACCTTAGCCAAGCAATACGTCCGCAGTGTTTTGTTAGAAAGCAAGCTTACTCCCTCCCTTCCACCAGTCGACGCCGTGTATTTCGCTTGAACGGACGTATTGTGAGTTTTACAACGAAAAACGTTTTATGCGACGACAGATTGGTGGATTTAGGTTACGTTTAATCTTTATGACCCCGGAACTTTTCATGTTATGAAGTAAGTGCTAATATTTTTGTATTTATAATCTGTGTATGTGTCAAATGCAAACATTTAAATATTATTTAAGTACTTTTCAACACAATTTTTTTGTTAAATTAGAGGGCGTCTATCCCTCGCAGAAAGGATAGATGCCCCAGTTTTTGTGAGTATAGATGTCCTTAGAGGCATCTATCCCACTCATGAATTTAATTCATGGTTTCTTGTTTTCTAGACATGCCACGCAAGTACGTGCGCAAAGCAAAACAAATATCCTATTAATGAAATATCTCGTCGTTATGGTGTACCAGCTAGGACCCTAAGGAGACGATTTGCGAAACAAGATACAAAAAAGTTGACATTAGGTATCTGGTTTTTGAAAATTAAAGTGCTCATAATTATCAAAATAAGTTATTGATTATTTTCGCTCTTACGGTTTATTAATTTCCTCATGAATACATTTTTAGGGAAACACCCGCTTTTACACGTGCAAAAACTAGAAGCAGCGGGCTTTCCAGTATCACGAGATACGATACGAAGATTAGCATTTGAATTCGCTGAAAAACTTGGCATTCAACATAACTTTCACAGAGAAACTCGTAAAGCCGGACCTCATTGGTTACAGTCTTTTTTGGAACGCAATCCACAGCTTAGTGTTCGACAAGCTGAAGGTTTATCCCTTGCTCGAGCCCAGGGGCTTAATCGTCAGGAAGTCGACAAAATGTTTCAGCTCTTGCTTCAGGTTTTGGCAGAGCATGATTTACTGGGCAAGCCGAACCATATATTTAATATTGATGAAACTGGCGTCCAGTTAAATAATAAACCTGGAAAAGTGATTGCTACGAAGGGTGCGAAGTCAGTTCACTCTATAACATCCGGGGAAAAAGGAGAGACAATGTCGATAATAGCCTGCTGTAATGCCGCTGGAAATTTTCTCTCTCCAGTTGTTATTATAAAGGGAGACTTCCCCCTGGTTCAGATGTTTACATGAGCAGAAAATCTTCTTATGTTAATGCGGAGTTATTCCAGAAGTGGCTAGTGCAGCATTTTGTATCTCGTAAGCCGCAAGGTAAAGTTGTTTTGATTTTAGATGGGCATTCTTCTCACACTAATTCTGCTGAAATGTTAGAGACTGCAGAAGAAAATGGTATAATCCTCTTTTGTCTACCAAGTCACAGTACACAAGCTTTACAACCTCTAGACCGCAGCTTTTTTAAACTATTCAAAACGTTTTATGCAGCTGAGACCAAAAACTGGATGCTTGCAAACAAAGAAAAAAAATCAGTCGGTCAATAGCTGGCAAACTAATTGGTAAGGCATGGATTCGAGCAGCTACACCCTTCAATGCCATTTCAGGGTTTAGAGCTTGCGGAATTTACCCATATAATCCGGCTGCTATTCCAGAAAGTTTCTTTGCAATCTCTGATTTGTTTTCAAGCAATCAAGTCCGCAATCAACAGCAATACGTTTCGATTGATGAACATCATGAATGACAATTATCTGGTCCCTCATGTAGTAATTCGACTCTGCCAAATTTAGACTACGATGAAGTTCGGGTTAGCTCAACTTTGGATCAAAGCCGAAGTTCTTCACTACCAAATCCAGATCCGATTCTCGAGCTTCCTGGTAACCCTACAGCGAAAGGGAATCCTCCCGATTCTCCATCTATGCTTTCTCAACAGCCTAGGGCAGAAATCCCAAAGGAGACGCCTAGCAAGTATTTACAAGAATGTTCTCCCGTACCGAAGATTCCCCGTTATACAAGAGGGGAAAACAATCTGCTGCGGTGTTGACTTCCATGGAGAACATTGCTGCTAAGAAAAATAAACGTAAAGCTACTCCTAACATACCATGCGAAAATAGCAAACAACCCAGAAAACCGAAGAAAAAAAGGGCTAGAGCAGCTTCAGAAGAGACCTCTGATGATTCTCTTATAGAAAACGAATCTAATGTTGAGAGAAAGACGAAACAACAGATAGTAGATAAGCGTCCTGTTCGTAAAGTTCAGAAAACAAAAAAGATTGGAAAATGTTCCAATGAAAGACACGAAACTCTTCCAAATGAGTCAGATTCTTCTCAGAGTGCAACAAATAAATGTGTTGAATGTTTCGAAGATTATGAAAAGACAAAATCGAACGTAGATTGGATTCAGTGCGTCATGTGTAAGAACTGGCTGCACGAAACCTGCACAATGTACGGCGATTACTGTAATCAGTCCCAGCGTTTAAAATTACGTCAAAAAAAAAAAAAATTAAAAAAAAAATGTGTTCTTAAAAATTACAAAATGTAATACGTAAAAGTAAAATTATAATAAATAATATAGTTTGAGATGATTGTGCCATTTACCTAACATTGAATAAAGTTAAGGAAGTCGAAATATTCTTTTATTATTTAATTCCCTAGGGCACCACAAGCCGAAATTTCATGGCGGTGTCTAACCCACACAGTAGGCATCTATCCTCATTTATAAGCTTGTTTATTTCGTTTGAAACCAAATATATTGTAAATAAAGCAAACAGTATTAAATTATCTGAATTATATTCTTCATTAATAAGTACACAAATCACCACGAAAGTTTGAGATTAATAAATGCTCATCTTCTGTATGATAATCGAATAATTCAAAAAGTGGGGCAACTATCCCACATTTACCCTATCAAGTGGATCCTCCACTAATAAATTTTTTGTCGAAAGTGACGGAAGGATGGAAAATAACACTTTCGGTGCCATCAACCCGAGGCAACATGCTCTCGCAATCAATACATATTCGCAGAGGCAAATTCCAAGGGGACTCTTTAAGTCCTCTCTGGTTCTGTATGGCGCTAAATCCCCTTTCATCAGTTCTGAACTCGGCTAAGCGGTGCGGCTTTCCCATCAAGCACGGTTTGTTGTCGAAGTTCCACCTCACTCACTTGATGTATCTGGATGACATCAAACTATACCCGGGAAACGATAAAGATCGTGTACACGGATAGACATAATGCGGTATGCAAGGTAATCCATCAACATCTTGCATACAAGCACGAGCTGATCAGGGAGACACTCCACGAGCAGTGCTTGACAGTACTCGCTTCACGATGTACTGGGATCGCCAGATTATCACTGATCATTCTGTCGCCCACAACAAACCCGATGTACTTTTAGTCGACAAGACGAGTTGCTCCGCATACACAATCGATATTGCTATCCTCCATAATACGAGTAGTAGTATCAAAAGAAAGCATGCGGAGAAGAGGGCAAACTATAGTGCACTGTTTCAAGAAATCAAACTGCTTTGGCATCTTGACCATGTGCAAATAATGCCTGTAATATTGTCGGCTACCGGTATAGTACCTAAGGCCCTTCTCACTTCCCTTGACAAACTGAACCTGCCGCACAGCATTATCGACACAATGCGGAAGTACATATATACATATGTTATTCTGCATACTTGTGCAATGGTACGGAAGGTGCTTGGCCATCTTCATTAAACATTTTATACGTCAGGATATCGGCGGAACATCAGCCAAATGCGTCCGAGCCTAGAAACTTGATGCTTGCACCCGTTGCGGGTAAAATCCGGCCAATAGAGCCGAGATTGTGCCAACTCGTTAAAAAATAATAATAATGAATAGGGGCAGGCTAAGATACCCATCTGCTACGCACTACGACCATTAGATCTATTGTGCCGTAGCATTCACTAATCCAAAAGATCCTCAATCAAACTGATGAAGGCCAACATGTCGTTTCTAGGAGCACTCTAAATGACAGCGGAGCTCGCTATTGAATCGCCAAGAAAGTAAACCTGAAGCGAGCGATCGCCGGGCATTCGCAGAGAAGGTGTTTGGTGGACTCAATGTCCTCCAGGCAAAGTCAGCACTCCATGTCAGTGTAGAGCAATGACGTGCAGTGACTTTTTCACCTGGTCAAACGCTAGAAAATTTTATAAAATTACTGAATTCTAAAAATTCTAGAAAATCTTTTAGCTTTTTGTTTAGTTTTTTTATGGTTTAAATCATCGCCAGTTTGTGAAAGTACAACGTCGATTCCTGAAATTGCTCAACGAACTTCATCAATACTAAATTTAATGGATGGGCGAAACACGGGATAAATGTTGTCAACGGAGATTTTTCCTGGACTAGAGCTTCAACTCCTCAAATTTTGGAATTCATTACAGTAGCTATCCATTCAGTGGAGTCCAAAGTAGAAAACATAAATATAATAAAAAAAATTATTCTGTTAAGTAATTCGCTGGGGTTTCCCGAGCAATTTGATACAAGTATTGTGCGCATTTAAAATTAGGAAAGGGTAAAAAAATACTTTAAAGTAAAAAAAACATAAGCGGTCGGGCATATTCGTACGCACTGTGTAGTTCGGCTCAGCCAAAAATAAAGGCACTAGCAGTCACTTTCTATTTATTCTTTGTGTTCAAACGTCCAAAAACAGTTTCTGGATGCTTTACCATCTCTCTCTCGTTCCGGTTAACCCCTTGTGGGGCATAGGCCCCACCACGTCCTGTTCTCCGCAATCTCCTTAAATGACCTTCTCCACGTGTTTCTCTGTCATTGCTCCTTGTGGGTTCTAATGTTGAGCAATGTTGTTCGGCCCTTTTCGAAGGCTGTGATCTATCCATTGCCGTTTTCTTCTTTTGATCACAGTGTCGTGTCCTGACCAGTAATAGTAAGGAGGTCGCCGTTAGAAATGACCTCCGGCCACCCTATGTGTAGGATGCGCCGTTGTAATCTAGTTCGTCACCTTCCAAGTTGAACTGCCAAACAGAAGCACTGATTTTACGTTGGTTTCGAAGATTCGGAGTTTGGTGCATCTGAAAAAATTGTTGTTTTGCCTTGTTGATGCGAGACTGTACATCAGCATCCGCTCTAACATCTGCTATATCTACGCTTCCGAGGTAGCAGAAATTTTCAACTTTTTCGACTGCCTGCCCCGAAGCACAGATTTACCTTCCAGGATCCAAGCTCAAGTACTTAGTCTTTGTAGCGTTGATTTAAAGCCCCGCATTACGGCTTTCGCAATGCAGAGTATCAGCTAACTACTTGATCCGATTTATTAGATAGAAGGCAAATATCGTCAGCATAGTCTAGGTGTTAAAAGTATTTGAACAACCTCCATCTTATACCTTTGTTCTGGTGTTCTTGAAACGCTTAGTACATCATTAATGGCAAATAAAAACAGTATAGGTGACCAAATGCAGCCTTGTATCACTCACTATCACTATGCACCTCGAAAGGATATTATACCCTACCCTTGTGTGACATGGGGCTCCCTGGTAGGACTCCTTGATGAAGGAATTTATTTTATCGGGTATGCCTCTCCTACGTAAAGCACTCTAAATGTATTTCCGGTCATCGCTGTCAAATGCCTTCTCGAAATCGATGAACGTGATATGTAATGGGGATCTCCACTCTACGGATTGTTCAATAATAATTTGGAGGGTATTGATGTGGTCGCTACATGAGAAGCCCTCGCGAAAGCTAGCTTGTTCATCATTCAATGTGCGGTCAACTGTGTTTGATCCGGTTCGAGATTATTTTTACCATCAGTTTGGAGACTGCTGGGAGAAGACAGATCCCATTTCAATTATTCCAATCCATAAAGTGGCCTTTTTTCGGGATCTTAATGATGACGCAGTTCTTCCACTCTTTAGAGAGAGTTTCGGTTTCGCAACACTCTTGGATAATGGGGAGAAGTAGCATTGGCATCCGCTTTAAAAAGTTCCACCGGAATTCCATCTATCCCCGGGGGTTTACCCGCATCCATCAATTTATTAGCCGGAGCCGCAGTTATGATACTTCCAGCTTAGATGGTGGGCTGGTATCAACTCTGGCTATTTGCGGAATATCTTCTGCTACTAATGAAGATGTATTCGAAGGTCCAAAGGTGTTGTTGAGGACCTCAATGAAGTGTTCTCTCCATCTCCGCATTTAATGTTCTTTGGTGACCAGTTTTGCTCGGTAAGAGCATGGGGAACCCACTTGTCAAGCTTTTTCACTTTTCCAATCTGTTGCAAGAGGCGGCAAACTGTCGAATGGATAACCCCCAATTTCTCCGCAAGATCCCTTATGGTTTGACGGGAGTCAGACTCCACTAATGCACGGCGCTCGTCGTTACCGGGCTTCCACGTGGCTTATTTCGAAGATTCATATCTCCGGATCGAAATTTTTCAAACCAACGCTGAGTGGTTCGTTCGTTAATCGTATGAGGTCTAAATGCCCTGTCGATATTCCTCGTTGCTTCCGTTGCGTTGTGCTCTAGATAAAGTTCGTAAATGAAAAGTAGCCGTTTTTGATTTGCTTCCATGTCCTTTTTTTTACCGATCACCATGAAGGGCAAAACCGAAATGACTCCATAAGCCAAAATAGCAGTATTTATACATATACTTCAATATGTCATATCACTAGCGCCACCTGGTGAGAGTTTGGGTCATAAAAACGCAGCCAAATCAGCCAAATTCATGTCATTGCAAAATCCGACATCTCATCTGCACCAACTTGCAACAACAGTCGACTTATCTTTTAAACAGGCGAACTGAGTACGATGCAAGGATGACGTGTACTTCATTTTCTGCCTGATACCCAGTCAGATAAGAATCGAAACTTGATCGATCCTGGATCAAAGACTGTCTACTAAGGAATCGATGACTTTATCGATGACACGTCGGAGACATTTGTATGGGCATGGCCGCTTTTGCAATACCGAAAATGAGGACAGGAATCGATCCAAAATCGATGACGTTAGTCGATGTAGAACCGATGACTGTATAGTCAGTGTAGAATCAAAAATATTTACAATTCGTCCAGAAACTAAAAGTGTCGTGAAATCTCTTTTTATATTGATTTCACGGGACTTTTTATTTAACGGCGGACTGTATCCCAGGCTTATAGAAAAAAAAACAAACAGGACTTATTCCGTATTTGATGATATGACAACATGCGTCGCCAAAGATACTTTCAAATGAATTCAAATTTCAGGCAAATTGATTACCAGAATCGATGTATGATCGAAGGCATTTCGATTCCTTTCACATCAGAGACAAACCGATGACAAAGGTCGATATATAATCGAAAACATTATGTTTTCCCGCTTCGGACACAAACCGATGAATGGAATCGCTATAGGATCGAAGACTTTTCGATTCCACTGAAATCGGAGTCAAATGTCTTGCTGGGTATGTAGATCCAATAACCTCTCAATAGTTTTTAGGATCAACGATGAGAGGCTGGTCGGCCTGTAAGATTTCGGTAGCTCCTTCGGTTTGTTCCCGTTTTTAGGAATGAATACCACGTTCACCACCCTCTATAAACTAGGTAAATCCGTGTTTTTTTTTGAAACTTAAAAATTCAAATATCTCA
This sequence comes from Chloromyia formosa, assembly GCA_964017055.1. NCBI lineage: Eukaryota > Metazoa > Arthropoda > Insecta > Diptera > Stratiomyidae > Chloromyia > Chloromyia formosa. The sequence goes on from OZ024814.1 coordinate 97,467,039, forward strand.
TTATCCACTGAAAATCTTTAGATCATTTGTGGCTTTATTTTGTTGCATTTTGGCTATACTATAACGTGACAAGGAACACGTCGAGTTACCAGTAACCCTGTATAGCTCAAGGAGTAGCTGGCTCTAAACAAGACAATCAAGGGCGTTATAATGAAATCCTGGCTGTATTGCGATAGAGCAGGAAAGATACCATCAGCACCAGGTGCCTCAATCCACGACCCATTTGAACTTTTCTCTATCGAAAATGACCCCAGAGATATAATGTAACTCCGCTTAACCTACATTTACCGTCATAACAGAAGTGAACCCAGCCACCATATCCCCCTAATCTCGAGTACCCAGAATTCAGGTATATATATTTAAAATTTAGTTATTTTTATAATTTTCTCGATTGTTTAACTAAAAAAAAGAGCAGATGCCGTTGGTAGTAGCAGGTTGCGTTTTTTTGCAATAAGAAACTTCGTATGACGAACAAATATTTTCAGTCACTGAGCGAACGTATTCGCGGTGTCCTTAGAATGTCACGTTTGCTACTAATTAGGAATCAAAAAGCCAAGGACGACATCTTTCTACTCGAACTAGACGGAATGGTGGAACTAATCAAGTGGTCGTGAAAATTTCATTTGAGGGAAAATTACAGGAATATGTACCAAAACACAAGGACTATCATCAAAGCAGTTGGTAATCTACCCCCACTTGGGGTCGCGGCATATATAATCCGTACTACAAAAGTAAATTATTCCCATAGAGAGACCCTACTTTTTAAGATCCAGATTTCAGAATGTGGAGCATACAAAAAGATCATGTAGTTTCTCCTTTGTTTTCTGAACTGAAAACCTTACTTTATGCATTCACCGATCGGTGCGGTAGCATATTTTACCTGCTTGCAGAGAAACCCACTAATCTACAAATATTTTACTAAATAAAATACAAAATTTGTGATGTCTAACCACCTGCAAGACGTCCTTTTTTAAAACAATTAATTCACTAATCAATCTCCTATTGATGATCTCTAAACGCCAACTTCCTTCCTTTCTATGTTTTATCAAAATGTCCGTGCTTGCATCTTATGCGTAAACATAAGAATTGTATGTTACTGACTTTCCTTTTCTTCGGTTCTTTTCATATTGTTTGTTGTTCCGCACAAGACAACATGTTGAGTATTTATTGGTGTTAAATATCACCTTTTTGTAGACCTCGTGTGTACGTATGCGTACTATCGAAAAAAAGAACAGGAAATTGCATAAATTACCCCAGGTTACCCTCATCGGAATTACGAATTTGATGTTTTCTACTTATGTTGAATTCGGAATTGCTTATCACACAAAAATCATTCGGTAGGAGCAAGGAATGTCAAAAAGTAAGCAGAACAGTACTTACCTACAAGAAATTTTCATTTCGGGCAGAGTAAATGCAAAAATATACAGCAAAGCGTCATGCCAAACACTTTTATGAGGCATTTTGACCTTTTCGTATGACTCCGACGATAATTTAGTATGGAACCGTTGGATAATTTAATGTTAGCTGATGCGAACACGTTTTAAAGAGGTGGTTTCATTTAGTTTGAGAAAATTCAGGTGTGTATGAATTTTTGGAAAGGTTTACTTTTTTTTTAGTTGATAGTCTGGCTAGCACCCTAGCCCCCGCAAGAGTAGATTAGGGGCTGGAATTTAGCGGAAGTATGGCCATTACTACTACTACACTACTACTACTACTACTACTATTACTACACATTCTGAAAAATAAACGAAGTCCGTAGCGTTTATGCCCTAGACCTTTGGAGACCTAGTACCCTGCTAACCAAGTCATGATGAAGACATCATTGCGCTCATTATCCAGGCCTGGACGAAAGCCATCATGACCATTGTTCTAGCGACGGGACTAATGTCACTTTTGTATATTTCAAGTATATAGTGAAACCATACATGACCACCTACAATTCCCTACATGAGTATCATTAACGAATTCATTCAGTATGGTTTCACCGAGGGCGATCAGGGTGAGAAAAAACTATTTGCTCGCGGCAGAGCTTGAGCATAAACCGCACAAATTATGAGACCAAATCTCTACCCATTGATGGTAATTAAGCGAATATCAAAGCCCTCGGTGGTAGCTCTTGTCTATTGTATAGTATGGCATTATCGAGGGCGAAACAAAATAAGTCGTGAGCGTGAGCAATTTATGAAGGTACATAAGCGATCGAAGTGCGAAAGTGTTCGTCTACCCGCATATCTTTGCATGATTTCCTTCCACCGCTGCTTCTCTGTAAAAAAAAAAAAACATTTTCGACTGGTGAACGATGGTTTGGTGACACCAAAACTTCGAATATGCAACAGTCATATCCATTGAAAGTCGGTCGGTTTGAACAAAAATTAGCAGATAAAGCTACGATCAAGGAACATTTGTAGGGAAAGCGAGCGTCAGTTGAGACCAGTGTGTTCTTTTTACCACAACTTTATAGGGGAGATAGGATCTTTCCCATTCAACAACTAACTAACTAGCTAACCCACACCACAAACATGTAACCAAAATTTCAAGTCGCTAGCTCCAAACTATGGAAAGTTACAATGTATTTGAAATAACATTTGTAGGGGAGGTAGGCGTTCTTGACCACACAGGAGTAAGACAACACAAGCATCCATGGCCACGGTAGGATTCGAACCTTCGAAAATCAGTATAATGAGACATCAGACTGATGCCTCAATACACTGAGCTACCGGCCGGCCGTCCAAATGCGTTGGAATACTACATGGTTCGTGATAAATTGGACGATATTGGTTTGATTAGCTCGGTGGCCTGTTGAGATTTGAAAATTGAATTTATTTCCTACAAAGTTTGAAACGTGTGAACTTTCAGGTAGCATGGCCCATAACAGAATTCCTAAATTTCAAAGGCAAGGTGAATAAGCCCCTTTTTGAATATGGTACAAAACGTCTTCATTTGAAAGTTTCTTTTAGCTTTAATATTAAGAAGAAGTCACAGATGACGATAAATTGGACGACTTCAGCATTATAACGGTGTAGTTTTATATCGAAAAAAAAAAAATAAATGGGTGAAGGCCAGGGTGTATCCCAATATTTTGCTTTGTTAATTATTGACTTAGCCAATATGAACTCGAATGCGTCTTTGCATTTCGACCCTAGTTTTTAAATGATTTAAAAGTCAATTATTCAACCCCTTCCTCGATGACGATTTTTTTTTGTTTTCTTGACATTCGACGACCCCAGGAACAAATTGGTATCATTAAATTTTTTTGTATAATTTATTTATATACAGGGTGTCACATAACGACCGTATACCACGCATGCCACTACCTATATAGCTGATATAAGCATCTACATTTTTTTTTGTAAAATTGCTTTACTCACGTTACTAGAAACACGATATCTCCAAAACCACGCTAGCTAGAACACTCTAATAAAATGTTTAATAAATATAATACTCTCCTCTAATATTTGAAGCTTATTCCATTAAAATCAGATAAACAAATCAATTGTTACAGCTCTAAGAAAAAAAGCATTTTTTTTCTATAACCTTTTTTTTTATTATTTTTTGCTTACATAATGTACTTATCCTGTCTCAGAAAGACAGGGTGTCTCGCGTTGGCTGATCAATACTGACAGGGGTTATTCCACAGTTTGTTTGAAGACAAATGGCGCCAATAGAATTGGCATATCTTTAACCGTCACCGAGATACAACTGTTTTTGTAATTGTCATCAAAAACCGTGACCTGCTAAACAAAATTAAAATTTGCCACTTCTCCATTTATCAAATGTGAGATTTGACATCATTTTTCAAAACCACATAAAATTTCATATAAAACAATTTTTTCTGGATTGCAAAATTCGCCTTTACTTCAAAGATACAACTATCCAAACTTTGAAGAAATTTCAAAATCGGTTTTTAATCGAAAATTAAAAAAATAATATTGTAACGGTACCTTGAACTGACAATTCTGCAAATTTGACAAAAGTTGCCCCATTATGTTAGCTTTCGAACTGCATGTAAAGATTAAGGGCTTTGATTTGAAAATTTGCGACTGTTTCATGTTTAAGGGGAAAAAACGTGGTCTGGATGGAGAACAAATTGGCTACTACTACGTCGATCTCAATCAAAGCAGCAGCAGCAACTACAACAACATGCAGATCTGCTTTTGCCGCTGTCGCTGCGTTCAATCTAGGTTGCATATGGGAAATGCGTACTTTCTAATTTGACTTTTCGCTGGCGCTGCTCCTGCACTCTGCGCTCATTCTGATTGGGGCATTACCAGAAACGCAATAACTGCAAAACCACGCGAGCTAGAATAGTCAAAAATTTTAATTATTATTAAATTTAATTAAAATTTTAGCTTTTAATCATTTTACGTATCCAAATTTTCCGCATGTTTAAGGTATTGGTTTTATGTATTTCAAAAATTGAATCTCACTTTCCTCGCGATGAAATTGTTGTAAGATCATTCATCCTAATTTCTTACTTTCTGATAGTTGTAGGACTAACAATGAAAATCGAAAACAATAATTCTTCTAGAATTTTCACATGAATAAGACACTAGTTTTATTTCAAAAATTGAATTGCTAATTGTTTTCGTATAATCACATTGTTCTAAGCAGATTAGCATGAAATTTGCTCATTTGATTTCATGCAATACGATATTTTACATGGTACAAAAAAGTGAGTTCTCGAATTGGTCGATTTTTATTGTTAGGCCTACAACTGCTAGAAATTAAGAAATTAGGATGGAATAATCTTATACCAATTTCATCTTGAGAAAAGTAAGATTCAATTTTTGAAATAAAACTAATACCTTAAGCTTGCGGAAGATCTAGATAAAATTATTAAAAGCGAACATTTTTTAAAATCAAAACAAAAATGTTCCTTTCTCGGCGCTACAGATAATTATTATACCCTAGACTTTTTTTTTTTACGCAACAAGTTTTAGATATTAAAATAAAGTATTGGTTCCGTTTGTGTTTTTATTTGACTATTCTAGGACGCGTGGTTTCGCAGTTATTGCGTTTCTAGTAATCTGAGACCGACGTAGTAATCAATTTGTTCTCCATCAAGACCACGTTTTTTTCCCCTAAAATATGAGACATTCGCAAATTTTCAAATCTAAGTTCTTGATCTTTACATGCCGTTCGAAATATAACATAATGGGGCAACTTGGCAGAAGTGTCAGTTCAAAGTACCATTACAACACTATCTTTTGAATTTTCGATGAAAAACCGATTTTGAAATTTCTTAAAAATTTGGATAGTTGTATCTTTGAAGTAACGGTGAATTTCGCAATCCGGAAAATCTGTTTTATATGAAATTTTATGTAGTTTTGAAAAGTGGTGTCAAATCCCAAATGTCAAATGATTGGAGAAGTGGCGAATTTTGATTTTCTTTGGCAGGCTGCTCTTTTTGATGACAATCATAAAAACAGTTATATCTCGCTAACGGTTAAAGATATGCCAATTCGATTGGTACTATTTTTCCTCAAACAAATTGAGGAATAACTCCTATCAGCATTGCTCACCCATCGCGGGACACCTGTATATTCCTTATTCTCTTGTGATCCAATCCCGTTAACATAATTTTATCCTAATTTCTATTAAATTCTAAATTTCTAGTAGTTAGAGCCCTTTAAATGTAGGAAGACAGTTTTTTCTGCATTGGAATAGTTGTACAAACTACCGCATAAAAAATTCACCCGTTCGACAGGTTAAAGGGTTATACGAGTATTTTTTTAAAACTATCATTCATGTCCGTAACCATTGGGCATGCTATAATTGTTTTTTAATTACCTTTGTAAGATTGTTTTGTGTTGCGAATGAGTTTAATTGCCTTTTTAATGACCTTCTTAAAAGTTAAATTTTTTTTATGAATTAATATACAATAGTACTTTCGATTGTTACGTATAAATGTCCTCTATACTGCTAAAGATTTTAGAGAGATTAATTGATATTCATTTACGCAGCACCATTGAAACACACCTACTATTGCTTCACAGCATGCCTACACCAAAGGCATGTCGGTGGATACAGTTTGCACTCACTCCTGCGTGACGTAGAAAAATCGAAACATTGTTATTCCGCGAATATTAAGAGAATTCTCTCTATATCATTTAGGGAGAATTTTAAATAATTCCGTAATTGCGGGATTTTCACTTTAGGTGGCAAGAACCCAAAACCCGGGGGGGGGGGGGGGGGGGGGGGGTTTGCAGGTCCTAAAGCGAAAATGTCTCGAGTTTTGTGAAAGTTCTCTCTAATCGAATAGAGAGAATTCTCATAATTTTTGCGAAGTAAGAATATTCCGAAAAATTTCTCCATAACAGGGAGTTTTCCTTGGTCACCTTTCTGGACATAGAGGGTGCCTTCAAAAACATCAAACCTGAAACAATTACTGATGCACTAAGGGGACTCGATGTTAACATCCAGGGTCATATCGTCGAGACAGCGGGCCTCGACCGTACGCAGGTGTGTCTGTAGAGGTACTTCGCAAGGTGGGGTATACTCACTCCTCTTGTCGAACATCGGGGTCAACAGAATGCTTTTAGACCTGGAGGAGGTGGGATATAAAGTGACGGCCTATGTGGATTAGGTTTCTATTACCATCTCCGGTAAGTTCCCTGGGACTCTCAGCGAGGTTACGCAATATGCACTCTCTTTACTTACTAAGTGTGCCTTAGTATCAATTCTGAGAAAACCAAACATACGGAAAAATGTCATCCCCCATGATATCTTGGAGGGGGTGAGACTTACATACATACATTACAAATTTTTTTTGCCTGTTATTGGATAGGAAGCTTAACTGTAGACTAAACATGCAGGAACGTATCAGCAAAGCCATTATAGCACTCTACTGCTGCAGAAAGGCTATAGGTAAGATATGGGGTCTTCAGGCTAGGATGCTGCACTGGCTCTATGTGCCGGTCCTACTCTTATATGGCGTTCTTGTATGGTGAAACGCCCTTCGCACGGAAGCCAATCGTAAATTGTTGGGCAAGGTAGAGAGAGGGGCCTGCTTTGCAATCTGCGGAGCTCTTCGATCGACTCCATCTGTAGTGCTAGATATAATGCTTGGTTTACTTTCTCTAGATATTCTAGTGGAGCAAATAGTGGCAAACTCAGCCATACGTATTCGGGAGACGAGTACCTGGTTCAGCTTGAGTATCGGGCACTCCACAATTCTCATTAACGCAGATATCCTATATCGGTAGACTACACTCTTCCAACGTACTGTTTCGGGAATAACTATGCAAGCTTGATACCATCCCGTGGTCAATGGGATTTAGCGATTCTGCCAGCACTACTAACCACTCTGTAGATTTTCACAGACGGCTCCGTGAAGCTCAATCTAAAATACTCAACTTCCCTGCTACTGCATTTTCCAAGCGGAGATGTATGCAACAAAAGAGGCTGCGATGTCGTTAGGTTTCGCTCAAAAGCGATATCACAATTTTCACGGACAGCCAAGCTAACTGCAGCTTGGCTGTCCGTGAGTCTATGCTGATAATATCTAAGTTTGTTGCTGAATGTCAAGCGTGCCTTATGGAATTTAGCAGCTATTTAAATAAAATACTTTATTGTGCTGGATACCTGGCTACAGTGGCTTTGCTGGCAATTGCAGAGCAGACGAGCTGGCTCGCAGGGGTGCTGCCGCCGGAGCTCGGCATATCAGTGGCTACACTGCAAAGCCCGTCTCCATCTGTAAATCTGAACTGAAGTTGGCTGCTGTCAGAAAAGCCAACTCGACATGGATGAGAGCAAAGCTGATTTGGTTTGAGACGTTCTGCAAAATTGTTATCACTGACAAAACTCCAGAGTGGTGGTTGGTGTTGTAATAGGCCATTGCGTCATCGGTGAGCACGCTAGAAGGCTTGGACTTCCATACAATGATTTGTTCAGAAGTTGTAGTTATGTGAATGAGGAGGAGAGCACCCATCATCTCTGTAGCTGGCCGGCACTAGCTTATAGAAGGAGGTCAACCATTGGGAAAACTTTCAACGACCATCTGGATGAACTAAGGGATGTGGATCTTGGTCGACTTCTCGTGTTTACGGTTAGCTCCGGATGGTTCGATATAACATCGAGACTGAATACAACTTGGATAACACAATGGACCTGTCCCTGGTCTTAGTATGAAAATTTATTTTTTGCGCATATCGAGTCAAATTTTGGTAGTAAAATACAATATATTCCGCCACCGAATACTTTGCTATGGTTTTACTTCTTGGGGCATGCGATAATTATAGTGGCAGATCAGCTGCTGAATACTGGCGAATATTTTCGGACAGAAAACATACCAGTCGAAACGTGTTCCGAAGGTTAGAGGTCCGATGATGAAAAAGGACATCTGCCACAACGTCGTGTAATGAATTGGGGGGGGGGGGGGGGGGCTTCGTTAACTAATGCTACGAGTGAAGAAAGTGTCCTGAGTTTCTTTATACGAAATCCGACTTGCAAAAGAAAGCAAATTAGTCAACAATTGGAAGGATGACAGTTGTAAGGAATCCTTCAAAGTTGCATCCTTTCATTTTATGAGAGTTCAAAAACATAATCCGCAGGATTACACAGCACGAACGACTTTCTGTGAATGGGTTCGGGAACGAAGATGATGAGATCCGAACTTTCAAGAAGACATTTGGTTCACGGACGGGTGTCTTTTGATCCGACTAAAGAGGAACTAGTCGCTGCATTTATTGCCCTTAAACGAGGAATGGCCGCCGGACTTGACGGTATCCCTGCTGAACTTTATCAATCAGCGCCAAGGGTAACTACCGAGTTGCTGCACCCACTTGTTGAGTGGAAGGGAGGTTCGAAGGAACTTCCGATGAAGGCTAGCCTCACAGACTGTAATAATTGGAGAGGCATTTGTGGGCTTCCTGCTATTGCCAAGATAATAGCTAAAATTGTACTGGAAAAACTAAAGGCTCACGTAGAAAGCACAATTGATGAAGAGTATGCTGGGTTTCGACTCGGATTCTCCTGTGTAGATCACATTAAAACCTTACGAATCATCATCGAGTAATGCGCTGAGTACCATTCTTCTCTTCACTTGCTTTTCATGGATTTTGAGAAGGCTGTCGATAGTGTGAACCGGGATTCTATATGGGCGGCCTTGCGCATGAGAGGCATCCCTGAGAAACTTGTGGCTATTATGACTGCGCAAAATGCTGCGTTTTACATAAAGGTAAGTTGTCGGGGGACTTTGAGATTCGCAGTGAAATTCGGCAGGTGTGCATCTTCTCACCGATCCTATTCCTCATAGTGATCGGTGATGTGTTACATGCGCAGCCCTATTCGGACTCGACAGAGGAATTCAATGGACTTTGACATCTTTTCTTCAACATCTTGACTACGCTGACGACATATGCCTACTCTCCAACAAAATCATGGATCTGTCCGCAATGGCGTTAGATCTCGAGAGGGAGGCAAACAAGGTTGGGCTAAAGCCCCGATCACAATGCTTCCGTTCCGTTCCGTTTCGTCACGATCCAATCCGTTCCGTTATGTCAAATATCAGTGCTGGCCACAATGCTCCGTTCCGTTATGTCAGTGGATTGTTTACGAATACGTGTAGCACTTTCTTAATTTTACGATGTCGGAGTTTCTAGAAATGCTGGAATTGTTTTTCCATATGTACTTGTTGTTCCTAATGTACCAGGATCATATGAGAGAACGTAGTGTCCGTAGGTGGTGGGTGCGACCGCTTAATTTTCATCGCGACGTAAGCGGATATTTTGTGTCGACGTACACCAAGATGAAAAATGTTGACCCGGAGGAATTTTTTAGACAAACTAGAATGACCCGGGACATTTACGATGTACTATTAAACTTGGTGAAGGATGATTTGACCCAGGAATCCATCCGTACACCGAAAAGTGAGGTTATGTGATGCGTAAAATTTGAATTTTGGTTAACTCGTCCGTTCCGTTCCGTTACGACCATTGTGTGCATTTACATGGCCAGCCCATAAGGTCTACTTTGACAGCTGAACGGAAGCATTGTGATCGGGGCTTAAAGAGTAATATAGTACAAACAAGACCAAGGCTCTTAGCCTGCCATTGCGAAAAAGAAATCCGACACCTATTGCCATCAATATTAATGGGCAGCCTGTGGGGAAGGTGAACAACTTCGTCTACCTGGGTAGCATTGTTGCCGAAAATGGTACGTACGGAGCAGGACGTCGCTCGTCGTATCAACCTGGCTAAATGCGCATACGGCATGCTATTGAAAATCTAGCAGAGCAGTTGTCTCAGCATCAAGACTAAGCTGGGCTTGTTTCGCTCCCTGGTACTGTCTATGCTTTTGTATGGAAGCAGTTAATGGAAAGTTTCTGTAAGGGTTACCAGAGAGCTGCAACTTTTCGTCGAATTATAAAAATTTTAGGCCCGAAACAATATCGAATGAAGAGCTAAGTCGACGTACGGGGTCAGATGCCAATCGACAAATTGATTCGCAGGCGAAAATGGCAGTGGACAGCCAACACATTGCGGAAGGATGCCATGGAATGGAACCCCATTTCCAACCCAGGCCAAGAGAGGATTGAAATCACATGGCGAGATCATCTGGACGACGCGACATTTTCCATTGGTGGAAAGAAACCCGTGATCGCGAACCCTCGTATTAGCAGACCGTATCTTATCGAGGTCGCCAGCGGAGAATTGTCGTCCGGAAAACCGACGAAAGATTGCAGGTATTTTTGTCGCGGTGGCCTCATCACCGGCGTGGCTGCCGATGGACCCGTCCCGTGGCGATTGATGATCGCAAAGTTGAAATTCATTTTGGGTTGCTGCTGTGGTGATGACAGAAGAACTACTGCAATTCGAAGTGGCTTTATTGTCTTTGACTTGCCGACCATCGGGTTGTCCGGAGTGTACTTGGCATTTTTTTACCCCAATAATTACGAGATGATAGGAGCTAGGCACGCTGTTTTTGGAAACGAAGGCCGTGGAAAGCTATGATCGGCTCAAAACCACGAAAAATGAGTCTCGGTTGTAAGACGCGCTCGTTTGCTCCTCGTCGTTTTGTTAGAGAAGGGTAAATTGCGTGACAGAGTGGGACAAGGGGTCTAGATCGATACGCATGGTAATATCCGACAACAGATCCACTATATTTGAATGCAGCCGCCGCCGCATACGTCGTTTGTATTAGAAGATTCGTGTGGAGTCCCGTAATACCTCAGACAGACGATGCACCCGAATCATTCATTCAACGAATTACTAATTCATTGCAATGACGAAGTATGAACATTTGAATAATCAATCGCGAGGACAGACACGAAATCGAATTATAATTCGAATGGGAATGATCAATCGGATGCATCGTCTCTCCGAGGTATAAAGGAGTTCAAGCGAATAACCTGGGGGCAAAGACCTTTTCCATAGTCCTCCGCGTGGGCGCCCCCTGGTAACGGCAGTGTATCAATTCGCTGACGGCCAATGTCTTAGCGATAAGACAGTTTGGAAAAGGCAGATAGCTGTAGCCTGAATGGCTGACAAACACCTAAGCGTCTCAGGTCTAGTAGGATGGAATGACATGCGTAATTGGACCTGCTACATAGTTGTGTGGGCTCCAGCACGTTTATTAAACCATCTGAAGCAGCTATCTCCGAGGCCATCCCCTGAATGGGGTTAAGCGACGTGCTGACAACTCGTCCTTGCCAAAACCACTCCATGTCAAGAAACCTGGAACAAAAGCCTCGGATTGGACGGATCAACAACGACGACCACGCAAACGGCTAAAGGATTATTCTTTCGGGTCCTGGAATGTGCGCTCCCTGAACAAACCGGGGGCCGAAAAGGCCCTCCTTCAACAGGTCGAAAAGTACAAACTGAGCATAACTGCAGTCCAGGAAACAAATTGGCTTGGCAGCGAGATTAATGACAAAAAATCGCACACAATTTTTACAAGTGGCAAACCATCGGGCCTCAAGGAGTTTGGAGTAGCATTTATAGTGAACAATCACCTCAAACCGCATATTACTGACTTTAAACCCATAAATGAACGGCTGTGTGCGATTCGCATCAAGACTCGATTCTTCAATCTCTGGCTCATCAATGTGCATGCCCCCACTGAAGTTAAAGAAGACGCAGTAAAAGACGAGTTCTACGCCCACCTTGAAACTCTCTTCGACTCACTTCCAACAAACGACGTCAAATTGCTGCTGGGAGACTTTAACGCGAAAGTCGGAAATGAAAGTTGGCACCGGGGGACCACTGGAGGCCACAGCCTCCATGAAGAACAAAACGATAACGGGCAGCGACTTATCGACTTCGCCTGCAGCAGGAATCTAGTCGTAAGCTCTACGTGTTTCCCGAATCGTCGCATTCACAAGCAGACCTGGAAGTCTCCAGACGCACATACCGTCAACCAAATTGACCACGTCCTCATTTGCAGGAGATGAGCGTCTAGTGTCATGGATGTCCGCTCCTATCGAGGAGCAAACTGCGACTCAGATCATCACTTGGTGAAGACGACCTACCGATGTAGAATTTCCTCAGTGCACCAATCAAGAATCAGCCCTCCCAAAATCTTTGCGGTTGATAAGCTTTTGAGTGATGCTATAGCGGTGGCGTATACTACCGCCCTTGAGGAAAAACTATCACCTATGCTACACAACATCAGCAACACAGGCGTCCATGGGTTCTGGGAAGAACTCAAGGGTACCATCAAGGATGTCGCAGAGAAGGTCGTGGGATATAAAGCCCGGCGAGCGCGAAATGACTGGTTCGACGAAGAATGCAAAAATTCACTTGCCGCGAAAAACAAGGCCTACAGACAATGGATTCAACGAGGAACCACAGCCAGAAGAGAAAAATATGACGAGCTACGGCGAATATCGAATAGAATAATTAGACGTAAGAAACGTAAATACTTTGACGAGCAGTTGCTGAACATAAACGAAAACTTAGCTAATAGGAACACCAGACAAGCGTACAAACTAGTAAATACAATTAAGAACGGCTACCAACCCAGGACTAGCCTTTGTAAGGACAAGGATGGAAACATCATCAGCGACACCGATGTTATTAACAAGCGATGGGCCTCTTATTTTGAAGAGCTTCTAAACCGACCATCTAACATCCCCACACAGGAAGCTCTCGACGATATTGTTGATCTAGGCCCACCCATTCAACCCCCGACAGTAGAGGAAGTTGATCTCGCCTTGCGGTCACTAAAACGAAATTAAGCGCCGGGCGCTGACGAGATTCCAGCTGAACTGCTAAAATTCGGTGGAACGAGTCTAGTTGATGCCATACATCAATTACTCCTGCGAGTATGGGAGAACGAGGAGATCCCAGACGATTGGCGCAGAAGCATCATCTGTCCAATACATAAAAAGGGAGATAAACTGCGGTGTGAGAATTACAGGGGCATCTCACTAGTTTGTACATCCTATAAAATTTTGACGAAAATTCTGGAAAATAGAATAAAACCGTACGCAGAACGAGTCATTGGCGAATATCAAAGCGGTTTCAGACCTGGTCGCTCCACAACCGATCAGCTCTTCTCAGTCAAACTGATACTCCAGAGGTGCTGGGAATACAACGTAAACGTATACCAAATCTTTGTCGACTTCAAGCAGGCATACAACAGTATCGATCGTGGAGTACTGTACAACATCATGCTGCAATTTGGTATACCGGCCAAATTAGTGCGACTGACAAATATGACGATGACCAACTCCGTCTCACAAGTCAGGATCCAGAATAGACTTACTGATCTATTTGAAACACGCACTGGTTTGAAACAGGGCGATGGACTGGCACCGACGCTCTTCAACCTAGCATTGGAATACGTTGTTCGGGCCATGAATATGGACAACAGCAAGACGCTACTCATAAAGTCGACACAATTAGCAGCGTACGCCGACGACATCAACATCATGTCCCGAAGATTGGCTAACGCAGAAGAACTTCTGCATACGCTCGATACCGCTGCAAAGGAAGTTGGATTACGTATTAACGAGGGTAAAACTAAAATAATGATGCAATCGGTGACAAGGACACCTGCACAACCGAGCATCAATGTGGGGGACCTCCACATCGAGTTCGTGAACAACTTCATTTACCTGGGTTGCAACCTGTCAAGGGACGCCAACGAAACTGACGAAATCAAGCGATGGATAGAGTTAGCTAATAAGACTTTTTTCTCGGTTCTCCCCATAATGAAATCGAAGCATGTGCACAGAAACACGAAGCTCCGCGTGTACAAAACCATTATACGACCAGTGCTATGCTATGGCTGCGAAGCATGGACCCTAACTCAAGGCTCCGAAAACATGCTAGACACTTTTGAACGTAAGGTTCTACGGCGAATTTTCGGGGCTGTTTGCGATCGAGATGGATGGCGCATGCGGTACAACCATGAGTTGTATGAAATGTACGATGAGCCGCAAGTCTCGAAAATCGTCAAACTACAACGACTTCAATGGGCAGGGCATGTACAAAGAATGGAGGATGATCGCATGCCTCAGAGAGTAATGAATGCAGAATGAGTCGACGGAGCGAGACTGCGAGGACGACCGAGATCTCGTTGGGAGAGCTCAGTAGGTGTGGACGCCGCGCAGCTGCTGAGCTCCCAAAATGGGAGGACGCGGTTACGTGACCGAGATAATTGGAGGATAATGATCCAGGCGGCCAAGGCCCGACGTCGGGCTGTCGCGCCACGATGATGAAGCGAATAACCTGATTACGAATATAATACATTGCTTCTTCTGACGGGCAACGTGTATGACGTCAGTCAGTTATACCGCAAGATTGTATTTATTGTGCGTGAATATTTTGCACCGCGAGTTGAGTTGTCATCAACACCCCATTATATCGGACGTTCGGTAGGACCAATCCTTTGATGACAGTTGTAGTGGAATATTTCTGACCGGGTTGCCAATTGCCTTTAAATTTTTTTTTATATTTCATTTTCGATTTCCCTACTTCGACGTCATTAATATTATTTTTTCTGCGTTGATACCAGTTTTGTTTAGATAAATAACTGAGGTTCAACGGTGGCCATGGCAGATCCAAAGGTTAGGTGTTAGTAGTTTTTTTTGTGATCACATATTTAGAAATATCTTGGATACCAATTTTGTCTTTTGGTTGCTGATGATTGATTTTCTTTCATTACGGCTTTTGATTGCCTTCCTCATATTTATTTTACCATATATGTACATATATCTATTACTGTCTCTTTTTACTATATTACTATTATGAATTTGCAACCGGCTGAATAAACTGAAGTATAACTTTTTTTTTCTTTGGGGGACCCCCTCCTTCCTCTTTTAGGGTGGTGATGAGATGAGGTGAAAGCCTCGTCTCATGTTTTGCTAAGGAAGCCCCCTCCCCCCATTCGTTTCTCTTTTGACGGCCATGGGGGACTCACTGTCTAGATGTTTCTTTCTTTCGGTAGGTAGAGATGGCCGAGGTCCTCCGTTGGACCGTGGAGCGTAAAGAAATGTCACCTGACCTGGCTGACACCATGCTTCCCAATTTTTTTTCCCAATTTTTCTACTATATGTCGTGTTTTCATACCTAGGTTCAAGATTCCTTTGGTATGAGTGGACAAAGGGGCAGCGAGCGGCAAACCCCCACACCCGTTTACTGAGTCTGAGCTGGTGCAACCAGCTTGTGCCGCCGCTAAGCTCGCTGAAGGAGCCTTTACTTTGACAGCTGAGAAACTTGACAGCTGTCACTATCGCGAATTGACGATGACTTGAGCTCCACTCCCATTGACACCTTCGGGCAGTGCCGGATTAAAGATGTGGGGGCCTAAGGGCCGGATGAAATGTGGGGGCCCTATTACAAAATTAAAATTCAATTCCTTCAATTATTCATTTACTTATATTTCTGCCAAATATTCACTGTTTCGGTAATAAATTGTACATTTTTTTCTCATAAAACTGATTTTTTTTAGTATACTTGAAGTGTGTAAGACTAGTGCAATTCTTCCAACCAAAACATTTTAATGTTTATGATGTCGCAAACGTGTAATATGATAATATTAAGTAAACAATTGTTTTCGAGATTTTCGGCTTACAAAACTGTCAATTATATTGCTGAAATTGACCTCGCGAAGTAAGTCTCTTTCTAAGCTGAGAAGAGTCAAATGAACAAGTCGGTCTTCTTTCATGCTTGTGCGGAGACGGTTTTCGATCAATCTTATTTTTGAAAACGATCTTTCGCTTGTGCAATTCGTTACCATCATCGATAAGAACAAGCGCAAAATAATTTCCGCATTGACTAACGTAGAATCCAAATTGTTTTCTTTAATAATGCGATATAAATACATTTCAACAGATTCATTTTCCATTTTTGCATGGAGATTCGCGAAGGTTTTAAGTTGAATAAGCTCGTTTGACAAAGTGGCTTCTATATCTTGAGGATATTCCGCTACTAGTTTTTGTGCGTTAAGTTCGATTTCAGGACATTCTATTTGAAGCAAATTACCCAGGAAACTTAATCTAGTGTAAACAACTTCGTAGGACGAAACTCTATCGCTGAGTGCTATTAGCAATCTGTCAATTGCAGGTATGAATGATTCTGTTCGAAACTTGTCCCTCGCTGAAAGCTGAACCGTCGATGATGATTGTCCAATAGGCTGCAAGTGTACATTTGGTGATCTGGCACGGACAGATTCATAATCGAGAACTTTAGACAATGCTTTAGCTGTTTCTTCGTATGTTTCGAAAGCATTTCTTTTGGAATCGACAAAAGTTTGCAAAGATTTTAAAGAATCCACTGCAATCCTCAGGGTTATAGTTGGACTTTGCAGCGATTTGCTAGTTGAATTAAACCTTTCGAGAATGTCATGCCAGAGCACAATATACAAAGCTGTCTCAAGGGAGCTCATTTTCTTCAAGAGACCTCTAGCTTGATTTCTTGCGACGTCCTTTTGTTCGACTGCGTCCCGAATTGAAATCAAGGCAAGGCACCAGCAAGAGCTTCAGCTCTCCCTCTGTGGTCGCCCTTACATTTCTTGGATTTTACCAAAACTTTTATCGATATAAATTTTGCATGCTCTGGATTTTCATGTAACTTTTTCGTAATCGATATGTGGGGTCTCTCCAAATGTGGGGGTCCCCAAAATGTGGGGGCCCCGGGCCTCGGCCCAATCGGCCCATGTCTTAATCCGTCCCTGCCTTCGGGTGTCTCCATTGTACTCGTATATTACCGAAGATCCTTTCAGATACAGCCATACTTTCTCTTCCACTTACGGAAATACAATGCTCTGTTACTCACTGTCATATACTCTGATCCTACTAAGTTCGCCAAAATGCAGCCACTGATAATGGTTTTTTTTCGATTATCATTTCATTGTCCTGTCCGCCTCGCCTTTCTTTATTACTTATGATGCGCATTGTAACCACTGACTGCTCCACCTAAAAAGGTGTACTCGACGTAGATAATAACACTCTTGAGTAAAAAAATAAATTTAGAAGCTTATAGGGGAATCCTCTCCTGATATCAAACCATTAAAATATATGTATACGTACATACATACATATATGTTATGTTACTGACCAGCCAACCGCTTTAAATTTCTTCCGACCATTTTTCACCGCTCCAAATGTGTCACTCATTAAAGTTCAATTTCCACTCATTCTTGTTGGCATTGTTCCCTTCCTAAACGGGTATTTTGTACAAAAGGTGAGTGGACAACGTCCGTTTGCATGTCTATCAGGTAAATTGCGACATTTTTCCGTCCCAGGTTCCCATCAACATTTTAAGAACATAATAAATTATTGTGCTCTGGTCACCGACGACAGCGAGCGAATTGAAATTGATCGGGGCCATGTCACGAGGCAAATAGGAAAATGAAGAAAACTGCTGAAAAGCCTAAACGTAAATGTAACAAACAAATTTTCTTTGACAATACGAAGCATATGGAAATCGATAGTAATCGATTTCGAAAAAAAAAGCAAAAAAAAAAAAACGGCTCTGGGTGTCGGGTGAAAGTTACATTCGTGTAACAGCAACATAATATGAGATTCAACATTTGTTGGTGGTGTGTCGATCGATTTGTGTTGTGCTCTGTTGTACATACTCGTACATACAATTTCCGGTCGACCGACTCTTCTATTTCCACATTTAATATTCAATTTATTGTACTCGTATTTATTGCGCTTCGTTTGAATTTATTACGAACGGAAACACATCAAAATTTGCTTACGATCCCTTTAAGCCGAATAAAATATTCTTTTAAATTTGGCGCCAATTCAATTAAACTGAATGAAACGAGAACGTGAATGGTCAGCATTAATATGTGTTTAAATAAAGAAACATGCGTGTTTTCGAGCCTCATGGCCTGGTAACATCAAGAGATGGTAGCGAAATCTGATATGGTTAATCCTCCGCTGTTTTTTTGGATGTTGTTAAGATATTTTGATAATGGGCCAATTGATTCGTAGAAATTGTGTTGTGGTACAATGTTGAATTCGATCGTTTATACTTTGCCAGGAATAATCTAAATATCATTAGAGATAAGAATCTTTGGATCGATATTTGTAAATAGATATTTAGTAACATTGACTTGACTTCTAATTAGAAGAAATGTGCTTAAGTCAGTAGCGTAGGTGGCCTATTGCCCAAGGCGCAGTATCGTGCACTCCATAGATGCGTTGGATTCATTGAATCCCTTATATGTTATTTTTGAATTCCATACTTTCTCTGTTAATATTATCAAATATTTAATCAGTATTTGAAAGTTCTCGATGAAGTTCTGGAGCAGGAATCTTATCCTGTTATGTTTTGTTAGTATGGTTCGTGGTTGAAAAGTTATATGGCGTAGATATTGGCATTATGACAATATCCTCATCAATAATTAATTATTTTTATAAGTGCAACGAATAGTGCACACATACACAGATTCTACTACCTCAGTTGTATTTGTGAAAATTTATTTCCATTTAGAATATACCGACTTTTGAGTTAACTGCCGATTTTTGTATTGCTTCGTGACATATTGGGAACAGCTGATTCCATGGCCCATGCTTCTGACACTTCTTTGTTCTGAAAAACTGTTCAGTATCATTTCTTTGCTGTTTACACTTTCCTATTCTGTTCTAAGAATCGCGACTGATAACTCATACTTAGCTTCCGTGTGATTTGATTATTCTGGCTGGTACGTGGAGGTCCGACAGTGACACTTGCGCAGCAGCTCAGTGAAGTATTTTACACTGCCTAAAAACACATCCTTCTATCACCTTCGATAAAGCTCCCAAATGTTACAGAAAAATTATTATGTGGGATCTCAATGCTAAAGTTGGGTCTGACAACATAGGCTTGGAACACCTAATGGGCAATCATGGTTTAGGCAACAGGAACAAAAATGGTGAGATGTTTGTGGAATTTTGGAACTCCTGTCAAGTTGTCATCGGCGGTACCCTGTTCAAGCACAAAGGTTGCCATTTAACAACCTGGGTTTCTCCGGATCGCAGAACAAAGAACCAGATTGATCATATAACCATTTCCAATACATGGAGGAGCTATCGCTTAGACGTCAGGTCGAAGAGGAGTGCTGATATTGGCAGCGATCACCAACTTGTTCTCGCAAAAGTGCGTTTACGAACCGCAGCGATCCATCGCCTTCAAAATGCAAGAATCTTACCCTGTTTTAATGTGCATAAGCTTAAAAACCCATCTATAAGACGTGCTTATTCCACCGCCTTGGACGAGAGACCTAACGCACCACCACCTTATGAGTGTCCTAGAATTAAAGATAGATGGCATGTTGCTAAGGACTCATTTATTACATGTGGCGAAACATTTGTGGGCAGATTAAAGCGCGGTAGAAGACCATATATTAGCGACTCTACATGGTTTCTAATTTCAGCACGCAAGAGAGTTAAGGAACAAATTAACTCAGCTACTGACGACTCAGCCAAAGACCAACTCAGAGCTGAATACCGTTCTCTTCAGAAAGGCGTACAAAGAAGTGTAAGACGGGACAAACGCAATAATATCAACGCATTAGCGGAGAAGGCAGAAGAAACAGTTTACCGTGGTGACAGTGGAACCCTTCACAAACTTATCAAACCATTAACTGGAAAATCTTTTGTAACTCAACATCCCGTGAAAGATAAAGACGGGTCTCTGCTTGTCACCGAGGAACACCAACTGCGATGGTGGAGAGAGCACTTCATGGAGGTCCTCAACAACACCTTTGGACCTTCGAACTCATCTTCACAAGAAGCAGAAAATAGTCCGCAAATACCCCGAGTTTATACCAGCCCACCATCTAACCTGGAAGAAACAGTGGCTATTAAATCGATGGAAGCGGATAAAGCCCCGGGGGCAGATGGAATTACTGTGGAACTACTTACTCCGGAAATCAATTCTACTGCGGATATTCTTCTCCCCCTTATCCAAGAGTGTTGGGAAACCGAAACTCTCTCTATAGAGTGGAAGAAGGGCGTCATTATTAAGATCTCGAAGAAAGGCGGTCTGAAGGACTGTAATAATTAGCGTGGTATTTGCCTCCTCCCAGCAGTTTCCAAACTGATGGCAGAATAATTTTGAACCGGATCAAACATATAGTTTACATTGAACACGTTGAACGATGAAAAGGCTGACTTCTGCGAGGGCTTTTCATGTTACGACCGCTTCAACACCCTCCGAATTATTGTTGGAAAATCCGCAGAGTAGAGATCCCCATTACATCTCATGCTCGTCGATTTTGAGAAGGCGTTTGACAGCGTTGACCGCGAATACATCTGGAGGGCTTTGCGTAGGAGAGACATACCAGATAAAATAGTAACCATCATCAAGGAGTCCTATGAGGGAGCCCAATGTCATGTCTTACACAAGGGTAAGCTATCAGATCCTTTCGAGGTGCATAGCGGAGTGAGACAAAGCTGCATTTTGTCACCTATGCTGTTTTTAAATTGTCATTAATGAAGTACTAGATGGCGACTAGAGCGACTTGTAGCTCAGTGCGTAGAGAGAGTACTAATAGAACTCCCACTGCGTTCTGAGCTTGTAAGTATAAATACGGCACGGATAGGAGGTGGAGTTTTTGAGTTTAAATGGATATGCCACAAACATTTATGGGGCGGCCGTTGGCCCAGTGCGTAGGGACTTCAGTCTAGCAGCTGCACGTCCGAAAAGTAGATATATGTACATACTAGCGAAACGTCAACATGGCATAGAAATGCAAGAATTGTTGACGCGCCCATGCTCCTGGAGGGATCAAGACAATTAGCATGGATGAATGGCTCAAAAAACAGACAACAGAGAAAAGATGTTGACATAAAGTGGCTTCGGTGTATTGGTGATGACGGATAACAGACGACGGATGACTGATGACCTAACACGCATTAAATATAGATACATACTTCAATTTAAGCTTGTCAGTTCAAGCTAAAAATCTCTAATTCGGAAATTACTAACAGTTTCACTGACACAAAAACGAGCGGAATATCCTAGATATGGGACTAACAGAACTTCTTGAACAGGACGCAAAGCGCAGTCGAGCTAACTTGCGAAGCTTGTGCGCAGCTCATTATCACAATTTCGTACTTATGTTTATCGTTTCTTTTTCTGTGGATCTAACTTTTATATTAAATATTCAAATGTTCTGAGTTCATTAAATTTTGTCTGAATTTTGGGCTTTTTTACACCGTTCATGAAGTAGGGTATATTAACTTGTCGTGAAGTTTGCAACGCACATAAGGAAAAATCTCCGACCATATAAAGTTTGTATATTCATGGTCAGTATGACGAAGGCTAGCTTGTTTTCTCAAACTTTAAACAAAGAAAACATTTAAGCGATTATAGAAAAACACATGAGGGGAATGATCCCTTTAATCCCTCTCTTCCCTTTACCTGACCCAAACTACGCTCAGAGAACTCAGGAATAAATTTAAACGATAAATAATTGCTAAAGGTATGTATGACGAAGCGGAATCGTCCTAAAGTGGTGTTTAGACTCAAGAGATATTGGCCGCGAGACTAGGAACGAGGTCTACTGCGAGACCAGTAACGAGTCATGATATGAGGCCTGCCGTCAGGAAAACGAATAGCTTGTCTGGTAGTAGGCCTCACATCATACCGTGGCTGATTGATCTTGTATCTGAAAACCAGTTAAAAGTCACATATGTTGACATTTGAGCTAGAGGGAGTTTTCAATATATATTCATTTGTCCTAACCTAGTGGGGCATAGCGCATCGACTATTCCAGATGGCTTAGCTGACGTTTCGTTGGCATAAGCCAGTTGCGGACGATGCCCGTTGCTTGCATGCACCTCCTGCTCCGATTTAGTCGCCTACGTCCGACAAGTGGGAAGATGTTGTGGGTTATTATTACGCATCGCACCACAAGGAGAAGACAGCACAAATGACCGTAGTCAGACTATAAGACTGACGCCTCTACGCACTGAGCTACCGGCTGCCCCAAATTATGAAAATGAATTTTATTTTTTGTAGTCTTTGTTTGAAACTAATTTCGAACTGGAGAAATCAGTTTAAAGCCCCCAATATTCTCTCATTTTTTAATTACAATTCACGTTTCAGAAAAAACATTTCTATCAAATTTCAAGTAAACATTGGATAATGAAAACACAATTCAACAATGGTCATGTTTGTGGCAACAAAACCGGTTTAAATACTTCGATAAGTTCAAGCTGCTTCTTAAAAATAGATATAACTCCAACGGTTTTCACGTGAACAGAAAACGTTTCCTAATATTAAACTAATGTCTGGCATGAAATTGTCAGGGTGGATCAATCTGGGAAATTTTCAATTGCTTCGAAAAACAAGTTTAATTAACACTTGTATTTCTATTTATTTGATGAAATACGCATTAAATATAGATAGGGAGTTGATGTTAATCGCACTGCGGTTATTAAGAATCGGGCGGTATGATTCAAAGCGCCATTCTCTACTGAAAATTGTTCAACGATATGAAATCGTTATCAAATTAAATAATAAAATGTACAAAAAAAAAACAAGAACAATTGTAAATTGCATTCAAGGTGAGTGGTGAATAGAAGCGTATCTGGTGATCGCGATCTCGTAGATAACAACTGAAGCAGCAATACAGATAGTAATAAATTATAATTTTCCGAACAATATAATTTGACGATAATTTGTTTGTGTATTACGTGATACTTATTTTTATTTCGTGATTCTGGCATTTTCCGCATCAAGAAGAAGTAAAAATATAAAACACACGATGTTCTTGAGAACTAGTAATTATCTATCACCCCTCCGCCAATTTTAATTTCGTATAGACAAATTAATGCGGCATTATTGATTTATTGCTGATTCATGAAACCAATAAACGCCCAAAGTTTAGCCGAACCTTCCTCGGAGTGAATCGCATAAATTTTTCAAAGGAACATTTAATGAGAATTAAATGAATTTTCGACTCATGTGCGAAGGCGCATTGATAGTCATATATAAAGAAGCCTTTCACTACTAAACGAAAGGTATCCGCGGTTGTCCTGGGGCAAACACAAGCACCCGATCTAATAAAGGACCTCCATGTCTTTTATTAGATCTCGTTCTTCTTACAACACCATATACCTTAAACAGACACAAAATTCACAATTAAAATTATATTGCCCACTTGTATATTTGTATTTTACATTAATCACATAAACATAGATATTGTTGTTTGTAATTTTCATGTTAGTTATTCGTTCAGTCATTAAAACATTTTTCAACACTTGGACTTGTAAAATTTTTAATGCCTGATACAGAGAATGGCCCAGCGCATAGGTGACCATGATGGCCGTCATCATACTCGAAATGTCAATTTAAATTTTCTTCGTCCACACAATTGTCTTCGTTGGGCCAGTCTCCACATCGAAGTGGCAGTACAATAACCATCTCATCAACAGCTAATTCAACTCTAGTCCTACCAGCTAGTGATGGGCATAATGACTCTTTTCACTGTGCCAGCACATAAGCTCTGACTCTTTCCCATGAGTTGTTCAAAAAAATTCATTCAAAGAGTTCAAGAGTCACGCAAAGTGTCTGAAACTTGGTCAATAACATATTCAGTAAAAGTCGTTGTTTTTTTAAATTTAGTTTTTTTTACTTTATTTTTTACCCCCGATTCGAAGTCGGTAACTCCAATGCCATTTAGTTCGAGCCAGCCGGATCGAATCACTATTTACCATGAAAACGGGGGCTGCCAATCTGGGATGGACGAGCACAATTTTCATTTTGCCTTTTTGACCCCAGATTCGGAGTCAGCGACCCCCTCCCCCATGCCTTTAGTTCGAGCCAGCCAGATCGGGCCACCATTTCTCATGAAAACGGGGTTTCCAGCATGGGGTGGGCAACCCCAATTTTTTTTTTCTCTTTTTTGACCCTATATTCGGAGTCAGTCAAATCATTCCACTCTATTCTAAAAGCTCTATCCCATGAATTCCTCACTTGCACTTGGAGCATGCGCTTCGTGAGTGAAACATCTGAATTTGAGTCTATACTAAATTACAGAAATAATCAGTGTTTGTGTTACCACCACAGCCCAGTATGTCTCACAGCACAGGGTGAGTGAAATATAGAAGTGTACTGTTTGTGTTAAAAACTCAAAACTCACATTGCGAATAAAACTCATTTCATGCCATAGTATGCAGAGGAAATTGTCTGGTTGTTGGTTTGGTATCGTTTTCACCTAGAGTTGAACTTGAGATGATGATACAAGACGATTACTTTTGTTTTAGAATGTTGGGATTGTCTTATGTATTTAGGAAACTTGGTTGTGAGGTGCTACGTAAGGAAATGATTTTTGATTTCCTTGCAGTCAGCATCAGCATGGGTTGTTGTATGTATATATACTTGCGAGCAAAAATACTGAATCAAACCGAAAGCACGTGTATTTGTATGCATATTTTGAAAAGTACATTATGTATCCCTACAAATCGTATACCATTATAAAACTTGAAATCTTAGCTTTACATTAATACCATTTTTGACAATATTTAATATTTAAAAGAGTGGGGCTTGAAATCAAAAAGTAGGAAAAATGGGGATTTAAGAAAATGGAGTGTGGTCAGGTTTTTGTTAAATAAAAAAAAATTAAAAAAAAAAAAAATACGAAATTATTTATTTATTTACCTCTTGCTCTAATCACAGCTTGTACTCGATTTTTAATTGAAATTATTTATTATTTATATTATTTATTATATTTATGTATTATTTATTAATTTTTTAATTGTATCTTGAAGAATTTCGCTCCATTCCTCTATTAAATAAATAAATAGCAACAGTCCAATTTGAACCACTGCCTCGAGATGAGTTAGCATCATCTCATTTTCTAGATCGTGACGGTTTTTGTGCAGAGGTATGTGATCAGCAACACGCTCAACCGAGTTATTTACCCCATAATGGGTACTCATTTAACAGCTGAGTGGGCTCATAGTCCGACATGTAAATCCCCGGAATCGAACCGAGGCCCAGTGCGTTGAAGGCGAACGTGCTAACCGTTGCGCCATCCGGACTGCTATTCCTCTATTAAGGCCTCCTTCAATTCGTCGATAGTCGAAGGCGCGAGATCTCTGTGTCGGACTCTTCTTTTGAGCTTATCCCACAAGTGCTCAATGGGATTTAAGTCTGTACTGCATGCACCATACACGAACCGCCCCCGTATGCTACCGTTTCTGTAGCAGCATTGCGCAAATCGCTCACCTGGACGCCTGTATACCCGACCTCTTCTGTCACTGCCATGTAGACACACTCTGGTCTCGTCGGTGAACAATACGGACCGCCATTGCTCGAGGGTCCAATTTAAGTGATTCCTGACAAACGTGAGTCGCGCTTGTCGGTGATGTGGGGTCAATTTTGGACCTGTGGCGGGCCGTCTTGGAGTCAAATTCGCTTCCTTTAGTCGTCTCCTCACTGTCCACTCGCTTACAGCTACTCCGCAAACGTCCCACAGATTCTGCTGCACGTCAACTCCCGTGAGGTGCCGATTTCGTAGCATACTTGTGACAATAAAACGATCGTCTCTATCGGGAGTGCACCTAGACGATCGTTTCGGGGTCTCTGATTGTAGCTACCTTCCCACCAAAACACTCTTGACACAGTAGACTGACTCATTGCTAGCTGACGAGCGACTGTTCTCTGAGTAAGCCCTTCCGAAAATAGGGCGACAAATTGAGCCGCCTGCTGAGGCGTGGTACTCATGAATGACAAAATTGTGCCTTTTATTGCTTTAAACTTATTCAATCGACCTTCCAGATTCAACTGACCATTGAAAATCCTTTGCAGATGCATTTATAGGGTTAGTTTGCCTTGTAATAACCCATTCATAAATGTTCAATTTCCCTACTTTTTAGCTCCAGGTAGCGTTCATTCGTAAAACACTCATTAAATGGTGATAAAAAAGGTATCATTGTAAAGCTAAGATCTCAAACTTTCAAATGACATACGATTTGTAAGGATACATAACGTACTTTTAAAAATATACATACAAATAGACGTGCTTTCGGTTTGATTTAGTATTTTTGCTCCCAAGTGTATATATGTACAAGGAGTTTGGAGTTTGGAGTAGCATTTATAGTGAACAATCACCTCAAACCGCATATTACTGACTTCAAACCCATAAATGAACGGCTGTGTGCGATTCGCATCAAGACTCGATTCTTCAATCTCTGGCTCATCAATGTGCATGCCCCCACTGAAGTTAAAGAAGACGCAGTAAAAGACGAGTTCTACGCCCGCCTTGAAACTCTCTTCGACTCACTTCCAACAAACGACGTCAAATTGCTGCTGGGAGACTTTAACGCGAAAGTCGGGAATGAAAGCTGGCATCGGGGGACCACTGGAGGCCACAGCCTCCATGAAGAATGTAACGATAACGGCCAGCGACTTATAGACTTCGCCTGCAGCAGGAATCTAGTCGTAAGCTCTACGTGTTTCCCGCATCGACGCATTCACAAGCAGACCTGGAAGTCTCCAGACGCACATACCGTCAACCAAATTGACCACGTCCTCATTTGCAGGAGATGGGCGTCTAGTGTCATGGATGTCCGCTCCTATCGAGGAGCAAACTGCGACTCAGATCATCACTTGGTGAAGACGACCTACAGATGTAGAATTTCCTCAGTGCACCAGTCAAGAATCAGCCCTCCCAAAATCTTTGCGGTTGATAAGCTCTTGAGTGATGCTACAGCGGTGGCGTATACTACCGCCCTTGAGGAAAAACTATCACCTATGCTACACAACATCAGCAACACAGGCGTCCATGGGTTCTGGGAAGAACTCAAGGGTACCATCAAGGATGTCGCAGAGAAGGTCGTGGGATATAAAGCCCGGCGAGCGCGAAATGACTGGTTCGACGAAGAATGCAAAAATTCACTTGACGCGAAAAACGAGGCCTACAGACAATGGATTCAACGAGGAACCAGAGCCAGAAGAGAAAAATATGACGAGCTACGGCGAATATCGAATAGAATAATTAGACGTAAGAAACGTAAATACCTTGACGAGCAGTTGCTGAACATAAACGAAAACTTAGCTAATAGGAACACCAGACAAGCGTACAAACTAGTAAATACAATTAAGAACGGCTACCAACCCAGGACTAGCCTTTGTAAGGACAAGGATGGAAACATCATCAGCGACACCGATGGTATTAACAGGCGATGGGCCTCTTATTTTGAAGAGCTTCTAAACCGACCATCTAACATCCCCACACAGGAAGCTCTCGACGATATTGTTGATCTAGGCCCACCCATTCAACCCCCGACAGTAGAGGAAGTTGATCTCGCGTTGCGGTCACTAAAACGAAATAAAGCGCCGGGCGCTGACGAGATTCCAGCTGAACTGCTAAGATTCGGTGGAACGAGTCTAGTTGATGCCATACATCAATTACTCCTGCGAGTATGGGAGAACGAGGAGATCCCAGACGATTGGCGCAGAAGCATCATCTGTCCAATTCATAAAAAGGGAGATAAACTGCGGTGTGAGAATTACAGGGGCATCTCACTAGTTTGTACGTCCTATAAAATTTTGACGAAAATTCTGGAAAATAGAATAAAACCGTACGCAGAACGAGTCATTGGCGAATATCAAAGCGGTTTCAGACCTGGTCGCTCCACAACCGATCAGCTCTTCTCAGTCAAACTGATACTCCAGAGGTGCTGGGAATACAACGTAAACGTATACCAAATCTTTGTCGACTTCAAGCAGGCATACGACAGTATCGATCGTGGAGTACTGTACAACATCATGCTGCAATTTGGTATACCAGCAAAATTAGTGCGACTGACAAAGATGACGATGACCAACTCCGTCTCACAAGTCAGGATCCAGAATAGACTTACTGATCTATTTGAAACACGCACTGGTTTGAAACAGGGCGATGGACTGGCTCCGACGCTCTTCAACCTAGCACTGGAATACGTTATTCGGGCCATGAATTTGGACAACAGCAAGACGCTACTCATCAAGTCGACACAATTAGCAGCGTACGCCGACGACATCAACATCATGTCCCGAAGATTGGCTGACGCAGAAGAACTTCTGCATACGCTTGATACCACTGCAAAGGAAGTTGGATTACGTATTAACAAGGGTAAAACTAAAATAATGATGCAATCGGTGACAAGGACACCTGCACAACCAAGCATCAATGTGGGGGACCTCAACATCGAGTTCGTGAACAACTTCATTTACCTGGGTTGCAACCTGTCAAGGGACGCCAACGAAACTGACGAAATCAAGCGACGGATACAGTTAGCTAATAAGACTTTTTTCTCGGTTCTCCCCATAATGAAATCGAAACATGTGCACAGAAACACGAAGCTCCGCGTGTACAAAACCATTATACGACCAGTGCTATGTTATGGCTGCGAAGCATGGACCCTAGCTCAAGCCTCCGAAAACATGCTAGACACTTTCGAACGTAAGGTTCTACGGCGAATTTTCGGGGCTGTTTGCGATCGAGATGGATGGCGCATCCGGTACAACCATGAGTTGTATGAAATGTACGATGAGCTGCAAGTCTCGAAAATCGTCAAACTACAACGACTTCAATGGGCAGGGCATGTACAAAGAATGGACGATGATCGCATGCCTAAGAGAGTAATGAATGCAGAACGAGTCGACGGAGCGAGACTGCGAGGACGACCGAGATCTCGTTGGGAGAGCTCAGTAGGTGTGGACGCCGCGCAGCTGCTGGGCTCCCAAAATTGGAGGACGCGGTCACGTGACCGAGATAATTGGAGGATAATGATCCAGGCGGCCAAGGCCCGACGTCGGGCTGTCGCGCCACGATGATGATGATGATGTATATATGTACATATATTTAGGAGTATACACAATGCGTGCATTACATACTGCAGAGAGATAATAATGAATGGATTTAGATGGGATTGGATTGGTAGATATATAATGGTGGTTTTAGTTTGAGATAGATACCTATTAGGATGGGATGTGAATGAATGTAATACATACAGCTGTGGACATATGTATCCGTCATATAAATGACACATTTTACGAAGAGTTCTTTCTATGCTACACTATCGTAAATACTAATAACAAACAACAAATTATTGTTTTTTTTTTCAAAAGTTTATTGTTAATTTTTAATATTGATATAAACTAAAGTTGAAATTCATTAATTAAAAAAAATATCATTAAGAAAAAAACACCACTGAAATGAGTTGGACACATAAATGGCACAATCTTAAAAAAAGAGAAAAAAAAAATTATTTTAATATTACTCAGTTGCCCAAACCTCTTGTGGGGCATAGCGCGTCAATTGTTCCATGTAGCCCAGTTGATTTTCCGTTGGCATAAACTGGTTTCGGAGAATGCAGTTGCCAGCATGCACCTCCTGCACATCCATGGCCACGAACGTTGTCGTGGACGGGATTCGAACCCGAAACGCCGGTAGTTAAACATGAGACCGATGCCTTAATACACTGCGCTACCGGTCGCCCCTTGGTATGTCATACCAAGCTTCCTGGTGCGGCCTACCATAGATCGTCCATATTTTTATAATTTTTTTTTAGCGATTTCAACTTTGACTTCTTTCCACAGGTTCTCTATTGGATTTAAGTCAGGACTCTGAGCTGGCCAATCCAAAACGTCGATCTTCTCTGCACAAAACCAATTTTTTACTAGCTTAGAGGAGTGTTTTGAGTCATTATCTTGCATAAATTTCCACTTAATTGGCATGGAGTCGAAAGGCATATGGCTCCATATGGTTTTTCAAAATGTCTAAATACTGAAACTTGTCCATTTTTTCATTGATTTTTATAAGCGGACCTACGGCGACCAAGAAAATGGGCCCCAAACCATAATGATACCACCACCGTGTTTTACCGTCTTCTGAGTGAACCGAGGATTGTACTTTTGTCCTTTAGGACGACGAACAAATGTTCTGCCATCTGGTTCTATCCTATTAATTTTTGTTTCGTCACTCCATAACACGTTTTTCCAAAAATTAATGGAATTTTCTGACTATAACTCCATCCGTACGCACATCTGTTTTTCGAGGCCTTGGCTTCCGACTTTTGCCCTTAATCAATATATCGGGATTCTCAGCACATGATTTAATTGCATTGTACACTTTTAAATTTACATTACTATACTTCAGAAATTTCTGCCACTTTTTCCCAACTTCATGCATTTTCCACGTAATCCGCCTTTCCTCAGTTGTGGTATGTTTGCCTGATCCCATTTTTTAAATTTTTTCGCTCTTTATATACCTATTTCTCAACTACGCAAAATATCAAATGATTTGAATGAAATCGACGCGAGTATTGCCTATTTTTAATAAATTGGAACATTTGAGCGCTGTTGAGACAAATATTTTTACAACAACAACCAGAAGAGATAAAACTTGCATTTTTAATGGTTTTTAATTGGAAAATACTTAAATTTAGGCTCAATTTAAGTTTGTGCCATTTAGATGTCCGTATGTAATCAGAAATTTTGAATGAGCGTGAATTTTCTATGCGTTGCGTAGTGTTTATGTGGGGTTTAATTTCAGTATTCATTTTACAGTGTGTCATTCTTAAATTGAACGACTCGGAAGCTATGTCGTTGTGCCGAATCTTTCGTTCATTCTGTTGCGTCGTTCAAAAAGAACGACTCGTTACTGTGTTACACATCACTCTTACCGACATGGGTACTGGTGTACCTTTTTGAGTATAAAGTGATATACGAGTATACTCAAACATTTATGGGGCGACCGGTGGTCCAGTTGCATAGGAGAGTTGTCAGTCTCATGTTTGACTACGGCCGTTACGGATTAAAGTCCCGTCAACGATGTTCGTGGCCATGGATGTTTGTGTAGTCTTCCTCCTGTGGTGCGGGGCGTAATAATAAGCCACAATATCTTCCGATTTGTCGGGGGTAGGCTGCTAAATGGGAGCAGGAGGTGCATGCTGGCTACATGCATCGCCCGAAACTATTTTATGCCAACGGAACATCAATTAAGCCACATGGAATAGTTGATGCGCTATATCCCGCTAGGGGTTAGGGCAAATGAGTACATCCTATATTAGAAGGTTTTCAAACTATTTCAACTTATTTTTGGATTTTTATATCGGTTGTCTTGTCGGATGGTATGCAAATTTTAACGGCACGAGCACACCATCCAATTTTCACTATAAACTATTGGTTTAGTTAGTTTTTCCATTTTTGATGTGTAAACAATGGCGTGGTACGGTGTAAAACCGATTTGATTCTGTGGAATGCGTAAACAACATTAGAGTGTGTGAGTTCCCAATTAGTATTCAATACATTTTATGTGCACTACATAGCGTGCACAAGGAACTTCTTCCATCAGAAGGTGCGTAGCTGAGTCGGTAGAGGACTCAGTCAAGTTCCTGTCGCGCCAAACTTTTGCTCTTTTTTTCTTTCTTTTTTTAGCAAAAGCCATTTTGTGGCATTTGCGTAAATAAAAATGAATAATACCATATTAATTATGGCCAAGTAAAATTGAATTGAATTTGTTACTGTCTGAGGTCAATCTTGAGTTCTTGTATATTCATCATCATCATCATCGTGGCGCGACAGCCCGACGTCGGGCCTTGGCCGCCTGGATCATTGTCCTCCAATTATCTCGGTCACGTGACCGCGTCCTCCAGCAGCTGCGCGGCGTCCACACCTACTGAACTCTCCCAACGAGATCTCGGTCGTCCTCGCAGTCTCGCTCCGTCGACTCGTTCTGCATTCATTACTCTCTTAGGCATGCGATCATCGTCCATTCTTTGTACATGCCCTGCCCATTGAAGTCGTTGTAGTTTGACGATTTTCGAGACTTGCAGCTCATCGTACATTTCATACAACTCATGGTTGTACCGGATGCGCCATCCATCTCGATCGCAAACAGCCCCGAAAATTCGCCGTAGAACCTTACGTTCAAAAGTGTCTAGCATGTTTTCGGAGGCTTGAGTTAGGGTCCATGCTTCGCAGCCATAGCATAGCACTGGTCGTATAATGGTTTTGTACACGCGGAGCTTCGTGTTTCTGTGCACATGCTTCGATTTCATTATGGGGAGAACCGAGAAAAAAGTCTTATTAGCTAACTGTATCCGTCGCTTGATTTCGTCAGTTTCGTTGGCGTCCCTTGACAGGTTGCAACCCAGGTAGATGAAGTTGTTCACGAACTCGATGTTGAGGTCCCCCACGTTGATGCTCGGTTGTGCAGGTGTCCTTGTCACCGATTGCATCATTATTTTAGTTTTACCCTCGTTAATACGTAATCCAACTTCCTTTGCAGCG
The DNA here is from genome assembly GCA_964017055.1 of Chloromyia formosa. NCBI lineage: Eukaryota > Metazoa > Arthropoda > Insecta > Diptera > Stratiomyidae > Chloromyia > Chloromyia formosa. The sequence continues at coordinate 97,499,714 of OZ024814.1, forward strand.
GTATCGAGCGTATGCAGAAGTTCTTCTGCGTCAGTCAATCTTCGGGACATGATGTTGATGTCGTCGGCGTACGCTGCTAATTGTGTCGACTTGATGAGTAGCGTCTTGCTGTTGTCCATATTCATGGCCCGAATAACGTATTCCAGTGCTAGGTTGAAGAGCGTCGGTGCCAGTCCATCGCCCTGTTTCAAACCAGTGCGTGTTTCAAATAGATCAGTAAGTCTATTCTGGATCCTGACTTGTGAGACGGAGTTGGTCATCGTCATCTTTGTCAGTCGCACTAATTTGGCCGGTATCCCAAATTGCAGCATGATGTTGTACAGTACTCCACGATCGATACTGTCGTATGCCTGCTTGAAGTCGACAAAGATTTGGTATACGTTTACGTTGTATTCCCAGCACCTCTGGAGTATCAGTTTGACTGAGAAGAGCTGATCGGTTGTGGAGCGACCAGGTCTGAAACCGCTTTGATATTCGCCAATGACTCGTTCTGCGTACGGTTTTATTCTATTTTCCAGAATTTTCGTCAAAATTTTATAGGACGTACAAACTAGTGATATGCCCCTGTAATTCTCACACCGCAGTTTATCTCCCTTTTTATGAATTGGACAGATGATGCTTCTGCGCCAATCGTCTGGGATCTCCTCGTTCTCCTATATTCGCAGGAGTAATTGATGTATGGCATCAACTAGACTCGTTCCACCGAATCTTAGCAGTTCAGCTGGAATCTCGTCAGCGCCCGGCGCTTTATTTCGTTTTAGTGACCGCAAGGCGAGATCAACTTCCTCTACTGTCGGGGGTTGAATGGGTGGGCCTAGATCAACAATATCGTCGAGAGCTTCCTGTGTGGGGATGTTAGATGGTCGGTTTAGAAGCTCTTCAAAATAAGAGGCCCATCGTTTGTTAATACCATCGGTGTCGCTGATGATGTTTCCATCCTTGTCCTTACAAAGGCTAGTCCTGGGTTGGTAGCCGTTCTTAATTGTATTTACTAGTTTGTACGCTTGTCTGGTGTTCCTATTAGCTAAGTTTTCGTTTATGTTCAGCAACTGCTCGTCAAAGTATTTACGTTTCTTACGTCTAATTATTCTATTCGATATTCGCCGTAGCTCGTCATATTTTTCTCTTCTGGCTCTGGTTCCTCGTTGAATCCATTGTCTGTAGGCCTCGTTTTTCGCGTCAAGTGAATTTTTGCATTCTTCGTCGAATATCCCACGACCTTCTCTGCGACATCCTTGATGGTACCCTTGAGTTCTTCCCAGAACCCATGGACGCCTGTGTTGCTGATGTTGTGTAGCATAGGTGATAGTTTTTCCTCAAGGGCGGTAGTATACGCCACCGCTGTAGCATCACTCAAGAGCTTATCAACCGCAAAGATTTTGGGAGGGCTGATTCTTGACTGGTGCACTGAGGAGATTCTACATCTGTAGGTCGTCTTCACCAAGTGATGATCTGAGTCGCAGTTTGCTCCTCGATAGGAGCGGACATCCATGACACTAGACGCCCATCTCCTGCAAATGAGGACGTGGTCAATTTGGTTGACGGTATGTGCGTCTGGAGACTTCCAGGTCTGCTTGTGAATGCGTCGATGCGGGAAACACGTAGAGCTTACGACTAGATTCCTGCTGCAGGCGAAGTCGATAAGTCGCTGGCCGTTATCGTTACATTCTTCATGGAGGCTGTGGCCTCCAGAGGTCCCCCGATGCCAACTTTCATTTCTTGTATATTCATTTTTCCATATTGATCTCAGCTAACCATCTCTCATCATAATGTATGCGGTGGCCATTAGCTTGTATACATATGTTCATGTTCATCTAAATTCTATACCTTTAGTGTGTGTGCGTGTCAGTTCTCAACTTCTTAATATGTATTCCGCTCTTCACTTTATGTGTACACTGCGCACTACACAAGGAATAGCCTACGTCAGTAGGTAGCTCATCGGAAGCATTGCACAGATCCTCAGTTCCCAGCCACATTACATAGAGAAGAATCTAATCTTTGTTATTAAACGATAAGCGCGGCCGTCCACTGGAAGCTTATTTGAGCGGCAAGGAGCTTCCAATTCCATGACACAAACGTCAACAGGCGGCAATCCGCGACAGATCCAAGTTGAGGATTTTCATGAACATATGTCGACTACAAGCGTATTTTAGCGAAGCGGCTACAAGCGTCTACGTGCGCCAAGTTACTCGAACGCCAGATTCACAAAAATATTGAATTTGTCGCGCGTAGCCACGCGTTGATTTGAGGAATGTATGCAAAAGAATCTTTGTGCCAATTGATTTTGTGTGCAAAAGAAGAGATATATGTAGTTAAGTAAACAGAGGCGCGAAGACACCGACAATGGACGACTCCTGTCGCTCGTGGCCGCTTATTTCGCGAAGCTTGTTGACGCTCGTGTCGCCGGGGTACGAAGCCACTCCAATATGCTTGTAGTGGACGACCGTGATAAGAGCCATAATCGACTATAAGTTGTATTACTTGATCAATGTTTAAAATAAAATGAACACGCTGCGCCATTCCAGGCAGGCTTTGAACTAACAACCCCTCGATTGATAAGACCTGCTCTCTACCCATTGATTCACGCCAATTGCTCCCTTTTGAGAAAAATTGGGTTAGTATTATAAGGCCAATAATGAATATAATGTGTACATACAAATGGAAAAGAGCACAGTATTTTCAATTTAGCGTCGTTTCATAGGTTAGGTTAGGTAAAGGGGCTGCCATGCAAACGCACAGCACACATAGACCGCCACTGGGTCCGTTGTGATACCACTAGATCCACCTAATGAAAAACCAAGGTATTAAAATCAGCCTGTGCTGGCAATGTAACGATTGAGCTGTATTGCACTCGTTTCCTTAAGGTCCTCCAGTTCCCAAAAAAAAGCGGGAGCCCAGGAACCTACTTCGCCTCTCAGCCAGGGCCGGACAGTGACACGTCATCACAGCTCCTGCAGTAGTCATTGTGAGGAATGCGAATCCTCCAGGCAAGCTCTCCTATAGGACAGTGCCCCGTAATAATCCCCACAACTCTGCCAATGTGATTTCTGTTCAGTGAAAGCAGTGTGGCGGAGCGGCTATGGTCAAGTTTCGGCCAAATCGACTTCGTTGTTTGGCACGTAACGCCGTTTAACCATCTCATGTTCGCCCTGTCAATCGCTGTGGCTTTGATAGCAAGTTTGCACGATGAGGCTGGCATTTTGATGTTAGCGCGGTCCCCGTCAATAAGTCCGGTTGTCCCCACCCGAGCCAGCTCATCCGCCACGCAATTACCTGCGAGGCCACAATGGCTCAGTATCCAACAGAGCGTTATGTTGAAATAACCACCCATCACTCTGAGGGTTAAAGACAGTTCGCGATGGTTTTCGATGTGGTCAGGACGGAAGTGATCGAATTGCAGCCTGACTACCCGTGTAAATAGTGACGTCCCTCGTGGTCACAACATGATTTCCCAGCCAGTTCAGAGCTTCCAGGATCGCAGAAACCTCCGCCTGTAGGACGCTGCAGAAGTCGGGAAGACGGAATGACAAGTTAATTCCCAATCCTTCCGAATAGATGCCAGCACCGACTCCGCCGTCGTTCCTAGAGCCATCCATGTAGATGACAATGGAGTCGGTGGTCATAACCGTGTTAACACACAATAGATCCCTTGACGGAATCAAGCTGGTGTGGTTCCGACCGAAAATGTATTTCGCACAAGTATAGTCAGTCTCCACAGGGAGATCCAAGTTACCCAGTATAGTCGAGTGTCCGCCACTCAACGTGCGCCACTGGCCAGTTTCGCGAAGGCGTAAAGCCATGTTAGCCGCCAGCTGTTTGCCGTAAATGTCCAGGGGGAGCAAGCCGAGCACCATGTCTAGTCCGGCTGACGGAGTTGTTCTGAAAGCCCCCGTTATGGCCAGCGCCGCTAGCCTTTGTACCTTACTTAGTAGGTTGCAATAGGCCGCTACTCGGAGTGCCGTCCACCATACACTTATTCCATACAGTAGTATAGGACGTACTACAGCTGTGTATATCCAATATACAGCTTTAGGCGTCGTTTCATAACACGGTGGGATGATGACACATAGACCTCGAGCTCAGAAAGGATAGCTCAGATTTTATTTAACTGTTTTCCCGACAGCTCTGCCTTCTGGGAAGCTTTCTTTCTTACAACGGGATTTTCCTTTGACAACTTTGTTTTTTATTTGACTATCATACTATCACTAGCCCGGATGGCGCAACGGTTAGCACGTTCGCCTTCTACGCACTGGGTCCCGGTTCGATTCCTACTGAATGTGGTAGTTTTCGATACAAAAGGGGATTTACAATGTCGGACTATGAGTCCACTCAGCTGTTATGGGGTAAATAACTCGGTTGAACGTGTTGCTGATCACACAACTCTGCACAAGACATACCGTCACGAGCTAGAAAATGAGATGATGCTAACTCATCTCGAGGCCATGGTTCAAATTGGACTGTTGCGCCAGTTATTTATTTATTTTATCATACTATCGAAAACTGTGACCAGAGGCCGAGGGTCCCATTACACCTGGACCCAGGTGCGACCGCGTGGGCGTCTGATCCGTCCGCCAACCATTCCATCCTTATCCCTATTTTTACCTCCCCTGTTTGTGTTATCTTCCCCAGGCCTATGAATTTTTGTTACTACGTAAAGGACAGGGGCAACGAGCGGCGAAAACCCCGCCCACATCTCCCGAACTGAGCTACAGCAAACATAGGCCACTGCTTAGCTCGTTGAGGGGCCTTTTTCTTCGCCAAATGGCACGGCCCGACCTTCACGGTCAATTATGCTACCTTAGGCTCCGTTCCCACGGGCATCTTCGGATGCCCACCAAACCGTCCGTTAAACATTGTTTAACTACAGAACCCTATCACTTCGCATATAGGCCTTGTACGACATGACATTCTTTTTTGTCGAATACATCAAAAATGAAATGTGCAGACACGACTATGTTTCTCATAGCCTAAGCATATGCTTACAACAAAGCTTAGAAAGAATGAAAAAAAAAACAAAGAATATTCACCACCGTTGTTCGTTTGTCTTTAAAGTTTATCTGTTTTTACGTAAAGTCCAGGTGACATACCTGACTGTTTTTCAGTTGCTTTATTGGATTTGCAATGTTTTACGCATTGCTGAATTAGAAAGCTCTAATAAGAAATGTATGTCTATTATATATACATATATAGGTATACACATGAAACTGTTATCTGTCTGACATTTGGTCGTCGAACTGTGTTTACGAGAAGCAGCCGGGGTAAGGTCTGAGAAATTAGGTTAGTGCGAGTGAGGTAACCGTCGGAGGAGTATTGCATTGAAAGGTGAAAAATACAAATAATTTCTGTTCCTTCGGCACACTTTCACTTTGGGGGGCGACCAGTAGCATCAAGTTTGACTACCGGGGCGTTTCGGGTTCGAATCCCGTCCACAACGACGTTCGTGGCCATGGATGTGCAGGAGGTGCATGCTGGCAACTGCATTCCCCGAAACCAGTCGATGAAACGTCAACTGGGCCACATGAAACAGTTGAAGCGCTATGCCCCACAAGGGGTTAGGGCAATTGAGAGAGGCATACCGAAAGTAACTGTTTTGGGGTATTGTTACGTAGGTTCTTCTTCTTGAGCATTGAAACTCATGAAAATCCCGTCCGCTACAATTGCATGGATGGATGCCACTGAAGTTAAATGTCTCGGGGTAACACTAGAATCAAAACTCACCTGGAATACTCACATAGATAATGTACTTAGCAAAGCCACACGCACAATGTGGGCTTGCAGAAGTCTCTTCGGACGGACATGGGGCTCACCCCAAAGATAATTGAGTGGTTATATACCATGCTGGTGCGGCCTATAGTGAAGTACGCAGCGCTTGTGTGGTGGCCGAAAACTTAGCAATCTTCTGTTTTACTGAAGTGCAATAAGCTTCAACGCCTTGCCTGCCTTTGGCATTACTGGAGCTATGCTCACTTGTCCTACGCCAGCCGTGGAGGCGATTATTGGACTTACTCCGTTGCGTATATTCATGCAAGAATCAGCAGCTCTAAATGCTCTTAGACTTCTTTTAACTTCCGACGTGCGTAGTGAAGAAATCGGTCACACGATCATTCTGAATCAAATTCCTGACGTGCAGATCTGCTTGAGATCAGATTACATGATCACGGAGGTTTGCTTCGGCAGAAAATTTTCAGCCCTCATCCCTGACCGCTCTGAATGGGTAAATGGCACACCCTGTCCAGACCCTACATGTATTAAGTGGTTCACCGATGGGCCTAAAACAGAACAGGGTATTGGTGCAGGTGTCTTTGGACCCAACACCAGGATTTCGATTGCAATGGGAGTCTCGCCCAGCGTTTTTCAAGTTGAGATCCACGCCATTAATGTTTGCGCCAGGATAATCTTGAAAACTGGACTTCACGGCGCTCACATTGCTAGCTACTCAGACAGCCAAGCAGCTATAAAAGCACTCTCCTCATATAAGGTCTCTTCGAAACTGGTGAAAGAGTGTTATGAACTCCTTCAACTGTTGGCAACCAAAAACCGAGTCTTCTTGTGTTGGGTGCCAGGCCACCAGGGCATTGAGGGGAACGAGGCTGCGGATGAACGTGCTTGACAAGGATCGTCCAGTCGTTTTATGGACCTCAGCCTTACTGTGGCTTTGGGCTGGCTTCGGCCAAGTTGCGGATCACAGATTGGTTTGCACTATTGCGTCATCAGTACTGGAATAGCCTTTCAGGGCTACGTCAATCAAAGGAGCTGATAATGCCCTTCAGTTACAAGGGTACTACTCAAATGAGTAGAACCCACCTAAGACTCCTTGTGGGGTACTTATCGGGCCATCACTTGGTCAGATATCACCTACACAAGATGGGTCGGTCCAGCGAGACTGAATGCTGTTTCTGTCTGGAGGACGTGGAAACGACCAAGCACATCTTCTGCGAATGTCCCGCCGTCGCGCGTTTTAGGTTGTCACTCCTCGGGCAGGCTACTATCAGCACTGCAGACTTCAGGTTGATTCCTGCTAAAGACTTACTGCCCTTTATTAGAAAGGTGGATGGCCTTTTGGTTGCAGTGCCTTCCTACTGGGACAGTAGCTCGACAATTTTATCTTATCTTATCTACGTAGGTTCAATTAGTCTCTTCAGAATCTTAAGCAGCGTGTTAGCTTTTCTTCGCTTTAGAAATGAAGATCACGTTGACTTCCGTCCATATTAGGAGATTACGAACTATGTACATAATTCTAATCATGTTTTGTCCACATGTGGGTTCCACTCAAGGGACAACAATATCCGACATGAATCGTATATCTGTCGGAAGAATACCATCGGGTCGAGCAGATTGAAAGGGTTCGACCTGGATATTGACCAGAGAACTCTCCCCTTAGAAATTGTCGATATTCTACAAATATTATTGCAATTGGCGCCCAACGTGGGGGTCTCCAATCGCAATGATTTATGTATTATCATTTATCACTGAGAAATCGTCCCGGCTTGACAGCCAATGCATACCAGCCGTTGGCCTTGTCCTCCGACCACCCAGAATTACCAATTACATACGTTCGACATACGTACATATTGATATACCTATACATATATAGGTATTATGTATGCATTAAAGTTGGTGTGGCGTTATATTTAGCTCAAATCATGGCTTCATGTGAGTCAACAAAACAATTCCAATTTGATGTTCTGGTTTTATATTTCATCCAATTACCAACATCCCAAAATGGCAAATCCGAATAAGCACAATTTGTTCTTGGGATAATTCATGATCCCAGAAGTTGTTCCTCTGGGTATCCACAAACATATTCGCCTTCCATTCGTGCCTTGAATTGAATTCCATGCAAGCCAACTTCTTTGGGGGTGATCTTCACATGCTCTGAAAAGCCCAAGAACAACAACAACAAGAGCAACAATTGTGATCTGTATTGAAGAAGAAGAATTTATTGACCGGATGTACCAAGAGGCAACAGATTGTTGGACATCTTTTCATTTCAGCTCCCAACAGCTCGATTGTTTTTATAACAGAAACGCGATTCATACTATAGGCCCATTGACACCTTTTCGGATGCCGAGGTGTTCAAGTAGAATGGTGGAAGCAGAAGCACAATATTGAAGAATCCATTCATTCTAAAAGGTTAGATGTTTTACGAAATCCAGAAGTAGTACAACAACAATAATATCCCCAAATCTGTGAATGGAATTGGATGAGTATTAAGAATGAATGAACCCATTGTCTTGCAATCCATGACGGAGCGGATAGTTATCAGGATCTACAAATCTTTTGTGGTCGTTGTCATGTGAGGGCCATGAAATCAATTTTTCGACACTAGTTTTTGACTTTTTTCCTTGGAGAATACCCAGCGGGAAAAACCTATACTATAACATGATATGTTTTTCAACTAATTATAACCTAGAGCTAGGGTATCGCAATGTGATTGGGGTGACCTCCTGATTCGATTTTGTCATGTCTGTCCGTTCGCACTATGAGTTTCGATAGAATAAAACTAGAAGCTTGACATTTTAGGAAAATGTTCGAAGTATGATCTAGTTGGTTGGTATTGGGTATAATACGTCCAAGGGAACGTCTACCTCTGCAAATGTTATCTCAAATATGCGGTAACTTATGGAACTAGCGACTTGATATTTTGGTCAAATGTTTGAAATGGCGTAAGTTAGTTTATTTTGGGAATGGGTTAGACCCTATCTATCTCCTATAAAGTTGTGGTAAGAAGAGCTCACTCGTGTCAAAATGGCGCCTACCTTCCGTGCAGAAGTTCCTTCATTGGCTGCAGCTTCAGCTTCATTGGCTGCTAACTTCTGTCTAAACTGACCACATATAAAGAAACTCACTTTTAATGCATATAACTGTTGGCTATTTGATGTCTTCGTGTCACCACTAGGTCTGTGGATAGGGTATATATGCTTCGGACTTAGGTTTTGGTTTTTTTTTTTTGCATACCAACAATACGATTGTGAAGTTGTGCGGTTCTACTGTCGTATCCTGTAAACAATCTTCGATGTCACATGCCTGCCAAAAAATATAAATACTATGCCAATTCTTCTAAAGAGAAGCATTTATTATACCACTCAAATTATAGTTAAAGTGCACAAACTCCAGCTACACTAAAAGCACCAGTGGTGGATTAAAATGGCAATGGTCCTATCTAAAGGAGTTTCTGCGTTGGCGTACGTTTTCCTACTTCACCTTCACATTTGTCGTTCTTATTTTGGCATGTTCGGCGATTCAGTTCACTCAAATTGGTCTTTGAAATAAGCACCCTTGTAGCTCGTTAAAGCGCATTTTTTTGGGTAAGCCTGCTGTTCACTTTCAATCCGTGCCAAGATCGCCACGTCACCTCGCCCCATACATACTCGTACTAAATGCAGTGATGAAAGCCATAACTCTTTTTTTGGGGATCCCAATCGCTCTTGAACGAACGACACAGATGGGTTCTTGGTAACCTACCTGGTTTGTTACTGAACAAAATCGAGCAACCATATCATATGATCTTTTGTAGACAGATCACTGATCACTTCTGAGGATCGTTATAGTTTTTGAAGTGTTTTCAAAACAAATAAAATGCAAATTACTTCATTAGGTTGACTTAGATTAATTTGATTAGTTTGGGTACGGTTTATGCTAATTTTTCAGATGGTGGTGGTGTAGTGCTGCGAGTGTCCACAACTTATATATGTACGTCCATTCAAATTGTCAAGTTTCTGTTCAATGAATAGCATATCTGAAACACGATCAGTTACAAAAAATGTTCTAAAGGATTTTTTTTGTTCTTTGTAAGATCTTTTTTTTAATTGCTCAACGAAGATTATTCAACAAAATCATTTGATGGTTTCGCTTGGAATTACAAATATAATCGTTATAAATTAAGAAGCGAATTAAAAGTCACATATACGAGTATAATGTATGTTATTAAGTATCTTAATATATTAGATTAGCTGCTCCAATAATTTTAAGATCAAAATTGTAACAGAATTTTTATATATTGTAATACGCTTTTAATCATCCCTTATTTATAATGGAGGCGAAAGTGGGTTATGATGAGTGATGCTCGTGGGCACCACTTTTCTCACTGCCAATTGCCATGACTTTTCCAGTCCAGCGTGCCGATTGATGAGGTATTAAGAGTCTGAGCTAACTCATTTATTCAGGTCGATGTAAAGCAACAGTTATCAAACTTTTTTTGACCTTAGACACTTTCACCAAAAACTTCGAACACCGTCGACCCCATAGTCAATTACTTTACTTGTGGATATCAAATATTACTTTCTAATTACAGAATTGTAGTTAATAACTGCGTTCAAGATCTTACACGCTTCAATATTGTTTAAGAACAATTCAATGATTTCTTGGAGAACGCTTATATTTTCGATTCAGATACCATCAGGTTTACTGAATCACAAATTTTTTCCGGTTAATTTCCCCTATTTATTGTAAGGGGGTTGCGCCGTTTTAGCAGATCCCAGTTAACAATTCACTGTACGAAATTTCAGTACAGTTTTGTTAACTGCGAAAAACTTTTGATTTGATTATGCATCAACTTTAGAGTTAAAAAAAATACAAAATGCGCAAGTGTTTCTGAACTCGAGGTCTATCTGTAGACATTTCACGCCAAATTGGAAACACTTAGTGAATATTACTATCTTGCCTTAGCTCCCATGGGGCGTGAACTATTCCGACGCGGTATCGTTTTCTGTTTCCGGCCATATTACGTATATATATCACCACAGGGACCTGCTGATACATTGTCTAGGAGAGTACGCATATTGCAGAAACCAATCTTCGCTATTAAACGAATATAAATTATAATATTAAAACACAAAACGTTAAAAAAAAAAGTCGTGTTCGAGGTAGGCTTTAAACCAATGACCCCTCGATCGATACACATGATCTCTATTCCATTGATCGACACCAATCCTTTGGAGAAAATTTGCACAAATATCAAAAATCGTATAATAAATGTATAAATACGTAAGTGGCCACCGCATACATTTGATTTCCCCGATTTGCGATGATTAGCTAATATCAACTTCTGTTTGATACGCACTTTCCTGGTAACACGGTGGCTAATTCGGCAGGTGTCTTACCCACCTGTCATTGAACATGAACAGCATGTGTTTTTGCGTCTATTCTCTCGAAAGACGAAATTTTGTGGGCAATTGGCGGTTTCTAACCCTTTAAATCCGATGAACCCGACGGTATTATTCCTGCGAACTTACAGAATTCATTGTTCTAGTCGTTTTCATCCCGAAAGACGGGCGAAGCTCGCACGTGCGCTTATAACTTTCGACCCATCAGTCTTTCTTCAACCTTGTTGAAATTATTACAGCGGCTGATCGATGTCCACCTTCGAAACTCCATTCCGCCTCAGTTTCTATCCTTACCGCAACATGGCTACTGGACAGGAAGATCAGTGAATATTGCTTTTCACTCCTTAGTTAGTTGCATTGAGAAATTTCTTGAATACACGGAATGTACCATTATTGCTTTCTTGGACATCGAGGGAGTGTTCAGTAATGGGTACGTTCCTGCGAACGAATCAGGTTTTGACATTTCTCGAATTCTCCTCCATATGCTTTCCCCTCCAGTAAAATTGTTACAGACAACTGTGATACCCTCTGGATCAGAATACTTCTCAGATCCAGAGGCTTGGTAACCACCTGGATCCCTAGTAGTGAGGATGAAAAGGATAATAACAGCCTGATTGCTGCCACCAAACGGCTGTCTCTGGTAGCTGACCAGCTGTTGCAACTAATATAATAATAATAACACAAAGAGCGAAGATGTTCATCGGCACTTAAGACCCGTCCCATGCAAATCCATTTTAAAGTTGATTTATTAGCTTTTAATTTGTATGTGATTTTCTTTGTGGTCCTTATCGCCCCCAATCATTTACTGAGCAACATATACTGTATCTATTGACGAACCGATACAGTATCAGCAGCAGGATCTACTGAGCAACAGATACAGCATCTACTGAGCAACAGATACAGTATCTATTGGCCAACTAACTTGACTTAATTACTAAAGAAGTATTTAACTATTGACACTTGATTCGCAATAACGGTAAAACAATAATTTCAGTCAGAAGAACGTGAAACCGAATGCCATCACGAAATGCGTGGTCCTTTTTTTTTTAATTTCTCCATAATGACATATTTTTAAAGGTCAAAGCTCAAATTCCGATTTATCATCATCATTATCGTGGCGCGACAGCCCGCCGCCGTCGGGTCTTGGCAGCCTGGATCAGTGTCCTCCAATTATCTCGGTCACGTGACCGCGTCCTCCAATCTCGGAAGCCCAGTAGCTGATCGGCGTCCACTTATACTGAGCTCTCCCAACGAGATCTCGGTCGTCTAGGCAGTCTCGCCCCGTCGACTCGTTTTGCATTCATTAGTCTCTTTGGCATGCGATCATCGTCCATTCGTTGTACATGCCCTGCCCATTGAATCCGTTGTAATTTGACGTACAGTTCATATAACTCATGGTTGTACCGGATGCGCCATCCATCTCAATCCCAAACAGCCCCGAAAATTCGCCGTAGAACCTTACGTTCAAATGTGTCTAACTTGTTTCCGGAGGCTTGAGTTGGGGTCCATGCTTCGCAACGAGAGCATAGCTCTGGGCGTATAATGGTTTTGTAGACGCGGAGCTTCGTGTTTCTGTGCACATGCTTCGATTTCATTATGGGGAGAACCGAGAAAAAAGTCTTATTGGCTAACTGTATCCGTCGCTTGATTTCGTCAGTTTTGTTGGCGTCCCTTGACAAGCTGCAACCCAGGTATATGAAGTCGTTCACGAACTCGATGTTGAGGTCCCTCACATTGATGCTCGGTTGTGCAGGTGTCCTTGTCGTTGATTGCACCATTATTTTAGTTTTACCTTCGTTGATACGTAACCCAACTTCTCTTCTAGCAGTATCGAGCGTATGCAGAAGTTCTTCTGTGCCGGCCAATCTTTGGGACATGATATTGATGTCGTCAGCTTACGCTGCTGATTGTGTCGACTAGATGAGTAGCATCTTGCTGTTGTCCATATTCATAGCCCGAATAGCGTATTCCAGTGCTAGGTTGAAGAGCGTCGGTGCCAGTCCATCGCCCTGTTTCAGACTAGTGCGTGTTTCAAATAGATCAGTAAGTCTATTATGGATCCTGACTTGTGAGACAGAGTTGGCCATGGTCATCTTTGTCAGTCGCACTAATTTGGCCGGTATACCAAATTGCAGCATGATGTTGTACAGTACTCCCAGAGCCGTCGAGAGGCAATAATGGTCCGGTATTCAACTTTTGTAGGGCCACGTATATGGCCATGGGTAGCTCAATGAAAAATGAAACCGGAATATAGAGGGCTACGCCCGCAATCCGAGGGTTTTGTAGCAAGCGCTTATTTTGGTATATAAATATCGGCTCCTTGCTCTTCTTGATATCACTCAGATGGATAGAAAAAACGTAATTAAAATGTTTACCCACTTACATTTTACATGCTAATTCATATTACGTGATTGTAACGAAACTTAGAACATATTATTGCTTGCTTAAGGTGTTGGTTATGTTTGGCCATCAGTACTTTTGAACTCGAACGTGTTTAAGGCGTGCAAGGGTGTGCTAACTGTAACTATACAAATAAACTATTATTGACCTATTCTGAGAAGATATTCAAATTCCACAATTTTCCATTTTATATGTTTTTCGAAACCCACTTCCTGTAAGTTTTCATAATTCTAAGTATTGTATAACGGTCTCAAAATGCAGGCAAGGGGGGGTCAAATTACGAACTAATATTTTCTCCTCCCCCACAGTTCCCCTTTCTATAAATTTCGAGAAAATGCGAAAAAATGGAATGTACTCATTATTACCTTTCTCACGACACCTCATTTGCTTATACCAGTCGATAAAAAAATTTGACCTTAATTTCGCCTCTATGTGGACCCCCCCCCCCCCCCTTCCACCCGGTAAAGTTGGCCAATTAAGACACAGCGCCCCCAACCAATCTTTACCCTTTCAAAAATGATTAATTAAATAACTGCAATTCGCACTACGAAAAACAACATGAAAGTATAGTAGTACTCACACCTATGAGGCCGGTAGGTGTATTTTTTGTGTGGATAGTGTCAAAATGCCGAACTTTAAATGAATGTACTATTATTAAATATTATGTGATTATAACAAAACTTAGAGATATTATTGTCTATGATGTTGGTTATCATTGGCCATCAATAATTTTGATCTCGGGTACGTGTAAGGGGTGCAGGGTTGTGCTAACTGAAACTATAGAAATGTACTATTATTAACCTTTTCTGATGAAATTTCAAAATTCTAGAAATCTAGGTTTTCTACACTAGTAAAATGGCGCTTTTCTGTAAATTTTCATATTTCTAAGTATAACGGTCTCGAAATGCAAGGGGGGGGGGACAAACTCGGATGACATATTTTCCCCTCTCCCTCTTTTCCCGTTTCTTCAAATTTGAAAAAAATTTCAAAAATGGAATGTACTCGACGGTACCTTTCTTATGATACCCCACTTGCCTGTACTAAACGAAAAAAAAATTTCGACCTTCATTTCCCCTCTATGGGGACCTCCCCTTAAAGTTGACCTATTACGACGATTCGCTTCCTCCGGCGAATTATAGTAATTCTACACATTCCTACAAAATTTCATGTATGTAGCTTCAGCCGTTCGTGAGATATTCCATGGACAGACGGACAGACGGACAGACGGACAGACGGACAGACGGACAGACAGACATTTGACCGATTTCATAAGGGTTTTGTTTTACTACAAAACCCTAAAAAAGGAAAAAGCTCAAAGCGTAGATACGTTTTTCTTTTTTTTTCTCAATTTTTCAAATTACTCAACTTTTGTAGGGGCCCATATATGGCCGACCGGTAGCTCTGTGCGTCAGAGTGGTATGAAAGGGCAGGGAGCAACAACAAAAAAAGCTCAGTGCGTAGATAGGTTTTTTTTTTCAATTTTTCAAATTTTCGGGCCCCGAGAAAAACACGGGCCCGGGGCGTTTCGTCCTGCTATACTCGCAGGAGTAATTGATGTATGGCATTAGCTAAATCCGTTCCACCGAATTTTGGAAGCTCAGCTGGAATCTCGTCAGCGCTCGGCGCTTTATTTCGTTTTTGTGACCGCAACGCGAGATCAACTTCGTCTACTGTCGGGGGTTGTATGGGTGGGCCTAGATCAACAATATCGTCGAGAGCTACTTGTGTGGGGATGTTAGATGGTAAGCTCAGAAGCTCTTCAAAATAAGAGGTCCATCGTTGGTTAATGCTATCGGTGTCGCTGATGATGTTTATATCCTCGTCCTTACATAGACTAGTCCTGGGTTGGTAGCCGTTCTTAATTGTATTGTATTGTATGATATTTAAATTCCGATTCAGCACCCCAAAAATCATAAACCGAAATTGAGAAAAAAAATGGCTTGTGTATTTTTTTCTCTGCCTGACCATCGTGCTGAACTATTAATATTTGGTCAACTAACTAAATGATACATCTCGCAAAAGACTATCTACACATGCATAATTATTAGAATCGAACTTTTTTATTTTCTCGTTTTTGTACCATTGTTTTTTTTTGTTGCTTCAATATCAACAGTTTGAAGAGTTTCTCCAAAAATAACTTTACATTTTATTAAAAGTCTAATTTCTATATCTTGAATTTTTCTATTCGAACAATTAGCTCTAATGAAAATGATAACAAAAAGATCTATTTTTATTGTTCGACATGATTCAATAACACTACATGTGTCATTTGACACGATAACCGAGTAAATATGACAGAACTTTATATTTTTAGAAACCGTCCCAATCGTTGCTTGTAATCACTTCAATTTTATTTTTACCATCGCGAATTTGCCAAATTGGGAAAACACCTGATATTATATTGCCGAAAGTATTCGGTTTTGATTTTTTTGTTTTGTTTTTGTCTGTGAGGACTAACTCATCTGTCACGGTGGTTCGGCGAATTCGCGAAAAAAAGTGAAAGGCGATAAAACCTATCTTCTGTGAAAAATCTAATTGAAAATTTGTTTTATTTCGTTTGTCTTGTCTTTAATAAAGTTGATTAGAAGATCGAGCATCGATGGTCGTTTTTAATTCTGGAAGCACTTGTCGAGCTGTTAGATCTGCTACTGTCCGGAAGCAATAAACAGAAATTGAAAGTCCCGGAGATTTGACGGAAGTGATAAGAGTAACGTACTGTATAACGTGAGTATAGGTACATATACAAGTACATATATGAAAGTTTACAGGCCTGATCTTTAAATATGGGAGAGAATGTAGGCGAAGAAAAGTGGCTAAACTAGGACTCCTAATCCTCGTCACCTACTGATTAAGACACACCATCATAGGGTAGTAGTCCGGATGGCGCAACGTTTAGCATGTTCGCCTTCTATGCACTGCACTGGGCCTCGGTTCGACTCCTTCTGAATGCGGTAGTTTTCGATAAAAAGAGGATTTATGTGTCAGCCTATGAGCCCACTCAGCTGTTAAATGAGTAACCATTTATGGGGTAAATAACTCGGTTGAACGTGTCGTTGGTCACACATTTCAGCACGAAAACACACCGTCACAATCCGGAAAATGAGATGATACTAACTCATCTCGAGGCCATGGTCAAAATTGGACTGTTGCGCCAGTTATTTATTTTATAGTAAGGCATAAGCCACCAGATCATGTTTTAAGGCGGGCTTTTCACACCGGCCTCCAATCGACTTAGCTGTGATTGAGTAAATTGACTTGACAAAAAAATAATGGAACAAGACGAGCATGTTATTGACCATTCACTTCCCAATTACCCCTGTTCAGATCATGGAAAACATGGGTTCTACTCGTAAGTAGAGAAATCGATTTTTAAGAGTTCGTCGCCAAATCTGTTATTCAGATTATCACTTCAGTTTACGCAAGTTTTTTGGTAATTGTTCGGAAAAAGGG
The DNA here is from genome assembly GCA_964017055.1 of Chloromyia formosa. Lineage (NCBI taxonomy): Eukaryota > Metazoa > Arthropoda > Insecta > Diptera > Stratiomyidae > Chloromyia > Chloromyia formosa. Next base: position 97,516,669 of record OZ024814.1, read on the forward strand.
GGCCCGTCAGCATATGACCTTACTACAATACTTTGCCTTAACTCCTAGTGAGACATAGCGCATCAACTACTCGTTTCTGGGTAATTGAACGCATCTGTTCCCACAAATCACCATAAAACTCGCACTTATTTGCCACAGGTAGGTGCCATGACTTCTATAGGACAACTCCTTGATCGGCCTTCATTGCGAACGGGGTCCCATTTCATGTTCAACAACGCATCACCATTCCGCAATGTGTGACCTAACCACTGCCATTTTCGCCTGCGTATCACTTCGTGGATTGGGGTCTGAACCGTACGCCGACTCAGCTCTGCATTTGATATTGTCTCGAGCTAGAAAGTTGTTAAAATTCGACGAAGACACCAGTTAACGAAAACTTGCAGCTTTCTGGTAACCTTTACGGAGACTTTTCACGTTTTGCTCTCATACAACAGCACAGACAGTACCAGGACGCAAAACAAACCCAGCTTGGTCTTAATACTGAGATAACTGGTTTGCAAGATTTTAGACAGCATGCCGAGTGCGCATTTAGGCTGGTTGATACGACGAGAGATGTCCTGCTCCGTACCTCTATTTTCGGAAACAATCCTTCATAGGTAGATGAATTGGTTGACCTTTTCAACAAGCTGCCCATTGATACTGATGGCAATTGGATGAGTTGGATGTTTTCTCTCTCGCAGTGGCGGGCTAGGAACGTTGGTCTTGTTGGTGTTAATCTTTAGCCCGACCAAATAGTATAGATTCCACAAGAGTTATCACTCCATATAAGTTTCTCCTCTGCCAGGAGATTTGTATGTATTGACAAATTGTATAAACATAGTATAAACTACACAGTATAGATACACAAGAGAATCGATACATACAAATCTACCGCCGGAGGCGGAGTCAGCTTTCTTGTAAAGTCTAGGCAATTTGTGAATACATACAAATCTCCTGGCAGAGGGGAAGTTATATGGAGTGATAACTCTTGTAGAATATCAATCCTCTTTGGCCCGATCGTGTGCGCTTCCCTGGAGATCTAAGGCCATGGCTTTTAGACCCATGATTTTGTGGGAAAGTAGGCATATGTCGTCAGCGTGGTCAAGCTGTTACAGATGAGATGCTAAGGTCCATCGAATTCTTTTGTGTGGCCCGGATAGATAGCAAAACATCGGTAATCACTGTGAGGAATAGAAATGGTGGAAGGATGTACCCCTGCCGAACTCTACTCTGGATCTCAAATTCGCCCGACACGTTATCTTTATGCAAAACGCGACATTTCGCGCCATCATAGGTTGCCTAAATAATAGCTACCATCTTCTCAAAGCAAAGCCGCTCATACAGAATACCGATTCACACTGTCGGAAGCAGCAATCGTCAAACTACAACGACTTCAATGGGCAGGGCATGTACAACGAATGGACGATGATCGCATGCCAAAGAGAGTAATGAATGCAGAACGAGTCGACGGAGTGAGACTGCCTAGACGACCGAGATGTCGTTGGGAGAGCTCAGTATATGTGGACGCCGATCAGCTACTGGGCTTTCGAGATTGGAGGACGCGGTCAAGTGACCGAGATAATTGGAGGACACTGATCCAGGCGGCCAAGGCCCGACGTCGAGCTGTCGCGCCACGATGATGATGATTATGCACTTGCACCTTCGTGTCTCTATCAGGGTATTAACTGTACTTTATTTGCGGATAACAATCAATACGTGTCGTTATTCCAGAAAATCGCGACATCTGACATAACGGACAAATTTTCAGGCTGGCCCCAGCCATAAAACATATTCATGTCAAAACTGTCATGGGAAGACTAAAGGAGCACTTAGAAAGTACGAGTATTATTGATCGATCGGTAAATCGATCGGCTTTCGATCCGGATTCTCCTGAGTCGATCACATTAACACTTTGCAAATTATCCAGCAATGTCTTCAGTTCGATTCTGCTTTTCACGCATTTGGTAGCTATAAGACATATCCACATATCGATGTGTCTGCATGCAATGTAGATACTCGTCATCGTTCCACTTATCGCATTGTCTATTTCACAAATACAGTATTTTGAAAATGCCATTGTCTTCGCAGCTTATGTTTCTAAAGAGTCTATAGTTAAAAACAAGCTAGCCTTCGGCTAACTAGATATGATACCCTTCACGCGAAGCATATAGTGCATTTGGCACTTTGAAATTAGTAGTAAAATCTGTTCCGATTTCACTGTTCCTGTGGGAAGTATATGAAATAGAGGGCCGATTTCATCAAAATTTAGCAACGTTTGGCAGCCAATATGATTGAATAATACGAAATTTCGTAAGAATATCTTTAGAAATAAAAAAGTTTTTCTAACAAAAACTTGCTTTTGGAACGGTCGTTCCTATGACAGCTATGTGATAAAATAGTCCGATTTCAATCAAACTCAGAAATATTATTTGCTTAAAGATACTATTGATTAGTGTGAAATTTAAAAAAGATATCTTCAGAAATAAAAAAGTTTTTCTCACAAAGACGAATTTTTGGACCGGTCGTTCCTATGGCAGCTATATGACGTAGCAGTCCGATTTCGTTGGTTCCGCCATACTTACAGCGTGTAAGAGAAAGAAGGGTTTGTACAAAATGTCAGCTCGATAGCTTTAAAACTGAGGGACTAGTTTGCATAGAACCAGACGGACAGACGGACAGACAGACAGACAGACAGACGGACAGACGGACAAAGCTTAATCGACTCGTCTCATCATACTGACCAAGAATATACGAGGGCGGTTCAAATATGATCGAGACAAACGCTGTAGATGGCGCGCCTGTATGTTTTGAAGGTCGCGGCTTAAGTATGTGATAGCTGGGTCCCTTACGAATAGTTTGGCATAGTTTTCGTCGCGAACGCACGTTTCACGCGCGTGCTACGACCATGAGTGAACATCAAGTGCAGACCGCCGTTGCGCAACATGTTGTCATCGGTGTTGAATCTTTAACTTCCGAGGGTTTCTTTCAGTGGTCCAAACATGTGGTAGTCGCAGGGTGATAAATTCGGACTGTAGGGGGGGGGGGGGGTGTTCTAGTACCTCCCACCCCAATTCTGATATTGTATCGAGCGTGAGAAGCACGGTATGAGGGCGCGCGAAGTTCAACAGTTTGGAAACCCATCGCGCCGTTATTTTGCGATATTGAAGGTGTTCGTGGATGATAGACTCTACACTACCAATACTAATGCCGACTTCAGCCGAAATATTTCGAACATTCATCCTACGGTCCTCCAAAATGAGTTGTTCTACGCGACGAATGTTGTCTGGTGTGATGCTGGTTCGCGGTCGACGATCATGCGGCTCATTCTCGACGGTTTCGCGGCCATATTTGAACGCTTTGGCCCAATTAAACACAGCAGATCTACTCAGGCACTTACTACCGAACTGATTTCGCAAACGCTGAAGAATTTCCGTGTTTTTAACGCCTTCCCACACCAAAAAACGAATGACAAAACGTTGCGCAACGGCGGTCGGCATTTGATGTCCACTCATGGTCTTAGCACGCGCGTGAAACGTGCGTTCGCGACGAAAACTATGCCACACTATTCGTAAGGGACCCAGCTATCACATACTCAAGCCGCGAACTTCAAAACATACAGGCGCGCCATCTACAGCGTTTGTCTCGATAATATTTGAACCGCCCTCGTATATAGTTTATGTGGTCGAAGATGCTTCCTTCTGTGCGTTGCAAACTTCATGACAAAGTTAGTATACCCTATCACATCCGTGAAGGGTATAATAACAATATATACCCTTATCAAAATTTCCAATAGAATAATTTGTCCCTAATTTAAATATATGTACTCGTAATGTTCAAGTAAACAAAACAATATGCAAACATGGAGCAGTGGCGGATCCAGAGTTTAGCCATGGGGGCGTGATAACCATCCAAAATATTTTATATCTGTACATAAAGAGGAAATATTCGAAAATGGTTTATAAAAATGTCGGCGAATACAAAAGATATCCGAGGGTGGTTTTCTTTGCGAATTTACTTAATGAAGCTTAATGTCTGTGAGCATCGTTTGAGCGTAGACCTGTGAGCAGGGATACCCCGCAGGGTAGAGTACTCTTTGAAAAAAGTGCAAAGATTGGCCAGCGTTGCTTTTTGTGGTGATCTTAGGACTACTTTTTCTGCTCCTTTCAACATGCTGTTTAACTTGCTACTTCCTGACATTTTTGCTGCATAGGATGATGTAAATACGGTCACTGGACTGCATGCCACTTGTGATAGTTTACTTTAGGTGCTAGACACTACTACTACTACTGCTGACTACACCTCTACCAAATTTTAGGTTGACAAGCATTTTGTAGGCCCAATAAAATTACGCAGTCAATAGCTTGGTTCATGACACACAACGGTTGGCCTAATGTTGGGAATTGGGTTTTCATTGTGTTTCTGATGGACACAATATGCGGTGCCATATGTAATTTTCTCCAGTGACTCGACCAGCATACTCGTATACTGACAGTTCAGTGCTATCATATTCATAGGATTTTTTGTCAGTAGTCAGTTTTGCACTGTGAAATTTGAAATGAGCTAAAGATATTGTAATTTTCGGCGACAGGCCAGCTGTAATTAAGTCCCTCAAATCATGACTTCGTCAAAGACGGGCGGAATGTCGCTCAATGCGTACGCAGATGGGTCCGTTTTTTTAGCATTTTTTATTTGTCGCTGAAAAGGCATCTAATCAGAGCTCTTGTAGGAGTCCTTACTGTTTATTGCTAGTTAAGAAGCAGGCAGACTTCACATCCCTTGCAGTGACTGCTGTAGGACCTGAGATGGCAAAGTCAAGAAGGTGTGTATTTTTTTATCTTCGCTGCGCTTGCCCTGCTCTGAGAGGACATTTTTGGGATCCCACTTCCTTCCTGAACTTGATGACTAATGTTGGTGGTGTAAAATCCATCGTTTTATTGGAAGTTCCATCCGATTCATTGATTAGGATTGTCGGGTGATGAGTCCCTCGTGGTGAGAGAATGCACCTCATTGCAGTTCATGTGGCCCACGATAAGCAAGACAGCCCTTATTCCTAACCTTACCTTGATTCATCATTTCATACGTTTATCTTTGTACGCTTCTCTCTAAAGTAGAATGCGTCCGCGCTTTCAATAGACGCATGCCTATCTTGATGTCCAAAAATCCAATACTTGTGGACATATCCTTGGCTCTACAGGAGACAAACATAGCCCGATCCCCTGGAACTCGATTTCTAGATCCGCCACTGACCTGATGGGACCATTTCCGTAGGCACATTCCAATTCATAGGTGTCGTCTAACAATTCGAAGAACAAAACTTTCCATTCATTTTCATTATGGTCGCGTGAAAATTTCAATTCATTCGGAAAACTTTATCTTTGCGTGGGTGCCAGGCTCGACGACGAGTATAATTTCATGGCAGTGTCTGAACTACATAGAAGGATAAAAGTGCTAGTACAACACGAGCTAGTTGGCTGATATGCCATTTTTGGCATTACGGACGAGATTCGTACTTCAATCTGGGTCCTGGGACTGTGTTCTACACTACATAACTAATGACTGGCGCAAAGCTTTTGACTGCAAAACATTCATTCTTTGGCTTTGTGAAAACTTCTTCTTCATCTTCCCCTGGTCTTTCACGGCAACTGTGGTTTCGGCTTGGTCGCTGCTATTTGGAAGGAACGAGCTCTTCATGTTTTATAGCGACTTTACAGCAGTTAGACTAGGAAGTATCTAGAGGAAATGTATACTGTGTACTCGTATATGAGGCTGTTTTAAATGCGTACGTAGTATACTTACCCCCTTGCCGTAGTCTGTTTGATGTTTGTACTCTTTCAAAAAGTATTAGTCGGCTTTCGCTCGGTTTTCGAAATGTTCTGTGTTCTCAACATGTAATTAATTCAGTTGCTACAAGACTTTAATGACTTCTGAAAAGACCAGTCGTAGTTTGTGTTGACTGTTTGTTGTCAGGACATTTCAATTGCTTTGCTGAAGTTATTTGAGAAAGTGTACTGAACCGAATACTGATATGTATGTTTAGGTACACATACCAGTTCAGTTTTTTGAATATACGTTACTCGTATCACCGGATTGTGAAGAACTGAATACATTAGAGTTTTTGGTAATTATGCAGATTAACTACTTCACATTTGATTGTCTTGAAATTCTAGCATGTTGTTCTCCTGATGATATACAGTGTACTCTCTTTCAGCGGACACTTCTTTTGAGTGGATACCCCTCTTAAGCGGACACTTTTTTTAAGAAAGGATGATATTCAGAAGCTTTTCATAGAAACATACTCTCTTTTAAGCGGATATCCTCTTAACCGGACGCGGACACGCAATTTAGTACACTCAAAGTAAATTACTCCCTATTAAGCGGATAACACAAATTCAAAAACCTGCGAACCACTGACTTATACACTTATATAATATTTGTTGTATTTCATATGTAGTATGGGTAGAGTAGATGCAAAGAAAAAAAGTCTGTAACTTTTTCATTCTCTCTGCCCCTATCATTCACAGTTTCAAATTTCATATGCGAGCTTTGTATTTTGTATCAAATTTCATGGTTTTTAAAAGAGAAATGACGTTAAAATTCAAATCTACAATTTTATGCCGATTTTGATGAAAATTCGAACGCTCGACCTGAATGGCTGACCAACACTTAAGCGTCTTAGGTTTAGTATTTTAGGATGGAATGATTTGTGTAGTTGGATATGCAACATAGTTGTATGAACTCTGGAACGTTTATTAAACCATCTGGAGCAGCTATCTCGGAAGCCATCCCCTAAATGGGGTTAAGCGATGTGCTGACAACTCGTCCTTGTAAAAACCACTCTCGTCAAGAAACCTGGAACAAAAGCCTCGGATTGGACGGATCAGCAACGACGACCACGCAAACCACTAACGGTTTTTTCCTTCGCATCCTAGAATGTACGCTCCCTGAGTAAACCGGAGGCCGAGAAGGCCCTCCTTCAACAGGTCGAAAGTACAAACTGAGCATTATTGCAGTCCAGGAAACAAATTGGCTTGTAAGCGAGATCAATGACAACAAATCGCACACAATCAATCGGGCCACAAGGAGTTTGGAGTAGCATTTATAGTGAACAATCACCTCAAGCCGGACATAACCGACTTCAAACCCATTAATGAACTGCTGTGTGCGATTCGCATTAAGACTCCATTCTTCAATCTCTGGCTCATCAATGCGCACGCCCCCAATGAAGTTAAGGAAAAGGCCATGAAAAATGTAACGAGAACGGCCAGCGACTTATCGACTTCAGCTGCGGTAGGAACCTAGTCGTAAGCTCTACGTGTTTTCGCATCGACGCATTCAGAAGCAGATCTGGAAATCTCCAGACGCATATACCGTAAACCAAATTGATCACGTCCTCATTTGTAAGTACTTACAAGTAACAATCTTATCGGAAATAGTAAAACAATGCCGCAGTGAACTGGCTGGACTGACGGACCTCTTCAGAGTTTCTCTTCTATGGGTTCCAGGACATAGAAATATAGAGGGGAACGAGAGGGCCGGTCAACTGGCGAGACAGGTCCTTCGTGGTGACTGTGCACCCACCGTTTAGTGCCGTAAAAAATGAGATTCATATACATTTCATGTGTGTGTGCTTTCTTCCAAGATATATCCGACATCTCCTCGAAGAGTATCGGGGAGATAATACGTTTTGTTAACTCCACAGGATGGATCTGAGGACGAATACCTCAGAACGTTCTTGATAGCAACGGTTAATTCCTCTTATGAGGCGTGTGGCATCAAAACGGCATACCTAGCGCTACTTGTGTTTTCTTTCCCTGCTGGGAAGTAACAGCCACTCTAACCAACCAACCAATTAATCTAGGACTAGCCTCTATAAGGACAAGGATGGAAACGTCATCAGCGACACCGATCGCATTAACAAACGATGGTCCTCTTATTTTGCAGAGCTTCTGAGACTACTATTTAACATTCCCACACAAGAAGTTTTAGACGAGATTGTTGGAGGTGTATGCTGGCAACTGCATTCTCCGCAACCAATTTAAACCGTCGAAACGTCAATTGGGCCACATGGAACAGTTGACGCGCTAGGCCCCACAAGGGGAGTGAGTAGACGATATTGTTGATCTAGGCCCACCGATACAACCCCCGACAGTAGAGGAAGTTGATCTCGCGTTGCGGTCGCTAAAATGAAATAAAGCGCCGGGCGCTGACGAGATTCCTGCTGAACTGCTTAAATTCGGTGAAGCGAGTCTAGTTGATACCATACATCAATTACTCCTGCGAGTATGGGAGGACGAGGAGATCCCAGACGATTGGCGCATCATCTGTCCAATTTACAAAAAGGGAGATAAACTGCGGTGTGAGAATTACAGGGGCATCTCACTAGTTTGTACGTCCTATGAAATTTTGACGAAAATTCTGGAAAATAGAATAAAACCGTACGCAGAACGAATCATTGACGAATATCAAAGCGGTTTCAGACCTGGTCGCTCCACAACCGATCAGCTCGTCACAGTCAAACTGATACTCCAGAAGTGCTGGGAATACAACGTGAACGTATACCAAATTTTTGTCGACTTCAAGCAGGCATACGACAGTATCGATCGTGGAGTACTGTACAACATCATGCTGCCATTCGGTATACCGGCCAAATTAGTGTGACTGACTAAGATGAAGATGACCAACTCCGTCTCACAAGTCAGCATCCAGAATAGACTTACCGATCTATTTGAAACACGCACTGGTCTGAAACAGGGCGATGGACTGGCACCGACGCTCTTCAACCTAGCACTGGAATACGCTATTCGGGCTATGAATATGGACAACAGCAATACGCTACTCATCAAGTCGACACAATTAGCAGCGGAGGTCGACGACATCAACATCATGTCCCGAAGAATGGCCGACGCAGAAGAACTTCTGCATACGCTCGATACCGCTGGAAAAAAAGTTGGACTACGTATCAACTAGGGTAAAACTAAATTAATGATGCAATCGACGACAAGGACACAACCGAGCATCAATTGCTACTTGTCAAGAGACGCCAACGAAACTGACGAAATCAAGCGATGGATACAGTTAGCTAATAAGACTTTTTTCTCGGTTCTCCCCATAATGAAATCGAAGCATGTGCACAGAAACACGAAGCGCCGCGTGTTCAAAACCATTATACGACCAGTTCTATGCTATGGCTGCGAAGCATGGACCCCAAATCAAGCGCCCGTTAACATGCTAGACACTTTTGAACGTAAAGTTCTGCGGAGAATTTTTGGGGGCTGTTTGCGATTGAGATGGATGGCGCTTCCGGTACAACCATGAGTTGTATGAACTGTACGATGAGCTGGAAGTTTCGAAAATCGTCAAACTACATCGACTTCAACGAGCAGGTCATGTACAACGAATGGACGATGATTACATGCCAAGGAGAGTAATGAACGCAGAACGAGTCGACGGAGCGAGACTGCGAGGACGACCGAGATCTCGTTGGGATTGCTCAGTATGTGCACAGGCCGAGCAGCTACTGGGCTTCCAAGATTGGAGGACGCGGTCACGTGACCGAGATAATTGGAGGACAACGATCCAGGCGGCCAAGGGCCGCGGTCGGGCTGTCGGGCCCCGATATCTCTTTCTTTCAATTGCCCTAAGCCCTCGTGGGGCATAGCGCGTCAACTGGTCCATGTGACCCAGTTGACGTTTCGACGGTTTAAATTGGTTGCGGAGAATGCAGTTGCCAGCATGCACCTCCTGCACATCCATGGCCACGAACGTCGTCGTGGACGGGATTCGAACCCGAAACGCCGGTAGTCAAACATGAGACTGATGCCTCAACACACTACGCTACCGGTCGCCCATATTAAAAATGATAATTATGTGCGATTTCTTATTATCGATCTGTTTGCCAAGCCAATTCGTTTTCTGGACTGTGGTGTTGATCAGTTTATATTTTTTTACCTGAATTGTCACCAGTTTCTTAAGGGAGGACTCATTCCAGGTTCCGAAAGAAGAGTTCGTTAAACGTTTCCGTGGTCGTCCTTGTGTAGTCTAGTTTAATCTGAGGTTTTTATTACCAGAATTCCTGACACCAGTAGTTTTACGAGGATGAGGTGTCGGGTCGTCCCCTAACGCTGTTCGGGGACTGCCTCGGTTATAGTTGATTCAGACGTGCCAGGGTTCACACAACTTAGTTGCAGGAGATTTATGGAAGAGGTATCTTTGACTCTCGATCTTGTTTCTTTGTTTCTGACAGACCATAACCTTTAACTTCCAGTTGAGCATAGGTTTCGTGAGATTATTGTTGTTTATATTAACGTTTCTTAAATGGGTAGCCACCACAAGAAAAGACGTCAAGCGTAATTTAGGGGTCACCAAAGTCTTCTTTTTTTCAACCCACGTGATAAAATAGTTTTCCACTTCTTCCTTTCGAGTATTACTTTGAGACGCACTCACAGGGACCCTTCCAGTTTTTTTTGAAACTTGGGCGATAGCCCTTTACACGGTTAGTGGGATGTTAGTGGTTGAATCTTACGATGTTGGCTTCCGGGATGTCCCATATTTTCCTTCAGCGCAATATCGGGTCTTCGATTACTAGCTGCTCTAATGAAAGTCCTTGTCTTTTGAAACGTATCTCTGTCATTTATCACCAAAAGGTGATTTGATTCATTCCCCTTGCAACTATGCAATTGGAATGAAAAAGTGTCGCTCTTGACTTCTCGAATCCTTATTGTCGGTAAACAAGACATTCTGAGGGCATCTACTTATACGTTTAGGCGCGTATTACCCGAATTCTGAATAGTCGCGCTGCGGTGGATGCATTGACTTGGTCCGCTTCAATTTTGTTTTTTTAACCGGGGAAAATAGTTGTTTTATATCACTGCAAAACAATGAAAGAGCCACTTATAAAAGTCCACAATTCTTCCTACTGAAAGGAATAAGGAAGCCAAGACGGCCGTTTTTTTGAGATAACTAACTAACTAGTTTACGTCCACCAGTTGTAACGGTTTCGTGGGCATCCAAAGATGCCCGTGGGGACGGAGCCTAAGGTAGGATAGTGACGTGAAGGTCGAGCCGTGTCATCTGGCAAAGAAAAAGGTCCCTCAACGAGCTATGCAGCGGCCTATGTTTACTGTAGCTCAGTCTGGGAGACGTCGGCGTGGTTTTCGCCGCTCGTTGCCCCTGTTCTTTATGTATTAATAAAAATTCAGAGGCCTGGGGAAGACAGCACAAACAGGGGAGGTAAAAATAGGGAATGAGAAAAAAATGAGGCGTTAAGGATGGAAAGGTTGGCGGACGACGCAGATTTCTTCGCGTTCGCATCAGGGTCCAGGCGTAATGGGACCTTTGGCCTCTGGTTTCGTACGAGCGACAGATCCTTACTCATCAGGTGCTGGCATTGATCTGCCGGTGGAAGCAGCACTACCAGAATATGGTCCATTAAAGGTGGTTCAGTACACAGTACGTACTCTTCCAGTAACATATGGGCTCAGCACTTCGTTGGTGTATCGCTGAGCTGTCAACTTGCCATTACCGATCACAACTAATTCTCTTTTGTCTTTTAACTAAATAGCGTTCCTTGCCATAATTGATGCACCGCTAAAAGATATTGTGACTTGAAGGGTACTCGTACTTCTTCTTCTTCAGACTCTAGCTTGATCATAATTTCCCCACAGGCAAAATCTTGATTCATCCGAGAAGAAAAAACTCCTGTTGCTCTTGGTCGGCTCTGACCTCGCCTTCTTGGGAATTGTCCTGTCTTCTGGAATCTTCCCCAAACTCTTTGGATGACAGAATGTCACACTCCATGCCGACAGATTACTTCCCGGATTCCAAGGTCTTCCTCTGGTAATGTCCTAGCTCTACACACTTCAGATTCTTGAGTTCTTTTTTAACGCCTTGTAGAGGATCCATCACTTGCTAAGTAATAGCAAACTTTAAAGAAAACTGCACAACGCAACGGACCTGTAAAGACTGAGAGAAGTACTATATCAGAAATAACGACAAAAAATAAGTGACTCTTTCATGTATGTATGTATAGGTATGTATGTAGCCAAATTTACCGTTATGTTGGCAACAAACATTTTTAAATGTGTATCACGTTTAGCTCTTTCTACACTAGTACTAACAACCGGAAGAATTAAGTGTTTTTTTTAAATGGTCCTGCAATTGTGTGTACATGGGGCTGCAGAAAAATTCCGTTGCCAAATGGGGTCGTGAATAAAAAAAGTTCAATAAGCCCAATATTATACGGCTTGGTTGACATTATACACTGAAGTTTTCAGCACATGGTTAACATGTGTAATTCAACACCCACTAATTGTAGATTATTAAATACCAGAAAAGTTGATTATTTAAAATTTATGCATAATGGCCGAAAACTACAACTTGTACTAAACCCAACTGTCGGTGCGTAGGATTCAAGCTGTAAACATTACATCATTTCAGCTCCCTGAACCTGAAACATCATCTCATTCATGCTACAAGTGTAATTAGTAACCAGAAACATCCCATAAAATACTTAAAACATTTCAAATTTAATTAAGTTATAAAAACGATTTCGTTTCCTCATTTTAATTATAAGACAAATGCGATAGGGTGGAAAAAGATGTCATTTTAACGATCGATACGGCGAAAGTGATGTTGTAGGCTCAAGTTTTTTCTCGCGGGATTTTACCAGCATTTCTCCGTCAGTGCGACTACTAGGACTAGAGCAGTTTACGTGCATACATTTGTAATGGCCTATGTTGTTTAACACGAGCTCCCCAAAATCCAAAACACTATCATGTTGTACAATCTTGAATGATGTCGGACTATAAAACTTCTGTTAACTCCCGAAGTAAAGAAAGAAACGACAAAACTACTCTCAAGCAATAAAATTCCTCATTTTTTATGAGGCTACTTGTAGTTTTTTTGTTGTTTTTTTTTCGAAAAGCTATAAACCAACTGAACGGAAAGTCTCCTACGGTGCTTACTGATATTCTCAGCGAAGGGTGTAGGGCTAGAAAAAGTACTTTTTTCTATTTAGGCCCAGCTGCTGGCAGCCGGTCAATTAGTCTGTTCACTGGCCATAAAAATCCTTTTACGTTACGAACATCCAATTATTTTACTAGTTTTGTAGTATGACTTAAATCTAACTTTGATATTGGAGAAAGGTTGCCAGTAGAAAGGTTTCGATAATTATAACAAGGACAGTTCATCCCATGAACATTTTGTAACTGATTTATAGCTGCTATTTAGGATTTCATGGGGTGAGATGGAAAATCAATTGAATATAAACATTGACCTTGTAGATCGAAAAACAAATAAAACAGATATAGAACAACAACGACTCAGATCCAGTTTATCTGAATTTGAGAAAGGGATTGCATCGCAATTCACAAATTGGAATTGAATGGTAAACAGTTCTCATTCTCTCGGAATGTGATATTGGCAGCCTTTGCCCTGAAATCATGACACAAGGATGCATCATGTATCATGTGTTGAGGTGTATCATGTGGTGTATGATGTGGTTTATTGATGGGTCAAGAACAGGGCAAAGAGTTAGTGCTGGGGTCTTTGGATCAAACACCTGGATCGCAATCGCTATAGGTATTTGGGCGTAGCGTTTTCTAAGCCGAGATCTATGCCATTGAGACCTGCGCCAGAGAAACATTGCAGAAGAAGTTTAATGGTGCCAACACCGCTATCTGCACTGACAGTCTGACAGCCATAAAGGCTCTTTCTTCACGTAAATTCTCATCGAAACTAGTGAGAGAGTGTTCAGAATCTCAGAAACATCAATCGGGTCACTCAATGTAAGGTACAATTGCAACGAAGCTGCGGATGAACTCGTTAGACAGGGCTTATCAGAAAAAAAAGTTCGAACCTGATCCCTACTGTAGTCTGAGCTGAGGCACAGCAAGGGAATGATCTGCGAGCGAAAGGCTGCGGCGCTAGAATAATCTCCCAGGAGTGTAGCAATCAAAATATCTTTTCAATCCCTGCGGTCTCAAAGAAGCTGGCCTGGGTAGAACGGATTTGAGGTTAATTATTGGTTACCTCACGGGACACCACATCACCATCACTTAAACTCAATAAGTCCACCTTCTCTGCCCTACTGTTCCTCGCTCCAGGTTCACGGTTATTGGTGATTTCATCGTGAGCTCCGTTGTCTTTAAGAGTGCTGCTATAAAGGACCTATAGGCCTTCATCAGGTTGGTTGAGGGCCTTTTTGATTAGTGAAGGCTATGTCACAATAGTTCTCATAGTCGTAGTGCCTACTAGTTGGGTATCTTAACCTGCCTTTATTTATTTAAGCTTTCATTCACTTACAGTTTAACTGACGATATTCCACAGGAAAAACTGGTGATATTGAATTGATCTACAGTCGGCTGTACGTCCTAGTCTTAATGCTGTTTTGACACGATGAAACAGTGGGACGATAAGGCTTTCACCTTGGGGCCGGACTCCCCAAAAGTACAGAGTTGAATCAGAGCGTTTACGCGGATGTGGGGATGGATTCTAATGGAGGATTTCACACGATGAGCGACTTAGAGACTCATCAAATCTGTCGATCGACCGACGTATGACCTGATGATAACGAACTGTGAGTGAGGGGTCAATGTAAGTAACTAAGGTGGGACATGAGCATGAAGTTGATATAAAATGGATTGAGTCTCGGATTAAATTTGTTTGTGTAATACGTGTTTGTTACCCTAATGTACAAAAATGTACCTATTTTAACCCTGGCATCATACATGTCCTTATCGGTGTTAGTAGTAAATAATGGATCAACTAGCGCAGCTTGGTGAATAACACAATGAATGCAAGTGTTTTCATGTCCTTATTGTCATCCAGAATACTGAGGCCGGATGACATTGGTGCCATAGTCTAGTCTGTCGATCATGTTGGGTCGAGCTTATAAATTTGCTCAGGAGTTTCACTTAGACTAAGCAGAGGCAACTTCATAGCAATCTCTACGTCCCCGGGGCAAGGCGTCTAATTCGGATAAAATGTGAGTCGAGGTTTCCTCTTCTTCTCCGCAGAAACGCCGGCTCGAAATCGATACAATTCCCAATAGGATAGCCTAGGCTGTTCTAGATATGCCGACGTGGCTAGGGACCCATAATATTTAGCATTACCTTATTGAGGGAGCCCGCTTTATGTATAGTTTTTAATGGACATACGATCTCAGAAGGTAACCGGCATTCAGACATAGCCAATGCATCAATGGCATCCGAAACGATACGCATAGTTTTGAGGAGACCTCGAAGACGGGCGTGATCTGTGAGAAGTCCACGATTCTGACCCTGTTTCTGTTCAAATTAAGCAGATCAACAAGTATGAATGTCTCATTCCAGGGAGAGCTTCCCACAACGAGACAGTTCACTCTCGCTCCCAATTCCTGTTCCACTTCCTGACAAGGCAGATTGCTATATCGCGGAAGGGATTTATGCTAATGTAGGGGGCAGCAAATGTTCGTCTGGCAAGCTCATCTGCTTGTTCATGGCCTACAATGTCAGAATGTTCAGGGACTCAGTGAATTGTAAGATTATTTGAGGCTCCAGCGTTCTTAAGGATATCTTGAACAGGCGTCACTAGTCTTGAGTATAGCGATGCATTAGTCAGCGCCATGATGATTGCTTGACTATCTGTGAAGATTCCTGTTGTTGTAGCCTGTTGGCCGGCACAGACGGACGCAGGCTTCACTGACATGAACTTCCGCTTAGAAGATGGTGAGGAAATTTCTCATATCGTTGAGTATTTTGTGTCCTGGACCGACAATGCCCCCACCGCACCCGATCCCTCATCCGTTTTGGAGCCATCCGTAAACCATTTTATTGTGTTGGGTAGAGAGGACAGAAGGACTCCGTCCACAGTTCTCTATCCCACATAGTCGGAAGGAATGCTCGAAGCATAATAAGGTCGCCAGATGACAAGCTAAGCGAATTGTGACTTAGAGCCAGCTGTTTTGCTCCGCATTCAGTCTAATTTATGCATTACAGGCTTTAAGCCTTTCTATGGAAATGTTCGCCTCTGCCTCAACATAAATGTGCAGTGGCAGAAGATTAAGCAAAGCCTTAGTAGAACTGGAGCGCGTGAATCCCATTATTATGTGGCATGCAAGCCGTTGAATTTTGGTGAGTGTGTCCCAACCAGCCGAAGTGGTCGCTCTTTTCAACCTAACAACTCCATAATCAATAATTGGCCGAAAAATGACCTAAGTCCGGCCTACAAATCCACAAGGCTTTAGTAGCCTTTTCTGAAGCTACTCTAAGATGAGCTGCCCAAAGTAACTTGCTGTCAAGTGCGACTCCCAGATAGTTTATTATTTGTTATTTTTAATGGTGAGTTGTGCAGACAGTGGGACATTTCACTGCCCTAAGCTTCCTTTCTTCCGTAAATGGGACAATAAAGGCCTTCGATGGGCTGATCCGAGGTCCACTAATGTCACACTATTCTTAAACTACACGCAAAGTTCTCTGCATAACGTCGGGTGGAACGTCTGCAAATTTACCGCTGATCATTACCAGGTCGTCCGCGTATCCTTGTGTTGAGAATCCCAACTAGGATAATCTCCACATGAGAGGGTTTGCAACGATGCACCATAACAAGGGAGATAATACATCTCCCTGAAGGCAGCATCGCGTGACGGTTGCTTTGAGTTGCTTGAATCAAAAGAGATGTTGTCGAAAGCGCCTTCAGTATCAAACCGTGCCGTTTCCGCTGTGCGGAGCGCATTCAGCGGATTTGTCGGATTGATAGGCAAATCGCTTAGGGTGAAGCGGATTACTCACGAGGAGCTAGCTCCTGATGTGAGTATCAAGATTTTTTCTTTTCCATTTTAGCATAAAAGATCTTAAATGGATTGACCGATAGGATTTAGCGTCATCCATGTCTCTATTGTCCATTTTTGAAATGAAGACCACTCT
Source organism: Chloromyia formosa (assembly GCA_964017055.1). Lineage (NCBI taxonomy): Eukaryota > Metazoa > Arthropoda > Insecta > Diptera > Stratiomyidae > Chloromyia > Chloromyia formosa. The sequence goes on from OZ024814.1 coordinate 97,533,549, forward strand.
CACTGACCTCCAAGATTTGTAAATGCAGCCCACGGCAAAACTGCATCTAAAATGCTGAAGACGAATAGAACAAGTAACTGTTGCCCTTTTTGGAGATGCGCTGGAAAAATTCTGTCCCACTTAACTTTTTCATATTTGAAGATTTTCTCCGCAGTTACCCAATTAAACCGGTTCGATCTGATGTGTCTAAAATGATTTTCCACATTGCTGCTGTCCTAGCTTTCAATAATACACCCGTGGAAGTGTGTAGAAGAGAAGCTTTCCTGTGCTACCCGAATCTTCCCTAATACTGCCATCCGTCCTTTTGAGTGCGCTTACTGACTTACAGCCTTTCTTGACCAGAACGCCATGAAGTCTAGCTGCTGTGCTGGTGTGCTGCACGCGAAACACAAAAACTGGGCGCACTTCTGTGAGGTGGGCCCAACTTTTGTGTTTCGTGGCTATAATCTTTTTGTTGTAATTAGTCAGTGTCCAACGCTGTAGATCCCCCCCCCCCCGCTGCGGTTCGGTCTATTGCAAAATTGTTTTCTAGTTTTTTTCAGGCAGTTTTTTTTTACTACGGTGCAGGCTAATTGGGGGCTATCTGGGTTAACTTACACACATTACACAAACAACATACCCTAGTTGTTTGTGTAATGTGTGTAAGTTAACCCGGATAGCCCCCAATTAACCTGCACCGCAGTAGAAAAAACACGCTTAGAGTTTAGTGTTCAACTACGGAACTGCCCGGCTATTCCTAGTAGTCCCAAGAGGTCAGTTTTTTCGTAAGAGGCCAGGATAGCAGTGGTGACATCCATGCTCAGTCTTTCAAGACTAAGGGCCCCGAAATCCAACTTTTTAAGCATTGAGAGTTCTTCCTGTAGCGACTCAGCGTATTTAGGCCAGTCGATTTATTATGGGATACGTCTCTTCATAATCACGGAAGTTTGTGCTACGATATCAAAGCGAATATGCATGTCTCTGACAATGAGTGTTCAACGGAGACATGTCAGTAGCTTATTCCGCTTGATAAAGAGTAGCTGCCAAAAGTGAGGTCGAGTATCTCTCGCCTTGCCCTAAAAACAAAAGTTGGGCGGCAACCATTATTGAAGATGTCGAGGTTATGGGTAATTGATAAGTTCTAACTTCTGTTGTACGTATCAGTGCTTTCCATTTGCATCGCAGTCGATTAGAAGATACCTTCTGATCAGAGTACTGCAGCAACAACAGCAACAAGCAACATTACGTTAGATTCGTATTCTAGGAGTCTAGTGATTACCAGTTTTGATTCTGATTGTTAATGAATATGTATCGGCTGCAGATTGAGTAGTATCTTAAGAGCGCTAGATGGACAAGAGCGAATAGCCCCTGTCAGCATTATGCACCCAAGTCTCTTAACTTTGCCTAAGATGGTTTCACCTGCAGCAGTGCTCTGGGACATCAAATATGCCTAACATTTTTTCTTCTAGAGAATGGACTGACAGCTGCCTTAAATGGGTAGATTCGAAGTCGTTTGTCATTATACCATTTTTGTACTATATACTCGTATAGAGCTGATTCAAGGATGTCTGGTAAGCCTCGCCGAATTTCTTTTAATTTAATATCACCAGCACGCTTTGGAGAGTTTCTACTGCAGACTATCAACTACTGTGCACCACAGAAGACAGCTCTCCTGCAATTCAATTCCTGCCTTTGCCAACTAAGCTCAATGAGATGATATGGTCAGTATCACAATCGCCCTGCTTTACTTTGTCGATTTTTATCAAATCGATAAACTCAATCCCAACAGACCAAAGTCGATGCCGGCAAAAACGGCAATTTAAATATACCTAGGGTTGAATCTTTACCTATGACCCAACTAGAATAGAAGCTGTGTCAGTCTCTGTGAATTGGTCTACAATACGGACTGATTCGAGCTAATGGTTGTCACGTTGGCCTTTAAGGCCAAATTAGATGCAGACTGTTTGACACGATGGACGGATGGGCGGAATTTCATTTGTGTATTATCACGGGATCAAGGGCAGACGTACATGAATTTAATTGAACTAATTTGCTTTCAATCCCATTCAACGGCAATCATTTCCCTTTGTTTGCTCACCAAACATAGTTTTTCAAAAACTCGCTGTGTTCGAAGATGAGGGACTTGCGCAGTAGGCTATTGCTTCATGAGGCACCCATTTCAGAGCTTTGTGCTTGCTTTCACCACCCACAAGATGATGTGATGACTAATGAGAAACTCATTGTCGCTCATGGCAAAATAGATTTTCGAAGATCGTTGTCGATCATATACCATATACTATTTGGAGCGACCGGTAGCGCAGTGTGTTGAGGCATCAGTCTCATGTTTGACTACCGGCGTTTCGGGTTCGAATCCCGTCCACGACGATCGTTCGTGCCCATGGATGTGCAGGAGGTGCATGCTGGCAAGGCAACTGCATTCTTCGAAACCAGTTTATGCCAACGAAACGTCAACTGGGCCACATGGAACAGTTAACGCGCTATGCCCCACAATTAGGGCAATTAAGTATGTCTACTATAAATTATGCATACTATCCATCGGGTGCGTCAACTTGGCGGAGAGCAATGAAATTTGAAAATATGATTGCTTGTACCCACTAAACAGCCGCTTTCCACAAGGGGGATGTCTATATGGAATTTGGATAATTTGTGAACAAGCTCAAACGTCGTCTGTGCCGAACTGCCTGCCTGTGAATGAAAATAATTGATCAAAAGTTAATCAATGGAATATTCGCGTCCGTCTGTCGTCTGAATTTAATTTGGTCTTTGTACTCAAGCTCCTGCCCGCCTCTATTCAAATAAGCCTTATTTCCCAATTCGCCGACAATCGATGTCACTTATTCCAATCGCTCTGAAAACAAAACAGAGACTTCAATAAAATATCGATCTAAAAAATGATCGCATGGCTGGCAGTGAACTATAACGGCCCACTAAAAACATACTAAAATATTTAATTGATGTGTTAGTTCACAGACTCGTTTAAAAACCGCTCTGAAGATACAGTCCCTACAGAAATACATCGACGTTTCACTATTTAGAGACAATAAACGTACAGTGAAAAGACATCTGTAAGTCCAGTGTGTACTCGTAGAACCCTTTCAGTTTTATGACAGACCAGCGTCAATTCCGTCTTCGAATGTCATCCTACGTACCGACAATATGTAGCGACTATAAGCGAAATTTTATTGATATTGCCCTAAACGCCTATAAATTTAAAGTGCCCGGTGACAAGGTGTCTAATTGATAATTACGTTGAGATTTTATTAAGGAAGACCAGTACGCATCTCGTTGCTGCGAATGCAATTGGCAGCCAACGCAACGACGATCGGTCAATCGGATCGGATCATAGGTGTACCGAGGTGTAATGACCATTCTAATAAAACATTTATTTGTAAGATCGCAAATGCGATTGGCTTTAATCGCAAACATTTGAACCGACGACGACAATCCTGACTGAGATCTTGTCATTTGATATTCGATATTGACGCAATCATTGCCACGCTAAGCTTTGCTTGGTATCAGCGCACCGTTTTGTAGCTACCTGAAAGATCATTCGCTCTGATCATAGAAAAAGTTGTAAAATTACTGCTGATAGCGATCCCTAAAATGGAAAGCCGCCACCATATTTGCCAAGTACGAACATAAAAAAAATTTACTAGCTGCAAACGTACTAATGGCCAGTTGTTAAAGTCAAATGAAGAAATTATGGGAATGGTTTTTGCTGTTGATACTTCTATTCGCTTTCTTAGCTAATGAAATAAATCTTTGATTACCAGTTATTTGACAGACTGGACGCAATTTTTCATAATAAACATATAGATATTCGACATGCTGCGCGTATTTTTTTACAATGTTCGCAACGCGCAGAAATCGTCTAACTTACGCTCCTTTCACGGTATACGATGCTGTGTAGATACGCAGACCTCCTCTTCCTTATCAGTGGAGTAGGTCTGGTTAGATATTTGAAAGGACAGAACATCAGGTCTGGGTATGGATAGATTATAAGACATAATCTATCCACACCCTTTTTGATTTTATATGTTAAGAAATATTATTGGTTTCTTTTATAGAAAATTTACATTCAATTGTTCTTGTAAAAACTGGTTGGGGGTTGTTTCAATTGCTGATTGCGAATCTGAAGTCAAAATTGCAAAAAATAAAATAGGGGCTCCAAAATGGTAACCCTTTTTTTCATAAACATGGCCAATCTTTCTGGGAAAACCAGGTTGGGAGTCGTTTAGGTCGCTGATTGCAAATCTGAAGTCAAAATTGGCAAAGATAAAAAAACAAAAGGAGATTCTGAACAGCAACCCTTTTCTCCCAAAAACCTGGCTGAAAAAAAAGTGGGGGATCCAGAACACGGCCAATCTTGCTGGAAAAATTGATTAGGGGTCATTTAGTTTGCCGATTGCGAATCTGCAGTCGAAATTGGCAAAAATTAAAAACAAAAGGAGAATCTGAAAGGCAACCCATTTTTTTCAAAAGCACGGGGAATCCTGCTGGAAAAACCATTAGGGTTTTTTCGGAGTCGCTGATCACGAATCTGAAATCAAAATTGCAAAAAATAAAGTAAGGGTCCAGAATACAACACTTTTTATATAAACACTGACAATCTTGCTAGAAAAGAAACTACATAGGCGTTTTTTGGGTCGCTAAATGCAAATTTAAAGTCAAATTAAAAAAAAAACGGCGGATTTTTTTTTCGTAAGCCCGACCGAATTTTTCCGGAAGTAGGGATTTTCGGTTGCAGAAAAAGTAAAAATTTCCGAAACTTTGGGATCCAGATTATTTTTGTACGGGCATGAAAAAAATATTCATTCCAAAAAATCTCAGACTGCACTCTGCAATTGTATGCATAGTGTGCTTTCAATTTCATTTTTATTTTAAGCGATCCTCACACCGATGCGACAAAAATCGCCCGGCGGATTTGCGACGTAAATTTTCGTCGCGACAAAAATCTGACCACAGCGTTGTGCAACCCTCACACCGACGCGACAAAAATCGCTCGTCGAATTCGCGACGTAAATTTTCGCCGCGACAAAAATCTGACCACAGCATTGTACGAAGATGCGCACACCGACGTGAAATTTCGCCACTTTGTGCAGTGATTTTTGTCGAGACGCCAAAAAAATGCTGAGTGCGATTTGATTTTCATCGATATCTTCTCGTTTACTTCACAAGTAGTTGTTTATTCGATATGGCTAGCGATATCGAAAAACTGATCCAGATCATGGAAAAAAACATAAAAGAAAACTTACGAAAAAAGATTAAATCTGGAGAGGCGAGCTTGGAGCAAAATGTAGTAAGTGCCAATTCTTATTTTTTATTTCAAACCCCCGCTTTTTCCGAGAAAATCAATACGTAACGGGTGCATTTAAACTTATAACATGTACCCATAGGCGGATCCACGGGGGGAGGGGGTTCGGGTTCAGCCCCCCCCCCCTTGAGATCGATTTTCTTATTTTTTTCTTTGCATAATATGCAAATTAAACAGATAAAATTTAACAATTTCGATTCATTTTATTTTGAAAATTCTAAGAATATACACCGATATATTTTAATATAAGAACATACTATATATATTTAAAGTTTAAAACGTGTTAGTTATCTTTAAATTTTCGAGGTTTCTTAAAGAATTTTTCAAGGATTCAATTAATTAATTCAATTCTAGGCTGAATATTTAACAAAGCAAGACCATTAAGACGCTCCTGTCCCATAGAGTTCCTCAAATATGTTTTGATTCTTCTCAGCGTGGAGAATGTCCTTTCTGGAGTAGCTGTTGTTACTACACTCAGAAAATGGACACCATTAAATTAATAAGAATTTAATAGTTTTTTAATAGTTTTTACCATTAAAATTGGTCAATGAGATTTGCGTGGTTATTTTAATAATTTACAAACCATAAATCTTACCGTACTCTTGTCCCATTATATAAGCAGGCATATCCTATTAAATTAATAACAAGACACTATTGAATATATTTATTATAAAAAAATTGTTACGATCATCCCGCCTTTATTCCATTAATTTTTATTAAATCGCTGTACTTCGTTGTAGCCAAGCCGACTTGAGGCTGGAGAGAAAAGCCACTTTTCGAATATGTTCGTGGCAGGAGTCGAACCCTCGACTTCTCGGTTTGTAAGTCAACTCACTTTCCATCGAGCTATCGCAGTCACAGGAAATGTAAACTCTGAAGCAATCGTCAATCAGATTCCATAAATAATATGACATACTATTTAAAAAAAACAATTATAATGAACTATTAAACCAATGGGATACACTATGCTATTGATGTGCATTCCCTTATTTGATATGACATACTATAGAATTAATGACGGATACTATTTAAACAAAAATATTTCCTATGCTTTTTCGGCTAATGGTCTCGATCACATTATTTCAATGGGCCAAATTCTATTTGTACTGTAAAACTTATCTCAATTTTGTATGGAAACTTTGTCCTGTAAAATTAATGGGATATAAACCATGCATTTTTACGGGGCCATTTTCTGAGTGTAGTAATACTGCCAAAACTCTTAAGATCGTGGTAACGTTTTGAAATGACTTTTCATATGTAATCTGGAAATCTGACTTGACTTGTTTACAAATTGACCTTTTTTTACATTTGTTGCTCTCAGTGATAAATTTAGAAACCAATTGAATAAGGCTGTAAGGGTCCATTAATGGGAGTGTCAAGGAAATTTGATTTGATAGCAGTCTGATGGATTTGTTACTTGATTGGAAGAGTCGTTAATTTTTATGACCGCACACTTAGAAATTTTCAATTGCCGTCTTCTTCAGATTGTCACAATTGGGACCTTACGCATATAATATTTACCCTATAAGTAAAGGGATTGCTCCATAATAAACAATGCGTGCAAACGATTTTTAAATTTGTTCATAAATAAATCCCTCCCATTAAGTGTTTAATCGACAGATTTTTTAAAACCACCCCCTGTCAAAATCTTGGATACGCCACTGCATGTACCCATAACCTTTTTTCACTATGAAGGCAGAATTTTACCTGGCTGCGTTTATAAACGTTCCGTCATCCATTGTTTAGGGATTCAATTTACCTTTACCTTTCGACATTCTCAGCCACTGCTACAAGCAAAACAGCTGCTACCTCTTACGAATCCATGGTGACGTTTCCTATTGCGAATTTTGTCGTGGCGGTGTAGCGTCAAAATTCGCTGCAGAACAAGTTGCGCAACAAAATACACAACGAACATTGAATGCGACTTTTCCCGCTGATATTTTTTGTCGCCCCGGTGTGAACATCTAGAAATCGTCACGAATTTCCATCGCGAATACGCGGTGGATTTTGTAGCTTCGATTTTTTTTGACGTTGGTGTGAGGATCGCTTAATCCTGAAAGAAACCCAAACAAGCGTAAAAAATGCAAAATGCTTTTCTAAATAATTGGAATTATGCATTCCATTCCATAAATATGGGGTAGGTCCGCCGACCTAGGTTTTCAGACCTAGGTCATGTGTTGTACCGAATCAGGTCCTATTCGACCCGCTAAATTAGCGAATCATTCCATGACAAGGAAAACAATAACCGATGCTCGTAAGAACTATGAAAGTTCAGATTTCAACCATAATCGTCTCCTCAAACCAGCGTGGTACGCGGTAGCGATAGCGATACGCGGTACTCAGCGGTAGCAGCATACCGCATGGCCATTCAAACCACCGCGTTACGAGCACGGTACTATGGATAGTGCCGGCTGCGTTAATTCGCGGTCAATAGTGCCGGCTGCGACACAAAAGTTCAGTGCCACAGCTTTGCCGCGGTACACAAAATTGCATCGCTGCAATACCCCAGCTTCGACGCGGTATACCGCGTATGCAGTGAGAGCTCGCATGTAAACTGGTTTGCACTGGTTTGTGGAGAGCTTTAATGGGACAATAGCCGTGTTCGAGACAATCGCATGCACAAATTCAGAAATCCAGAAAAATTGATATGAAGGCGAAAATGGCAGTGGATAGGTCACACATTGCGGAAGAGTGATAACTGTATTGCTTTGCATACCATGAAATGGAACCCCATTCCAACCAAGGCCGACCAAGAGGGGTCCTCGAATTTCATGGAGTCGATCTGTGGCAAAGGAGTGTCAGGGACTATGTAAGTCTTTAGGGGAGTTGCGCCCTATTGCCCAGAACTGAGTACGATGGCGCGCAGGAGTAGTTGACGCGCTATGCCCCACTAGGGGTTAAGGCAAAGTAGTATAGTATAAAAATTCAGAATTAATCGAATGGCCTGGATCAGTGACGGACGAATTCTACCTGCTGTCATACAGATAATTCGTCGGGTGGCGGGGCGATGAATTGCGGACTTAGTATAGAAAAGTATAGGGTCGAATTTCCGAGACAAAGTTAACGTTCAACAAATTTGCTATCAACTCTGATCCAGATGTTATCCCATACGAGACCTGGATCAAAGACCGGTCAGTAGTTACTATGTATGAAAATAGATGTGATCCGAATAAACGAACTATCTGATCCACTGAAAAAAATTTGTGAATTTTATAAAAGTAAAACTCGAACACCGGATATAACGCCCGGTTATAACAAACGATTTAACAAGTCCCGTTTTGAATCTTGAGATGTCTAGTCATTTGTATTCGGTTATAACGAATCCGACTACCCGGCTATAACGAACCCGACTACTTGGCTATAACGAACCCGACTACCCGGCTGTAACGAACCCGACGAACTCGGCTATAACGAACCCGACTACCCGTTTATAAGGAACCCGACTACCCGGCTATAACGAACCTAACTACCCGGCTACCTGGCTATAACGGACCCGACTACCCGGCTATAACGAGCCTCACTACGCGGCTATAGCGGACCCGACTATCCGGCTATAGCGGACCCGACTATCCGGCTATAGCGGACCCGACTACCCGGCTATCACGATTCGGACTACCCGGCTATAACGTACCCGACTACCCGGCTACCTGGCTATAACGGACCCGACTACCCGGCCTTAACGAACCTCACTACGCGGCTATAGCGGACCCGACTACCCGGCTATAGCGGACCCGACTACCCGGCTATCACGAACCCGACTACCCGGCTATAAGGAATTCCACTACTCGGCTATAACGAATTCGACTACTCGGCTGTAACGAACCCGACATACATATTCTGCTCTAATATCTAGGTATATTATATTCTGATCAAATGAAATTAATTAATTAATTGCTTATAACGAACCTCGGATATAACTGACGTTCTTGATAATCTCTTGGAGGTTCTTTATATCCGAGTTTCACTGTAGTTTCATTATGGCTTTTCTGTACTCATACTAATTTTCGTTTTTATTCTTTTTTCAGGTACAATTTTCCGACATGACAGATACCAATACTGAAAATAGGAATCTTAGTTACTAATGACCGGCAAGTACGACTAAGATATTCTAATTTTAATCCAATTAACAATAAATTTGCTGTGGCTCTTTGTTTAATTTTGAACTAATATCATAAATGATGTCATGCGAAACTACCCTGCTAGTGCTACTCCAGGAAGTGCTATAGGTGTTCTGTTCATATTTTTTTTGCGCCTAATATTTGTACATCTGATATCTAACCAAAAAGTAAGTGAAACCCATAACACGATTATGTCAACATGTTGTAGAAGACATGTTTTGCTGACATTTGGACATGGTCTAAGCTAAATCAATCCCGTGAGCAAGAGTTAACTTTAGGAAATTGGATACCACACTGCTGTGAAGTTGGACATTTTCCCTTTTTCCTTTTTGAACTTGCATACATATTCGGAACATAGGAAGTCAAATTCATGGCGTACGAAGCAAATACTCGTATGTGTAAATAGGTGATTACGATGTGTGATAGTGACGGAAACTGTAATATTAATGATCGAGTTCCTACAGACTGTTGACGTCTCAAATCATAATCGAATAAGAAAGGATTCCACATAATTCATACAGCGCACAGAATGCAGGGTTTGCTACGATTTCGGAATCAGTTCCAGGATGCGGAGGCTACTTAACCAATTCTCACTCAAGCTTTATATCTGATTCCGTCTGTAAAATAATTCCAAAATATTTTGTACACTGTTTTCCTCTTTCACAAGATAAGCCTCTTATTAATAAATGTAATTATTGCACAAAAGGGGCAAGAAGATCTGCGCTCGGTGGCCGTGGTCGTTCGGTCACTGCTCTACGATACTAATCTAGAGCTCGGAGTTCAAATATCAGCGCGATCAAAAACTGCCTGTGGGTACCAATAGAACTTTCACAGTGCTCCGAGCTTGTCAAGATAAGGACGGCGCGGATAGGAGGTGCATGCTAGCAACTGCACTTCCGAAAAGTAGTTATGGGGGCAAGGCAATTAGCATATTATACCTCATGAATATATTCATGGGTTGCTTCACACTGGGATACATTCCTGTCGGTTGGAGACCAGCGAAGGTAGTCCTCATCCCCAAGTTGGGCAATCGCCCAAAGAATGACCCTAAATCCCTATGCTGAAAGCGATGGGAAAGCTTCTTGACGAACATATACGTCAAACCCTGCTCAAGAGGAATCCACTACACAACAGACAGTTTTCCTACCAATCAGGAAAGTCCACCGAGACTACATCACCTGGTGAGTGAGATTCAATCGGCAATGGAGGCGAAATAAAGTACCTTATGTGCCTTCCTCGACATTGAGGGTGCCTTTGACAATACTTCGTTCACTGCCATTACTTAATTGACCTAACCCCTTATGGGGTATAGCGCGTCAATTATTTGTTGGCTTATTATCAAACCCCGCACCACAGGGGAAGACAACACAAACATCCATGGCCATGAACGTCTTCATGGACTGGATTCGAACCCGAAGCGCAAGTAGTCAGACATGAGACTGATGTGTCTACGCACTGAGCTACCGGTCGTCCCCCCGACAGCGCTTTAGGGGCCAAGGAAGCGTTGGGGCGGATCTAGCCAAGACCTAAGGGGGGGGGGGGGGCAATATTGCGAGTTGCCTACACGAACATTTCAGCTTAAAAAAATGAACGTTCTGCAGACGCATAACTGACCGTAACGCCGTCGTCGATAGCAATTGCTTTTTGGGCAACACATATGGGCGGCTTCACATAGTGTCTGACTCGCCGACACGTTGTGCACTCCCTAGCACCGTGCGTCTCTCCCGTCCAGCGATTCCTCGGGTGAACAAAATGCTCCAGGAGTGCTTGCTCGGTATTCGTCGCATTGGATGAAATTCGTTCACTCGCAGGTGCAGGTGCTTGGATGCCGACAAAGTGTTATCCGCTTGGCTCGTTCGTGACTCGGTAACAGCCATAATGTGGTGCCGCCATATGTCACAAACTTCCTAGAAAGAAGAAAGAAAGAAGTTTTCTTTTTATACCTCTCACGGAGTGAGGGTATATTAACTTTGTCATGATGTTTATAACTCATAGAAAGAAGCACCTCCGAGCTCCGACCGAATAAACAATATATATATCCTTTATGAGCATGATGAGACGATGAGTCGATTAACTCTCCGCCCGTCGCGCCATTTTTGTAACGCCGATCGTCGCGCGGGGTCATCAGAGACCCCAAAAATAAACAGCATCCAATTAGTGTTGTAACCTACATTTTATGTATTATTTTAACGGATTATATTTAGGTGATAAGGTCGCATTGAAATAAGAAGAGATAATTCAAAGTTAGTTATTTAATTATACTATATAAACTTAACGAAAAAAAAGCAACAATTTTCTCTATCTTTGGAAAATGTAAATTTTACTATTAACTTTTTTTTTTATAAAAACGAAACATTTGCTTTCAATCTTACAACTATTTAAAATCAAATCGCTTCGGCCTGGTTTTTCCTCTTTTTTTCTTCTCTTTTTCTTCTTTTCTTTTTTTTTTGCCCGAGGGGGGGGGGGGGGGGGCAACGGCAGTGTTAAAGCCTGAAGATCAGTTGAAAACCTTAATTTTCTAATTTTTTTTCCTTTTTTTCCTTTTTCTTCTATTTTTTTCTTCTCTTTTTTTTCTTCTCTTTTTTTTGCCCAAGGGGGGAGGGGGGGCAATGTCCCCGTTGCCCCCCCCCCCCCCCTAAATCCGCGCCTGAGGAAGCGGACGTCACCACCGAGAAATAGATGAGACAAATGCTCTCATCGAGAAGCGTCACTACTCCGATCAGAGACTCCTCCCTAGCGGCTAGTGTCACTCGTGGGTGTCCACATGGAGGTGTCCTATCGCTACTCCCGTGGTGTATAGTGATGGACAATTTGCTTTGGGAACATACATCACGGGTCTTTTCCACGCAAGGATACGCCGATGGGTAGGTTCGCCACAGTACTCCAGGCAATAGTACATGCCATCGAGTCGTGTCCGGAGCTCTGCCTGAAAGCATGCATGACAGCCATGCAGCCATACTGGCGCTAAGCAACTGGTCTTTCTCGTCCAAGCTAGTGCGTAGGTGCCAGAATACATTACAAAAAGTTGGCTTCTCAAACATGGTAACGTTATACTGGGTTCCTGGCCACGTCGGCATTTCTGAGAATAAACAGGCTGATGAGCCAGCCAGGATGACCTCGGACCTGAGCTCTTTTGTAGGACTCCGCTAGCTTCCATCAGTAAATGCATCAGAGACTGGGAGCTTATTGAGGCCACCGCCTAATGTGGCCATCGTCCAGGCCTGAGGCAAGCCAAAATGTTCATATGTGGCTACTCGCGCTGCAGGACATATGAACTTTTAAAAATGAACCGTAACAGGACAAGAAGCATTTGTGGCCTTCTAACTGAACATTCTTGCATATGAGGTCACTTAAAAGCCATGGTTGTAGTATCGGGCGCTAGTTGTCGTTTCTGCGAGGGCGATAATGAAACATCACAGCACGTTCTTTGCAAATGTGACGCATTGGCCCAATGTCGCCAAGTACACCTTGACATTGCCATCCCTGAAGATGACATTGCTTCGATTCCGATTGCCCTTTTAAGCAAGCAAATACATTAGCGCGATAAAACTTGATCGGCAGGCCTAGGCCTAGTGACCTTTTGGCGCCCGCAGCCCTACATCTAATCTAATCTAGCACTATCTGCGATTGCATCTTGCTGATAAATCTTCTACAGCAAGAGCGACGCATGGGGGATGGTAACGCAAAATTGATTATCATTTTTCTGTGGCTGTCTGTCCAATGTCCTGTGTCCATGTTTAAAAATAAAACCAAATCACATCTCAGTCCATATTGTTGGTTTTGATTTCATTCCTGCTACGATGGTTTATTGAATCTTGACTGAGGTCTCTTCAGTTCAATTCCATCTATCAAAAAGCTGACTAAACCCTTTATATCCGTATGTACTTGTACATTTGCATGGAAAATCGGTGGCCGCTAGCGAATTGTCTTTTATTGCCTAAATATACAAAACTCATTTGTATAGTACAAATTTGACTTCTAATGAATGAAAACTAATCTTGTTTTGCAATTTCTCTCATTTCTGACGTCTTATAACGATCTTTTGTGCAGCCAACATTACAGAAGTCAAAATTAGTTATATTGTCTGGCTACGAATTTCTTCATTTTTATTGGGACATAATGGGAATCAGTATATGCACTTGATTACTTGTATTCAAAAAATGTCCAAGAATCATAAAATCGATAAATGTATTTGTTCAAAAATCCAAAATAAAAAAGAAAAGGTAATAAAATTTCAGTCTCCTTGAGATACACTTAACACCTTGACTAAGGCTAAGTACAAACGCGATTTTTTAATGCCGCATGTTTTTCAATATTGATAATGCCTAAATCGGAAGTATGAGATTAGTAGGCATATCACATGAAGAATACTTGTAAGCGGAAATAGCCATTCTTGTAGTGCTGTAGAAGAAACACTCGTAGCACAGTCTGATTCATAAACATATTCAAGCAATTGAACCAAAACGGCCGACTTCCAGTTTGAAATCTTCGAAAGATTCTTTTTGTGATTCTCGTGTGACCGATTGTGTACTATGTAGTTGGTCTGTTGTACCAAAGGTGATGACGACTGGGACGTGATCGCGCATAAAAAGTACCTGAAGTACATACCACCGCTGAGGTCTTTTTGGTTGCATTTTCGTCGTTTTTTTTTATTCCGACACATTAGAAGACTGTCTCGAAAGATTTACTTACAGCAAGATCTTCGACGATAATGTTACTGAGTTGGGGAAAGGGAACTTAAGTGGGGTTGCTTTAAGACAGTGTGATATATGTATTTGTTGTGTATATGTTCATGTTTTCAAGTGCATTTTTGAGCCCAAAGTTACAATAAAAAAACGCACCGTTTTTTTTACAACGAGTTAGGGTAGGGTACCTCATGCAGAAACAAGCTAGCCTTCGGCTAGCCGTTGTGTTTTGTGGTTCATTTGCCTTTTTGAAATTAGTAGTAAAGCTTGTTCCGATTTCACTGTTCCCATAAGAGGTATATGAAATAGTGGGCCAATTTCAACCAAATTTAGGAACGTGGCTTAGCAGTCAATACGATTGAATAACATGCAATTTCGTAAAGATACCTTCAGAAATAAAAAAAGTTTTTCTGACAAAAACTTGCTTTTGTGACGGTCGTTCCTTTGACAGCTATATGATCGAGTAGTCCGCTTTCAGCCAAATTCGGAAATATGATTTCGCTTAAGATACTATTGATTAATGTGAATATTGAAAACAATACCTTTAGAAATAAAAAAGTTCTTCTCATAGACGAATTTTGGACCGGTCGTTCCTATGGCAGCTATATGACGTAGTGGTCCGATTCCATTGGTTCCGACATATATACTGCCTGCAATAGAAAGAAGGCTCTCTACAAAATTTCAGCTCGATAGCTTTAAAACTGAGGGACTAGTTTTCATAGAAACAGACGGACAGACAGACAGACGAACAAAGCTTAATCGACTCGTCTCATCATACTGACCAAGAATATATATAGTTTATATGGTCGGAGATGCTTCCTTCTGTGCGTTGCAAACTTCATGACAAAGTTAATATACCCTATCACACCCGTGAAGGGTATAAAAAACCATCGAGGGCAGCTGTTCATGTTAAATTTGTAAATGTCATTTTGTCTACTTTGATTGGCTTCAAAATTGACAATTAGGTTAGGTTAGGTTAAGGGGCTGCCATGATGCAGCACAGCACACTTAGATCACTTATATGGGTCCATTGTTATACCACCAATAATGTTTCACTAAACTTAAAAGAAACCTAGGTCCTGAACCAGCCTGTACTGGCAATGTATCAGTGACAGCAAAGAGGCAGAGCAACTAGAATTTCTTCCAAATCATTAGCGTCGTTTGGTAAGTGCTACCGTTGACCCATCTAGTCTCAGCTCTATCCACCGCAGCGGACTTAATTGTCAGTTTACATGATGCAATTAGCATTTTAATATCAATGAGATCCCCATCGACACCACCAGCTGTCCCCTAATGTGCAGGATTGTCCCCCCACCAGTTGCCCGCAAAGCCACTGTAACTCGGTATTTAGCAGATAAAGAAGTATCCCATGTCTGTGAGGGCAGAGCGACACTTTTGTATAGCCTGACTGTCCGCATAGATAGTAATGTCTCTCTCAGTCACGACATGACTCCTTAACCAGGTCAGAGCTACCGAGATCGTCGAAACCTCTATTGGCAGGGCACTACGAAAATCGGGAAGACGGTAAGATAAGTTAATTCCCAGTTCCTCCGAGTATATACCAACCCCAACGCCGTCGTCGGCTTTAGAGCCATCCGTGCAGACGACCAAGGAGTTGGGAGTAAGGGGTACGTTATCAGCCCATAGGCTCCTTGACGGAATCATGCTGGTATTTTGGAAAATGCAGATCGAGGTAGCCCAGAATAGCTCAGCAGCCAGTACTCGACGAACGCCATTGAGCTATTTCGCTGAGGCGCAAGGCCGGGATCCCTGCCAGTTGTTCGTCAAATATTTAAAGCGGGTGCAAGTTTAGCAGCGTTTCTAAGCTGGCTGACGGAGTTGTTCTAAATGCTCCCGTTTTAGCAGTGGCTGCTAGTCCTTGCACTTTACTTAACAACTAACAATAGAACGCCACTCTAAGTGCCGTCCACCAGAAACATATGCTGTGCAGTAGAATTGGCCGCACAACCACTGTATATGGGCAGTACACCACTTTCAGTTGTAGACCCCAGTTCTTGCCAATCGCCCTCCTGCTTGACCAGAGCACAGTTGTGGCCTTGTTCAACCGCTCAAGGGTTTTGGGCTTCCACGTCAACTTCCTGTCAGAGATGAGACCCAGGAACTTAGCTTTATCAGTGAAAACCAGTTTCTTGCCATCCAATGGTGGAGTCTCAAAAAGAGGTAGCACGTGTCTTCTGATAAAGAGCGCAAGTTCGGTCTTGTCAGGGTTAACAACAAGGCCGCAGTTACCTGTCCAATTGGTGAGAGTGTAAAGAGCAACATCTGGCTATGGTCTCTCGCGAACCAACATCATCTGCGTGGGCCGTTACACTGAATCCAAACTCTTTCAGTCTCAGAAGCAGTCCATTGAACGCCATGTTCCTAAGAAGAGGGGGCAGTATCCCGCCTTGGGGAGTGCCTATGTAGACATATCTACTGACGGGTGATGTACCCATCGTGGTACTCATATTCCTAGACGTTAAGAACAAACTTTGCAAACCGATTCATCGACATGCAGTTTCAAGAGTCCTTCGATGATGGCACTAGGTTTAACATTATTGAAAGCCCCCTCGATGTCTAAGAACGCAACTATGGTGTGTTCCTTGTATTCAAGGTATTTCTCAATGCAACTAACTAAAGGGTGAAGAGCAGTATCCACTGATCTTTTTTTTCAGTAGGCATGTTGCGATAAAGATAGAATCTGAGGCAGAATGGTGTTCCAAAGATGGACATCGATGAACCGCTCCAATAATTGCAACAAGGTTGAAGAAAGGCTGATGGGTCCAATGTCATTAGCACGCCCGTACCAGTTTCGCCCAGCATTCCGGATGAAAATGATTAGAACTTCACTCCAGAGGCGCGAAACATAGCCCTGTGTGAGGCATGCTGTTAGAATGATCTCCACCCAAAGATATTCAATATCTAATGAATTTTGTAAGTAAGAGAATACCGCTGCCTTAATTGCACCGATCAGCGTATTAACCTTAAAAATAAAATGATCTGGTAATGGCGGCAGCAATTCCAGAAGAGCCTCACGATGCTTCGGCCGGTTTGTTCGTCTGCGATTCAAAGTGCGTGGATTGAACGCAGGTTGTTCAGCAAGGTTAAATTGTAGGTATTCATAATCCGAGAATGAGTGTTACGCGGATTCTCTCCAGTCACTAATCAAGTCCTGAATGTCCTCCGAGGCAAGAGTGATATCAAGGACTTCTTGGCTGTTCTTAGTGATCAAAGTAGGCTACCTACCGACATTACAAAGCAGTAGGTTCGTTCCCATGAAGTACTCGAGAAGCGCTTCGCCTCTCTCGTTTGTGTTCGTACTGGCCCAGACGGATAAGTATTAGCGTCGCAGCCAAGGATCAGACTGGTGTTTGTTGCTCTGCGATGGCTTTCCTAAAGTTGTTTGAAGAGAATATTTCAACTTGATCATAAGGCAAGTAAGCAGAGACACTCCAGTATGCCTTACCTCCAAGCTCAGTGCAGACTATCACTGAGTTCTTGTCGCTATTAGGCGATAATACGAAAGCCTTAAAGGTTTTCCGAACGAGAATGCAAGACCGGTGTTTACCCTGGCCCCTTACATAGAAAAGAGTAAAATCAGGAGACTTTAGACCACTAACAAGATCATGCACGATCCAGGACTCCTGTATCAAAACGATGTCTTCTTCACTCCTTACCAGGTGCTGAAGTATGGCAACAGAAGCTGCTTTAGAATGAAAAAGATTGATTTGGAGGAGTTTTAACATTTTTAAAGTGCCCCCTTCAACTTCAAAGCAGCTAGGTCGGATCCGAGGGACACAGACTCCTCATCAGTGTCATCCTCTACGGTTCTGGAGACTGAAAGAGCGGAAGTCTCCGTTTTTTGTGTCTCGTCCTCCTCCTCCGTTTCATGAGTCTCATCCTCCTCCATGAGAGTAGACGTTGTAATGCCAGTTCTCCTTAAATCGGTTTTGTACACGCGCTATTTGGCGTTAAACTGGCTAAATTTAATGACTCCATTCATTTTAGTGAGAGAAGGCGGGGCTGGTGTCTGCAAACAAATTTAATGCACTGGCTTTAGGTTTCTGTTGTACGACCCATACTTATTCATGGTGTTGTAGTTTCGAGGAAAGCTCTTCGTATCGCAACGTGCTTAGTAAAATTCAAAGACTTGTGACGGACGGTCTGGTGGGCATCCGAAGATGCCCGTGGGGACGGAGCCTTAGGTAGCATAATTGACCGTGAAGGTCGGGCCGAGCCGTCTGGCGAACAAAAAGACCCCTCAACGAACTAAGCAGTGGCCTATGCTTGCTGTAGCTCAGTTCGGGAGATGTGGGCGGGATTTTCGCCGCTCGTTGCCCCTGTCCTTTACGTATTAACAAAAATTCATAGGCCTGGGGAAGACACACAAACAGCGGAGGTAAAAAATAGGGAATAAAAAAGAAATAGTCGATAAGGATGGAATGGTTGGCGGGCGGATCAGACGCCCACACGGTCGCACCTGGGTTCGGGTGTAATGGGACCCTCGGCCTCTGGTTTCGTACCACCAACAGATCACTACTCATCAGGTGCTGCTTCGATCTGCCGGTGGGAGCAGCACTACCCGACCATAATATGGTTCATTACAGGTGGTTCATTACAGGTGGTTCATTACAGGGCAGCTTCTACTTCGAGGCCTGCCAAGAAGAAGAAGAAGAAGCTGAGGACAAAGTGTGCTGCTAAAAATAGAAAAAAAAACATAACAAAAGCGAGCTGGGTACCGGAATCAGCCGACAATCATTGTAGACTGGAAAAATTAGCAAAGCAAAAAAAAGAAATACTACATTTCCCAATTATTCAGATGAACAACAGGTTACAAAGAATTCTGAGGCCAGCAGAGGCGCAACACTGCATTCCTTGCCGTGATTCACTCATAAACTCTGTAAGCTGCTGATCAGATGAATAACAGAAAAATGCAATACTGTGTAAATATTTTTTTTAAGTTACTAGAAGGACAATCCTGGCAAACAAAAAGGTATCCAGGGCTCCTCCGTGCTTCGTCCGGTCACCGAAGATGCTCCAAATGCCGGCAATTCAAAGCATTTATGAAGGCCTTAAATACGTGGCTAAACCACAAAAGACAAACACAACACTAGGATTGCCTTGTTGAACTGACTCTAAAAGGATAATCTACTCTATAGGAAGGATTGGGATACTACAGAGGAAAGCACAGCTACTTGAAGGGAAAATACGTGAAGTAAAAATGGCTAAGTCCTAAGACTTACAGCAAGTAGCCTTAATGTGCTTGTGGGGATACAAATCGGTGAAAGGACTAAAAAGGAACCCAAAGAGGTCCTTCTTAGTCCTGTTCTGTACCAGAAATGGGCCCCACGTTGGGCGCCAAATATGTAATGGACAGTCTGGTGGGCATCCGAAGATGCCCGTGGGGACGGAGCCTTAGGTAGCATAATTGGCCGTGAAGGTCGGACCGAGCCATCTGGCGAAGAAAAAGACCCCTCAACGAGCTAAGCAGTGGCCTATGCTTGCTGTAGCTAAGTTCGGGAGATGTGGGCGGGATTTTCGCAGCTCGTTGCCCCTGTCCTTTACGTATTAACAAAAATTTATAGGCCTGGGGAAGACACACAAACAGCGGAGGTAAAAAATAGGGAATAAAAAAGAAATAGTCGATAACGATGGAATGGTTGGCGGGCGGATCAGACGCCCACACGGTCGCACCTGGGTTCGGGTGTAATGGGACCCTCGGCCTCTGGTTTCATACCACCAACAGATCACTACTCATCAGGTGCTGCTTCGATCTGCCGGTGGGAGCAGCACTACCCGACGATAATATGGTTCATTACAGACTAGCCAGTCTCCTCAAGAGCTGGGCTTTAATCACAATTCCGTCTGCTGCCTTGGATGTCTGCTCAACCTATTCCCTCTGGATATTATGGGAGAAGAACCTGCTGCAGTCGCTGCCATACGCCTCCTTAATGAATCTGGCCGGTGGATCTCGTCTGCCTATGGCTACTCATTGAGTCTAAATAGCTTAGATATTGCTGTAGTAACTGACTATTCCACTCCCAAACATTTATTTGAAAAGAATTTGACAACCGTTATCCCTAATCCGGATCAATGGATAGAGGGTGGGTCTCCGCTTTTTGGGTCTGTTGGCCTTTGTTCAAATGGATCCAAGGCAGACGGGGGGGTTGTAGCCGCCGTCTATTGCGAGAGGTTAAATTTAATTATAACCTGACGTCTACATGCTCACTGTAGTGTTTTACAAGCGGAGGTGGCGGCGATTTCAGAAGCTCAAATCTTGCTGGGATGGCATGCCATACTTGCTAGAGCTGCTAGCTGACCGTTGGATCATCGATCATCTCTCTCCAAAATAGGTAGCTTTTTATACCCTTCACGGATGTGATAGGGTATATTAAGTTTGTCATGTAGTTTGCAACGCACAGAAGGAAACATCTCCGACCATATAAACTATATTCTTGGTCAGTATGATGAGACGAGTCGAAAAAGCTTTGTCCGTCTGTCCGTTTGTTTCTATGCAAACTAGTCCCTCAGTTTTAAAGCTATCGAGCTGAAATTTTGTACAAAGCCTCCTTTCTATACACGCTATATATATGTCGGAACCAACGAAATCGGACCACTACGTCATATAGCTGCCATAGGAACAACCGGTTCAAAAATTCGTCTTTGTGAGAAAAACTTTTTTTTATTTCTAAAGATATCTTTTTCCAATTTCATACTACTCAATAATAGCTTTAGTCAAATCATAGTCCCGAATTTGGTTGAAATCGGACTACTCTATCGTATAGCCGTCATTGGAACGACCATTCCAAAAGCAAGTTTTTGTCAGAAATTTTTTTTTTATTTCTGAAGATATTTTTACCAAATTTCATATTATTCAAGCACATTGACTGCCAAACTACCTTCCTAAATTTGGTTGAATACGGCCTACTATTTCATATACCTCTGATCGGAACAGTGAAATCGGAACAAGTTTTACTACTAATTTCAAAGTGGCAAATGCACTATAAGTCACAACGAAGGTATGATACCTTGGCTTGGAAGGCTGATGAACTTGCCACACTGGGCTCTTCAAACGCGGAGGTACAGCGGAAGGAGGTAGAGGAGCTGTAAAGCGCGGATATTGCAAAACTCCAACGTTTTATTGATAGCTTTGGATAGTTTCAGCTGTTAGTAAGGGTAAGGCAGGATGTGTCCTGATGGTCTGGGAAAGTCTGCAGAGGCTTGCCCGTCTACCTCCTACATCAGTCCCAAAACCTTAACCTAAAACCTTTTATGTCCTTTTTCATGAACTACCAATTTCAGATCCTTTTCCGTATAAACCACTCATACGGTGGTCATGATATGATGTGATCAATAACTTTAGAACCTAAGCAGCTGTTGGTATTACACGATTTAAGTCGGCAACACGAAGAATGACTCAGACCTAAGCTATTGGCAGTATTTGATTACATTAACGAGTTCATTAATATGCGCGCAGGTATGCAATGCTTACAACGACTAAAGAGTTAAAAATTAGGTGATCGGGATGTCGCCTGTTTTCCACGTTGTTGCCATTGCTACTCGCACTCGGTACACCGTGAGGCAGGCAGTCATCTAGGTGTGCGGGTGAATATCAAATGGGGCTTGATAAACTTTAATCTTCGCGGTCTCGCACGTACATCGTCGCGGGTAAACAAATAAAAAATCTAAAACCTGGCGAAAGATGTAAGACCCTAGCTATGATCACAATAGACAATACGTTTACATTAGTTCTGATCGCGACATTAAATGGTGGTCATCTATGATTTATGTTTTTGTGTTTGGAGGCTCTCGATATAGTAAAATGAAAGGGAGAGCTTACTAAATCTTTCGAAATCACTTTCATTTTTTGAAATTATTAATTTTTTAATTTTAATAATTATTATTTTTTTTTTCACCTTTCTTTTGTAGACAAAGGGTATGTGTGTACATATATGGTTTTATGCGTAGTGTTTAGAGAGCGTTGATCCATAATTGGGTCCAGGTCAGAAGACTATTGATATGTCTTAACATATGGCGCTGTATTTTGAGTGTGCAGTGTTATTGGAATATGTAGATTTACTGACGACATTCGATTTAAACTGCATGATCGGAACATATTTCACTGCGGTTCCTTTATAGTCTTATTTTATTGCCTAATTACTTGTTTACTGCAAGAAATCCAGGGTTCCATAACCAGTTTTCTTGTGCACCCGTTTCTTACAATACATTTCTAATAAAGGTACCTGCATCCTCTTGTCTATTGCTCCCGTGGTCGTGACCATTATTCATATTCGAATATCCTTTTGAATATCAAACGGAAATCGGTGTTTGGTCTCGTACCAGAAAGCACCTCTTCAAAAGGAAGTCGTTTGTAATTAAAATGATGATGGTTCAAGAAGTTTACAGCATTTTCATTTTGATATTATCACGATTGTTGCCGAAACTTGTTGACTACACAATGCCAAAGTCGATATTGAATCACCTACCAGTTTGGGAGTTTCAACGTCTTACAGCGGCGACTGTCTTATTAGTACTTGTACTATTGTAGGGTGGCGGTCGGCAACAAAAAGGCAGGCATGCTTCATATATTGTCGGTAGCTTTCAAGTTCTGTATAAAAAGTCGTTAGCATGATTTATTTGTGGTAAGACAATCAATTTAAGTGGATAGGAATGTTTCTCGTCGATTTTGCTTTTCTATCGGCTCAGTAATGAGTCGTTGTGTTTTGTTGGTTTATGATATGAACTTTTACATTGTTTCCACTAATAGTTGAATTGTATCATGTGTATAACACTTTATCACATAATTTGAAACAAGATATTGAGAAATAAGAGCGTTTAGAAGAAGTCAACGACGATGTTTTTCCTTTATAGAGAAGAAAGCTGTTCGTTTGAAAATTCGTTTTAAATCTTCGCAGCTCATCGACTCTACCACTGACAAATTTTTACATATGTAGGCTTACACGGACTCACCGGCTCATGGTTGAAAATGTTATTAGAGCCCATGTTAAAAGCCATTTTTCGGTGAGTCGAGTGACCCACGATATTCGTTATTTGTATTTGCTTAAGTATACAGTAGATACTTCACATTGACGAAGGTTCTATTTCAAATTTTTGTCCCTAATGTTAAATTCGTGAGTAGACCATCACTGGGTCCGTTGTAGTACCCCCTGCATGCAGCAACCCGAGCCTATAACAATCGTCAAACCACTCAGAGCTGACAATGATGCAGTAGAGACGACCGACTTTATCATCCTTTTCCAGTTAGAGACGATCCCTTCTAGCATATAGGCAATGGAAGGGGTTGGAATCCAGTTTCGGCCAGATTTGACTACTCGTTAGCTGCATGACATGTAGTGCCACTACTCCATCTGGTGCTAACCTTATCCTACGTCGCAGCTTTAATAACCTATTTGCAAGCTGCTAGATAGTGGCGTAGATTGCTTCTCGCGAAGGGGGGGGGGGAGGGGGGTGTTGGCATGATTTTTCTCCTGACGATGGGGCAAACGAGGATAAATTTTAGTTAGACTTCATCATCATCGTGGCGCGACAGCCCGACGTCGGGCCTTAGCCGCCTCGATTGTTGCCCTCCAATTATCTAGGTCACGTGACCTCTTGGTCCTCTCCTCCCCTTGGAAGTTCAGTAGTTGTGAGGCGTCCGCATATACTAAGCTCTCCCAACGAGATCTCGATCGTCTTCGCAGTCTCGCTCCGTCGACTTGTCGTGCACTCACTACTTTCTTTGGTATGCGATCATCGTCCATTGGTTGGACATGCCCTACCCATTGAAGTCGTTGTATATTAGTTTGACGATTTTCGAAACTTTCAGCTAATCGTACAGTTCATACAACTCATGGTTGCACCAGATGCGCCATCCATCTCGATCGAAAACAGCCCCGAGAATTCGCCGCTGAACCTTGCGTTCGAGTTCGAATGTGCCAAGCATTTTGCCGGAGGCTTGAGTTGGGCTCCATAGCGCTGGTCGTCTGATGGTTTTGTACATTCGGAGCTTCGTGTTTCTGTGCACATGCTTCGATTTAATTATGGGGAGAACCGAGAAAAAAGTCTTATTAGCTAACTGTATCCGTCGCTTGATTTCGTCAGTTTCGTTGGCGTTCCTTAACAAGTTGTAATCCAGGTATATGAAGTCGGTAGCGAACTCGATGTTGAGGTTCCCCACATTGATGCTCGATTGTGCTGGTGTCCTTATCCTCAATTGCATCATTATTTCAGATTTACCTGCGTTAATACGTAGTCCAACTTCTTTTCCAGCGGTATCGAGCGTATGCATAAGTTCTTCTGCGTCGGCCAATCTTCGGGCTATGATGTTGATGACGCCGGCGTACGCTGCTAATTGTGTCGACTTGATGAGTAGCGTCTTGCTGTTGTCCATATTCATAGCCCGAATAGCGTATTCCAGTGCTAGGTTGTGTGTCGGCGCCAGTTCATCTCCCGGTTTCAGACCAGTGTGCGTTTCAAATAGATCAGTAAGTCTATTATGGATCTTGGCCTATGAGACGGAGTTTGTCGTCGTCATGTTTGTCGGTCGCACTAATTTTGCTGGTATCCCAAATTATGGCATGATGTTGCTCAGTACTCCACGATCGATACTGTCGTATGCCTGCTTGAAGTCGACAAAGATTTGGTATACGTCTGCGTTGTATTCCCAGCCCTTTTGAAGCATCAGTTTGACCGTAAAAAGCTGATCGGTTGTGGAGCGACCAGGTCTGAAACCGCCGTGACACTCGCCAAGGATTCGTTCTGCGCACGATTTTATTCTATTTTCTAGAATTTTCGTCAATATTTTATAGGACGTACAGATTGTGATATGCCCCTGTAATTCTCGCACCGCAGTTTATCTCCCTTTTTTTGAATAAGACAGATGATGCTTCTGCGCCAATCATCTGGGATCACCTCGTCCTCCCATATTCGCAGGAGTAATTGATGTATGGCATTAGCTAGACTCGTTCCATCGAATTTTAGCAGTTCAGCTGGAATCTCGTCAGCGTCCGGCGCTTTATTTCATTTTAGTGACCGCAACGCGAGACCAACTTCCTCTACTGTCGGGGGTTGTATAGGCGGGCCTAAATCGACAATATCGTCAAGAGCTTCTTGTGTCGGGATGGTAGATTCAGAAGCTCTTCAAAGTAAGAGGCAGATCGTTTGTTAATGCTATCGATTTCGCTGATGATGTTTTTATCCTTGTCCTTACAGGGGCTAGTCCTGGGTAGGTAGTCGTCCTTAATTGTATTTACTAGTTTGTACGCTTGTCTGGTGTTCTTTTCAGCTAAGTTTTCGTTTATATTCAGCAACTCCTCGTCAAAGTATTTACGGTTCTTACGTCTTATTATTCTATTCGATATTCGCCGTAGCTCGTCAAATTTTTTTTCTTTTGGCTCTGTTTGCTCGTTGAATCCATTGTCTATAGGCTTCGTTTTTCGCATCAAGTGAATTTTTTGCATTCTGCGTCGAACCAGTAATTTCGCGCTCGCCGGGCTTTATATCCCACGACCTTCTCCGTGACCTGTTTGATGGACCCCTTGAGTTCTTCCCAGAACCCATGGACGCCTGTGTTGCTGATGTTGTGTAGCATAGGTGATAGTCTCCTCAAGAGCGGCAGTCTACGCTACCGCCGTAGCTGCGAAGTTTATCAACTGCAAATATTTTGGGAGGGAGGAGGATTCTCGATTGGTGTACTGAAGAAATCCTACATCTGTAGGTCGTCTTCACCAAGTGATGATTTGAGTCGCAGTTTGCTCCTCGATAGAAGCGGACATCCATTACACTACACGCCCATCTCTTGCAAACAAAGACGTGGTCAATTTGGTTGACGGTACCTGTGTCTGGAGAATTCCAGGTCTGCTTGTGAATGCGTCGATGCATGAAACACGTAGAGCTTACGAGCAGATTCTTGCTGCAAGCTAAGTTGTAGTAGATAAGTCGCTGGCCGTTGTCGTTACATTTTTCATGGAGACTGCGGCTGCCAGTGGTCCCCCGGTGCCAACTTTCATTTCTGACTTTCGCATTAAAGTCTGTAATGGACGGTTTGGTGGGCATCCGAAGATGCCCATGGGGACGGACCCTAAGGTAGCTTAATTGACCTAGGTCTGCGAACATAGTTTGTTGAAGTTAGTTTCTTTTTAGCGTTCACACTGGTTATGCCAATCCCATATCCCATCTATCATTTGCATCGTAACGCAACGCAACACCTATTTTATGTTAGACAAATAAATGTATTATTTGTTAAGTAAGTATAAGTACGAATGTGCATGCACCCAATCCAGTACCATATTTTTATCCACCATACCGATCGGCCACGTTCACTTAACACTCACAACACATCAAAAGACGAAAAGCTTCACTCTACCTAACATAAATAAAATCCAATTGAACATTTATTTCACTCCAACTGCATTCTACACTACAATTTAGCGTAGGAATAGCGACATCAATCGTATATATGTCACACCATCTGTTCTTCATCTACTTTTCTATTCCCCATATTTAAACGATCTGATCTGATCATACTCCGATTCCGACAGACGGATAAATTATCAAACCTATTCACTGTTCATTTTTAAACTGCTCCGATTCCGACCTGAACTTAAAAGAATCAAATGATCAAACTGCTCCGATTCCGACCTGAACTTATATTAAAAGAATCGAATGATCAAACTGCTCCGATTCCGACCTGAACTTAAAAGAATCAAATGATCTAGGTTCGTTTTCTTGCTCCGAAACTGATCATTTTTCGACCTGATCATTTTTCGATTGCGGACCTAGGTCGACCTAGTTCGGTATACGAAGTAGGTTAAAAAGAGTAGGTTCGCGAATTGGCAACCATGACTACCTCAACGAGCTAAGCAGCGGCCTATTTTTGCTGTAGCTCAGTTCGGGAGAGTCGGCGGGGTTTTCACCGCTAGTTGCTCCGTCCTTTATGTACGAGTATTAACAAAAATACATAGGCCTGGGGAAAATAACACAAACAGGGGAAGTAAAAATGGGGAATGATAAAAGATGAGGCGATAAGGATGTAATGGTTGGCGGACGGCGCAGATTTCCTTGCGTTCGCATCAGGGTCCAGGCGTAATAGGACCCTCGGCCTCTGGTTTCGTACCACCGACAGATCCTTACTCATCAGGTGCTTCTATAGATCTGGCGGTGGAAGCAGCACTACCAGACCATAATATGGTTCATTACAGGTGGTTCATTACAAGTCTCCCAGCAGCATTTTGACGTCGTTTGTTGGAAGTGAGTCGAAGAGAGTCTCAAGGCGGGCGTAAAACTCGTCTTTTACTGCGTCTTCCATAATTTTAGTGGTGGCGTGCATATTGACGAGCCAGATGTTGAAGAATCGAGTCTTAATGCAAATCGCACACAGCCGTTCATTTATGGGTTTGAAGTCAATAATGTGCGGCTTGAGGCGATGGTTCACTATAAATGCTACTCCAAACTCCATGTGGCCCGATGGTTTGCCACTTCTGAAAGTTGTGTGCGATTTCTTGTATTGATATCGCTGCCAAGCCAATTTGTTTCCTGGACTGAAGTTAATGCTCAGTTCGTACTTTTTGACCAGTTGGAGCAGGGCCTTCTCGGCCCCGGTTTGCTCAGAGAGCGTACATTGATTGCACTTATTAAGTTTCCAATTTAGCAGAATTTCTAGATAAATCACGTGGGGGACAGAAATGTTGTAAAGGTTGTATTATCTTAACTTGCGGGCCGCATAAAAATCAGAGGCGAGCCGTATTTGACTGCGGGTCGGAGTTTGAAGACTCCTTGTCTAGAGTATAATTTACCATTGCATTGCATTGATTCGGCATTTTGACATTTTTTTGTATTATAATATTCAGTTGTCAAAATAACTAAGGAATTCTGAAAGAAGGAGCGTTAATCCACCTCTTCCCTATACTTCCGGACCCTCTATCATCGGGGACTTTTGAGCACATATTCAGGGAACTGTTCCCAACAATTGTGCAACATTTCAAAACTATATATGATTTGTTTTTCTTATTTTTCGTTTCTAGCCTGGACTACGTGTCTTTTTTGCCATTTCTGAGAATAAATATCTTTAACATACACCTGAAAACGGAGCGCTTAATGGGTCGTATGTGGAAATCTTCCGTCGAGAATCATTGTTTGAATTCCGTAGTCCGTAGTGATTTTATGCAAAATATGCGGATCTGGGCCCTATTCCACGAAACTTTGCAACTCCGAACTTTACTCATTGCCCTGAGCCCCTAGTGGGGCATAGCATGTCAACTATTCCATGTGACTTAGCTGACGTTTCGTTGGCATGAAAACGTCAGCTAAGCCACATGGAATAGATATGGTAATGGTCCGACGACACGACGCACGGGCCGTTGCACCACAGTGATAGAAGTGCAAAATGAAAATTTCGGTGTTGTTGTTGGAATAGGTCCCTGATATCACAGTCTAGGTAATTTATAGAGGGCTAGTTTCTCAGGTATACCCTAAATTTATATAGAAGGGCTGTTTTTCAAGGAGGTGCCCCCTCAAGTACCGAGACAGTTTAATGTGTTAGTACCATAAATTTACGTTTGCACACCTAAACCAGACGTTCCTATTGACCGAATTCTGTCGTTCGATACAATATAGGTCAGGACACTTTCTCCAGAGACTTTTATCTAGACCACGCTCCCACGATACAAAGACACGTCATAATGCGGATCAACAACTGAGGTTAAGTTAGAAACTCAATTCACGCCAATCATGATGTACGCCAACTGAATAATAGTTTGCAATAAAACATTCTAAGGTGCTCGTTTCCAATCTCGTATTACAACCTATAGAATTGTCTTGTTCTCTTTATAGGAAATTTAATATATTAACATTTTAACGACTTTTCCAATACATTAATGCAGCGCGCGAACTTCATACTTCATATATCAACCTGGCGTTTGCGTTTGTTACAAGTTGAGTTATTAGTTGTTCCAGCAATTGAACGCCTCATGTAAGGCTCACCAGTAATTACACCGGTAATTTGTACACGACTGCGTGCTACTCATTTGCACAGGGAAATAAAAACGAATAAACATAATCATGATTATAATATGACAGAGGAAAAAAAAAGTAGTGGAAAATTGTTGCAAAACTGTGAAATAGCGCATAAAAAGACAATAAATTGCAAATTACTGGGAGTTGGAATGCACTGTAACACAAAAGATGCGGAAAATGATAGAAATGTTGTTTACCGGTAGATTTCAGGCGGAAGACGGAAGAAAGGCTTCGTATGATGCGGTTGATGGTGGAGAGATTATTGTTAGTGTCCATTAGAAGATGAAAATTTTATAAATTCATTCATGATGGAATAGGGTATAGTCGGGTTTTGGACGATCACATCAGATTCATTTTTCTATCCGTTTTGCCATCCGTGCTGTTATCCTTTATCCATCGGCTTTGCTATCGGTTAGTCTTGCTATCCCTTCCCCAGCAGCTTTCCAAACTAGTCTAGTATCCATCTAGGAGTTTTAAATAGAAATAATTACCTCGGTTAATTTTTTTATGGTTTAATTCATAGTGGTCGGAGAATCTAAAAACAAGTTTGCGTAGAAAACATTTCGCGGAAGGTCCCAAAAAACGAAACAAGGATGGTAAAATTTTGTTTTATCCACTATAGACATGTTGGATGTCGTATCAATGGGGACACTAAGGATAATACTTTCCATTTTCATAGGCGAAAAGATGCTAAAAACAGCATTGTACTACAATGCATGTGAAACTTGGCACAAACAATCCTTCGATATATTCACTTATTCTAAAAGCAAGTTAATAACATATTGTACTGTATGGAGCATTTTCTTATTGTGTTCCTTGAACACCGGAAACTTGGTCCTTGCGGTCCATTTGTACTCCTTGATCACATGAAACTTATGGACTTGGTCAGTAGCGCATGAATTTTTTTTTTTTTTTGTTATCCTTGACCACATGAAACTTTCTCCTGACGATCCTAACCACATAAACCTTGGTCATGGCGATCCATTTGTACGCTTGTGCATGCAGCACATAATTATCAATGTGCACCACCACCCACCTGCTTACCAGCACAACTTGTGTAATCACACGAAACATTTTCCAGACGATGCCTTGCACACCCAGATGAATGGGACGGAAGATTGCACTATATTGCGATTGCGAGAGGGAGCAATTTGGCGTTTTATACGAAGAGCCCATTTAGAGCAAGTAAATATTGGCGGCGAGTGAAGTGTATAGAAATTGTATGTCATATGGAGATTTCATATGAAGCATTTTATATTTTAAGAAGAAGAAGAAAAAAATATGGTGGACGTGGTGGGAAATAGGCAACAGGTCGTCCCTTTTTTAAAGCAGGTTGTCCTTTTTAGGAAATTTGAGGTAGATAAGGATGCACATTCAGCGTGAGGAAGCCGAAGGAAAATGAAAGAAAAATGTGAGACAAATCGAAGGAACGACCGTTTTCATTTCAGGCAAGAGGCCGTCCTTTTTATGAGAGACCAGTGGAAACAACAGAAAACACATTGCATTGAGGAAATGTATAAAGTACATGCAACGACTGGATATATTTGCAGGAAGGACACCTTTTTCCCAAGTCGTCCTTTTTGGGGAATTCGGGCTTGGTAAGAATGCACCTTGACTGAAAAGGAGCACAACAGAAAAAATTTGAAGCAAATCGGATGTAGGATAATTGAAGTGGAAGGAAAAACATTTCTTCATACAAAGTCGTCCTTTTTTTGACCAGGTCGTCCTTTTTTTTGAAGTGTGAGCTGGATATGGATCCAAGTTGAGCGTAAAGAGACAGAACAAAAAAATTTCATTCAAACCGGACACACGGCAATTTTCATTTCAAGCAAGAGGTCGTCCTTTTTAGGAGAGACCATGGAAAAAAATTAATTGCATTGAGAACATGTGTAAAGTACATGCAATGTACTGGATATGTTTCCTCGAAGGACACCAGAATATCCTTTATTGTAAGCAGGTCGTCCTTTTTTTGGACTTTGGGCTCGGTGAACATGTAAGTTAAACGTGAAGGATCAAAAGGGAAATTTTTTAGGCAAATCGTATGTAGGGTTAGGGAGATAGAAGGGAAAACATGTCTCCATACAAAATGTATGGGAAAATTTAATTTCCCGGGAAAATTTCCAATTTTTAATGATGTAACGTTTCAAGTGGAGCGTAAAGAAACCGATTGCAAAAAATTTGAAGCAAATCGGGTAAAGGATAACGACGCCAACCCTGTACATACGTAAACGACTTTCTTTTATATAAAAGATTTATAGTATAAATTTCGGTAATTTCAATATTAACTCGTCTGTGGTCACTAGTTTGAACCTGCGAGAATGCTATAACAGCAAAATAATGAAAAAATATCATGGACAATATTATTCTCTCAAGTTTCGTATCAATCACATATTTAACGACAATACATGCACTTTAGTGCAATATAATTTTTCACATTTATTTGCTTCTCACACTCATCACTCCGTTGTGGATACTTCAAATTGGAAACAAATACATGTACCAGAAATAGTGCAAAAAATAATTATCATCCCCTTTTATACGAGTACGACACCCAACATGCTTTTAGTCAGTGAAACAAACTTTGAAACTAATTTTTCGTCCTTTTTTGGGACGCTCCCTAGAAAAAACTAGTTTTTAGACTACTCGAACACTACATACAAAAGTATTCAGCCATACGGTAATACGAAAGATCCAGGCGCCGAAAATTTAACGCTGCCCGACTCAAAAGCCCAGCTGTCGAACAACAGTATAACGAACATCGTGTGCTGAAAGCAGCTGAGATAAGTAGTCACCCAGGTACCCAGGTAGTGATTTTAACGGACACTGGGATGCTATCAAAAAAGCGTACATTGCTTGCGCAGATACTATCATTGGCACTAACCAGGATTGCCGGCATAAGCCTTGGATGTTCGACGCATCATGACAGTGGATTGTTGTAAGGAAACAGCTGAAGGCACGATTAGCTACAGCGACAGACAACAATTGAAGTAGCATAGAACTTCTTTACTGCCAGAAAGCTCGTGAAGTCCAGCGTACTATGCGAAGTCATAAAAGAGGATATACAAACTCTTTACTGACCTCGGCAGACGATTTAATGATTTGATTTCGATTTTCGACAGTGTGAACCGGGATGGTATGGTATGGTACGGAGGACTGCCGTAAGTAAACATAATACAGCACACTTAGACTAAAAAAATAGGTCCCTTGTGATACCCTAGTAAAAACATACCCCCAGTCGTCATCTAATGATTGAACCAACCAGAGCTTATCGCTAGACGAAGAAGTTGACCCACATCCGCACTAGCTAAGTCTCCCAGATGAGCATAAAAAGAGGACCCCAAAGTAGCTCTTCTTTTATGTGCCAAAGCTGGGCAATCGCAGAGAAGGTGAAAAGTACTCTCCTCCTCCTCCTCATCACCACAGCTTCTACAAAAATCGTGGTATCGAAGTCGGAGTCTTCTGGCGTGTTCGCCGATGGAGCAGTGACCACTGATGACTCCCACAACAAGGTTGATGTGGAGTTTCTTCATAGGAAGCAGTTTAGTGGATCGTTTAACATCCAGCTTAGGCCATATCAGTTTTGCTTTATGGCACGTATCTCCATTCAGCCATCTCGAATTGGCCTTGTTGATAGAGGTTACCTTTGTGCCATACTTACATGTATGGAGAGGTATAGCAATGTCTCGACATACTTGTAGGTTTCCATCGGCAGTTCCCCCTCTAGCAAGCTCGTCTGCTCTACAGTTGCCAATAAAGCCACTATGGCTATGGCCTGGTATCCAACACAGGGTTATGTTGAAGAAATTTCCCATTTCCATAAGGCATGTACGACAGTCTGCCACACACTTTGACGACACCAGGACGGATTCCAAGGATCGCACAGCGGCCTGACTGTCCGTGTAAATCGTAATATCTCTTGCAGATATGATATTTTGTCCGAGCCATATCATTGCCTCTTTTATTGCACGGATCTCCAACTGGAAAACATTACAGTAGTTTGGCAGGCGTAAAGACGTAGCAAGTCGAAGACACTCAGAGAAGACTGCGGCGCCCACCTCATCATCGGTTTTGGAGCCATCCGTGTAAATACACAGAGGATTTAGAGCCGTCGGGTCGACCATTTCCCATCGACTACAGGATGGAATAACGCATGTGTACACAGCAAATCTTTTTTCCAGTAAAGTTCAACTAGAAGAAATCTAGTAAAAATTTCCTACTGATAATCTAGTGAAAAATGTCGTATGCCCATAAATCTAGTGAAAATACCTAGAAGTAAATTTCCTGCCCAAAAATCAAGTGAAAATAACTAGAAGTACAGTTCGTCTTGTAAATTCGGCTGTTTTTCTAGTGCTCACCACTTTGTTTCTAGGAAAAAAATGTTTGCACCTAGAAAACTGGATAAATTCACTGTTAAAGCGGTGATGAAGGCAAGTCAGGCGTCATTATTGTCTTTGCGTGTGGAGGCAGAAGTTCATAAGGTGCAAAGTGAACTGTTTATTTTCTAAAAACACGCCATCCTATTCGCGATCGGTGGCCGTGTTCGTTCGGTCACCGCCCTACGATCTAGAGAATGGAGGTTCGATCCTCGACACGAACATAAAACTGCCTGTGGGTACTAATAGAACTCCCATCTCCCACTGTGCCCCGAGCTTGACAGTATAAAGACCTGCTAGCAACTGCACGTTCGAAAAGTAGATATCCTATCGAAACAACAGCAACAACATGTTGACGCACCCATGCCCCTCGAGGGGTCAAGGCAATTAACAACATTTCGAAAGCAACCTATCAAAATTACCCCAAAAACTTGGCTTCGAATAAAATGTTAGTTGTGGCCTTTCTGCATTAAAGCGACAAAATATACGTGAGGTACCACTGTCTACTCAGTTTCGTTTACTAAATTACCAGTGTTTATACCTGTGGTACTACTATCTACTCAGCTTTGTTTCCTAGATTACTAGTGTATTTCCTTTCGAGATGTTTGTCAAAACAACTGAAATACTAGTGAATTGAACTAGATTCTCAACGAGCTTCTGATAGAAAATCATTAAAAAGATTTCCTGATATTCTAGTGGTTACTTAATCACTAGATCTTTACTAGAATATCTAGGAGCTAAATTCTAGTTGTGTTTAACTAGAATCTAGTTGAAAAAAATTTACTGTGTAGTTTGCACTGAACCAGTGTTTTGAAATACAGTAGTCCGTGGAAGAGGGGATGTCAATATTGCTTAGGATTGCAGTATGACCGAAGTATGTGTCGGTCCATTGACCTGTTTCCCTTATGCGTATCGCCGTGTTGGTAGCGATCTGTTCACTTGCAATGTCCACAGGAAGGAGGTTTAGAATCATCTCCAAAGCCGCGGATGGGGTTGAGCGAAGAGCCCCAGTTATGGTCATACACGCCGCTCTCTGCACCTTTGCTAGGATGCTGCGGCTTGTCTCTGTACGTAGGGCAGTCGACCAGACAACCACCCCGTACAGCAATATGGGACGCAGGACCCAAACAAAAAGCCAATAGAGCATTTTTGGTTGCAGACCCCACTTCCTACCAATGGAATATTATGCCTCCAGTTTAGCTTTCTATCAAGTATAAGGCCTAGGAAACCCGCCTTATCCACGAAGGATAGTCTCAATCCCTCCAGTACAGATGGTTCAACAGGAGGAACCTGATGTTTCCTAGTGAAAAGAATAAACTCAGTTTTGCTCGGATTAACACTGAGACCACAGTTTTTGGTCCAGTTCACCAACATAGTGAGGGCATATTGTGTTACCTAACTCAGAGTATTTGGGAACTTTCCTGAGATGGCAATAGAGATGTCATCCGCGTATGCCGTCACTTTGCAGCCGACCTGCTCTAGGTCCAACAGGGATTTTGTATGAGCGGCTTTGGACAGGAGAGGCATCCCTGAAAACATTGTGGCTATTATTAAAGCAACCTACGATTGGGCCAAATGCCGCGCTTTGGTTAAAAGGTAAGGTGTCGGAGGAGGGGGGACTTTGAGATCCAGAGCAGAGTTCGGCAGAGGTGCATCCTCTCACCGATCCTATTGCTCTTAGTGATCGGCGATGTTTTGCATCCACCCCTATCCGGACTATCTAAGCAAGTGTTGCAATTCCTTGATATCGCTAGTTCGCATAAAAAAAAAAATTTTCAACGTCAGCATTATGTTTTTGCCCCAAAATACAACCTGTGCCAACCACCTGTATCAGGGTGGGATTGATCATTTAAAATTTTACTGCCGGTTCAATTTTTTTCCATTATGTATTTTATTCTTTAAAAACAACTGGAAGGTTGCCTTACAAAGTTTTTTCCTATCTATTATGTAAACATCACACCGATGCGAAAATTCGCTGCGGATATTTCCGTCAAAAATCTAACCACGGCGTCTAATCATTCACAAAGTGGTGAATTTTCGCATCCACGTAAAACGCCGTGGTCAAATTTTTGACGCTACGGATATTGCCGTAGCGAATTTTCGAATCAGTGTGTCACTTGAAGCGGACACTCCCCATAACCAGACAAAATTGTTGGTCCCGATGGTGTCCGGTTACGAGAACGTACACTGTATCTACGATTTGTGTAAACTGCATAAAAGGGAAATACACTCTGGGCTCCCCTCAAGAGAATTGCCGTTTTAGACAGTAAAGACACACATTTTTCGGGGCATTTTTCACAAACCATTCGGTTTTTTTTATCAGTGTTATTTTTGGGACAATTATCATTTTTTTTTTATCCCGTCTCATATACGAGTATTAATATAATGGACGGGCATATTAGTCCGATGCATGCTGAGCACCTGTCCGTTCGTCCGTTGGGACACTTCCCGTGATCCGATCTTAACCGAATTCGGTATGTAGCGAAGCTACGTTGGGTGACCCCCCACGGTGCGGTGGCAGCAATTCCGGTTACCGACTGTTGTGTTCAAACAGAGTTCCTCGCCTCATCCTTTTCCAAGATCCTTTCTCCAGGCATATCTCGTAGTTCGATTTCAACCAAATTTGATGCAAAGCTTCTTGAGGCTGGTTTCGAGTTTTGAGGCTGTTGCAGGTGCACGTCAGGACAACAGGACCTTCTTGGTAAGAAAGTGATACCTAGACAAGATGGATATTATATGAATGGGGATGATTTCACCTGACGACTAGATTGCACTAGACTATTATTTAAGGCCATTTGAGTTCTTTGAACTGGAAATAAGGACATTCTTGGCAAAAAAAGTGATATCTAGGCATGATAGATTCCACATGACTGATGGTGTTGAGGCGGATTCACCAGACTATTGTTGAAGGCATTTTGAGTCCTTTTTTCCGCAATGAATTGAAATCTATGCAAAATGGGTATCATATGACTGGGGGTTATGAGGCTACTGAGGCTGATTGCCTCACTAAAAATAGACCAGTTAAGAAGATTCCTGGGAATGATTGACATTGACAACCAATCTCCAATCTGAACAGACATCAGGGTATAGCACAATAGACCTTCGGGTTTCCGTGCTTGGTAGTCCTCGGGTCAACTTCCCTCTTCTAATCTATCTATCTACTGTTGATGGAATTTTCGTTGTTCACGAAAACAACACCTTGGGCATGAATTGAAACAGAAACCGAACTTAACAAATACTTAACGGTAATTTCTGGTTCGGGGGTGATTATACCAATCCTCTGGACATAAAGGACATATAGGATATAAACGACTTAACGGACGTTAAGAGCCGAAAGGACATAGTTTTTCGAAGGCAACCCAAAGTCATGTCAAAAAACATTTATACACCGATCCGCACCTAAGGAATTAGTTCTTTGGGGACAACATTTTTGAAAGCAAATCATAGACGACCTGAAAGCATGGGACGGGCCTAAAGTCTCCAAGAATATCATCGCTCTTTTTGTGTCAATAGTTTGGATAGAATTCATCCTGGTGGGATGATTTTTATTTTCAGATTGTAAGAATTTTACACGACCAATCACCCCAAAAATGATGCAATGTTTCAAGTTTTTTTTTGCACAATTGGAACATTCCTACTTGACCGGGCGAAGCATAGTGGTGCCAGTCGTTTATCGTTGCCGGGAAAGGTTGATATTGAATTCTTCATTGAAGAAAATTGCTGGGAAAGTTGAAACATATTGAATTTTTCAGAATTATGAAATGTGAGCAATAAAAACTATTCTTGATGTCTCCCCCTACTGGACCAAACGCCTCATAAAACATTGTAATTGGGGGAACAAGTTAATTATTTTCGTGACTAGAAAGCTAGAAAGAGGATGGCAAAGGAATGTTTTCTTATATGTAGTTCGAATTTACGTATGTGTAGTGAGGCTTTCGAATTCGTTGTGACCAATTTTTTTTCATATGGGAGTCCAAAAGTATAGGGTGACCAGATAAGAACGATAGGAAAAGAGATTTGAATAAAACAACAACGGTGTGAGATATCAAATCGATTCTAGCTTTATTGTGAAGCTATTGAACATTCATGCCATTACGTATGGAATAGCATGTAATTCAAATGGCCGCCTCGGCTGCGCTGGCAGCGCTTCAAGCGGTCGGTCCAACTTTTGATGACACGGTTCAATAACTGCGGCGTTATTCCGGCAACAGTGTCTCGAATATAGGCCTCGGGCTCGTCCAAAGTGGTTGGTTGGAAAATAATCGAGGGGTGTGAAGTCGCATGATCGCGTCGGCCAACTGATGAATGCGCACCGTGAGATGACCCAGTCGCCAAATTTCTTCTTCACAACTTCGAGCGCTGCGGCGCTTATACGGCATGTAGCGCCCCGTCTTGTCGGAACCACAGCTCGGATATATGGATGACGTCGAGCTCTGGCCACAGAAAGTCAGTTAACATTCTATAACGAGTACCATTGACTGTAACGGTGTCTCCTTCTTCATTTCGAAAGAAATAAGGTTCGATGATGCCGCCGCCGTGCCATAAACTACACTAGACAGTTAATCTTTGTGGACCCAATGATGCTTGGTTGAATACTTGTGGATTGTGGTCGCTCCAATAACGACAACTTTTTGCTTGTTGGCATAATCGCTGAGACAAAATAGGCCTCGTTCGAGAAGATAATTTTTTGGGCAAAACCGGATATTCGGTCAACATTTGCAGCGCCCGGTTAGTGAACTCACGGCATTGTCTATGGTCGTCCGGCTTCAATTATTGCGTCAGCATAATTTCATACGGATGTAGGCCCAAATCCAACCGTAAAATAAGCCGGGTTGACGACTCTCTGGCGATGCCCAATTCAGCTGATCAGCGCCGAATCGACATTTCTGGGTCTTCATCGACACTGGCCGCTAAGGCGACTATGTTTTCTTCACTTCGCACCAATCTCTGTTTGGTTGGTCTAAAATAGTGAACTTACGCTCAAACTTTTTTACGGTGCGACGAATTTCCCGCTCACTGAAGTCATGATGACGGCCGAACTCACGACGAAATTCACGTTGCGTATTTACGACTGAGCCGGAATTTTGATAATATTTTTTAATAATTTTCAAACGCTCGAGAAGCGATAAACGACGCATGACGAAATGCCAAACCCTACTAAATATTTTGACAGCCGAATGTCAATGGTAACTTTGACAGCTGCTGAAACATAACAATTGGAAAAACTATCATTAGTATCTAGTCACCCTATAGTTCGTATTAACCGAGGGATTTCGCTATAACAAAGGCATTGTAGAGAATCAAGGCTTTTTTTCTAGGAGCCCCATTTTTAGTTCGCTATAACCAGGAGTTCGTTATATCCGAGTTCGTTATACCGAGTGTTTCCTGTATTCCCCAAAATTTACTCGAGTGAAAGTTTTCATAGCCGATTGATTCTCTGTATTCAGTTTTAAATCGTTTAAATAGGTAGTACAGACGGTATTCTCCCGGCACACAGTGGCCAAAAATTCAAAAAAGTTGGCCAAAAATAGAAAACATTTATACATTAAATTTAAAATCTGTACTCAGGAATTTTTGGGGTCGCTGATTGCGAATCTGAACTCAAAATTGTATGAAACAAAACAGGGGGTCTAAAATGGTAAAACTGTTTTCTATAAATACATTCAATATTATTGAAAGTTACTGTCTGGGGGTTTCCGAGGTCGCTGATAAGGAATCTAAAATGAAAATTGTTAAAATCAAAGCAGCGAATCCAGAATGGCAACACTGTTTTCAAAAAATACATTCGATCTCCTTGAAAGTTATTATTTGAGAGCTTTTGGGATCGCTGACTGCGAATCTGAATTCGAAATTGCGAAAAAAATAAAATACCGGATACAGAATGGTAACTCTATATTCAATAAATACGTTGAATCTTACTGAAAGTTAATAGTCAGTGGTTTTTGGCCCTGCTTATTACGAATCTGAAATCAAAATTGTAAAGAAAAAACAAAACAGCGGATCCAGAATAGGAACACTGTTTTTGATAAATATGTTAAATTATGTTAAAAGTTTCTATCCGGGGGTTTTTGAAACAAAATTACTTGAAAAAAAATTCTTATAAAAAAAGTGTTGCCTTTCTGGATCTCCGGTTTCGTTTTTAAAAAGTTTGACTTCAAATTCGAAATCAGCGACCCCAAAAACCCCCGGATATTAGCTTTCAGCATGATTGAACGCGTTTATGAGAAACAGTGTTGCCATTTTGCGCTCGCCATTTTTTTATAATTTCAACATCAGATTCGCAATCAGTGACCCTAAAAACCCCCAGGTAACGAGTTTCAACCTAATATGATAATAATAGGAGACTTTAATTCGTTGTTTTTTTTTGTGATTTTGCCCCACTGGACAAGGAAGGGTTATCCACTAAAGTCCTTCTAAACCTCTTACGGGCAGTTGCGGTCAGCTAGATTTTGAATATGTCCAAGGTAAGGCTATAAGCTAAAGAGCTCAGGTTGAATCAGAGTGGAACCTCGTGGAACTTTTTTCAAAGCCTTTCTAAAAATTGAATTCACTTAAAATAAGCTAATTTCTTAAGGTTACATGCATATATCGTTCTCATCACTCATTCATGACATGATTACTCATTTTTTAGAGAAACCAATAATACAAATCACGAGGAGAATTTCACATTTTGGAGGATGTAAATTCAATGAGTTTTACAGATAATACACCAGTTTGAAGTTACCCTAATTTTTCGACTCGTTTAAAGATTTTTTCCTGTGCGAACGAAGGTCAACTTTGAACTAGTGTACAAACGACATGGGAAGATATACGTATAATGGCGAACTGATGCTTGGACAACAACGGAAATCAAAAACCCCATTTAGGAAAAAAAATAAAATAAAAAAGTTCACTGTTCGACTTTTGGCGAGCTTTTTGGGATTTTTGGCCACTGTGCGGCGGATGTACTCGTACACAAAACGTCTGATATTGTGAGTCCATTGATCGCAACCATCTTCAGGACCTATTTAGAGCTGATATGTGGTCTTCATCCCTAAGACGAAAAAGTGCTAATATACACGTTCAAAGCACCTCAGTATCAAAAGCTTATCCTCGACTCTTCTTACTAGAGGGTTAAACATTACTAGAAATATACTTATGCAGTAGCATACCACCAAACTTCCTTCCTAATTTACACATTGGCTGCGATTAACGAAATTAACCCCAGGTGGCTCAATTAACACTTGTCACTTGACAAGCCAGATGCTACCAACGATGGTTATCGGTCATCCCTCATGACCTTTTCGTTGAAGAGACAACATATTGGTTTTGTGGTGGATGTCAAATTTGATCATCGGCTAATTTCTGAGCATGCTAGATAGAACTAGAGACAAGCCGATTTGTGGTATCGCTACCCTACGCATATTTTACCCTTGGAAGAGTCCCCATCGTTCCGATCAACTGCAACTTCTTTTTGTTCACGTCAAATTGCATGGCATGGGAATTTATGATAAAAATGTGGCCAATGCTGCATAACCTTTCCCCTCGATTGATTTATCGCCTACAGTAACAGTGAAGTGTTGCATGTAGTTGCATACGCGGAAGATCTCCACATGAAGTGCGTAGACCGTCTGCATTTGTCCGCAATTCAAATAGGATGTTGTTCGGTGTCTTATAAGTTGCAGTTTGGAATCTCTCAAATCATCTCACCATATCATAAGATAAGCGTTCGCAACGTCTGCCAGTGTTATTGTAGGCTCATAGGTTGAGAAGGGATACTGAGGAATAAAATTATGATGGGCCGATTTACTAACTAGTGAGCGCTATCTGGAGATCAGATGCGATCTAACAACATTAACAACTTATTGCGGTTTGAGCTGCATTAACATTTATAACTTAGTATACGACTACCATGTTAACAAGTCGACGCGGCTGGGCTACTGCAGAAACTAGGCCACAATGTCTGGCTCTTCATCGCTGATGAAGAATAGGTAATGTATGTTTAATTGTTAGACAAAGTCCAAGCATTTTTTTACTTTCTGCTGCCCGGTTTTCTTGTTCGTACAAGATCTAGATATAAAGTCATTTATTTATGCGTTGTTTGCATGACAACAAAAATAAGTAGTACATACGTAATCTGTTCGCAGTGATTCCTTTAATAGAAATATAATGGAAAAAATGTGAATACCTGAAGCGATTCTTCGTTAAGTAGTGAATTACATTAACAATATAGTGGATTCGATTATGACTAGAAGTCATGCAAAATGACGAGATTGCCTGGGGGCTCATGCGAGTTCAATATGTAGATTCTTGCATGTAGGACTGCTAATATAATGGATAACATTGAGTGGTGGAATTATTAATATGTGTCTCAACAATTGAATTGTTTCCCGTCCCAAGTCATCCATAAGTTATCAGCATTCAGAGGCTTTTGCATTTTTCATATTAGATTGAATTCAAACTGATAATAAATTGAGGAAAGGACGAGTTTTTGTTGCCGCTGGAAACACACCATGTACTCGTACACTATTACAAGCCACGACCGTTCACTTGTACGGGGGTTTATGTTATGCGATTATTAAAATCTTAATCATTTTCATATGTTTTTGGGTCGTTTATTTAGTAGTCCGGATGACGCAACGGTTAGCACGTTCGCCTTCTATGCACTGGGTTCCGGTTCGATTCCTACTGAATGCGGTAGTTTTCGACAAAGACGGGGATTTACGTGTCGGACTATGAGCCCACTCAGCTGTTAAATGAGTACCCATTAATGGGGTAAATAACTCGGTTGAGCATGTTGCTGATCACACACCTCTGCACAAGGCATACCGTCATAATCTAGAAAATGAGATGATGCTAACTTTTCTCGCCATGGTTCAATTTGGACTGTTGCACCAGTTATTTATTTTATTTCTACACTTGCGAGCACAAATACCGAATCAAACCGAAAGCACGTGTATTTGTATGCATATTTTGAAAAGTACATTATGTATCCCTACAAATCGTATATCATTTGAAAACTTGAAATCTTAGCTTTACATTAATACCATTTTTAACAATATTTGAAGATGGATTTTAGAGTGGGGCTTGAAATCAAAAAGTAAAATAGGAAAAATGAGGATGTTAGAAAATGGAGTGGGGTCAGATTTTTGTTAAATAAAACAAAAAAATTTGAAAAAAATAACAAAATTATTTATTTATTAATAACTGGTATTACCACCTCTTGCACTAATCACAGCTTATAATCGATTTTTATTTGACATTATTAATTTTTTAATGGTATCTTGAGGAATTTCGCTCCATTAAGGCCTCCATCAATTCATCGATAGTCGAAGGCGCAGGATCTCTGTGTCGGACTCTTCTTTTCAGCTCGTCCCACAAGTGCTCAATTTGATTTAAGTCTGGACTGCGTGTAGGCCAGTCAATTGTCGCAATATTAGCTTCGTTCAGGAACTGCTGTGCTTGACGCGATGTGTGACATCGTACATTGTCGTACATTAAAGTAAAGTTGTCGCCAAAAGATGCTGGGTAGGGAACAACATGGCCACGTAGAATACCGATAATATACCATTCGGCTGTCAGTCCTCCTCCTCGGCCTCCATAGGACACGAATACAATTTCCGTTTTTGAATCCACAGAGATACCGGCACACACCATACACGAACCGCCCCCGTATGCTAACGTTTCTGTAATACAGCATTGCGCAAATCGCTCACCTGGACGCCTGTATACCCGACCTCTTCTATCACTGCCATGTAGACACACTCTGGTCTCATCGGTGAACAATACGGACCGCCATTGCTCGAGGATCCAATTTAAGTGATTCCTGGCAAACGTGAGTCGCGCTTGTCGGTGATGTGGGTTCAATTTTGGGCCTGTGGCGAGCCGTCTCGGAGTCAAATTTGCTTCCTTTGGTCGTCCCCTCACTGTCCACTCGCTTCTAGCTACTCCGCGAACGTCCCTCAGATTCTGCTGCACGTCAATTCCCGTGAGGTGCCGATTTCGTAGCATACTTGTCACAATAAAACGATCGTCTCTAGGGGAAGTGCACCTAGAGCGGTCGGGTCGGGGTCTCTAATTGTAGCTACCTTCCTCTCGAAACCTGTTATACATTCTTGACACAGTAGACTGACTCATTCCGAGCTGACAAGCGACTGTTCTCCGAGTAAGCCGTTCCGATAATAGGGCGACATCTTGAGCCGCTTGCTGAGGCGTGGTACTCATGAATGACAAAATTACCTTCCAGGTTGAACTGACCATTGAAAAGATTCGGATTTAAAAATTTCTTTATTTACTAATTTTGACAATGTCTTTATCTGATTACATAACTTAAATCTATTTAACCATAACTTATTGAACTACAGGCGACTATATACTCGTACTCGTATATTTGGTCTGCCAATTACCGCAATAAACTTATAAAAATTGTAAAATCAATCTTAATGAGGAAACTTAACGTGTAGAAATTATAATTGTTAAAATATTGTTTCTTATCTTATGTGTGTAACAGGCTTGCATCCGGCGTAAATCATGACATTTTTGTATGGATCTTACAAACTAACTAATGTCTATCTTAATCTACTTAACGTAAATTATATACAAATAACAGCAAATATTAAAGCTGCTCGTCTCAGCCTCTCGATTCCGATGGCTTGGAGTCATAATCGTAGAGAGTGTCGAAGAACTCGGTGTTACGTTCGTTGATTATTGCTGCCGGCTGAATGTAGTTCATGATCTCGTTCGTGAATTCATCGCTGCAAATGCTTTTGACCACGTCACTTGGATGGCCCTTAGCATTCGTGAAGGTACAAGGTAATTTTGGGTCACTGATTCCGAATTCGAACTCAAAAAAGAAAAAAAAATTGGGGTTGCCCTCCCCAGAATGGACACCCTGTTTTCGTGAGGAAATACTTCTTCAATCGGGCTGATTCGAACTACAAGGTAATTTTGGGTCGCTGATTCCGAATCTGAAGTCAAAAAAGAAAAAAAAATTGGGGTTGTCCACCTCAGAATGGCCACCCTGTTTTCGTTGGAAAATACTCGTCCGATCGGGCTGGTTCGAACTATAAAGTACAATAATTTTGGGTCGCTGATTCCGAATCTGAAGTCAAAAAATAAA
Source organism: Chloromyia formosa (assembly GCA_964017055.1). Classification (NCBI taxonomy): domain Eukaryota; kingdom Metazoa; phylum Arthropoda; class Insecta; order Diptera; family Stratiomyidae; genus Chloromyia; species Chloromyia formosa. The sequence goes on from OZ024814.1 coordinate 97,578,149, forward strand.
AAAAAAATTTGGGGTTGCCCACCCAAGAATAGCCACCCTGTTCTCTAGTACATTCCCCTCTTTCAGTCGTGTTGGAGTCGCGTTGCATCAGTGGATGAAGCCCCTAACTGTGCCCTGTGTGGTACTGCTTCATGGTCATTGTGAAATTTGGTAGAAAACTGATAAAACTGAACGATAAACTGTGTAATCTGCGCAGATTATCGTTGCAAAACAGGATCCGAATGCACAGATCTTAGATTTGCGTAAAAATCTACCAAAACTGTGCAGTTCACACGTATTATCATTCAGACATGATGTCACACGTGATAAACTGGGCGATAAACTGAAGGTGTGTAGTCCCTTATAACGCAAAGCGATTCTAGAGTAAATATATGCGAATCGGATTAATCCATTTCACAATAATGGGGTACGCCCGCCGACCTAGGTTTTCGAACCTATATCATGTATCGTACCGAATCACGTCTTATCCGATCCGCAAAATTAGCGGATCATACCATAAATAGTACCCTGTGATGACCCCCACCACTCCGCCAATGTGAAATCTAGTTGACCACAGCAGCAGCTGAAGGCAAAATTAGCTACAGCGACAGACAACAGTCCAAGTTGCATCGAGCTTCTTTACCATCAGAAAGCTCGTGAAGTTCAGCGTAGTGTTCGATGCGACAAAAGAGAATATGCCAACTGTAACGGACGATCTGGTGGGCATCCGGAGATGCTCCTGTGGGGACGGAGCCTTAGGTAGCATAATGACCGTGAAGGTCGGTTCCGTGCCATCTGGCGAAGCAAAAAGGACCCTTCAACAAGCTAAGCAGCGGCCTATGTTTGCTGTAGCTCAGTTCGGGAGATGTGGGCGAGGTTTTCGCCGCTCGTTGCCCCTATCCTTTACGTATTAAGGGCACCGAAGATGGGAAAAATGAAAAAAATCAATTTTTTTACTAGCCCAAAAAATTCTTCTTTCTTTTCTGAACATTTTGGTATGACTATTATGAGGGTTGACTTCATAAAAGCCTTTAAAAAATTAATTAATATCTTTCGGTGCCGGAACATTGCTCAAGGTATTACTCGTTTTTTGATAGTGGACTAGAGAAAAAAATTGAAAACGAGGCGCAAATATGGATCCAAAAATACGGTTTTGTCCGTCGGAAGGTTTTTTGCGACTGTTGGCTCGTATCGATTCGTTATCAGAAATCGATATTTTAGAGATAAAATGAAGTTTCCATGTGCGCCAAAAGCGAAAATCGGTGTTGAAAGCAAAACGCTCGTCCTGAAAAGTCCTAAGAAGGACCCCTTTGGGTTCCTTCTTAGTCCTTCCACCGTTTTGCATCCCCACAAGCCGGTTTTTTCAACCGTGACCCGGTCGATTCTTAACAAATCGGTTTTGAGTACTCGGTCGGTTTTTTTAGGGAATCGGTTTTTTATTGAGTCGGTTTCAACCCGGTTTTCTTAACTATGAGCCGGTTTTTTTAATAATCCGGTTAACCGTTAGCAAAACCGGTTTTCATAAGATGGCGGCAAATATCACCTTTTACATAAACGTATGGAGTCGGAGAACTTTGTAATTCGAAGTGGAGTTCGGCAGAGGTGCATTTTCTCACCGATGTTTTTCCGCATAGTGACAGAGGAATTCGAATGAACTTTAAAATCTTATCTACAACATCTTGACTACGCTGACGACATTTGCCTACTCTTTCACAAAATCATGGATCTGAGCGAAATGGCTCTCAAGAAGAAGGCGAGCACGGTTGGGATAATGATTAACACCAAAAAACCAAGGTTCGTATCCCGCCTTTGCGAAGAAATCTTACTCGTCCTATTGGCACCAATATTAATGGACAGCCTCTGGAGAAGGTGGACTAGTTCGTCTACCTAGGTAGCATTGTTGCCGAAAATTGTGGTACGGAATAGGATATCGCTCGTTACTACTACTAGTTGCCCTAACCCCTAGTGGAGCAGCGCCCCTAGTACGCAGTCGAAAATGCTAATCTTTTTTTGAAAATAAAAGTGGAATGTACCATTGCTAAGTTGTCAACAAGACCAGTTAGCAATGATCCCCACCCAAAAATTTCGCAGCCTATGCCAAATCACTTAGTGCTTGAGCTGGTTTCGATGTGATTTGGCTTAGGTTGAGGAATTTGCTAAGTGGTCTTGTTGACTACTTAGCAATGGTACACTCCAATTTTATTCTTAAAAAAAAATAAAAAATGCGCTTATGCGTGACAAATGGGAAATGAGTTTCACACAGTGAAAATGCTAATAGGTCACATATTGCAGAAGGGTAATAACTGCATTAGTCATGATATGACCTGCTCATCTTGCAGACCTAGGTGTGCGAACCTAGTTTCTTGAAGTTAGTTTCTAGTTTCTTTTTAGCGTTCACACTGGTATAGCCCCTTAATTCCCAATCCCATATCCTATCATCTTGTATCGTAACGCAACGCAACACCTATTTTATGTTAGACAAATAATACATATAAGTAAGTATAAGTACGAATGTGCATGCACCCAATCCAGTACCATATTCTTATCCACCATACCGATCGGCCACGGTCACTCAACACTCACAACACAACAAAAGACGAAAAACTTCACTCTACCTAACATAAATAAAATCCAATTGAACATTTATTCCATTCCAACTCCATTCTACACTACAGCAATAGCAATAGCGACATCAATCGTATATACATATGTCACACCATCTGTTCTTCATCTACTTTTCTATTCCCCATATTTAAACGATCTGATCTGATCATACTCCGATTCCGACAGACGGATCTATTATCAAACATTCACTGTTCATTTTTAAACTGCTCCGATTCCGACCTGAACTTAAAAGAATCAAATGATCAAACTGCTCCGATTCCGACCTGAACTAAAAGAATCAAATGATCTAGGTTCGTTATCTTGCTCCGAAATTGATCATTTTTCGACCTAATCATTTTTCGATTGCGGACCTAGGTCGACCTAGTTCGGTATACGGAGTAGGTTAAAAACAGTAGGTTCGCGAATTGGCAGCCATGACTAAACTGCATTGCTGGACAGGCCATGCCGATCAGGGTGACGTCCTAGAAACTCATGGCGCCGATCTATGGCGGATGAGTGTGCGTCGCTGGGTAAGTCGTGGGGGCTGATGCGTCCCATTGCCCAGAATCGAGTACGATGGCGTGCAGGAGTAGTTAAGGCGCTGTGTCGCATTAGGCGTTAAGTAAAAGTTATAATAGACGGGGTAATTATCACAGTCATACGTCCGTATTCAATCACTTGCTAGACTGCATGAAGCGCGTTAGCCGTCATCATTGCGCACGCTATTCTTCTAAATGCGGTATGTATGACTACCACTCGACCGCAATCAACAAGTATTTTTGTACTCGTATAGGAGGAAAATGTTGATTTATATTTAGGTTTTATCTGCGATTTATGTCCTACTAGATATTCAGTTTCAGCATTTTTTGACGAGTGTGTTCGGCTCACGAAGTAGACTAATTGACTAAGTCAATGTGGAAGTTGAGACCGAATCTATTTGGCTATTTGAAAAAGAGCGACAATAATTATTTAGAAAAAATCCGGTCGAGTGGACTTGGGACCCATAGAAGAGCGCTAAAATAAATTTGACTGGACAGTCATTGGGAGTTATAGTCAAAGGGATGTGCCGCACCAAACGCATTTGTGGAGTGCACGCCACTGCAGTAGCAATTGTGATCTTAGGGCATCTTGAACTTTTTTCCTCCAAATATTAACTACCTGTACAACCTCAACATCTAAGCCAATCCAAACACTTAACGTCTTACATACAATTAACATTTTTCTTCAGCTTCTTCTACTCCTTGTGTAAATGCCGAACGACAGATGTTTCATTAATTCGAGCTGAAAAGTAATTATGCGTGATCGCACATCGTGGCCTTCTAATATATTCATGTACATTGTACAAGCATTCCACTACTAGGATTAGCCTTCTGGTCTAACTCGTAGCAACCTTTGAATGTTGGAATGATATCGTGGATTGTGGTGATGGATGCTAACGATTAGAAAACCTTCTCTATTCCACCGCGAAGATAGTCGCTTACAGTAGGTGTGAATGTGACTTTAATTGAATTCTTTGACGCACCTTTAACTTTTTCAATTCGTGGGGTAGTGGGTTTCTAATATTTCCAGATCACGAACTCCATAAAGTGGTTAATAAACGTTAATGAAGATATATACATTAAATTTTGGGCGTATTGCTTGCTCGGAGGTTAACAATGCATATCAGCTTCACCTGAATTTTATGTGCATGCATTCTGGCGAATTTTAGAAAGTCTACTAAAGAAAAGTTGATCGTCAGTTGCTTCTTGGCACAATATAATTTTTAAATTGAACTTATTTTTCGGCGAAATATGTAGTATACCATAATACAATAAAAATCAGAGTAGCATTGCTAGTAGCCTAACCGACAACTCGTTACACTATTCGGACGCACCGCGACCGCACCGTAAAGGTAAGCTGCACAACCTATTTCAATCGTCACTCGAGATACTCGCATGCCCACAGCCTGCATAAATACCTTTCCGGTCGCGGTGCACACGTATGTATGCTAGTGGATACTTAGCAGCGGCGGTGAGTGTTTTATAATGTTAGTTTTAGTACTTCTTAAGATCATTATCTGGACGCATGGGACAGATTATTCGAATATCGTTTTACATTTCTCGGCGGACATTAAAATTATGTTTAACCGTGCACCCAAATAAGTTACTACGCTCAAGATAATATGCAGATTGTTACACATACTAGTATAACATGCATACACCATGCAGGTATCTCTACCTGAGTGAGTAGTATCTGAACGCGGCGCGGCGTATGGCTTGTACGTTGGATGGCAAAGACGGGGGAATAAAACCGGGGACGAAATGACTTCTTTTTAAAAATTATTTCCCAAATAGGATCCAACTGACTAATAGGACTGGTAATGAAGGCAATTAATTTTCTTTCACTTGTGTCTTTTATGGTGGTGTCTTATCATTTGAATATCTCTTAGCTCTCTTCTCTGTTATTCTACGTGAATGTGGTATTAAGAAAAATGTTTGAATTTGTTTTGTTGGAGGAAAGGCAAATAAATATGTACGTATGTACATATGCACATTATATAAAAAAAAAAGTTAAAACACCAGATCGATGCAAATTAATTGTATTTTGTTAGGAATGAATATTTGGCGTTAGGAACAAAATCTACCTAAATCGAAATCCACCGATTCAAAATCCACCAGTTCAAAATCACAAAATTTTTGTATTGAAAAGTTCCAGTGCGAAACCAGTCTTATATCATGTTCCCACTATACTGTCAAAATACTTAATTTAAGCGTCACATGTATCTGGCGGTTTCAGATACAACACATATAGGGGAACATGATGCATTATGCCCTGTAGGTTCATACTACCAAAAGTGGAAATTAAGGTAAAGGTGAACCCCCGAAATTGTGAAAAATGACCTTAAATTGTACTTCATGAAAAATTTTGGAGTTTAATATGGACATGGCTCATGGAGGATTTTTTGCGAAGGTATCGACGGATCGAGTGAGACCTCTTGACTGCGGAAGATCCTATCGACGAATCCTTTCATGCCCAGCTATATACTGAAACCGGATGCGTCCTGGACAGCGAGACTCTGGGAATCTTACTTGACACGCATTTTCCGGGTAGTTCATCGGATACCACTCACTACACCCACGCTTTTGAAAACGGGATAGTTTCCGGAATCTCCGGTTCCATAATTTCGAAGGAAAAAGTTCTCTGGGCGATATCCAGCTTCGAGCCGTTTAAGTCCGCTGGGCCTGATGGTATCATTCCGGCAGATATACAACATGCTTCGGACCTTGTTGCTCCTTGGATCGAAGCTATTTTCAAGGCATGTCTGGACCTAATCTATTTTACATTCCCCAAATATGGACGGAGGTGACTGTGGTCTTTATTCCCAAGACGGGGAAGAGCTCCCACGTTCGTCCAAAAGACTTTAGACCCATTAGCTTATCGGCGGTTCTTCTGAAAATTCTGGAGAGACTGAAGATGCTGGAGGGTGCCTTTAATAATGTCTATCCGGAGGCAATTACGGGCGCTCTCTTAGAGCTTGGCGTAGACCCTTACCTGGTTGGATTAATTCACCTGATGTTAACGACCAGGGTAATCTCTTCCAATCAAGGGACATGCTCTGAACGCAGAACTGTATGTAGAGGTACTCCGCAAGAGGGTGTGCTTTCCCCGCTGCTTTGGAACATAGTGGTCAATAAGCTGCTGTTGGACCTAGAGCAGGCGGGCTGCAAAGTGACGGCATACGCGGATGACATCTCTATTGCCATCTCAGGAAAGTTCCCAAATACTCTGAGTGAGTTAACACAATATGCCCTCACTATTTTGGTGAACTGGACCAAAAACTGTCGTCTTAGTGTTAATCCGAGTAAAACTGAGCTTGTTCTTTTTACTAGGAAACATCAGGTGCCTCCTGTTGAACCACCTGTACTGGAGGGAGTGAGACTATCCTTTGTGGATAAGGCGCGTTTCCTAGGCCTTATACTTGATAGAAAGCTAAACTGGAGGCATAATATTCTAGAACGGGCCAACAAAGCAACTATAGCACTCTATTGTTGCAGGAGGGCCATTGGTAGGAAGTGGGGTCTGCAACCAAAAATGCTCTATTGGCTTTTTGTTTCGGTCCTGCCTCCCATATTGCTGTACGGGGTGGTTGTCTGGTGGACTGCCCTACGTATAGAAACAAGCCGCAGCATCCTAGCAAAGGTGCAGAGAGCGGCGTGCATGGCCATAACTGGGGCTTTTCGCTCAACCCCATCCGCGGCTTTGGAGATGATGCTAAACCTCCTTCCTGTGGACATTGCAAGTGAACAGATCGCTACCAACACGGCGATTCGCATAAGGGAAACAGGTCAATGGACCGACACATACTTCGGTCATGCTGCAATCCTAAGCAATATTGACATCCCCTCTTCCACGGACTACTGTATTCCAAAACACTGGTTCAGTGCAAACTACACATGCGTTATTCCACCCCGTAGTCAATGGGAAATGGTCGACCCGACGGCTCTAAATCCTCTGTGTATTTACACGGATGGCTCCAAAACCGATGATGGGGTGGGCGCCGCAGTCTTCTCTGAGTGTGTTCGACTTGCTACGTCTTTACGCCTCTCAAACTACTGTAGTGCTTTCCAGGCGGAGATCCGTGCAATAAAAGAGGCAATGATACGGTTCGGACAAAATATCATATCACGCAAGAGATATTACGATTTACACGGACAGTCAGGCCGCTGTGCGATCCTTGGAATCCGTCCTGGTGTCGTCAAAGTGTGTGGCAGACTGTCGTACATGCCTTATGGAAATGGGAAATTTCTTCAACGTAACCCTGTGTTGGATACCAGGCCATAGCCATAGTGGCTTCATTGGCAACTGCAGAGCAGACGAGCTTGCTAGAGGGGGAACTGCCGATGGAAACCTGCAAGTATGTCGAGACATTGCTATACCTCTTCATACATGTACTAAATTGCCCTAACCCTTTGTGGGGCATAGCGCGTCAACTGTTCCATGTGGCCCAGTTGATGTTTCGTTGGCATAAATTGGTTTCGGAGAATACAGTTGGCAGCATACACCTCCTGCACATCCATGGCCACGAACGTCGTTGTGGACGGGATTCGAACCCGAAACGCCGGTAGTCAAACATGAGACTGATGCCTCAACACACTGCGCTACCGGTCGCCCCATACATACATGTAAGTATGGCACAAAGGTAACCTCTATCAACAAGGCCAATTCGAGATGGCTGAATGGAGATACGTGCCATAAAGCAAAACTGATATGGCCTAAGCTGGATGTTAAACGATCCACTAAACTGCTTTCTATGAAGAAACTCCATATCAGCCTTGTTGTGGGAGTCATCAGTGGTCACTGCGCCATCGGCGAACACGCCTGAAGACTCCGACTTCCATACAACGATTTTTGTAGAAGCTGTGGTGATGATGATGAGGAGGAGGAGGAGGAGGAGGAGAGTACTTTTCACCTTCTCTGTGATTGCCCAGCTTTGGCACATAAAAGAAGAGCTACTTTGGGGTCCTTTTTTATGCTCATCTGGGAGACTTAGCTAGTGCGGATGTGGGTCAACTTCTTCGTCTAGCGATAAGCTCTGGTTGGTTCAATCATTAGATGACAACTGGGGGTATGTTTTTACTAGGGTATCACAAGGGACCTATTTTTTTGGTCTAAGTGTGCTGTATTATGTTTATTTACGCCAGCCCTCCGTACCATACCATACCATGGACATGGCGCTTTGTTTGATGAACTACGTTCCCTGAGAATGCTTTTTGGATTGCATCATCCATGAGAATAGTTCTCATACATATTTACACGCTCGGTTATTCTCATTCTCATGAGAATATGATGAGAACAAATCCCATGAGAATATTCTCATTCATTCTCATACATATTTAGTCATTCTCATGTGAGAATTCCGTCGCGCTTTTTTTTTATATTTAGGTAATGGGATATGGTCATACGAATCGTATGTGGATTATCGTAGATTTTTGTGAATTATCTTTCACAGTGTCTAAGCTATCATGTCAAAAAGACGCAATTTACTTGTGGACTAGGGTTCTGTACTGTACCCCAAAAAATGTTTATGTATTTTTTTTTTCGTTTTATATACTTAACAGGACGCGTTATTTTTTTTAATAAAATTTCAGCGTTCTTAAAATTGAGTGGTGCTTCAAGTTGCAGTTTTTTTTTACAAATTCAAAGTACACGGCGACTCCATGGGGACTTTTTTGTGATTTTGCTTTTTGTACTTAACATGGCGTGTTATTTTGTCGAGAAAAAGATTAGGGTTTTGAGTTGAACCCAAGTCGTTTTAGGTGTTTGTAGTCCTTCAAATCACAATTTTTGCAAATTCGAAGTACACGGTGACTCCTTGAGGCAGTGCAGTGATTTATTACCCTGCTGCAACAGCTTGGGGCTTACGGTTCTGTAGTGGACTCAAATCAAATTATTTGATTCCTTGATTTCCTTCCCAAGCAAAAAAAAAACAAACAGGTATCCAAGGAGTCACCGTGTACTTTAAATTTGCAAAAATTTGCAATTTTAAGGTCCACGAAATCCTAAAAACCACTTCGGTTCAACACAGAACCCTAAATTTTACTCAAGAAAATGACACGTCCTGTTAAGTATAAAGGTGACTTTAGATTTAGCGAAACCACTCGCGCAACTCTTTCGCGAGGGAAATTTGCACGTTGGTTGAACGTGTTCCCCCGCTGTGAGTTCCTCTTGCGCGAGGAGCTCGCGGGGTGACGCACCCGGTGAGTTCGCTGCGAGTTCCTCGTGCGCAACTACATGAGACTCAGTCTCCTATTTCGCCTAGTGTGAACGTTGCGCGAGTACGTTTCAGGTGAGGATGGTTTTGATGGGAAGCACTCGTCCGACCTGACTGTTTTCATGGGGAAATACTCGTCTGATCGTGCTGGTTCCAACTACAAGGTAATTTAGGGTCGCTGATTCCGAATCTGAAATTAAAATGAAAAGAAAAGTTGGGGTTGCCCACCCCAGCATGGAATGGAATGGCAGCCGGTTCTTTGCACTGGAGGGACCCCCTTCATCAACGGCCAAGGGCTACCAAACCTCTTCAAAGCCAGCAGGCGTTGCTATTACAACAACAACCCCCTAATAATTTCTTACGGCAAGATTGGCTGTGGTTTCAAAAAAAGTAGTGTTATCATTCTGTGTTCCCCATTTTGTTTCTTAATATCAGTCGTTTAATATTGCGATATTTCATGCAAGGTTTTTTTTTAATATTTGTTATCTTATTTTTTCGCCCCTCAATCCACCGGAGCTACTACTGATCGGAAAAAATGCCCGGAATGGAAAGTGCAAATCATAGTATTCCCTTTAATATAAGTGTCACCATAACAGTAGAATAGAGATTATCACCCTAGATAACAGAAGCCTCCTGCTTGGTCTTGGACCACCTATATTTGGCATAATTCTTGTCAAGGCCACAGTGGCGGACGCTGCCTTCTCGCATACATACTTCAGGTGCGCTTCAAAGCTCAGCCTCGCGTTGATCATAACCCCCAGGTGCCTAATGGCTGGCTTAGAGGTTATGACGTTGCTTCCGACTCTGATCTTTAGAGAGGTCTTTTTTTTACCCTTACTGATAAGAACAGCTTCCGGTTTTTTGCCTGGCGAGCTCCAATCCAACTGTTTCCAACCACAACTTAATAGTTGTGATCGCCTCGCTGGCGTACGTTTCGACATAGCCCGAGTCATTTCGACGACGACTACCGCAGTCTCATCTGCAAACTCCAATATCGTGACCTCTTTGGGCATCGGGAGTTTCAAGATGGCATTGTACATTATAATCCACAGCAGAGGATCAAGAGTGGATCCCTGTGGAACTGCCGCTGTTACCGCGTACTCCTTAGTTCCCTCACCAGTATCATATAACAGAACACGCTGTGAAATGTAGCTCTTGATTATTCCAGCTAGGTAGTCCGGCACTCCCATCTTTTGCAGAGCGGCATGAATGCCCCCCAGTTTGCGAAATTGAACGCGTTCTTGACATCGAGTGTCACCACCACGCAGCATGTGCCCCTTCGTAGTGAATCCCTTGCCAAGTTGGTAACCGTCATAATTGCGTCCACCGTAGACCGCTCGTGTCTGAAACTATTCTGTCTGTCCGACAGGCCCCCTTTTTCTTCCACCACCTCGGACAGTCGGTTAAAAATTATCCGCTCGAAAAATTTTCCCGTGGTGTCGAGCAGTCAGATTGTACGGTATGAATTTGGTTCTCCAGGCGGCTTGTTTGGTTTGGGCTGCAATTCCAATTTTCGCCTTTTCCATGGTTTCGCAAAAGTCCGTTCCGACAAGCAAGTTCCGATTACGTCGATGAACTTCTCTGGTATTGTTCGGATTGCCACCTTCAGCACCTTATTGGTGACCCCGTCCGGGCCTGGCGCTTTACCATCCTCAAATCTGGATGCGGCTTGGAGAAGTTCATTCTCCGTTATGGCAGGTATGAAACTCAAGAGTCTCTTTTGTGTCCTCAATAAAAGGACCTTCATGTCGTTCGTGTGTTCTCTAGAAAAGGCGTTCTAATGGCATTCAGCTTCAGGCAGCGATTGGATTCCTTCGCAGTGTTTTTTGAACTCTTCCGTTTAGTTAGAGCGCCTAAATATGTAGTAAGTTAGTGAGCTTCTATAATCAATCTGGTGATTATGTCGGTTTGCAATATTGAATATCCACCGTACCTAGGCTCTTATGCGAGCTAGTTCCACGTGCTATTAACAAGAGATTTCTTTTTCGGGAGGCATAGTAGTAGAGCTTTCACATCCAATGAAACGATACGTTTATCCAAAGGGGTCGGCCGCACAGCCATCGGCTTTTTAATCACGTAATATGTGTTCTTGAAGGATCCACTAGAGGTTAAAGCGCCTTCATTGAAGTGCATTGGTCAGTCATCTTGCAATTTCTTTATCGGATCACAGTAAGAATATTACTTTTAATCTGCAACTCCTTAACGATTCTAGATTGAGTCTCCGCAATCTTTGTGTCACAACTTTAGCATTGTGGTCATCGACTTGGATCTTTTCTTCAGTGTACATAACGATGTGACCCATATTATACATACTTGTACAATTCATCTACCATACATGCATCCGTATAAAGCGTTTTCTAATATTAGTCATAGATAAATTCAAAGCACATTTAGGATTTTAATCTGCTGAAAAATAAAAATAAAAAAATATGTTAGTTCATGAAATTAATCCGAAGAAATTAAATTGAAATGTATCACAGCCAACCGTCACAAGTAATTTAATTGCTCTATAAATTTGGTTTACCTGCCCAATCGCCATCTATTACGCGCCCGTCGTAAAAACGGCTAAGCCGAAAATCGATATTGACCGAATAATCGACACGATAACAAGTAACTCAATCAACCTTAGCCTCACAGTCCGGATGGGTCATTTTCGATAATTAATCATCATCACCTAAGAATTAATATTTCATAGAAGGCATTCATGTAACTTCTTTTTTACAACACCACCACTTAACCAGTTAAGTATACTCTTGCTCTTGTTATGAGCCGGTAACCGATACGCGAAGGAAACAGAGGATGAAGAGGCTTGAACAAAAGTCTTTGGTTGCGTCTGGTCTTCTAGCACAAATGTGTACTACATCGCGGCATTTCTAACTTCAACTAATAATCATCGTGATGATCATTAGGATGTTATACATACAATTATTTACAGTTTGTGTCTGAATGCAGTGAATACGATAATTGAAAATTTTAGATATGTATGGGTGTATGGACGGGACACCCCAAATGCGGGTTGAACACGAAATCCCCCGCCACAAAATCCCCAAAACAAAATCCACAAAAACAAAATCCCCAAAAATAAACTCCTCAAACTCAAAATCCCCAAGTATAAAATATTCAAATTCAAAATCACTAGTACAAAAATCCCCAAAATCGCTATAGATCGCATTTCTGCGCACGCACGTTCAGAGATCACACATGAAACGGGAATTTGGGGATTATTGGAGATATTGGTAATTTTATCATTTTATATTTTTATAGTTTTCTTCACTAAATTGTTGGTAAAGTAAAAGTAGAAAATGTCTAAAACCTTTACTGGGTTTTCTATTTGATCTTGTGAGTACACTGTTAGTTAAAATGCACAAGTATTATCACGATAAAGACCTTAATGATAGAAAGAAGAAGATTTGTCGGCGGACAATTGATTTAATCGAATTACATTCAGTAAACAAGGCAGTTCGTACTGCCTAAAGCAGAAATTCACTTGAAAGTGAGCCTCCTAGTGCCTAAAGTAGATTCACATTCGTTCAGAAAATCATCAAACTATGTCGACACAGAAAATAAAAACTTGTCATATTGGGAGTTCGTGAAAAATTTAAATGGCTGGCAAACTTCTGAGCGTTGTTGGAAATTTTGTATTAGCGATTTTGAATTCGGGGATTTTATTTTTGGGGATTATGTATTTGGGGATTTCTCTTCATTTAGGTATTTGACATTTTGTTTGGTTGCTCCAAATGCATCAACCAGACTAGGCTGTTTAAGTTGCAGCTGGATCAAACTTATGGTCGCTATCGGAGTCTCCGTCTCTGGACTATATGACGTAGTTGATTTCGTTAGACTCACCACAACATGCCGCCAGGATTCAAAAGGGAGAGGGGGCTATTTGATTGATTTCGAGTTTTGCCGTCAGTCAGGAAATATATGCTGCTTTTTCCTTGATCCCTCCTGACAGACAGTTTTTGGTCGCGCCGAGATTTGAACTCCGAGCTTTAGATTAGTATCGTAGAGCGGTGACCGAACGATCACGGCGGCCGAGCGCGACAACAAATTTTTTGGAGTCGGTTGGTTGGTTGAAGTGGTCGTCATTCCGCCATTGTGAAAGATGAATTTTGTGCTTTTGATATTCTCGGAGAAGATCTCCGCGTCGAACTTGCATGCCACTTTTGACCCATCGGTGAAAATTTGGTATTAGTATATCCTTCTTAGTCACTTCTCCTTTGTTCCATTCCGCTCTTGTTGGGAGACCAGTTTCGAAGTCATCCACGATGACGATGTAGTCCCTTGGGAGCGTGTCCCGTACTTCCCTGGGTAAAAACTCTACGATGTTGCCGTGCCCATACGGTTTCGAAGTCCAGCTCATAGACTCCCTAAGTCTAACCGCGCTACATGTAGCATTGAATTGTATCTGTAGGTCTAGGGGTTAGATGTTAGATGATATTCAATGCGTTTGCGGGACATAGTTGCATAACACCCGTGACTCTAATGCACGGCATTCTTTGGACTTTGCTTAGCAGATTAAGATTGCATTCTCTACGAAAAGCTGGCCACCATACCAGCCCCAGCAAACACAAACTCTCTAAATCGCTCTTATAGCATTATTATTTTTTTTTTTGTTTCTTATATCATGCTTTAAGAAATTTTTAAGGACCATAATTTTGTCGGAACAGCTCTTTGCGATACTAGGTTCATTTATCATGATTAAAGAATAGTTTAAGCAATCACGTTAGAAACACAATTCAGTGGATCGACTTTTTGTGATGCTAATCTGTTTTATCATTCTTAAAGCGTTCTTTAAGAAGCTAATATCACAGAGAGCCAATCAAAGAAGATCGGCTTCTGAAATCTGACGGGTTTTGAAAATTTGACACTTCGGAGAAGTCTCTTAAAGCATGATTATAGAACGATATAAGAACATCGCATAAAGCCGAAATACAACATCGCTCTCTTACATATATCTTAGATCATTATTTAAGACAGTGCTGCTAAGTAGGACGCATAAGATACTATTCTTATTCTTAGGACATATAGCGATTTTATTGTACATACGTTAGCGGTGTGGCGTATGGTGGAAGGCGCTGGACTATGGAACGGGAAGTTGTGGGTTCAAACCCCGATCAGTGCAAAAAAAAAATAATTTCTTTTATTCTCTCTATCATAAATATGTCATTATAGATGAAAAATTTATCGAACATAAATGCGATTGAAAAAATTACAAAAGTGGAAAAAACGCGATAGAGAGACTCGACTCAAAACACTTGGAGGCGTACAGGCGTCATTTCCATGTCTGACTACAGTCGTTACGGGTTCAAGATCCATCCACGACGTGGCCATAGCTATTTGTGTTGTTTTCCCCCTGTGGTGCGGGGCGTAATAAAAAGCCTCAATATCTATCGATTTGTCGGAGGTAAGCGGCTAAATGGGAGCAGGAGGTGCATGCTGGTAACGTGCATCATCCGAAACTGGTTTTTGCCTACGAAACTTCAACTAAGCCACATGGAACATTTGACGCGCTAAGCCCCAGTAGGGGTTAGGGCAAATGAGTGGTAAAACATTGTTGAGTATTCATCTTTTATGCGAGTTTGTACAATAACTTTCTTAAATCGTTCGGGCTCTTTTACATCATGATTTAATTATAAATAAAGATACATTTAAGCAAAAAGAGGGTGCCTTTTTGTTCTTATTTCATTCTTTAAGCGACATTTAAGCTCAAGCTCTTCTAGAAATATATAAGAAGCAATTAAGAGAGTTTGTGCCTAGCTGGGGCGCTCCGTAGTCGATGATATCATCCTTGGGTGAAGTCCCCAGCTCTTGTTACAGGTTCTGCTGCGGGCGGACGAAAACTATATGGGCTATCTTGATGCGATCTTCGATGTTCAGCTTTTAACTAAGTTTAGAGATGAGGATGAATCCAAGGTATTTGACGTTGGGAGCTAGCTTCAGAGAGTGGCCATGAAACTGTGGCAGTGGAAACTCCGATAATTTGGACTTTGTTGGTAAATAGTACTAGTACGGGTTTACCCGGATTGAAATTTAATCCTACTACTTAATGCTACTGCAGAAACTTCCCCAGAACCAGGATTACCACATCGTCTGCATATGCTATTACCTTGGCTTCTGAAGCTTCCGGCTTTCCCATAATTCCGGCCATCGCTATTACCCAAAACAGAGAGGAAAAGACCCCGCCTTGGGGTGTTCCCCGGCGTACCTCTAAAATAATAATTTTGATTCTCAGCGTCGCTATTTTCCAGCTGCTAAAATGAGGTTCTACCCCGACCTCCGTGAGGGCCGCTTGGATGACCTCAGTTCGGATGTTGTTAATAGAGCTTCCTGCTAGAGTAAATTGCTCTCGTGGAGAGACGTTTGTTTCCGTAGACTCATGATGGCATGCTGGCATTTTGAAATTCGTTCTAGTGTTTACATTACGATGAAGGTGAAGCTGATCATCATCATCATCATCATCGTGGCGCCACAGCCCGACGTCGGGCCTTGGCCGCCTGGAGGCTGATAGGCCTGAATTACTTCGCAGATTCATGGCCGCATCTCCCTACCTTCGGAATGAAGATCACACGTACATAACTCCAGGACATGGGGACATAGTTTAATGCTATACAGTTTATGAAGATGGGCACTAGCCATGGAGTAACCACATCACGCAACTGCTGATGCATTACGGGGATTACACTATCGTAGCCAAAACATGTGCGGTGAGAACCAATGGCAATGGCCCGCATCGTTTTCTCTTCCGTGACTATCGATATGAGTTCTACCTACGAAAAGCGTTGCTTACTTAGTCTACGTCACCGCAGCGGTCTCCGCTGCCGGGAAAGAATGTAGTTAACATAAGTTTGAGGGTTTCAGCTGAAGATTCAGTTCAGGTACCATCAGATCTTTTAATGAACAACTGACATCTGTGTCCTTTGGAAAGAATCTTATAGATTTTATGTATTAATGTTCTTGCAAATGTACAAGTGCGAATCATTTCAGTGAAAATTGGAATTGTTTGTGACACTTGGTTTCATTCTGTACACCAACTTAGTATGCGTCTGTAGCTTAGCTCTTATAGAGTCTCTCCAATTTATTGGCAGTAGTCCCTCAAAGAATCCTTCATCGTGGTTTAAATGGCTTTCTTGTATATTCTTATGTCCTCTTTAAACGGTAGCCAGAGCTTGTGTTTAGATGTTGTTCTTCGGAGATGGATCAGGTACTCATTCTCTACGAGGGAAGAGCTTTTTTTGCTATATTTTGTCGAACGTGAGAGTTTGAGCTCCAGGTATATTTTTAAGATTTCGACTTTGCACTTCAAGGCCCGTGTTTTAATCGTTGAACTTGTAATGGACGATTTGGTGGGCTTCCGAAAATGCCCAGGGGGACGGAGCCTAAGGTAGCATAATTGATCGTCAAGGTCGGGCTGTGCCATCTGGCGAAGAAAAAGGCTCCTCAACGAGCTAAGCAGTGGCCTATGCTTGCTGTAGCTCAGTTCGGGAGATGTGGACGGGGTTTTCGCCGCACGTTTCCCCTGTCCTTTACGTATTAAAATGGAGAATGATAAAAAATTAGGCGATAAGGATGGAATGGTTGGCGGACGGATCAGACACCCAAGCGGTCGAATCTGGGTCCGGGTATAATGGGACCCTCGGCCTCTGGTTTCGTACCACCAACAGATTACTACTCATCAGGTGCTGCTTCGATGTGCCGGTGGGAGCAGCACTACCAGGATATGGTCCATTGCAGGTGGTTCATTACAGGGCAGCTTCTACTTCGAGGCCTGCCAAGAAGTAGAAGCTGAGGACAGAGTGCGCTGCTAACTAAAAAAAAAACAAAAGCGAACTAGGCACCGGAGTCAGCCGGCAACCATTGTAGAGGGGAAAAAATTAGCAAAGAGATACAAAAAAATACTACATTTCCCCATCATTCATATGATCAACAGGTTACAGAGAATCCTGAGGCCAGCAGAGGCGCAACACTGCATTCCCTGCCGTAATTCACTCAGAAACTCTGTAAGCTGCTGAGCACATGAATAATACAGAAAAGCAATACTACGCAATCAAAAATTTTAAACTAACGCAAAAGGACAGTCCTGGCAAACAGAAAGGTATCCAGGGCTCCTCCGCACTTCGTCCGGTCACCGAAGAAGCTTCTAATGCCGGCAATTCGAAGCCTTTATGGAGGCCTTAAATACGTGGCTCAACCACAAAAGACAAACACAAAGCCAGGACTGCCTTGTTAAACTGAATCTAAAAGGAAAAACTACTCTATAGGAAGGATGGGGTGCTACAGAGGAAAGCACAGCTACTTGAAGGGAAAATATGTGAAGTAAAGTGGCTAAGTTCTAATACTTAGCACAAGTAGCCTTAATGTGCTTTTGGGGATACAAATCGGTGGAAGGACCAAAAAGGAACCCGATGAGATCCTTTTTAGTACTGTTCTTTACCAGAAATGGGCCCACGCTGGGCGTCAAATATGTAACGGACGGTTTGGTGGGCATCCGAAGATGCCCGTTGGGGCGGAGCCTAAAGTAGCATAATGACCGTGAAAGTCGGGCCGTGCCATCTAGCGAAGAAAAAGGCCCCTCAACGAGCTAAGCAGCGGCCTATGCTTGCTGTAGCTCAGTTCGGGAGATGTGGGCGGGGTTTTCGCCGCTCGTTGCCCCTGTCTGTTACGTATTAACAAAAATTCATATGCCTGGAGAAAACAACACAAACAAGGGAGGTAAAAATGGAGAATGATAAAAAATGAGGCGATAAGGATGGAATGGTTGGCGGACGGATCAGACACCCAAGCGGTTGAATCTGGGACCGGGTGTAATGGGACCCTCGGCCTCTGGTTTCGTACCCCCAACAGATCACTACTCATCAGGTGCTGCTTCGATGTGCCGGTGGGAGCAGCACTCCCAGGATATGGTCCATTGCAGGTGATTCATTACAAACGTGGAATAAAAAAAATGAGCCTACAAGGATGGAATGGTTGGTGGATGGCTCGCTAGCCCACGCGCTCGTATTGGGGTCCAGGTGTAATGGAACCTTCGGCCTTTGGTTTCGTACTACCGACAGATGCTTTCTCATCAGGTGCTTCCTTAGATCTGCCGGTGGAAGCAGCACTACCAGGACATTGTCCATTGCAGGTGGTTATTACAGAGTACAGAATTGCTTTCTGACGAAATCGATGGTGGAGCAGGGTTGCCCACCTATTTAAGCCGTGTTTTAACCAGGGAAGACGCTTGACATGTCGAGAACACCTCATAATACTTACATATTTATATTTGGTGTTTTTTTTATCTGTCGATATAAAAGTGCGTACTTAACTTATAATTTATAATGTGATCTATTATATATATTGAAGTCAATATTTAATATTTCTAGAACTTTTTTCCAACAATGTCTGTTTCCATGTTTCAATGCCCACGAGTATTGAAGTCATAGAAGTCAACTGGCCGCAAGACCGGTTGTTGTTCAGAGGAAACCAATGATTAAACGTAACACTTTTACGTTCTTTCACCAAAGCCAAGAAGGCCAGGTCGGTTTCCTTTAAGTCGCTGAAGGCGTTTTTCGTAGCGAGCTACTCGAAAAAGAATCGGACCGACAACACACCGAAAGCAAAAAATACAAGAATGGTAGACATTGAGCCGAGAAGTCAGAGAAGATCAACTGAAACTGTGGGTTGTGTAACATCTTGACTACGATGGCCGGATAAATCATCTCCGGCAGCAGCTTATAATGGTGCTCATGTTGAGGCTTGTATGAAGTAGCTGATTACATTATTAATTTATTTTCTTGTACAATCATTAATCATAACACACGTATGCAAACTCATTGCGAGATGATGTGTGAAGAAGAATAATAACATATCTAGTATTGAATGAACAACTATAGATCCTAAAGAGACCAGCACAGGAGGAATGGTTCATATGTTGGTGTACAGGGTGAGAACGATGCTTTCAGGCAGATTCAATAGATGAAGGGGATGTACTCGTTTCTCGCAGATGTTTAAAAACGTATGTATGATAAAGCTTGTGTTGCCGGGGGTGCCGCAGTCACGAGGCGTTTTCCATAACGAAATTCGTAATCAACCTCTGACCCGAGGATTGAATCATAGCGTACTAGGTACCCATTCTACCTTACGATCTACAATGACAATCATTCAGAAGCAGATTTCCGAGAGTTACCTGACTTACTTGCTTACGGCGGTGATCGGTACCATCTCGACTGGTTCTTTGGCGTAGGCTATTCCGCTTAGCCAAGGCGGTTAACAAATATTTTCAGTTGGAGTACCTTATGTATGTCATTATTTACGATTACAGTGGTGTGCACTCGTGTCAATGAAGTCTTCATACTTGCGTCAATCATCCTGGTTACAATAACTTTAAAAGTTTAACAGACATTTGGGCATCCTAGCAACGTAAGAGCGTGTTTGCCGATGCATGACCATCACGGTCATAACGCATCATCACATTTTTGACCGATGCCCTCCTAATGATCTTTGGAATTTATCTGGGCACATTCGATTCGAAAAATCGAAACCAGCATTAATGCCTAATAGACTGAATAAATTATTGAATTGGCACTTTTATATAGCGAACGAGGCATTGTTCAGGCATTAGTCGACATTTGATTCAATATTTTATGTTGTACATTTTCATGTTACTTCTGCGGCTAGAGTTTTCTGTTTTTCGGCTTTGGTTACGTCCCTGGTCGTGTCTCAGCGATAATGATTTCACTTCAAGTGGCTTGTAGTTAAGTGAAAAATAATAGTGGCCTATAGACGGAACCTGGTGGGCATCTGAGCATTTTCAACGATTTATTTGGACGTCAATAAATTTGTTTAGTTTTTTTTCCTCCCTCAAGTTAGCATCGGAACAAATAACACAATAACGTTTCGACAAGAAATCTTTTAGAGAATTGAAAAGAAAACTTATTATAAAGGTGAGTGGTTGAAGGAATACATGTAAGGATTGCGACTACATTTTATTTCAACGGCATGCTTATGAATTTGATGTATGATGAACATAACAAGGTGATGAGAGCGAGTGAAATGAGGCTCAGAAATTGATCTAAAGGTGAGCTGAGTAGAGTTTAATTAGCATAACCTTAGAAACTACTAGTGGTTTCGGATTTAGTAATCGTATATCGGCCATTTACCGATACATGTTGGGAAAATGAGAAGTGAACTTTCTAAATTTCTATGCTGGGACGAGAAAATGTTTAAAGATAATTATTGAGACTTGCAGGATATCTAAAGACTTTTCCACAAAATTCTAGCCTTCTGTTTTTTTATCAATCAATTTAGGGAAATAGCGACACCTGCTGCTGTGGAGAAAGTCAAAGTCTGAGTTTGTCAATCATTTGAAAATTATCATCGAAGCTGAGTAGATAGTTGGTACCCCTAGGCCAGCTTTGCTGCATTTACAATATTAACCTTAAAATGCCACTTGATCATCATCGTCGTGACACGATAGCCCAATGTCGGGCCTTGGCTGCCTGGATCATTGTTCTCCAATTATCTCGGTTGCGTAACCGCATCCCCCAATTTAGGAAGCCCAGTTACTGCTCGGCGTCCGGACCTCTCGGTCGTCTTCGTAGTCTCGCTCCGTCGACTCGTTCAATTCATGCTTGAACCGGATGCGCCATCCATCTCGATCGCAAACGGCCCCGAAAATTCGCCGCAGAACTTTACGTTCAAATCTGTCTAGCATGTTTCTAGAAGAGGCTTGAGTAAGGTTCCACGTTTCGCAGCCATAGGATAGCACTAGTCATATGATGGTCCTGTATACGCGGAGCTTCGTATTTCTGTGCCAATGCCGCTTGATTTCGTCAGTTTCGTTGGCGTCCCTTGACAAGTTGCGATCCAGGTATATGAAGTCGTTCACGAACTCATTGTTGAGGTCCCTCACATGAATTCTCTATTGTGCAGGTGTCCTTGTCCTCGATTGCATTATTATTTTAGTTATACCCTCGTTGGTACGTAGTCCAACTTCTTTTGCAGTGATGTCAAGCGTATGCAGGAGTTCTTCTGGGTCGGCCAATCTTGGGGACTGTTGATATTGTCGGCGTACGCTGCTACTTGTGTCGACTTGATGAGTAGCGTCTTGCTGTTGTCCATGCTCATAGCCCGAATAGCGTATTCCAGTGTTAGGTTGAAGAGCGTCGGTGCTAGTCCATCGTCCTGTTTCAGACCAGTGCGTGTTTCAAATAGATCAGTGTGTCTATTATAGATTCTGACCTGTGAGACGGAGTTGGTCATCGTCACCTTTGTTAAGTTGCATTAATTTTTCGGTATACCAAATAGCAGCATGATGTTGTACACTACACCACGATTGATACTTGAAGTCGATAAAGATTTGGTACGTCTACGTTGTATTCCCAGCACTTCTGGAGTATCAATTTGACCGTAAAAAGCTGATCGGATGTGGAGCGACCAGCTCTGAAACCGCCTTGATATTCGCCAATGATTCGTTCTGCGTACGGTTTTATTCATTTTCCTGAAAATTTCAGAATTTTGTTGGACATACAAACTGGTGATATGCCCCTATAACTCTCACACCGCAGTTTATCTTTCATTTTGTGAATTGGACAGATGATGCTTCTGCGCCACTCGTCTGGGATCACCTCGTCTTTCCATACTTGCTGGAGTAGTTGATAATCCGGATTAATTGGGACCGAACTCCATCCGGATTATCGAATTGTCCGGAATTTCGAAATGAACCCATAAATACGCCGGTAGACGTCTACAACGTAAAAAATCTTGCTAAAATCAATCACTCTCTATAAAAGTGATGCGGATAAATGAGAGCACTCATGTACATGTTTATATATTTTTTAATTTAGTGAAGTGTGGTTTACAAAGAGTTCAAAAACATAACATTAACAAAACATAAATATGTATCTTTCTAGACTTACAAAAACAATCGTAAGATACAGTAACACAAAAATGTATCGAGTAGGCTTAAAAAAATCCGTAACGGATTTTTGAATGATGGTGGTGGCTCGTTTCTTTGTCGCTAAGTCTTTGATGCGCTTGAGAAGAATGAGCTGCGATGGTGTGCTCTCAGTCTGTTTCTCAAGCCATGCCAATAATGTTTCCGCTGCCATAAAGGCTTCAGAGTGTGTCGGCCCTATTTCGCCAATGTCGTCTTCGTCGTCGTCCCCATCAGATTCTAAGGTTTCTGCGTCCCCTTAAAATAAAAAAGGTTTCCCGGAATAAGCAAAAAATTCTTCTTTTTTTTATGTAAAAATTAACATTTGCAATGTTGGCGTAAATTTAAAACATATCGGAAGTACAATACCTTCACACACTATTTCGGCTATTTCTTGGTCGCTCAAAATCTGATATCCAGGATCGTTATCATCAACTGCCAACCACTCTCTGGCATCATTTTCGTCGCATTCGTCGAATCCCGGGATCGTGGTGCAGCTGTCTGCTACCTCTCTCACAGCGCAATCTTCATTTTCTTGAATGCAGCTTTCTTGGCCAGGCCATAGTTTTCTCCACGCTCTTTGTAAGTTGCTTTTGGTAAGACTTTCCCAAGCATCAGCAAGCATGTAAATGCAATCTTTCATATTCAATTTTTTTATGAAGGCGACAACACTCTCTTCGTCCGTTTCGGCCAATAAAAGCTGACGCAGAAGCTGCTTTCGGTATATCCTTTTCATTTTCTCGATGACACTCTGGTCCATTGGCTGAAGAATTGCCGTAACGTTGGGTGGGAGAAACTGCACTTCGAAATTCGGATGGATCTCGTTCAATACTTCAAGAGGAGGATGTGTAGGCGCGTTATCAATTAAAAGGAGAACCTTGCCACTTGCATTTTTTTCCTCACGGAATTTTTTAACACTAGGAATGAATTGCTTCTTGTACCAATCGAGAAAACAGGCTGAAGTCATCCAAGCTTTTTTCTGGGATGTGTACGAAACAGGAAGAGTTTGTATGTTTTTAAAACATCGCGGTTTGTTGCTTTTCCCGATAACTAGCAATTTAACCTTGTGCTCGCCACTGACATTAGCACATACCATAGCGGTTATTCGATCCTTGCTAACTTTAAAGTCGGAAATAGATTGTTCGCGTTTTGATGTCAATGACTTGCGTGGAAGAGCTCGCCAGTTTATCCTGGTCTCATCGGCGTTGTATATATCATCCCTGGAATAACCTTTCTCAAGTGCTTCCTTTATAAATTTTTCCTTGAAACGACTTCCAGCCGCTAAATCCGAGGAAAGTTTTTCTCCTTCAATGACTAACTCTCTAATACCGTGCCTAGACTTGAATCTTGTAAGCCAACCAGAACTGACTTTAAAATCTTCCGGCCCGTTCAGTTGCTCGTTGAATTGCAAGGCTTTTTCGCAAATTAGTGGACCAGAAATTGGCTCTCCAAGACTTCTCTTTTGTGTGAACCAGATATACATTGCGTCTTCTAAAGCCTTGTTGTTTGCTGAGCGAGCTGTTTTCCTGTTTAGAGCCCCTTCTTCACAGTCCAGTTTTAATGCAAACTGTTCCAGTTGTATTTTTTTCGCCTTGATATCACTTAAGGCTCGGCCAAATAGAACGCGGACTGTTCGCGGTTGAAATCACCGCTGTCCGTCGCGGACTATAGTGGTCTAATAGAACGCGAAATTCGAGGCGGACCAGTGTGAATTCTTTCGTCATCGAGAGCGTCGAGAGAATATTATACTTACTGGTTTCATTTAATTTGTTTGATATTTCCTGCCATGCTTGTGCTTTTTTCACTACATCCTTATAATTTGGATCACGCAAGTCGTATAACATTTTATAATCCCGCACAAGTTCAATCAGTTCTTCTATGTTGTTCTGTTTACAACTCATTTTGCCTCTGTTAAAAAAGACAGAAAAATCTTGGTAAAACTTTACAGCGGAAAAGCCGATATTGTCCAATTCTGCCTCTTCACTTCCGCACAAAACACGCACAACAAACAATCTCTTATCTATGATACCGAACTTGTCCGCGCGCGAACTCTGTAAAAATTTACAACCAGTTCGCTGTCCGCCGCGAACTGAATTTGTCCGCCGCGGCAGTTCGCCTTCTGTTTGACCAGAATGATGCAAAATCACATGATACAGAGTTCGCGGACAGCAGAGACTCCAACCGAAAGCTGTCCGCGCGGACAGTCCGCGTTCTGTTTGGCCGAGCCTTTATGGTTGATATTCCAACCCCATAAACCTTTGCAAGTGACGCACAACTTTCACCTTTCCCTAATCTTTCTAAAATTTCCAATTTTGTTTCAACGCTTAAAAAAGTGTGCCTTTTCTTTGAACTTGACGCCATTACGGGTACTGAACAGTAAAAGAAAAAAAAAAAACAAAAACCAAACGCAGAGAAACGCACGCACAAAAATCTACGCTACTGAAACAAAGGAAAAAAACAAACGCAGACAAACTAACGCACGCACAAGAATCGCTACTCAAACAGCCGGGATAAAAAGTTCGCATACTCACTACACTACACTACATGTCTTAAACAATTTTTTTTCCAGAATCCGAATCCGGATTATCGGCGGTCCGAATTTTCGACGTCCGGGTTAACGGCGCCCTACTGTGTGTATTGCATTAACTAGACCCGTTCCACTAAATTTGAGCAGTTCAGCTGGAATCTCTCTCTCGATTTTGTGGCCGCAACGCGAGATCAACTGCCTTCACTCTCGGTAACTGTATGGGCCTAGATCAACAATATCGTCGAAAGTTTCTTGTGTGGGGTGTTATTATAGATACTAGGCTCAGAAGCTGTTCAAAATAAGAGGCCCATCGTTTGTTAATGCCATCGGTGTCGCTGATGATGTTTTCCATCCTTGTCCTTACAAAGGCTAGTCCTGGGTTGATAGCCGTTCTTAATTGTATTTACTAGTTTGTACGCTTGTCTGGTGTTCCTATTAGCTAGGTTTTCGTTAATATTTAGCAACTGCTCGTCAAAAAATTTACGTTTCTTACCTCTACGAGTAATTATTCTATTCGGTATTCGCCGTAGCCCGTCATATTTTTTTTGGCTCGTGTTCCTCGTTGAATCCATCGTCTAAAGGCCTTGTTTTTCTCGCGTCAAGTGAATTTTTGCATTCTTCGTCGAACCAGTCATTTCGCGCTCGCTGGGGTTTATATCCAAAGACCTTCCCTGCGACCTCTTTGATGGCACCCTTGAGTTCTTCCCAGAATCCATGGACGCCTATGTTATTGATGTTGTGTAGCATAGGTGATAGTCTTTCATCAAGGGCGGTACTATACGCCATCGCCGTAGCATCGCTCAAAAGCTTATCAACCGCAAAGGTTTCGGGAGGGCTGATTCTTGATTGGTGCACTGAGAAAATTCAACATCTGTAGGTCGTCTTCACCAACTGTTGATCTGAGTCGCAGTCTGCTCCTCAATAGGAGCGGAGATCACACTAGACACCCATCTCTTTTGCAAATGAGGACGTGATCAATTGGTTGACGGTATGTGCGTCTGGAGATTTCCAGGTCTGCTTGTGAATGTGCCGATGCGGGACTAGATTCCCACTGGAGGTGAAGTCGATAAGTCGCTAGCCGTTGTCGTTACATTTTTCATGGAGACTGTAGCTTCCAGTGGTCCCCCGTTGTCGAGTTTCATTTCCGACTTTCGCGTTAAAGTCTCCCAGCAGCAGTTTGACGTCGTTTGTTGGAAGTGAGTCGAAGAGAGTCTCATGGCGGGCGTAGAACTCGTCTTGTACTGCGTCTTCTTTAACTTCGTGGGGGCGTGCACATTGATGAGCCAGAGATTGAAGAAACGAATTGCACTCAGCCGTTCATTTATGGGTTTGAAGTCAGTAATGGTGATTGTTCCCTATAAATGCTACTCCAAACTCCTTGTGGCCCGATGGTTTGCCACTTCTTAAAATTGTGTGCGATTTCTTGTCATTAATCTCGCTGCCAAGAAATTTTATTTCCCGGACTGCAGTAATGCTCAGTTTGTACTTTTTAACCTGTTGAAGGAGGGCCTTCTCGGCCCCCGGTATGTTCAGGAAGCCTGTTTTCCAGAATCCGAAAGAATAATCCGTTAGTCGTGTGCGTGGTCTTCGCTGTTGATCCGTCCAGTCCGAGGTTTCTGTTCCAGGTTTCTTGACGTGGATTGGTTTTTACAACGACGAGATAGCTGCTTCAGATGGTTTAATTAACCTGCTGGAGTTTACGCAGCTATGTTGCAGGTCAAACTACACAAATTATTCCATCTTGCTAAACCTGAAACGCTTAGGTATTGTTCAGCCATTCAGGTTACGGCCATCTGCCTTTGCTTTACATGCCGTGAAATTGAACCCCATTTCTTACCAAGGCCGACCAATACGGCGTCCTAAAATCACATGACGTCGATCTGTGGCGTAAGAGTGTAAGGCGCTGGGTAAGTCTTTTGGGGAGTTGCGCTCCATTGCCCAGAACAGAGTACGATGGCGCACAGGTGTAGTTGATTAGGGGTTAAAGCAAAGTAGTCTGATCTAAAAACAAGGCTCGGCTCTTAAAAGGCATTAGATGCATTTGAACAGGGTGTAATTAATTATATAGGGGCACTAAATTCTCTACCTAACTAAACAATATGCTACGCTTTAAAAATCATAACGTAGCATTAAGGCAAGGTCTAAAATCGTTTCGGTTTCTATACCTTGTGCCTATGGCTCGCGGCACCTTGTGACAATAATACTTTTATATATTAGTTTATTATATATTCGTTAATTATAGAATAGGGTTATGATTTAAGATTAGCAGTCCCATAACACGAGCAATGCTCTTCGTGGGATAACCAACATGTCGGAAAAAGTTAATGAATTATGTACATAATGTAGTTTTGTAGTTGACTCTTTGTATTTGTTAAGTTGGAATAAATCGAATAAATAAAATAAACAAATCGAATAAATTCTGAATGGGCAATTGACTGGGTCCTAGTCAATTGCCCATTTTGATTTCATTGGCTAATTAAAATTATACCGTTCCGTACCTTTCATTGGGCTTCTTCGACTACTAATTTTCTTCCGTAAATTTTCACCGACTTATGATAAGAAAAACCTTAAGTTGGTAATAAGGTAGGTTTAAGTAGACCTTCCTAAACCCAGTACACTGGTTTAAAAACATTTTTTTTGTTAGTACCGAGAGCCCGAGATTCACAAGCACCGGTTTCAAAAACCGGCTAATAGTAGAAACCCGATTCATTACGAATCGAGTTTTCAAAAACCGAGTCATTATGAATCGACTGAGTACTCATCAACACCGACTCGTTAAAACCGACCGGCTCATGGGTTAAAGAAAAATCGAGTTAAAAACAGACTCGTCGTCTTCAAAAACCGACCGGCACATGGGTAAAAAAAACCGAGTCTTTGAAAATCGACTCATTAAGAATTAGGTCTTCAAAACCCGACTCTTTGAAAATCGTTCGGGTACTCATTAAAAACCGACTCATTGAAAACGGGCTCATGATTTTAAAACCAAGTAAGGGTTTAGGTAGTACAGGACAGCTACCTAAATCCGTACGAAATTATTCAAGAGTGGGTTTTGGCTTTTGATTCGAGTATTATTGAAATAATTAACTGAATAGAAATAATTATGACTAATATAAAAAATATGAATGCCTATTGATTATTAGTTGAACTGTTAGAAAAATTGGCATTTCTAGAGGTAGACTTTAATAAGTGCCAATTTTTCGAAAAGGGATGTCCTGCATATGTCCAATATGCACTTTGAGGTGTTATGCTAAAAGAATTCCAGCGATATCTTTTTAGTTGAACATTGGGTGAAGTGAAGGTCGGTAATGTCTAGACACCTTGGTTGACCTCCAGGGGAAGCTAATTCTCTGGTAGACAATTTTTGTATTTGGCAAATTGCTTCAAAATGCCATACAGCACAGCAACGCACGATTTGCAAGCTTTGTTACGTTGGCGTTGTCAATCATCAAGATGAAAACCCCTCCGAACTGCAAGCTCTCCATAGTCTCACTGGCAAGCTGATGCGATTTTAATGATTAACATACGAGTATGTATCCCTTAAATTTGAATCTGAAATAATTCATCACAAATATATTTATTTAGAAATGTTAAATGTTTTCACTTAAACTCACGTATCTTTAGAGTATATTTGAAAAAGCACTTGATAGAAAACAGCATCGTGTTAAAATTATTTTATTACACAAGATAAGAAAGAACCCATTAAATTGTTGAAGATGTGCGATTTCATGATTTATCTTAATCTTGCAATCAAATCCGGAGGTACAAACCGACATCAATTTAGGTTTAGCTCATTGCATCAACCTGATATGAAATGTTTCACAATACTTATCTTGATGATAATGGAAATCAACCTCAAAATGTCGACAGTTTTTTCCAAAGTTTCTCTTTCTTCGGATTTATTTAGTCGCTTTCGGTTCAGTGTTACATGTTTGCGAAAGCCCTTCATGTCATTCAAGGTGTCTAGCGATAACTCGGCTGTGACCTATGTTTACTTATCTGATCTGATCCTCTCAACATTTTCGGCATATTTCTGTTGAAATTTATTTGCAAATCCTATTCCTGTCAGTTTTTCGTTTTGTTTTATTTGTGCACACATGCATTTAACGGATTATTGATTCGGCATTTTTGAAACAGACATTACCGCGTTTTATTCCGACATAGTATACGTGATCGAAGATGAAAGGGAAACAGAGAAGGTGCTTGAAATGTAAGATGTTGAACATTTGTTGACAACAAACTCTAGTTATAGTGACAAACGGTCAACAGCAAACAATCTTGATAGGTATGGTTTCCATGTGTGATCGTAGGATCATCAATGTTTCGGCGTCTTTTTGTGTTGTTTCGATATTGACCCGATACGGGAAACTGCAATGGTATTCTTGTACATACTTTAGGCAAGTAGTTGGGAAGAACTTGTTGGCTGTCAGGATTGGAATGTTAAAAGTATTACTGGGAAAAATAGCGACTACATAAGTAGCTATTCCAGTCCAAAAGGACTGTCAGAAGTATCAGTCCGCGCCTGAGTTTCATCTTATTCCAATCCTGCTTTTGTGTCACCGATTTCAAACACCCGTCCAGGAGATGCGTGTTTCTCTCATCGATTAGCATCATCCTTTTCATATCCAATGAGGATGCGCGGCTTTTAAGTTCACCGTGATCGCATCCATTACACTTACGAATCAGAACTATAGAAGGCCAATATTGGTTCATGCTTTGTTTAACACGAAAACAGGGTCGACGATATGAAGAGGGTACGCGCTTGAGATCGAAGCCTAAATTGTGTGTCAAAGCAATACCACTCATCCGAAGATAGGTAGATCCCAAGGAGAATACCTATTTGAAATCGACTAGAAAATGAGCAAATATATAGATATATCTAGGTATAAACGCATTTGCCCAAAGATAAACACCATCATTGACGATGGAAAACCGCGTTAGCATCGCTTGAGTACATTTTCGAGTGTTTAATCAGATGGTTTTTGAACCGTGTTCACTTCTCGCTCCATCGGCGACCATATTCGATGTTTTACATCACTTAAAATGGTGATTTCTTATATTCATATTTTCTTCGTGCCTGTATGGTCTTTGTTTTTCACCTTTTCTGTACATACTTATGTACGTTGCCGTGTGCGCTGATCATGCATAGAGGTCCATTCTTTAGGCTCTATTGTATCTTCTAAATACTATTAAATGCAAAAATAATAGATCCAAAATGTGATATGAATGTTGAATAAGCCTTAAGGTGTTTCTTGTTTACATTCGATTTAGAAGAATGTTTACGTTTGTTGGTCTCGACTGCATGGAGGTGAGCGGCCAGGTAGTGCCCAAAAAAGACAACTAACAAAGCGTTCCACAATCGTATAGGAATAATGAATAATGAATTATGAATAATATAATGGGAATAATGTTATTGCCTTGGAAGAGATTTTGTATTTTGCCTCATCAGGTCGTTATTAAGAGCGGATCAATGTAGAATGAAAGACACATTATGATCCCGTGATCGAAACGATCGTTTTAGTTTTAACCAATATAAGTAGGGTTGGTGTGATGAGTACAATGCCCATGCAACAGTGTGCTATAAAAAAAGAATATTTTAAAATTAATAAAAAAGTCCGGATGGCGCAACGGTTAGCACGTTCGTCTTCAACGCACTGGGCCCCGGTTCGATTCCGGGGATTTACGTGTCGGACTATGAGCCCACTCAGCTGTTAAATGAGTACCCATTATGGGGTAAATAACTCGGTTGAGCGTGTTGCTGATCACATACCTCTGCACAAAAACCGTCACGATCTAGAAAATGAGACGATGCTAACTCATCTCGAGGCCGTGGCTCAAATTGGACTGTTACGCCAGTTATTTATTTTTATTAAATAAAAAAAGAAGAAAAATGTCGTTGGTTTACTTTTTCGGAGACTTACCTTTTATCTCGCAAGATATATCATCCATCATCATCGTGGCGCGACAACCCGACGTCGCGCCTTGGCCGGCTGGGTCGTTGTCCTTCGATTATCTCGGTCACGTGACCGCGTCCTCCAATTTTGGAATCCCAGTAGCTGCTCGGCGTCCGCATTTACTGAGCTCTCCAAACGAACTGTCGGTCGTCTAGGCAGTCTCTGCGTTGCCTACATGCCCTGCCTATTGAAGTCGTTGTAGTTTGACGATTTCCAAAACTTCCAGCTCATCGTATAGTTCATACAACCCATGGTTGTACCGAATGCGCCATCCATTTCGATCGCAAACAGCTCCGAAAATTCGCCTCAGAACCTTACGTTCCAATGTGCTTCCGGAGGTTTGAGTTAGGGTCCATGCTTCACAGGCATAGCATAGCACTGGTCGTTTAATGGTTTTGTACACGCGGAGCTTCGTGTTTCTGTGCACATGCTTCGATTTCATTATGGGGAGAACCGAGAAAAAAGTCCTATTAGCTAGCTGTATCCGTCGCTTGAATTCAACAGTTTCGTTGGCGTCCCTTGACAAGTTGCAGGATATCTAAAGGACTTTTAACTAAGTCAGCGACAAATGAGAGTGGAATTATGTTTCCTGCCGTCAAACATGGTGCATGCTAGCAACTGCACTTCCGGAAAGCACATATGCTATCGAAACGTCAACAAGGCATAGAAATGCTAGAGATGTTGACGCGTCCATGCGCCTGGAGGGGTCAAGGCAACAACAACCCTGTTATCAAAGCTGCCATCAACCCTGTTATCAGACCTACCATCAGGTCAGATGGCAGCATTGATAGCAAGTTTCATAGTGGGACTGATAGACCTGACATCAGGGTTGATAGTAGACCTGATCTTCTCCTTGCAGTTTCATACTACCCTGTGGCTTGGCGTTGCTCTGCCTGTAGTGTTGGAAATTCGCCCATTCTGGCGGTATAATCTCAGCTTCCTTCTGTAGACAGCTTGGTTTTGGATCATATCATCGCCGAGATTAATGCATTGTTGTTGCTTCTTCATCTGATCGATCCACGTGTGTTTCCGTCTGCCTTTGGTTTGGGTCCAAAAACTGAAATATTGCATGACGTTTAAACCCCGTTAATTGAACAAATCTATCTGGTTCACCCACGAGATCCACAGAAAACAAAATCCATTAGCTCAAAGTCGAGCAAGTTTTGAGAAAGCGATATTTACTGAATTTAAAAGTACATAATTCACAGCATATAGTCAGTCGAGTAGATTAAGGCCTTAAGTCGATGGCGTCAAACTGGAACTAATAAACTAATTGGCGAGACCTTCATACTGAGTTTTAACTTAAAACTCAAACTCAACTAGAACTAAATTCATATCAGTCTTTCGTCATCAGTTTGATACATTGAGACCACTTTATTTCATGACATTTTCTCTATGACCTTGTTTCGTTTTTTTTTCAGCAATTCATCCACGATGACATCATCCCAATGGCTGATGAATTTGAAAATTTATAGTAGAAAATAGTCGAAACTTTTCAGCGCCCAATGTGAGATCCGTGTAATTTTATCTATTCAATGAATAGAAAATATAACAAGACGTAAAAACCAAAACCCTCACTTGAGGCATCCTCAAGGTTACCTTGGACCGCCTTAAGGTTGCCTCAAGGTATATAAGGTAAAATCATTTATAAGAAGATGGTTGGACTAACAGGGGATGCAAGGATGCTTAGATCGAACCGGAGGAGTTCAGGAAGTATAGCAGCTTCCTGATCTTCACCCCCGATACATCCCTCAGATTAACAAGAAAGGCCTCACCCAATGCTCGATGTCTGGCCCTAGCAAGGGCTGGGCATTTGCAGAGGAAGTGAGTGAGGGTTTCTTTCTCATCCTCATTTCCGCAGCTGCGGCAGTGCGGATTATAAGGGATGCAAACCCTTATAGCATGTTCTCCGATAGGCCAATATCCTGTAATGACCACCGTAAGCCTGGCGACATCTCCATGGGACTTGGTTAATAGCTCAGATGTTTTCCTACTGTCCTAGATGGGCCATATCTTCCTTGATACGGTGCGGGTGGGCTGATTCCGCCATTTGGAATCCGCAACATTGAGGTAGTAAGAGGAGATCTTGCTTTAACAGTCCTCAGCTAAATACAAACAGATTCCGCATGAGCGCATTCTATGACGGCCCCCCTCCTGGCCAGCTCGTCGGCTTTTTCGTTGCTCTCAATGTTTCTATGACCAGGCACCCAGGGCAGGGTGATATTGAGCCGTCTGCCAAGGCGAGTTAACTCTTATCCACACTGCTCGACCAGTTTGGAGGAAGTACTCAGCGAGTTCAGTGCCCCGATAGCGGCCTGGCTGTTTGACGATGTTCTGGTTATCTGGTGTATCTCTGAGAGTGAGACACGTTTTCATAATTGCGATAGTTTCCGCTTGGAAAATGTTGGCATAGTCCGGGAGGCGATAGCTCTCCGAGATATTCAGTGCTTCAGAAAAGATTCCTGCACCGACGCCACAGTCCATTTTCGACCCGTCGGTGAAAATCGTGATGTCAAAGTCCTTCACCACCTCGTCCCCCCTCCATTCAGCCCTGGTGAGGAATTTGGCAGAGAAGCTTCTGTTAAACCTCAGTTTGGGCACAGTGAAGTCTGTTTTTACGTTGACCACATCTCGTGGCAACTGGTTGAGGATGTTCCTATGGCCGTACGGCTTGGCAGTCCAGGCTCCCGAGTCTTTGAGCCTGACTGCACTGCCCACCACCAGCTGTTTAATAAAGAGGTCTATTGGCGGAAGATGCAAGACACGTTTAGCGCTTCCCTCGGGCAAGTTCGCATGGCATGTGTAGTGCCAAGACTTGCCGTCCTTTTCACCGTGCCAAGTTTGTTACGTTGTATCCTTTAGCAAGTGCTGGCCACCAAACTAACGACCCATACGAGAGAATCGGACGGACTACTGCTGTGTACATCCAGAGGACCATATTTCGCTTAAGGCCCCATCTTTTTCCGAAGGTTTTCTAACAGGCGTAGAAAGCGATGCAGGCTTTCTTCACCCGCTTGTCAATATTCAACTTCCAACTGAGCTTCGTATCTAAAATGAGGCCTAGATACTTTGCGTTGGGTGATAGTTGGAGTAACTGACCGTTTAGTTTAGGAAGGGTAAAATGCGGTACTTTAATTTTAGTAGTAAATAGCATCCGTTCAGTCTGGCCTGGATTAACGCCCAGTCGACAGCTTGTGGCCCAGGCACTCACCATATTCAGAGCCCTTTCCATGATTTGTTTTATCACGGAGAGGCACATTCCTGACACTAATATTGCGTACGCGACCACTTTAATCCCTTCCCTGTCAAGCCTTGGTAAGGATTTGGTTGATGACCACTAGCCATATTAGTGGAGAGATGGCGCCTCCTGAGGTGTCCCTCTGCATACAAATCTGGTTAGATGGCTGTATCCCAAGTCCGCATGACTAACTCTAGATCTTAGCAGTATCACTATCCATCTGCCGATCCCTGCCTCTACTCCCAAATCTGATAGGGCGTCGTGAATAGATTCGATGCTGACGTTGTTGAAAGCACCCTCTATGTTGAAGAAAGCTGATAATGTGTATTGCTTATACTGAAGGCTCTGCTCAATGGCACGCACCACTTCGTGGAGAGCCGTTTCTGTGGTACTACCTCTGATGCAGGCGTGCTGTGACTTCGAGAGTGGAGAGGTTTCCAAGAATTGTCGGATGTGGAAGTCTAGGATACGCTCTAGCGTTTTGAGTACGAAGGAGGATAAGCTGATCGGCCTGAAATCCTTCACACTTTCATGTCCTCTCTTGCCTACCTTTGGTATGAATACGACTCGAACTCGTTGCCACGACTGAGGGACATGGTTGAGTCGGAGACAGCTTCTAAAGAGCACCAGCATCCTGGGAGCTACTAAATCTTGTAATTTTTGCAGCATAATGGGCAGTATGCCGTCTGGTCCGGGAGATTTGAAGGGGGTGAAGCTGTTGATTGATCAGGATATTCTTTCCTCTGTGATAGCGGATTGCACAAATTCACTCTGCGCGCATTCCGCATCACTCTGTTCTGGGCTCTCTGTACAGGTTTCTTTGCAGCCTGGAAAGTGTGTGTTTAGAAGGAACTCAAGGGATTCAGAACTGGATTCCGTCCAAGTGTAATCCGTTCTTTTCGCTAAGGACGGATTGGAGTGCTCCTTGGACAGGATTTTGCTGATCCTTGCTGTGCCCTTGATATTATCCAAAGATTGGCAGAAGTCCTCCCACGTTTGGGCTTTAGCCGCTCTAATGGCTTTTTAGTATATTTTTCGGCAGACGGGTGCCATAACCTGTGCTTGTTGCAAATATTGAAGATATCCCTAGTCAGTTTCCTGAGCATTGAGGAGTCCTCGTTCCACCATGGGGGTAAGAGTTTTCTTACTTCTTTTCGCCGGACATGAGATTTGGAAAGCTACTTTCATAGCTTTCTCTAAAGATTCAACCTCCTTGTCCAGCTCCTCCACGGAGTCTATTGAGGGATTAGGTATATCACAAAGAGCCTTGAGGTTTCTGTAAGGCTTTGGAGTCTTCTTGGAAACATTTAAATTGAAAAGTATCCAGTTGTGGTCCGAAAAGGATCTCAACTCGGATACTCTCCATTCTTCAACCTTAAAGAGATTGTTGTCATTCATGAGTGTGATATCTAAGACCTCTTCCCACTCCTCGTTGTTCACAGAGCTTGGAAAAACGAAGGTTGGGGCATTCCCCTTATTATGTCAAATGTCACAGTAGTCCTTTAGTCCTAATCTAAGGGTACCTTATGATTTATAGAATATAAACTATTGTTTGCAGGAGCCAAAGTCAAGTTTGAGAGTAATTTCTTTCAGTTTAGATCTGAATTTAATATTATTCCATTTAGTTATAAATATTTCGCGATTAATCCGTTCGAATCTGATTCGAACATTATGAATTTTACCTTTTTAGGAGAATTTTCTCTATTACATTTAGAGAAAACCCTTAATTGCGGCATTTCCGCCGTGATCTTATCAAACCTTAGGACCATCTTAAGCTATCCTCAAGCTTTCCTAATGCTATCTAAAGTTTCGTTAAGGTTAACTTTAGACTCTTTTGTGAACCACGTCAGTGAAAATAGTAGAAATTAGTGAAAAAGTTTTCGAAAAAATAAAATAGAAAATATTCGGCTCTCAATGTGGGATAAGTGTGATTTTAAATGGTCGACGAAACTAAAATGGGCAATCGAGTACCGTTAGTCACAAAACCCAGAAACCGAAACCTTTTTAGACTTTATCTTATTTTTGTGATTCCATATCGATGAAAATTTACAGTAGAAAATAGTCGAAAAATAATAGAAAATGTCCGAAGATATTCAGCGTCCAATGTGGGGATCGGTTGAATCTGGTAAAAAAAAGCCGGAAAATATTCGCCGATCAATGTGATTTTAACCGTAGCAGAAACCAAAAAAAAAAACAAACAAAGAAAACGAAACCTTTTCTGGCCTTTACTTTAAGACTTTTTTTATTTGTCTTATGTCAATTGGAATTAACGGTAGAAAATAGTCCAAAATGGAATGTTCGAAGATATTCGGCGCCAATGTGGAGTCAGTAGGATTTTAGACAGTCATTAAAGTCGAAATGACAACCGAATATGCGCGTGGTGCAGTTACTTACACGGCACAAAACCGAGACCTTTTTAATCTAACTTACGGTACGGTATGATTTTCAAAATGTATCATCTTGTTTCATTAGGCAGGAGATCTAGTGCCCGCACAACACACATATGCCACCTCTCGGTCCGTTGTGATGCCACCAAAGTCACCTGGCCTGTGCTAGCAATATTGCTAATGACCTGTATTACGCTCGTATCCTTAAGGTCCTGCAGAATCCGAAAAAACAAGAACCCAGCAATTGTGTCCACCTCTTAAGCAAGTGACAAAGAAGATGGAGAACACTGGCCTGTCCTGTCCTGTAGGAGGTGCATGCTGGCAACTGCATTCTCCGAAACCAGTTTATGCCAACGAAACGTCAACTTGGCCACATGGTCGACGCGCTATGCCCCACAAGGGGTTAGGGCAATTGAGTACGTCATCACAGTTGCTGCAATAGTCATTGTGAGGAATACGGAGCCTCCAGGTATGCTCTCCGATAGGACAGTGCCCCGTAATAATCCCCGCAACTCTGCCAATGTGTTTCCTGTTCAGTGAAACCAGAGTGGCACAGCGGCTAGGGTAAAGTTTCGGCCAAATCGACTTCTTTATTTGGCACGTATTGCCGTTTAACCATCTCATGTTCGTCCTGTCAACCGCAGTGGCTTTGATATCAAGTTTGCACGAAGCGGCTGGCATTTTGATGTTAACACGGTCCCCGTCAACAACACCTGTTGTCTCATCCCGAGCCAGCTCATCCACCACGCAGTTGCCTACGAAGCCACAATGGCTCACAATGTTCAAAAACTACCCATTTCTTTGAGGATTAAATGACAGTTCGCGTTGGTTTTCGATGTAGTCAGAACGGATTCGAGTGATGGAATTGCAGCCTGACTGTCCATATAAATAGTAATGTTTGTCGTGGTCACGACATGACTTGCAAGCCAGGTCAGAACTTTCAGGATTGCCAAAAACTTCCGCCTGCAGGACACTGCAGAAGTCGAGAAGACGGAATGACAAGTTAATTCCCAATCCTTCCGAATAGATACCAGCCCCAACTCTGCCGTTGGTCCTAGAGACATCTGTGTAGATGACCATGGAATCGGTGGTCATATGACCGTGTTATTAACCCATAGATCGTTCGATGGAATCAAGCTGGTGTGGTTCTGGCCAAGAACGTATTTTGCAGAAGTATAGGCCAAGAACGTATTTTGCAGAAGTATAATCAGTCTTCACAGGGAGATCCAAGTTGCCCAGTATAGTCGAGTATCCACAACGCAATGTGCGCCATTGGCAGTTTCGTGAAGGCGTCTGTCTAAAAAGTTTTTTTTTTGTGACGAATTTCAAAGCGAGCCTTTTCGACTGACCCCACATTGGGCGCCGGATATTAACGAATTATTTTCACTATTTTCTACTGCAAGTTTTTTCTGAGGTTTCGGTTTTTGTGTCTTGTGACTAACAGTACCCCCCACCTATTCGATTGTCCAATCTGGGTTTCATTTACTAGATAAAATCACACTGGCCCCATATTGTATTCGGTTTTTTTTTCCACAATTTTTCAACTTTTTTTCTATGTTTCCATAATATCTCGCAAAATATTATCTTATTGAAAAATTGACTTCCGTTTTCTTAAAGCAAACGAAATTTTGAGAAGTAAGTAAATGCAAACTCGTCTAAACATTTAAAACTTTCCGAGAAACGCCTCATTTATTTTTGTGAAATTTACCTTTTTTGTGATATATAATTTTCAAGTAAAATACTCCATACTCCACACATAATTTTGAAACTTAACCTAGGATAAGAGTGATACATAGAATCCAAAGCCTAGTGGCAAAACTAATTTTTTCCATATTTTAAAATATTTATTTCAGTTATGTTTTCTCCTCTTTTTCAAAGAATTGTTAAGACGAAAAGGATATGAGCAATGGAGAGCGCTGGATATTGGCGAGATAAGCCTCTAATTTCTGTGCTATAACAAGGCGATGTATTATGACCGATCTTTTCACTTAAACTTAATAGTTTTATATTGTAGCAAATTTTCTCTAGTTTAATTTTTAAATTTTTGGAAGTTTGGTAGAAAAATTGTTTTATTGAAAAAAAAAAAGAAAAACTTAAAAATACAATTTCCCAACGGAATTCTTGTAGGGAAACTCCAGTTTTGTATTCAGCACCGTGAAAACATTAATATAAAATACAAAAAGTATCTCTCCTTCAGAACTTCCCATATAGTCCTTTTTATCGATTAATGGTCGTGGACTATTAAACTACTTTGGTGCCAACATTTCTGATATCAAATGTTTAGACCCCATCCGAAAAAAAATTCTAGCTACGTCACTGGTGTCAACCTTTGGATAATGGTGTGACTAAAAACTTTAAGTGTGACTACAGGTCCAGTTTTGAATATTTTATTAAAAAAATTGGAAGGTTGTCTCAAAGAAAAAAAAATGTTGGCATTCTTTTAACCGGACACTCCCCATAACCCGAATAAAATTGTTGGTCCCGATAATGTCCGGTTATGAGGGCGTACACTGTATACCCGTTTCTGCGTATAAAAAAATCGATCAAATGCAATAACAAAAAAAAGGATGAGTATCATTCACTACGTCTGTTTCCCGGAAAGCCGAGTCGGCTACCGAAAACCGTCCTACATAGAAAAGCCCAGTATTCGGTGCCTGTTTTAAAACACGCACTATACATCTCCAGAAAGCAGGTGTTGTATATGTACATTTGTACGAGTACATTGGAAGTCATCGCTAGGCTTGTATTTGCCTTAATTCGTAATCGGATCTTTTCAGATTTTCATCGACGCCGCTTTGATCAAATTTTCGACCACTAACAAAATACACAACGATTTCGAAAAATGGACTGGAATCGTTGAAACAGTTACATCGATCAATGTACCGCGAATGATCTGAACCAGTTTTAAGAGGCAACCTCTCCCCCATTGCCCGAATTCGAATAAAAAACGGTCAACACTGATAGGTAAAACAAAGAAAGCAACCGAAAGATACTTTCAAAAGACAACGCTAATCCTCACATCATCACTAATAAAATCTCTGTGCGGCGAAAAGAAACACAGAAGCTATTTTATCGATCATTAAAAAAAATATGCTATGTTCGTTACTTTTATGTTTTATCTAAAATACGAGTATATAGATCAGAATGGTATTAAGATATTTTTGCGTAGGTTGCGATGTAGTTTTTATTGACGACAGGACAGTACGGCTGATATCCATGCGTGCATAGAGTGGCGGCATCTTATTTTGATCTGGACTCATAAAATCTGTCTTAACTGATTAGTACATGCGGTTATTAAAGAAAGAAATGGATAATCTGGGGATCGATCCCTCGTGTGATCGCGACCGCTTAGACTTTATTATTACTCGTACTATAATATAAACCGAAGCCCGTAGGTACACACTATTGGGTGATTTCGGATGCCTTCACTTACATACACATATGGGTACATGTATGCCATATGTATATGAAACAATTTAAAGAGCGTCAATAAAAGTTAAACTGAAATCAAATAGACGATATCAAGATTGGGGTCGATATCAACATTTATCCGGAATATCAGTTCTACTGGAATGCGCACCGTAACAAGAAAGCTAACCAGACATCGTTCTGAAATTGATTGGTCGGTTGGCGTGCGTTAATTAGAAATTGATCTTTAGCACTGCGGGTATTGGTTTGGTCGTTTAGAATGAATGAAGATGCCTTTTTAATGGACGAACTATTACCGTGGAAATAATTGGTGAGGAGGCGTGTACGTTTAATGAAAATTTAACGCGGTTTCAATGGCTTTTATTGATTATCGTAATAGAAATAAAATGGTGTTCAGGTTGTGAGTGTGAATGAGCATTTAATCGTTAAATTCGGAAAAAGTGGTTAGACTCAGATTTGAGTATAAAATAAACATATTAAATATTTTTATTTACATACTAAATACTTCAAAATAAACAAATCAAGAAAATTCTAAATTTTTTTGAAAATGTTCACAAAAAACTGATTATCTTACAAATACAAACAACGATCTAAAATAAGAGCATTTCCATACATATTTTTTCCCTTTCCTTCCTTCGCCAAAGCATGATATGCAGGACAAGGGCATATCACGAAATCAGACATGTTAAAAGGAAGAACTATTGAAAGTCACCGCCTTGAAAACAAGGATCAAGAATCCCATATTGGATATTGGGAGTAAAATCCCGACACCAAAGGGTATCCATGTTGAGACTGTTGCTGCCTACGACTCTAAAGAGTTTAAAAGCAACACAGGATAGAAGCTGTTGGGGAATAAGTGTGGCTAAGGAAAGGAATACATATGGATGGAAGGATCAAAAGAGAGAAAGAAATGGGCCAGAGTCGGCAAGGCACATAGAACCGAACCTCAAAAGTTATAAAATTGCGCCAAACGTGGGGCCCAATAATTTACCGTTGACGTTGATTTCGGTTCTTGAGTGACCGAAATTAACCTCAATGAATTCGGCCAGCCAAAGTAAATTATTGAGCCCCACGTTGGGCGCCATTTGATGACAATTAAGGTTTAGTTCTATGATTAGAGCCTCGTGCACACAGCAAACAGACTCTGGCCACTTTTTTTCAACCTTTATTTCGTCCATGTGCCCTTTCCTTGTAGAATAGGATGTACCTAATGGACGGTTTGGTGGGCACCCGAAGATGCCCGTGGGGACTGAGCCTAAGGTAGTATAGTGACCGTGAAGGTCGGGCTGTGCCATTTGGCGATGAAAAAGTCCCCTCAACGAGCTAATCAGCGGCCTATGCTTGCTGTAGCTCAGTTCGGGAGACGTGGGCGGGGTTTTTGCCGCTCGTTGCCCCTGTCCTTTACGTATTAACAAAAATTCATAGGCCTGGGGAAGACAACACAAAAAGACCTCCCCTTTTTGTGGAATGCGGAATGAAAAAAAATAGTCGATAAGGATGGAATAGTTGGCGGACGGATCAGACGCCCACGCGGTCGAATCTGGGTCCGGGTGTAATGGGACCCTCGGCCTCTGATTTCCTACCATCAACAGATCACTACTCATCAGGTGCTGCTTCGATCTGCCGGTGGGAGCAGCACTACTAGACCATAATATGGTTCATTACAGGTGGTTCATTGCAAGAATTTTCCCTAGTGTCGTGTCACCTTGAAGTCATATGTCGGGTACCGCACCGCTACCAAAGTTTGTTAACTTTCGAGGTTCCCATTTTGCTTCACCTTCACGGGTTAGGCAAGATGCGCGGTTAACCCAAACAGGTGTGAAAGTGTGCAATACCCCAAACGCCATCAGCGGGCTCGTGTTTCACTTGTAGAGACGAGGATCGGTTCTTCAATGGCCAGTTTTTTTCGATTCTGTTAGGAAAACCTCTAGTACGAATACTGCGATGGGGCGGACGCGAGGATATCTTTTTTTGTTATAACACAAGCGAGTCAGGAAGTGCCGCCTTCTTTTACCCAGCCTTTCTTCATCGATGGCCAAGCTAGCTAGCTACTCATCAAAACAGTCACCAGTGAGGAGGATTTGGCACTTAGGTGCCCTGGACGACCTGCACAAACATTCCTTCATTTGTTACCAATAGCGCCAAAATAGGCGAATTCATCTACGTATAACCGGAACAGATGACTGATAGAGTTGTACATACTTTCCTTCGGGCATTGAAAGGGTGTGGCAGCTCTGCGCCGTTGTTGATAGCTGGTAGTTCCGGTATGTAGAACCGGCTGCCGTTGGAACGACAAATACAAATGCATAATACGCAGAAGGATCCGTAACTTAGCTGTTTATGGCTTCAATAACTCGTCTGGAGTAAATTGAGGCGATTGATCCCTCAATTTACTCCAGACGGGAAGAATTCCAAAGCATCCGGACTAAATGGCATCTATATCAGCAGTGGATCTAGAAATAAAGTTCGGAGAAGGCCCGAGTTTGTTATCTGGAGAGCTAAAGCTAAGTCTACATTTAATGAACTTTCGGCCTTCCAGAGGCATACGTCTATTGTATTTAAAACCTTGATGGGCTGCTATGCTTACCACAGTTCACATGGGCTGGAATAGGGTTCGTTCTGTCACCACCAGGGGCTCATCTACCGATAATCACGATCACTGAGCTAGACAGAACTTCCTATAAAATGACGGAGTTTCCCACCGTCAACATAAGCTTAGCCATCCAGTTCAGCGAAAAGTGGGATTTTCCGCCCAGTCATACGACACCCATCTAGCCTAAATATCACTTCATTGCCAAAAATGTCCTTTTTACCACTGCAAAGGACTCAAAATGATAGCAGTGCTAACCATAGGACTTAAAATGCCTTCAACAGTATTCGAGTGCATTGGTCTCATCACTCCAAATCAGGTGGTGCCCATATGTACCAGGTTTGGTTTCAGTTTCATCTCAGACCTTTTTTTCTGACACACACATGCAGGAGGACCAAAATACCATCATGTGGTACTTGTAGTAACCCAAGGAAGCTACGTTCAAAATTTGGTTGAAATCTAACCACGTTAAGTGCCTGGAGGAGCAATCTTTAAAAAGACTTAGGCGAGTAATGCCGGGGACACACCTATCCGATCATACTCTGATCATACAGTCAGACGAGTATATGAGAGGGAAATTATATGGGATTTCGGACGCGTTCACACTTTTCTGATACGCGTCCAATCATACTCCGTTCGAAAACCAATACTATTTCCTTCTCATACACTACTTCGACTGCATGATCGGAGTATGATCGGATAGGTGTGGCCCGGGCTTAACAACAAAGCAGAATATACCGTTAGTCCAGTCTTTGATCAAAAATGCGGTTTTCGATTTGTACTCAGGGTGTCTCAAAGAACCTACATCCAAATTTGGAGATAACCAGAACACGCGAGGTTCCCGGACAAACGAACAAGCATTCGTCGGACTATATGCCAGTCCATTATACGAGTATTTTTATATGGGACGGGCCAAAACCCGCCTCCATATTCTCGTCACTACAGCATCTACAGTAGTTAACACATTGGAAGTGAATATTTACAATAGATTGATAGTATTAGCAGAATAGCAGCGTAACTATCCTTAATCCTTAAGTAAGCCATTGGCCAGTGCCGTGGAGTCGATTGATCGTATTTTCAGCTGTCTATTCACCACAAATGTTAATAAATAGCAGGTTAACAACTAGTTCAAAGCAAAGCAAAGAGTAGTTGTCCTATGATTTTGCACCTTTTCGAGCAAGCTACGGGTAGTCTCTGTCCACAAAAAAAAAATACTCCAAAAGTAAAACAGCTACAGAGCCGCCTTCGCAGCAGAAACTGGGTTCGTCCCATGAAGCATAAGAGGCACGACTGGATGTTTCCTATATATCGGAAGAGAGTAAACTGCTTTTGGTTCGGACTAACTTTTACCCCATAGTTATCAGCCCAAATGGTTTGCTGTGATGGAACATTCTACAATACCTCACTAAGAGCACCAATAAACTCACTAGTAATGATGATTGCAATATCATCCGCACACACCCGACAGCCCAATAGTTTTAGGCTTTACATCAGTCTATTTACAAAACTACGTTCCAGAGAAAGAAAGCGAGCACTTCAACTTGCGGGATATCCTTGTTCACAAGTCTTCGTTCAGACAATCTTTTCAGACAAGTGTGCCAACACCAGCACTATAAACATCATTGTAAAAGCAGAGAGAAACATGGAACTACTCTGTAATCTAATGAATGTATGAATTATGAATTGCAATAAATTAATTGAATTGAATTGAATACGACTGGTCCAAATTAAGTTTTTGGTCACAACAGCTTTTTTATCTCTAAAGACATCTTTACCAAATTTCACATTAACCTCTCATAGTTACCCCCAAACCACATTTTAAATATTGGGTGAAAGTGGCCCACTATTTCATATATCTCTCATAGGAACACTGGAATCGGAACAAGTCTTACTGCTAATTTCAAAGTAGCAAATGCAGAATGGTTGATCCATTCTGCATTTACCATTTAAAGCAACACAGACTATTGAAATTCGGGACTTTTTTTCTGTCAGCCTTTTGTCCCAAATACCATTTTGAGTATGTCGCGTTTCCCTTCGATTTTTAGAAGATCCTTTTCGCTGCCTTATTTGATGATCTAATCTAGAATGGGTTGTGCTCTCCGGTA
Organism: Chloromyia formosa; assembly: GCA_964017055.1. Lineage (NCBI taxonomy): Eukaryota > Metazoa > Arthropoda > Insecta > Diptera > Stratiomyidae > Chloromyia > Chloromyia formosa. Next base: position 97,622,623 of record OZ024814.1, read on the forward strand.
TGGAGAGACTTTTGTGACTGGAAATTGAATAAAAAGGCTGTGCGCGTCCGTTGTTGGGAGTTACCGTTTAATAGAAGAATTTCGTGCAAAAAAAAGACTAATGGGGCGACACCGCGCCGGGGATTCAGAATTTGTCCGCTCAAGGGAATTGTCGGGTTTTGAAGCGTCCGTAAAAAAAAGTAATAAAAAAAAATAATTTACCTTTCCGTATAAACACCATCTGCTGATCACTGCTTATGTGATTTACACCACAGACCTTTGCATTTCCGCACCAGGGAAGCATTTAAAGTACACTCAGAGCTCGATGTATCAAAACTTGAACTTGATGGCATCTCCCCCTTTGTTCTCAAACACTGCGCTTCCTCGTTAGCGAAACTTCTGCAAAAACTCCTTTACCTACTCAACAGGAATGTTTCCATCATCGTGTTTCCAACCAATCCCCAAGAAAGGTGAAGCATGTGATCCCTCTAACTACCGACCAATTGCACTGACTTCGACCCTGTCAAACATTTTCGAAAACCTGGTTAACAACCAACTAATGAGCTACCTTGACTCACACCATCTCATCCATGATCGGCAATATGGTTTCCGTTCTTCGCGCTCCACCGGCGAACTAATGACTATCTCACCAAAAGATGGAATCGCTGTATCCATCGATTTGGCGAAGCTAAAATCATTGCCCGCGACATTTCGAAAGTTTTTGATAGTCTTTCGTATCTGGCTCTTCTAGCTAAGCTCCAGGCTTTTGGTTTGGACCCGAAATTAGTTAAATCGATCGAAAGTTTCCTTCACGACCGTTCGCTTCAGGCTGTCCTTGATGGAGTTAAGTCAAATTGTCATACCACCAACGAAGGGGCCCCTCAAGGTACTGTCCTTGCACCAACGCTCTTTCTTACTTCCAACCCAATCCATGGCTTTGCAGACGATAGCACCCTTGACTACACTTAGTCTTTCAACTAACTCTCGCCGAAATTCAGCATCTATCAACAAAGGTCGCATGTCTGACTCGCTAAATGAAGACATTTCGAAAATTATGAAAGCGAATCGAGTAAAGTTTATGTCTCAAAAACTCAATGTTGTCTACTTGCCAATAAGCGATGTGCTTCACCTGCCGCCCAATTCACTCTTATCGATGGGGTCAGCATTCCGGATTCCCACATTCTGAACATCTCTAGTAAACTAAATTGGCCCGACCACATCTTCTACGCTGCAAAAAATGCACTGAAGTGTCTGGGCTTTCTGAATCGCTGTAAAAAATACTTTACACCACCTGATCTGGCTCAAATTTACAAGGCTCTCATAAGACCGAGACTTGAATTTAATTCCCACATATGGGCAGGTGCAGGTAGAACCGCATTATCCGTGTTAGACAAAGTCCAACGGAAAGCCTTCATGCTTATTGGCGATGAATCCACAACTTCTCATATCGAACCACTTGAACGACGGCGAAATGTCGGTTGTTAATCACTTTTTTATCGCTACTACAACCGCCGTTGCTCTGGCCTGTAGTGCCCATCCTCATTTTCTTGAACATAGTAGTAGTCGTACCGCCAAATTCGATGACTCGTGCGTATCCAGGACAACACGAATGTGGAACAATTTACCATCTTTTGTTTTCCCCTGCAACTATGACCTGCAAAAATTTAAACCTTATACAAACTCAACCCATCTCCCCACTACCTCAATTCCCTTACCGCCAACGCTGTACTTTCGCATCAAAGGGTTTCCCCTAAGCTTTGTATCAACATAACAAAAAGACATTGAACATTACACGATCCAGTACTAGATTGACAATAATACGAAGCAAAAAACTTGCGTCTTAAGCCTGGTACACAGATTGCCAACAGATTTTTCTTTTAGTATAGTAAAACGTTTACACATCAAAAACTGTTTTTCACTAAACTTTTACGTTTGGTCGACACTTTATGATGCTGCATCTAAAGAACATGGGCTCGATCCCCGGCTCGTTGCCTTTAGGTATTATCAGAATTCCCACAGCCCTCCAAGCTTGTCAGTAAGAGACGGCTCGGATAGAAGGTGCATGCTGGCAACCGCACTATCCGAAGTCTATATGTTATCAAAACGTCAATAAGGGATACTGTGTTGACCCGCCCATGCCAGGCAATTAACATGAGGCATGAAAAAAGACAAAAAGTGTTTTTAGAAAAATTTCCGAATTGAGAACTTTTCGATATTCATGATGCATTCCATTTGCATGTCTGATTCGTCTGCTTCTAATTTGTTTATAGAGAGCATACCCTTCCATTATTTCATCTTGATTTTTTTTCAACACTCATTCACATGTACCTTGGTCCTAATTTCATCAGAGTTTGCGATAAGTCCGCCTTTTCTAAGGCTGTCAAACAACAAAATGGCTTTGCACCCTTATTCCCATAACACATTAGCGAAGCATGCAGCTATAAAAGTATGAAATCAAAAATCCGTGTTATATCTTTAACCCCTTGTTGTCAGCCCGATTCGGTGAAATAATAGGAATACACTGGATAGTGGAATTTCTAGAACACTGCTAATTGTCGTGTAAATACTATGCATTTTCGTGATGTACAGTAAAAATAGGATCAGGCCTTGTGTATGTAGGAATTCGAGACGCTTTATTACGGATTAGATAAATATAGGTGCAATCTCCACTAATGTATTAATTATGTAAAATTGCCAGTACCGAAATCTGAATTTCTGAATACAAATTTCTTCCCACAACTGTATGCACACCCTAATAAAATAGAACAGCTGTTAACAGAAATCGGAACACAATGTCGCGTCATGCCGCGTCCTTAAAGCTGTGCCAATCTCATCAGAATGTAAACAGAGAACCTCTTAATAAAATCCACAACCGTCACATTGAATGGGGGCCCACCAACGGGTACGAAAAGGATACAAATCCATGACATCATAAATTATCGATAATCACGTTCTATTTTGACAGGAGGATATTGCATTGAAAGATGGTGAACACTATATGTGCATACTCATCTTTGCATTTTACTTCCGGTGCCTATTATTTAAAAGGACAGGATAGATAAATGCCATAAGCAGTGTACTCGTATATATCCCGGCTATTCGAAATTCATTCGATTCGTCGTTTTTGTCGACGGTCGTCGTCCACCATTCGGAGAAAAGTAGGACGGGTGTTAACAATACAGTTCCCAAGCCGAGCACCCTGTGGTATATCACTCGGCAGAATCCCTAAGGATTCATACATGAAACCGCAATAGAATAACGGCATAAAGTCGTTTGCAAATACGATTATTACAGTTTAGATAGATAGTAGCTATAGATAGATGGAGTTTTTGTGTGTGTGAAAGAGATTTGTTTGGTTTCGGTTTTGATATTGTCCTGTATGACAATTGTTTATGGCCCGTAATGGATAAATGGATTGAGTTTGTGCAAATATTTAATAAGAATCAAAATGGGAATATGAAAAATTAATGTCGTTGTTTGTTGTATTCTGTTTTTGAACGGCACAAATGAGATTTATGATCATGGGCTGTTTTCAATCCACTCTAATCTTCATTTCTATTCGATCGAAAGTTTGTCAAAATATTGGGTGAAAATCGGAAATGTTGTAATTTTTTGATAAACACAATTCGTATTACAAAATATTTAGGGAGATTTTACTATTGCTTTAGGTATGCATAGAACGACACATAGAAATAAAATATTAAGAACAATTAGAACTAGAGGGTTACTTTCATCGGGTCATAAAATAATGGACAGATTTTGAGATATCCGTGAACATAAGCATTTCTTAAAAAAAAAAAATATGTTAGGAATATTTTCAATTCAATTCAATTTATTTCTCATAATTATTGATAACATAGTGCGTTGAGATTCTTAAATACTATTGTAGTTTGGAGTTCAGGCTTATTGATACAACCTAAGCAGCTCTTGAAATGATTTCTTATATTCCATAATTTTGTTTATTGACAGTGAGTAGTTGGTGGAGGAAAAAGTTTAAAAACCTCGTTAATTATATTTATATAAAACTTGTATACTATTCATTAAAAACTAATTAATATAAAATGAAAAATTACTTAACATGCGTGAGAGTATTTATTCAAATTATTTAAACTATTTAATGATACAAGGTATTGAAAAGAGGGTTGGCTAGCATAGAGCACGAACGGGCAAATTTGTCGCGATGTTTAATACATTTGTCGTATATGTATTGTACATTTGTAATTTTATGTAAACGGGCTGTTTAATATAATCTTTAGGACTTTATTTTGGGCGATTTGAAGTTTAGTTAAGTTCGATATAGCACCTGTTATTAACACCGGAGAAGCATATAGCAACATTGGCTGAAAAATTACTTTATATAATAACAGTTTGTTTTCTAGGTTTAATAATCGGTTTATTAGTGGATAGAGCGATTTTATTAGGATACTATTTTTTGTTTGACGATCCTGAATGTGTGGTTTCAGGGTAAGCTTTTTGTCTAAAATAAAACCTGAATATTTAACTGTGATACTCCATTCGATAGCCTCATTTTTTAGTTTTACATTTCTTTCGGGTAAGAATTTAGGGGAGCTACGCCGTGTAAAAAACATAGCCTGAGTCTTGCCTATGTTGAATTTTATTTTCCAGCGGGAGTAATACTGTTCTAGAATATTAAATCCATTTTCCAGGTTTTCTATGATATCTTGTGGGTTTTTGTGGGAAGTATAGACAGCGGTGTCATCTGCGAACTGTGCGAGTTTACATTTAGGTATTGTTGGAATATCACTGGTGTAGATATTGTATAGGGTTGGACTCAGCACGGAACCTTGTGGTACCCCAGCAGGCGCCGTGTATAGATTTGACATTTCGGAATTAACTTGCACCCAAAATTTCCGATTCGATAGGAAGCTTTTGATTATTTCGATTGGATAATGATGAATAAATAATTTGTGCAATAACCCGTCATGCCAAACTCTATCGAATGCTTTCTCAATATCGAGGAAGATAGCGCCGGTGGAGAGCCCGTTCGTGAATCCCTGTTTGATGTCTTTAGTAATTCTTTTCAGTTGATGTTGTGTACTATGTCCAGATCGGAAGCCACATTGGAAATTTGGGACTATCTTATTATCATCAGGGAATATTTTAATTTTGTTCAATGAAAACTTTTTACCGATAACGGTTTTACAGGCAGTGTGTTCGTTAATGTTTTATATACTTTGAAGACTTAGTGCGGCCACAGACTGTCGAACACGAACTCCAACTCCAACACGGACCTGGTACAAATGTCCTCTGAATAGCTCAAGACACTCACTCACACTTTACATAAATGTGAAGAAAGCTGGTCCACTTGTACCATGTTCGTATTCGAGTTGGAGTTATATACTATTGTATATGGGTGCACTTACACAGCTTTCCGAAATTTTGTAGCATTTTATAGAACGTACAACAGTGGGTTATAGCCTGTCAAAAATCGTATATGCACCTGAAAAATTGTCAATGGTTTTTTTTTGCGGTTCATAGAAAATCGAAATTGGACCGATATCTGTCTGTCTATTCAGACATCGACGCGACGTCCCGCAGCTCTCTAAAGACCGCTACAGACCGTACTGTACCAGTTCAAACTGCACATTTCTGGTCTTCGGAATTTCCGGATCGTTAGTGTCAGAAAACGGACTGTACAGTTGGACTATGAAGTCGGCCGGGTCACAACCGAAAATCGTTCCGGAAAAATAGTTTACGGACTGTGTATGATGGCATCCACAATTCAATTGGCCGAACGAATTTGGGTGGAGCAATAGTGGTAATGGGGCTTGTAACCTGCGGACCTGAAATCAATTTACACTCGAAGCATTAAACGAGCCTCGGATACCATGGACTGATTCACCGGCAACGACTTTTGGCTACAAACAACGGACCACGATCGGTTTTTGGAACGTTCGAACGATGTGGGGCGAGTGCAATAGTGCGAGGCTCACTGAAGTCGAATGGGAAATGACCGCATATAACATCGATATACTAGGACTAAGCGAAACAAGATGGCCTGGATCGGGATCGACTTTATCACCAAGCTCCCAAACAGTACTGCTCCACTCTGGAAATGAAGACGATACGTCACCTCGAATGGCAACTGAATCTTGTTGACTAGGGAGGCACGCCTATCTCTAATTGACTGGAAGCCAATCTCCGACCGTATCATTACAGCCAGATTTAAATCCAGGGTAAGAAACCTCACAATAATTCAGTGCTACGCCCCGACTGAACCAGCGGATCAATCAGCTAAAGACACCTTCTAGCACCGACTCGGCGATACCTTCGACAAGGCTCCCACCGGCGACATAAAGATTATTATGGGGGATCTCAATGCCAAAGTCGAGTCTGACAATCTTGGTTTGGAACACCTAATGGGCAATCATGCTCCAGGTAACAGGAACCAAAATGGCGAGATGTTCGTGGAGTTTTGTAACTCTCGTCAGCTCGTCATTGGCGGTACTTTGTTCAAGCACAAACGATGCCATTTAACAACCTGGGTTTCTCCGGATGGCAGAAAAGAGAACCAGATTGACCATATAGCCATTTCCAAGACATGGAGGAACTGTCTCTTAGACGTCACGTCGAAGCGGGGTGCTGATATTGGCAGCGATCACCAACTTGTTGTCGCAGAAGTGCGTTTACGAACGGCAGCAATCCATCACCCTCAAAATGCAAGAATCTTGCTACGTTTTAATGTGCAAAAGCTTAAAGATCCATTTATTTTATAAGACGTGCTTATTCCACCGCCTTGCATGAAAGAGCTTATGCACCACCACCTTGTGAGACTCCTACAATTGATGATAGATAGAAAGTCGCTAAGGACTCATTTATCTCGTGCGGTGAAATTTTTGCGGGCATATTGGAGCGCGGTAGAAGGCCATTCATTAGTTACTCTACATGGTCTCTAACCTCGGCACGCAAGAGAATAAAAAATCAGATCAACTCAGCCACTGACGACGCAGTCAAAGATCAACTTAGAGCTGAATACCGTTCTCTTCAGAAAGGCGTGCAAAGAAGCGTAAGACGGGACAAACGAAACAACATCAATGCATTAGCGGAGAAGGCAGAGGAAGCGACTTACCGTGGTGACAGTGGAACCCGTTACAAACTTATGAAGCCATTAACTGGCAAATCTTTTGCAACTGAACATCCCGTGAAAGATAAGGAAGGGTCCGTACTGGTCAATGATGAAGACCAACTGCGACGATTGTGAGAGCACTTTATTGAGGTCCTCAACAACACCTTTGGACACTAGAAGTAGAAAATATTCCGCAAATAGCCAGAGTTGATACCAGCCCACCATCTAAACAAGAATTAACTGTGGCTATTAAATCGATGGATGCGGGTAAAGCCCCGGGGAACGATAGAATTCCGGTGGAACTCTTTAAGGCGGATATCAACGCTATTGCGAATATTCTTCTCCCCCTTATCCTAGAGTGTTGGGAAACCGAAACTCTCCCTAAAGAATGGAAGAGAGGCGGCATTATTAAGATCCCGAAAAAAGGTAACCTGAAGGATTGTAATAATTGACGTGGAATTTGCCTTCTCCTCGCAGTCTCCAAATTGATGGCAAAAATAGTCTTAAACCGGATCAAGCATACAGTTGACCGCACACTGAACGATGAACAGGCTGGTTTTCGCGAGGGCTTTTCATGTAGCGACCACATCAACACCCTCCAAATTATTATTGAACAATCCGCAGAGTGCAGATCCCCATTACATTTCATGTTCATCGATTTCGAGAAGGCGTTTGACAGCGTTGACCGGGAATACATCTGGAAAGCCTTACATAGGAGAGGTATACCAGATAAAATCATTTCAATCATCAAGGAGTCCAATAGCGGAGCCCAGTATCACGTCTTACACAAGGGTAGGCTTTCAGACCCCTTTGAACGGAGTGAGACAAGGCTGCATTTTGTCACCTATATTGTTTTTGATTGCAATTAACGACGTACTCGGAATGCGCTTCATGAACACCAGAGCAAAGGTATCAGATGGAACCTGTTTGAATACCTTCAACTTCAACACCTGGATTATGCTGACGATATTTGTCTTCTTTCAAATATATCGGATCATCTAGTTCAAATGACGGATGCCCTGCTCCACGAAAGTGGCAGTACTCAATTGCCCTAACTCCTTGTGGGGCATAGTGCGTCAACTGTTCCATGTGGCCCAGTTAACGTTTCGTTGGCATAAATTGCTTTCGGAGAATGCAGTTACCAGCATGCACCTCCTGCACATCCATGGCCACGAACGTCGTCGTGGACAGACGGTGGAAAAAGTGGACAATTTTTGTTACGTCGGAAGCGTACTTGCAACAGATAGTGGAGCGGATGCTGATGCACTGTCTCGCAACAACAAGGCTCGGGCAATTTTTTTCAGTTTGACTCCTTTCTGGCAAAACAACAACATCTCCAGAGGTACCAGACTCAAGATTTCCGAAACCAATGTAAAATCTGTGCTTCTTTATGGCTGTTCAACCTGGAGGGTGACCAGGGCGGTAACAACTAGATTGCAAACTTTCGTGAACCAGTGTCTACGGCGCATCCTACACATACGCTGGCCGGAGGTCATTTCTAAGGACGACCTCCTTTTCATTACTGGCCAGGACAGGATAGACACCTCCATAAAAAGGCGAAACTGGCAATAGATAGGTCACATTCTTCGAAAAGGGCCGGAAAACATTGCTAAACAGGTTCTCGATTAGAACCCATAGGGAACCAATGCAAGCCGCCGCATTTGACGACCTAGAAACACCTGGAGAAGATCATTTGAGGAGTTGAGGTCGAGGGTAAGTCATTACGCAAATCGTGGAGTCAGTTGAAAGCGATGGCGGCGAACAGGACGAGGTGGAAAGTCGGCGTGGCTAATGCCCTATGCCCCACCAGGGGTTGACAGGAACCAGAGAGAGATATTCTTATAGTTACAATTAGCACACATCTGTAGTCAAAAATATTGATGGCCAACGATAAAAAAGACCATAGGCAATAAAATTTCTAAGTTTTGTAATAATCACATAATACTTAATAATACGAGTAGTACTTACATTTATTTAAATTTAGGCATGTTGATACTTTACAAAAAAATACACCTACAAGCCTCGTGCGTAGGTGCGAGTATTACTTGCAAGTATGTAGTTTTTTGTAGTGCGAATTGGAGTTATTTAATAAACCATTTCTGAAAGCGTAAAGATTGTGATGATTCAAACTATAATTATTCATAATTTTTTATTTGTTTAGAGTTTTGTAGTAAAAATAAAACCCTTGTCAAATCGTTCAAATGTCTGTCTGTCCGTAGAATATGTCATGATCGGCTGAAGCTACACACATGAAATTTAGTGAAAATGTGTAGAAATATGAATTTGGAGAAAGGGGAACAGAAGGGGAGGAGAAAGCATGAAATTTTAATTTGTCCTTTCCCTTGCATTTGCAGGAAGGTGACTTCGACTAGCTTATAAAACCGGAAATAATGGAATTTGGATATCTTCTTAAAATAGGTTAATAATAGTATATTTCTATAGTTACAGTTAACCCACTTCTCCATGCCTTAAACACGTCCGACGTCAAAAATACTTGTGTCCGACGATAATCAACACCATAAGCCACAATCTTTTCATGTTTTGAACAATGACGTAACATTTAATAAATATACAGTAGACTCCCGGTTATCCGAACTAGTCGGGGGGACCCCAACTCAGATAATCATAAATTCGGATAATGCGATGTTCAAAGAAAATGTCAATTTTATATACACTATTGTAAGCTATTAAATTAAAAGAACGATGTACATATGTGATTAATCCATGTTTATTACCATTGAAAAATGATTTTTAATTTCATTATTTGTACTTTTAATGTTACATACATATGTACTTTAACCTGTATATAAGCTATGTAGGGACAAAAAATAAATATGTGTTTGTTTCAAATGTTTTACGTTTGTTGCACAAAAATGCACGATCGCAATGTAGCTGAAACCACGCTGCTATCCCGACAGGATATTTTGTGAAAAATGGAGATTTTGTAAAAATGTCTGGTCTATGGTTGCTCGGTTAATCGATGGTCGGATAACCGGGAGTCTAGTATCCATTCATTTAGGGCCGTTTTCTCAATATCTAGTTGAATCTTATCCTGTAGATAAACGCTAAACGGCACTCATCTTCCGGTTAAGAATTTATCGAACAATAATTCCACTGTCGTGATTAGCCAATCGAACAAGCAAGAAAAATTTTTGGAACGCATGGCACTAATTTATTTAACAGAATTTTTTCCCAAGAAAAGTATCAGAAACCAATTACATAAGTAATTTTCAGACGCGGAAACATAAAATTAATAAAAATAATAGTCGCCAGCGATAGCGAGTTATGTTCGAGTGCTGGAAAGTCATATGATTATAAAGAAAACCTCTGCTCGTCTCTTCACTCTTCATTCAACTTTCCCTAATGTGTTTTAAAAACTATAAATTAACAATTATCTTGAATAAGTGCAACTATCACATTGTATGCTCCAGTTCTGGAACGTGACAGGCCAGGTCCTAAATCATCGACCAATAAGCGAATCATTTAATTACAGGCCTCAAGTGTTTGTGCTCCGGGCAAATGCTATCAGTCCTGTCATCATTAATTTCGAATGATTCTGATCATGATCATCATTAATTCCATCGCCAGGCATAGGCCCAATGGAATATTCAAACCAGCATATGCTCGTACTGTACATAAAGCGTGAATATGTGCTCAACCTTGTGACCTATTAAGTAGCCCGCGCATGTGTCTCAATAAGGAACATGATTCTAATGTGGAACATGCATGCGTTCAGCACGCTTCTTTCATCAATGATGACTTGATTTGACTGGTATTGAAAATGTGAATGAGGATTGGTAGGAAGCCATTTATGCGCATTTATTGGAGTTATCATTTTAATTGATTCCAGAGTAGTGCAGGCAACCACCACCATCAACCATGACATTGACTCAGAGAAATAGGCACATCTCTCGATAGCGTTACGTCACCTTTTCATTTATATAAATTAATTAATTGTAAGATCTTTAAAGCTCTCGGTTTGATATGTCTGCGGGTTGTGAGAATTTTGTAAGACAAGGATATATCCTAGGCTAGATTCTGGGTGTACAATGCTTTCATATTGCCAGAGCTGCTTTTATGATTTGATGAGCAGTGGAGTTGATAAATCAACTTTACCATTTTCTAGACAAACTCATACATTTTTGAGAAAAACTCATATTTTTGAAATCAAATTCATAATTTTTTCAAGCTAGCTTATTTTAGGGTTTTGTAGGAAGAACAGACCCTTATGAAATCGGTAAAATGTCAGTCCGTCTGTACATAAAATATCTCGTGAACAGCGCAGAACAAAAAATCAGATCGACCACTTTGCCATTTTATTAAAATGTTTTATTTAAGCGTTCCAGCTAGTCTAGTTTTTCAGATATTGTGTTTTTAATAATGTGAGGTAGGCAATTTTCATTAAAAAAATGTAAATGCCTGTATCAGCTAAAAGGTTAAGAATTCGAAAAAATGTTCCCTAATATTTCTTGCTGGAAATTGCATGGGAAATCACATGGCAGTGCCTTTGTTGCACCAATTTCCAGACACCCTGTGTGGTTCTTGCAAATACGCAGGTGCGAATTACATATTTTCAGTCAAACTTGGGTTTCATTCTGTGTACAAACTTAGTATGCGTCTGTAGCCGAAGTCACCAACCCAAGTTTCACTAAAAATAAATGTGAAACTAACTTGAAAAAAATGGTGAATTGGGCTTGGGAATATTATGAATTTGACTCGAAAAAAAATGAAATTGATTTGAAAGAATTATGAATTTGGTAAATGGTAAATATTGGAAAGAGTGTTGCTCGCAGTTTGTTTTGTTTTAGAAATAAATCATCAAAATGTATAACTTATTTTTGGCTGAAATTCTGTGAGAGCGTTGACAACATCAACTCCACTGCCAGACTTCATCACGTTCTGTGCAAGAAGAGCACGAACCGAGTTAACACTCTAAGAAGATGTCGAGAGTATTGGCAGACTGCTTCTGGATACTCACTTTCCTGGGTGCGAAGTTCATACAGACAACACCAGAATCTCAGGTGATTGGCAGGCGGGGTTCAAAGCCGTTGAAGCTGGAAAACCGCAATAAAAATACTTACGTACGAAAAAGTAAAATGAAATAGGCCATCTAATCCTTCGGTCCCCATAAATCAGCCAGCACTGATGGAACCTTCCCCTTCTCTGTTGCAAGGAGGAAATAAAACATTAATTCCGTTCGTCCTCAGCATATTAGGAGCAGCTTTGCTCTTAGATACATTCCAAATTCTTTTAAAGTAGGCTTCATCCCGAAAATGGACAATCGACCCAAAGATGACCCCAAATCAAACAGGCCAATAAGTCTGATGTCCGTTTTGCTCATGTCAATGGGAAAAATCCTCGATGCACATATTAGGAATACTCTTCTTGCCAAATCGCGGCTGCATTCTAAGCAGTTCGCATACCAGTCCGGTAGATCAAATGAAACTGCTCTCCATTCTCTGGTAGGATTAATCGGGTCAGCTATGATAGACAAAGAGACTCCCCTTTGCGTCTTTATCGGCATCAAAGAAACCTTTGACAATACATCCTGCTCTTCCATCGAGTCTGCGTTTAGAGCGAAGGGAGCTGACAACTCTACCACAACCTGGGGCAAAAGGCTGCTACAATCCAGATGGGTCATCACTGAGATTGGGGACTTGTACTTTTACATCAAACGTCACTCGAGGCGGCCCCCGGGGGGGGGGGGGTACTTTCCCGTTTTTTCTCTATGGAGCATGATAGTAAACAGTTTATTGTGGAAACTTACCGCCATGGGATATTCAACACAAGGATATGCTGATGACATGGTGAGATGACAACGGCCTTCGAGTCAAGGCCCTTTATAAGGAAACGAAATTTAAGATTGATGATGATGATGATGATGTACCATGTACAATTCTCAAGTACTCCTGCTAGATTCCGTACAATACCTCGGTGTTACGCTTGATAGATAACTACTCTGGACGCAACACCTGAAGACTATCTCGAATCAGGCCACCAGAGCCCTCTGGCTCTGTAGACAATTTGTAGGGACGACCTGGTGAATCAGCATTCGAATAGTTCTTTGGATGTACAAGGTGATTGTCAGACCCATACTTAATTGATTATGGAGCTGTCATTTGGTGGAAGAAATCGTGTACCAACGAGGGCCAAGTTACACTACGCAAAATTCAAAGGCCAGCCTGCCTCAATGTGACAGTTGCTATTCGTAGCTGCCCTTCTACCGCCCTTGAGAGACTATTCGATCTCTCTCCGTTTCACATCCATCTTAAAGCGGAGGTTAAACTAGCAATAGCGAGGCTTAAAGCCAGTCAGACCTTTCTTGAACTGAATTCAGAGGAGGATAAATGGCTCCTTGAAGTCAACGAGCTGAGTATGCCATCCGATCACTTATCAAGGGAGTTACGCTTCAATCAATCTACCATTGTTGAACGGAATAAGACTTGTTCTCTCTGAAAAGGCCAAGTTTCTGGACGTCATCCTGGACAGGAAACTGGGGTGGAGACCCAATATCCAGGAACGAGTAGCTAAGGCGGCTGTTGCGCTATACTCGTGTAAGAAGAAGATTGTTTTCTGGCTCTATGTCTCAGTCCTGCGACCTATATTTCTGCATGGTATTATTGTTTGGTAGACTGGCCTCAACTTTGCGATTTACTGAAGTATGCTAGAAAATTTCCAAAGAATGGTGAGCATCACCATGGCAGGGGCTTTTAGAACTACGCCAGCAGCTGCTCTTGATGTCCTGCTCAATTCGCTCCCCTTAGATATTTTTGCTAAGCAGGTGATTTCGAACGTAGCCATTTGTCTTCGGGAAACTGGACATTTTACTGTGGCAGCCACGGGACACTGGTGCTGCTTGGATTTTCCTCCGGTGACGGATTACACTCTCCCCAAGTATCTGTTCGGTAAGTATTTGTAAGCCAAATCCCCCCCACGGGACGAGTGGGATGCTAACACTTTCCAGGAGTCAAATGCTATAAGTTTATACATCGATGGCTCTGAGACGGATCAAGGAGTGGGAGTATACTCAGACAAGCTGACATTATCATTTTCACGGATAGTCAGCTGGGGATTAAATCCCTTGAGTCTGTGATTACAAACTCAAAGATTGTTGTCGCATGCCACACATGTCTCCTTGAGATGGAAACCTTTTTCAACATCTCCCTTTGTTGGATTCCGGCCCATAGTGGCTTTGACGGAAACTGCAAAGCGGATGAACTAGCTAGAGGGGAGACTTTATTGGAGGGACCGGGTTTAGTCTTCGCCATCTCGGGTGGTCTTTATCAGCAGTTGGGCAAACGCTGCCGCGTTGAGGAGTGCCAACGCGAGGTGGAGTAATGGTAGCACTTGTATGGTTACTAGGCAACTTTGGCCTAGCATCGATCCCAAACGATCTGCGGAGCTACTGGCGTTGAATAGAAGAACGTTACGGACTCTTGTGGAGGTGATTGCAGGGCACTCCCCGATCGGCGAACATGCTAGGAGATTGGGGCTTCCACACAACGACCTCTGTATGAGCTGCGGGGATGAATATAAGGAGGTGAGTACCCTTCATCTGCTATGTGGGTGTCATGCCCTGGCTAGAAGAGGAAGGATAACCTTGGGGTCTTTCTATTTTGACGATCTGGACGACCTTAAGGATGTTAGCATCAGCCGGCTCCATCGCTTTATCAATAGTTCAGGCTGGTTCAATGAATTGGTAGGACTCGGGTTGCGGAGTCGATGAGTGTATCACAAATAACCCAGTGGTGGTCTGTGTGTGCTGTGTGTATCACGGCAGCCCCTTTAAACTAACCTAACCTACGCTTCAATCGACTCTTCTGCTTCCGTGGAATAAACATTGCAATCTCCACGGGTGGCCAAGCGGCTGTCATAACTCGCAATAAACCCGTACTGATGTCTGAATCAGCACTTGATTGCGATGAGTTTTGCAGAAACTTAGTTTCCTTAATAAAGTCACCATATACTGGGTCGCTGGCCATGTCGGTGTTTTAGGTAATGAGATTACCGACGAGTTAGCTAGGAAATCATTTGCAACCCCGTTTACTGGGCCAGAGCCCTTTTGTTGTATCCCTGTACGCAAGGTTATAAGCCATATTAGGGAACAGTAGCTTATAGATACCAGCGCGTACTAGGAGAATCTCTTTTCTCACAAGGCACTCGACACTGAGGCACCACGTGTACAAAATGGGCATTGTCTGTGATGCCAGCTACCGCTTCTGCGAAGCCGATGATGAGACATTCCAGCACATCCTCTGCGAGTGTGAGGCCCTTTTCCGTGGTCGCCTAGAATGCCTGCCTAAGGTAGACGAAATCGCTTCACTTGAATTCAGACAGTTAAACTGATTTGTTGGCTGGATCAAGCTAACTTTAAGAGCACGCGCAGACGGAAAACTTTTTAGTTCTCAGAGAAAGTAAATAGATTAGTCAGAAAAATATTACAAACGGCGGCTTATGAGACCGCGCACACAGCAAACTAAACTACTTAGTAATCGCTGTCTGCGCGGTCTTATTAAAATAAATACTGTGTGTTAAATTTTTCTGACTAAACTATTAGGTTTTTCTGCGAACTAAAAAGTCTGCCGTCTGCGCGTGCTCTAAAACTTCACTAGACTATGTGGGCTATAGCACAATAGACCTCTCTTGGTCGCAGTGCTTCTGGGCCCTCTGCCAGAAATGTTTAATATACGAGTATTTTGTTCATTAATCTTTCTTACTATTTCCCCTAACTCCTAGTGGGACGTAAGCGCGTCAACTACTCCTAAGCGGCTTAATTGTCGATTCCGTTAGTACATACATCAGTGGTCTTAAAATATTTGGTTTGAAAATATTTTTTCATCATTTCTTACAGTAATCAAATTTATAAATGCGATTATTTCAGCACTCAATGTCATCTCATTAAAAATATAAAATACTACCAGGATTTTCCACGCTTCTTCAATTTATTACAGTCGATTCTGCGATTAGCTATTACGTTTATGCCCAGCTTCAATTTTCAAGAAATTGCTATTAAATAAAATTGATTCACTCGATTAAGATAAACCACTTTCCCAGTGAAGGGCAATGTAATCATCTTATTATGCAAATCCTGCGGATAGTTTAAACGTTTGGTCGATACATATATCTTTTTGCTCGTGCTTTCCTTTAATCGAAAATTCGCAGTTTCGACCGCGACCCTTCTCCCACCCTCTGAAAACCAGTCGGTGTGAAATCATCTTACTCCAGTTGAAGAAGAATGTGCCTTTAATGAAATTCACGGATTGACTTTTTGTCTTTTAGCACGAGCACTTATCCGAACGATGCGTGCATTGTATGTTTTATCATTTTTATCGTCACCGATAAACATCACCTGGCGCGCCATAATAGCTAATAGAATAAGTGAAAAAGAATTGAAGGTTCATACTGGTGCTGCTACTGGTACTCGAGACCGTCAAAGTCCCAGGTTCATGACTGACGGCGTCTGAACCCCTGCTGCTATGAAAGGGTGTGCCCAGGAACGACGTTACTTGCAATCATTTACCTAACAATCTATTGTGTGCCTAGGACGCATAATGATTTCGGGCACGCTATAAACTATCGCAGGAAATTGTAGAACTCAAGTACACAATGGCTACAACACATAGAGAGGAGATGGGATTTCTTATATAGTGTGTAATGTCACCTATGCGCCAAGGAAATTGCTCCATTGACGACGCTGAAACATTGACAACTGTCAGAAATTTGACAAGCCAATAAAATGGAAAGTCTATGGCAAGATTTCGTATGCAGTTTGTAAGCAAATTAGGGATTTATTTTTGGGCTGGAATAAACACATGCTCAGGACAATGTAAATCGTGTCTGCATAATAAAGTTATGAGCAGACATGAAGACAAACTTATATTAAACTCTACTGTCATCCTCCTCCTGTTTTTGATCCAGATAAAGTCAGGAACTACGTCTGCTCAGCATGACATGAGTTTCCGGTCCACTACCATTGTTAGTCCTTACTTTTCATTGGATCTGACTAATACTTTTAATATAAAAATTATGAAGCAACGACACGACGTCGTCGCTCTTTTTATTGAGCCTTTCGCCATAATGTGAAAACTAATAATATTGCTAAGCCGGGGCCGGTCCTGTCAACATGATTTCCATTTCGAAATTTCGTCAACTTTGCTTTGGGACGCAGTCGGTGTTTCGCTAATTCCCGATTCAATGATCCTTTCACAAACCTCCGACCATCTCACATCAAATTGCAGTCACTGGGCTGTCGTCGAAAAACGAGTCTGCATGGCTGGCGAGCTGCAATGAGCATTTGTACGATGTTTGGAAACAACCCATGTATGAATGAAATCTTTATTGGAAGCGCTCTAATCCTATTATGCGAATAATGCAATAATAACAACACATGTCAACCCAGAGACGTACCAGCAAAAATCCTGTCTTCGTACTCCCCTGAGCGGTATTTAAGCATTTGAAATGTGTTTTGTGTGTTGTCTTCTTTTTTTTGCTGATGGCCGCCCGAGTTTTGTTATTACTGCTCTTGGACGACTTTAAAATGCCGGGGTCTCTTCGGCATGATTGAGGGATTTGGCTGTGATTGTCATCATGTGTCCAAGTGAAATGTCAACGGACCACTCTGCGCTTGTACAATATATTTCCTACCTTTGGCATTTTTGGTAGATTTCACCTTTTCGAGTTCTGTGTGTGGGTTCATATGGGTGTGAATTGTAGGGTAGGCTGTGGGTTGCAAAATGACAGAGGAAATGCTAGAAAGAAAATTTAGGTATTTGAGTATATAAATTTTGCATGAAAATAAAATTTAGAAGTGAATTCCTTGATAAAGGTTAATTTGTTTACCGTCTGACATATTATCACCATGAGCGTTGGGCCATTTGCGCCTCCACGTAGACTGATTCAAATTTCCTTTTGTAAATTCTATTCTAATAGATTGGCTCTCCGAATTTCACCCATCTGCTGTCTTTTCAAATGGAATCTTCCCAGAGCCTTTGACCTACGCATCTTACTCGTCTCGATGGCCTGTAGTAATCGCATCTTGACTAATAAGCTAATAGGAGATCTCTACTATTTTACATTAACCGTTTTGTGACATTGCGCACCAACTACTCCTAAGCCTCGTCGTGTTCGATTTTGGGCTATCTGTCGTATCTCGTCCCATGACTTACCCAACGAAACGTCGCACACTCATCGTCAACGGCGCTACGAGATTCTAGGACGTTCTCTTTGACAGCCACTCTCGTGAAAAGCGTTCAATTCCAGCATAAAGCATATACCTACAGCCGTGCAGCTATCACCCTTACGCAATACCATTTTCGCCTGCGTATCAACACGTGGGGGCCGGTAGCTCAGCGCGTTGACGCGTCAGTCGAATATCTCATCATACCATGATGGGTTCGAGTCCAATCGTTGCCATGGTTATGTGGCACCAATGATTAGTCTAGTGTCTCTTTGCCCACCTTTATGTTCACTTGTCGTAGATGAGTTACTTGTACAGTCAGGGCCACATGAGCATTCTGGAGCGGGCATGCTGATCTGCTCGAGATCATATTACGTGACTCTGCTTCGGTAGGACATTTTCGGTCTCCACCCCAACCTGCTTGGCTATATGCCCATAGCGATTAAGATCCTGGTGTTCGGTTACAAGATCTCAGCACCTACTCCCTGTCCCGTTTTTGAGCCATCGGCAAACCACATGATACACCTGGGATCAAGACACCAGGATCTCAATTGCTATGGGCATTTGGCTCAGCGTTTTCCAAGCCGAGATCCATGCCAGTTAGGCCTGCGCCAGAATAATTCTGCACAGGAAGCTCATTGGCGCCAACATCGCTATCTGCTCTGACAGTCAGGCAGCTATTAAGGCTCTTTCTTCACATTAGTTGTCATCGAAATTAGTGAAAGAGTGTTACGAAAGCCTTCAGTTTCTCACAAACACAAATCGAGTCACTCTATGTTAGATATTTGGGCATCGGAAAACTCATGTCAACGAAGCTGCAGATGAACTTGTTATATAAGGTGCATTAGAGAAATTTTTCGGGCCTGATTCCTACTGCGATCTGAGCTGGGCCACAGCCAGGGTAATGCTGAGGGAATGGTTGTGGTACAGGAATAATCTTCCAGGACTACGGCAATCCAAATATCTCTATTTTTTCAGAGAGTTATTTTATCTTGACCAAGAGTAGTCCGGATGGCGCAACGGTTGGCACGTTCGCCTTCAACGCACTGGGCCCCGGTTCGATTCCGGGGATTTACGTGTCGGACTATGAGCCCACTCAGCTGTTAAATGAGTACCCATTATGGGGTAAATAACTCGGTTGAGCGTGTTGCTGATCACATACCTCTGCACAAAAAACCGTCACGATCTAGAAAATGAGATGATGCTAACTCATCTCGAGGCCGTGGTTCAAATTGGACTGTTGCGCCAGTTATTTATTTAAGAGTTCGCCTCTCTTTATAAGAGTTTCACGTGTCTCATAACACTTTTGGAAGAGAAGAAGAAAAGAACTATACTCTTGTTATGGGAGCTAAGCTTTCCCTATAAGTATAGGTAGAAACAGAGAATATGATATAAAAAACACGGTCTTTGTTTGGCAAGTACGGGTAAATATAAGCTCACGAGAGTTAGCATTGACTTTGCAAAACGTTGTTTTCCACACGGGCCGAAATGTTCATGCGATTAAAATGTAAAAAAAATCAACTTTAAGATTATGTGGAGACTGGGGAGAAAATATGATAGTTATCATAATGTTCAATAGCGTGCCTAACATTTTATTGGACAACATTTACAACCTTTAAAAACAATAATTACTTCCATTTTGCATATGGAATGTCGCTAATCACTCATTTACACAAATTTATATTTTCGCAAAAAACTAATCCTATCAGAAAAAGATGGCAGCTATTTATTAAGTCTTCTTATAAAACTAAAACTCTCATTGTGAGAGGGCGACTCTTATGAAACTAAACATCTAAACGAAAAGTCTCACTATTGGAGTCAATAATTTGACGTTAGATTTGACTTTGACCGATCGTTCGCGGTGCTTATAGTAACTAATAGTTCGCATCGTTGGAACCTATCACTCGTGCACTTATCTGACTCGATCAGCAGTGACATTGAGCGAGGTACATAATTGCAGAATCACTAAGGTGGCGGACCTTTTATGCCTGCTAAAAAAATGGCCCATCCATGGCAATTTGAAACCATTGCCACTGCGTAGACGGAGGGATGGCGTTTAGTGGCCAATGTAAGATTACCAATAGAATGATAGGCCATCGGATAGCCGCAAATGGCTTCGATAGTCATTTCTCATGCAATGGCACAGCGCGTCTGTTAATTGAAAATCAGCTGTTCAAAGGCTCTATGAGAGTACAAGATGACAAGATATGATCTTGTAACACGAGTAAAACTTTACTAGAGTAATGCTCTCATAATGATAGTGCTATGAGAACTTATTCAATACAAGAGTGACGTTAGTGAATACGTAACTAGTAGTAAATTACTAGTAGTAGTAGCTAGTAAATCAAACACTATGATTTTAGGATGCCATGTGGCATCACTTTGGAACTAGCAGCGGTCATAAGAGCATCCTAGACATTATAACATGACGAGGTCAGGGAAACTCTAATGCCGGTAGAAGGCATGAGTAGACGTACTATAGGGTAGTTGAAAGACTACATAAGACTCACATTGTGGATGGAAACATACACAATGAGTGTACATTTGTACAATGACATCAGCATTTTTACTGATGGCTCTTTAATGGACGGGGAAGCGGGGGCGGGGGTTTATTCTGGAGAGTTAAACCTAGCCTGTGCGCTTAGTCTAGGAGAGTATGTGTCCGTATACCAGGCAGAGATGCTTGGCTTGTTGCATGCGGTGGACCACCTGCTGGAAGGTCAGGTGCAAGGGAAGAAAATCCTTATTGCACTGGACAATCAATCGGTTATCAGACGCATGCGGTAGACGAACATAAACCTTAAACTGGTACTAGAGTGTATTCGAAAGCTCAATACGTGTGCCTTAGAAAATGAGGTTACGCTACGTGGGTAAAAGGACACATAGGTACAACAGGAAATGAGGCGGCGGATACTCTAGTAAAACCGAGATCTGCGGCGACTTTCATTGGACCAGAACTCAGAGTTGCTTTGGGGAACGGCATGATTGGACCGAAGGCCGAGAAGCGGATGGACATGCATCAACGAAGCTGGCTAGAGTTAGTCACTTGTAAAAAAGCTCGGAATGCAATGACCAGCCCTTTAGGCAGAGAAGCGAAAAAGGTACTCAGTAATAAACGGATTATCCTAAACTGGATAACTGCCCTGGTCACACGGCATGATAATTTTAAGGTTCAGCTGGCCAAGATGAAAATCGAGGAAGATGACCTTTGCAGGCTATGTCTGGAGGAGGCTGAGACGGCAACACACATTGTGTGCGAATGTCCGGCACTGGCTAGCACGAGGTTGAGGATCACAGGCAGGCTCACGATAATTGTGGAAGCCATGAGTGAACTCAGCTTAAGGCTGAGAAATGCTAGTGATAACACGGGACACAGTGATGAAGGGAGAGGTCGACAGTTATCAGTCGATATCTGGAAATCACTAATGAGCGGGAACATTAGTGGGTTGACTTCAACTGAGCTTCAATGAGAGTAATGAGTAAATGCAGTCAGGTGGTTTCCCAATAAGTACCGGATTGGACACCCGTAGGATTAAATCGGGCCTAGGTGACATAACAAGTGAGCACAACATACACGTGGTATTTTTTTTAATTACGCCCTTCTTTCGTCTTTTCGTTAGTTTTTTGTTGCCTTTCCCGATGTGGGCCATCTTACCTCTCAGTTTCATTGGTACGGGCGCGGCGGATCAATGTCTAAGTAATTGTGACGCATCAGAAATGTTACATTTTGGTTTACCCGTGAATGTTCCCGATGCTATAGATCACATCTGATCATCCTATTAATTTTGACATCTCTCACTCAGCATATTTGATTGATACTGTTGGTTTGTGTTTTGCCATTGGCTTGATTTCTTGAATTTTCCTTTGTTTCATACAGATATTATTTTAAAAATTGTAAAAATTCAAATTTTCACCTGAAGTTTCATTAAACATGCGTAACTTTGTGAAATAAAACGAGTTTTCTTCACTTTTTCATCAATTGAGGTAGAGGTCACAGAAGAAAAAAAAAGTTCAATATTTGATTGATAGGCTAGGAAAGGGTACAAGCCTTCTCTCTCAATTGCCCTAACACCTTGTGGAGCATAGTGCGTCAACTGTTCCATATGTGGCCCAGTTGACGTTTCGACAGCATAAACTGGTTTCGGAGAATGCAGTTGCCAGCATGCACCTCCCGCACATCCATGGCCACGAATTTCGTCGTGGACGGGACTCGAACCCGAAACGCCGGTAGTCAAACATGAGACTGATGCCTCAACACACTGCGCTACCGGTCGCCCCAAAGGCGTACAAGCCGAGGAAAGGGTACAAGCCTTAATAAAATTAAATTATTATTCTATTTACCGCAAGTTACACTTGCAAAATATGAGTTTAGTTTTATGTTTTATATTCTGAAGCTGATTTCGAGGTAATAACAGCTTGCAAGGAGTAAGAGTCCATTGCACTTCCGATTTTCATTTGAGAAGCAGAATTTGATACTTTTACCACACCTTCCCCTATTTAACCCCACACACAGGACTAATCCACATATATGACCATATGCAATAACTTGACACAGTCTGACACCGAACAAAACTCTCTATTTAGAATGAAAAACATTTGTAGCGTGAACATAAAAGAAAATCCTGAAAAACTCATTACATGCTGAACAAATAACCACAATGGGACACATTTCGTTGTCCTTTTCGTCAATTCCCGTTTGACATCGAAACGATAAGTGCCACCAGGACCTTAACACGTAGCCCATACAAAGTCCGATCTAGCGATGGTGCTGGTGCAAATTTTCAGGGCATTCGCTCGTTTTCGACCAAAACAACTCAATTTTCCTCTGTTTTTCCTTTGCCCGAAAATATGACAATTTTCACACCGCACCTCAAGGATTTATCCGCTTTTCACACTACGTTCACGTTCCACAAAAGAACAACTCGCCTGTCAATCAGATTTCAAGAGTTAGGAATTTCAGGATTTACGGAACAAACGGATATGAATGGCAATGGGCAAACTGTTCAGCTTTCACGCTGAATGGAGAAAGTAAACAGAAACGTCTTTTGTTGAAACGTACGAAATTAATTGGGATTAAGTGTTGAGCTAGTTTATCCGATTATTTCAATTATTTGGCAGAAAGGACGATGAAAGATTGTTCACTTTCCATCTTTTTTTTTCTCCTGTGTCGGAAGCACTGACCCGAGGTGGTGATTAGAAGGCGTAAAAAATGTAATTTTAGTGATTCACTGCCATTAGGGCGAAACGAAAATTTCACAGATTAGAATAAACGGAAGTGATGTTCACTTATAATTATTTTTTTGTGATCAATATTTTTCTTTTCACAGAAATGGAAGTGCAAATCCTTGTTGATTAGAAAATTCTCATATAAGCAAATATTATTTGCTTAGGGATTAGCACATAAATTGTAGATTCAGTTTCTGGGCGATTTTAAGGGATACTCATACACATGTGTGGAGAGAAAAGCTCGGCATTTTGAATTTTGATTCAATATACTACTTTGCCTTTGCCCTTGTGGGGCATAGTGCGTCAACTACCCCTACGCGCCATCGTACTCTGTTCTGTGTAATGGGATGCAACTCCCTAAATTACAAACGCCTTCACTTCTTTGCAAAAGATCAACGCCGTGTAATTTTAGGACCCCCTCTTGGTCGGCCTTGATTGGAAATGGGGTTCCATTTCATGGCATGCAAAGCAATGCAGTTATCATTCTTCCGCAGTGTGTGACCTATCCACTGCAATTTTCGCCTGCGAATCAATTCGTCGATTGGCATCTGACCCGTACGCCGACTCTTCATTTGATATTGTTTCGGGGCCAAAAATTCATACAATTCGACGAAGATATGAGTTGACGAAAACTTGCAGCTTTCTGGTAACTCTTACGGAAACTTTCCATGTACTGCTCCCATACAAAAGCACTGATAGTACCAGGGAGCAAAACAGGCCCAGCTTGGTCTTGATGCTGAGATAACTGCTCTGTCAGATTGTGGACAGCATGCCGTATGCGCGTTTAGCCTGGTTGATACGACGAGCGATCTTCGGTTCCGTATCACAATTTTCAGCAACAATGCTACACAGGTAGACGAAGTTGCCAACCTACTCCACAGGCTGCCCATTAATATTGATGGCAATAGGTGTCGGAATTCTTTTTCGCAATGGCGGGCTAAGAACATTGGTCTTAATGCTATTAACCTTGCTCTCCTCCTTCTCGATATCTAACGCCATTGCGGACAGATCCATGATTTTGTGGGAGAGTAGGCATATGTCGTCAGCGTAGTCAAAATGTTGTAGATAAGATGTCAAAGTCCATTGAACTCCTCTGTCTAGTCCGGATAGGCTTGCATGCAATACATCGCCGATCACGATGAGGAATAGTATCGGTGAGAGAATGCTCCCCTGCCCTGCCGAGAGAGTAAGACATTTCGCGCCGGCATAGGTTTCCTTAATAATAGCCGCAAGCTTCTCAGGAATGCCTCTTCTGCGCAGGGCGCATATATAGAATCCCGGTTCTCACTATCGAAAGTCTTCTCGAACTCGATGAAAAGCAAGTGAAGCGGAGAATCGTATTCAATGCATTCTCGAATGATGGTTCGCAAGGTGTGCTCGACACAGGAGAATCCGGATCGAAAGTCTACCTGCTCTTCATCAATTGTGCTTTCTAAGTGGGTCTTTCGTCTTTCCAGGACATATTTTATTATTTTTGGCAACGGCAGAAAGCACACAAATGACTCTCCAATTATTACAGTCTGTGAGGCTACCCTTCTTTGGAAGTTTGATGGTCAAACCTTCCTTCCACCCAGTGGGAAAGGTCTCTGTATTCCAGGCTTTATGAACCAGTGGGTGCAGCAAATCGGCAGTTACGCCTGGCGCTGCTTGATAATGCTCGGCAGGAATACCGTCGAGTCCGTCGGCCTCCCCACGTTTTAGTGCAGTGACTATTTCCTCTTTAGTCGGGGCAGTGGACCGTATACTCACATTTTGATGGTTAGCTAAATTATCTATATGAGGGGGAACTTCACCAGAGGTTACACGGTTCAAGACTGTGGCGAAGTGAACTTTTATATTTAACTCTACGTGTTTATTGAACAAAATCATTCGGGTCTCTGTTTTTGTAAAATCAACAAATTAAAATCTTATGCAGATATTTATATTTATGTCTATTCTCTAATCTGATACATTTATCAAGATTTTATTCGCTGATAATTGGTAATTGGTTTACTTCGATTTTTCATACGAGAGTTCTAGCCAACATATTTCATGTCCCACTAATTAAGAAATTTTCCAATAATAAGACCACTGCATATGTGTTTTTAACAATCACTGAGTATGAAAACAGAAATATGTATGAGTAAGTCATTAAATGAAAAATACGCAATCGTACAGAATGTTGAATTATTTTCAAATTAGGTATACAATTTGAAAATCATCCAACATTCTGTACGATTGCGTATTTTTCATTTAATGTCTCATGTTCATTTAATGAATACCATGTACATCAACATGAACAATGCAGCAGGTTAAGGAGTGTTCTTCTTTGTTCCAAACTTTAGGTAATCGAACAATCGCCTATTAGAAATCGTACAAAACATTGTTTGACGGAAAACACACAGATTGATATTGCTCAATCATCATATTTTGACGGTATTATTATAACGATTACGTTTTCATGACAAATAACTCCATATTATTTATTTTTATAATTAAACATCGCTATACATTTATAGTTTGTTTTGTCGTAGCGAAAACGTTTTCTTCTTTTTCTTTTTACTTGTAATCAGAGCACCCCAGATTAAAATTACAAAATGGAGAATACATTAATCTTCCTCGTATTATCGCCGACTGCATTATGCCCTTATGTTATTTAATCTAATTGACCTAGTTGTAGTGTAATTTATCTTAGATTGCATTATTAACTAAAAATGAGAAATGCAAGGTGTCCACTTCGACCGGACAATACGAATCCACGCAATTTGTCAGACAATTCTTAGAGAAAATATTAAGATTGTTTAGCCTTTCGGTTGCTGCAGGTATTTTAAGTTGAAAAAAAAAATGACCGATTTACTAGTGCTTTGATGATCTTTTACTCAAAACTAATACTTCAAATTTTACTTTTCGACATAGCTGTCAAAAATATTAACGAAAATACGAAAGTCAAGGGTGGAATAGACTGTTAAAAGAGTTTTTTTTTTTCTGATACGAGGGTGAAAAGTTCTCGGCCTGACGCAGAAATATCGTTACAATCAGCAAAGATGTATGTTTCCTGCCTACACGTCTTACGTGTTTTTCGTTAAAATGGAGAAACTTGAATATCGTGCGATCATAAAATTTTTCGTTTTGGATGGAAAATTTACGGGGACTCTGCTCCTTCGATGTCAACCGTTACAAAATGGGTAGCTGAATTTAAACGTGGTCGCACGTCCCTCGAAGACGGCCCACGTGAAGGATGGCCAAAAACCACAACCACACCGGAAACCATCGAAAAAGTGCATGATATCGTGTTGGACGATAGGCGAATGGAAGTGAGTGATATTGCTGAGGCTGTGGGGATGTCGGTAAAAAGGGTGCGAAACATCTTGCACAAAGAATTAGAGATGCGGAGGCTATGTGCAAGTTGGGTCCCGCATTTGCTGAATGCCGATCAAAAGCAAATGCGCAACCGATTTTCGCGGCAACCTTTCCACCGATCCTATCGGGATCCGACCGATTTTGTGCGGCGATTTGTCACCATGGATGAGACTTGGGTCCACCACTACACGCCGGAAAGGAAACAGCAGTCGAAGCTGTGGGTGGAAGCCGGCGGTTCAGTGCCAAAGAAAGCGAAGTCGATCGCATCCACTGGAAAGGTCATGGCCAGCGTGTATTGGGATGCGAAAAGGATCCTGTAATTGATTTCCTTGAAAAAGGCAGAACAATAACAGGCGAATATTAATCCAAACTTCTTGTTCAGCTGGATATCAAAAATCGCGAGAAGAGGCCTGGCTTGAAGAAGAAAAAAATTATCTTTCACCAGGACAAGGCACTTGTACACAAGTGTGCGTTGGCGATGGGAAAACTGTGGGATTTGGGGTACATCCCCGCTATTCTCCTGATTTGGCACCCTCAGACTTCCATCTGTTCCCAAACTTGAAGAAATTTGTTTCTCGGGAAGCATCCAATGAAGAAGTTAATAGGGACGTAGATGAATATTTTCACAGCCTTTCAGACTCTCACCTCCGGGAAGGAATACTGATGTTGCAGAAACGCTGGACCAAGTGTGTTGAAGTCAAGGGAGATTATGTATATATATATATATATTTTATACTTCTATCGTATGCCTTTAATAAGTGTTTTGTCGATAAAAATATACTACTTTGCCTTAACCCCTAGCGGGGCATAGCGCGTCAACTACTCCTGCGCGCCATCGTACTCTGTTCTGGGCAACGGGGCGCAACTCCCCAAAAGACTTACCCAGTACCTGACACTCCTTTGCCACAGATCGACGCCATGTGATTCGAGGACCCCCTCTTGGTCGGCCTTGGTTGGAAATGG
Organism: Chloromyia formosa; assembly: GCA_964017055.1. Classification (NCBI taxonomy): domain Eukaryota; kingdom Metazoa; phylum Arthropoda; class Insecta; order Diptera; family Stratiomyidae; genus Chloromyia; species Chloromyia formosa. The sequence goes on from OZ024814.1 coordinate 97,650,393, forward strand.
GGTTCCATTTCATGGCATGCAAAGCAATGCAGTTATCACTCTTCCGCAATGTGTGACCTATCCACTGCCATTTTCGCCTGCGTATCAATTCGTCGATTGGCATCTGACCCGTACGCCGACTTAGCTCTTCATTTGATATTTTTTCGGGCCAGAAAATTCTTAAAATTCGACGAAGACATGAGTTGACGAAAACTTGCAGCTTTCTGGTAACTCCTACGGAAACTTTCCATGTACTGCTCCCATACAAAAGCACTGATAGTACCAGGGAGCGAAACAGGCCCAGCTTGGTCTTGATGCTGAGATAACTGCCCTGCCAGATTTTGGACAGCATGCCGTATGTGCGTTTAGCCTGGTTGATACGACGAGCGATGTCCTGCTCCGTACCACCATTTTCGGCAACAATGCTACCCAAGTAGACGAAGTTGTCCACCTTCTCCACAGGCTGCCCATTAATATTGATGGCAATAGGTGTCGGATTTCTTTTTCGCAATGGCGGGCTAAGAACCTTGGTCTTGTTGGTATTAATCTTTAGCCCAACCTTGCTTGCCTCCCTCTCGAGATCTAACGCCATTGCGGACAGATCCATGATTTTGTGGGAGAGTAGGCATATGTCGTCAGCGTAGTCAAGATGTTGTAGATAAGATGTCAAAGTCCATTGAATTCCTCTGTCGAGTCCGGATAGGGCTGCATGCAACACATCGCCGATCACAATGAGGAATAGGATCGGTGAGAGGATGCACCCCTGCCGAACTCCACTGCGAATCTCAAAGTCCCCCGACACCTTACCTTTATGCAGAACGCGACATTTCGCGCCGTCATAGGTTGCCTTAATAATAGCCACAAGCTTCTCAGGGATGCCTCTCCTGCGCAAGGCCGCCCATATAGAATCCCGGTTCACACTATCGAAAGCCTTTTCGAAATCGATGAAAAGCAAGTGAAGCGGAGAATCGTATTCAGCGCATTGCTCGATGATGATTCGCAAGGTGTTAATGTGATCGACACAGGAGAATCCCGATCGAAAGCCAGCCTGCTCTTCATCAATTGTGCTTTCTAAGTGGGCCTTTAGTCTTTCCAGGACGATTTTAGCTATTATCTTGGCAACGGCAGGAAGCACACAAATGCCTCTCCAATTATTACAGTCTGTGAGGCTACCCTTCTTTGGAAGTTTGATGATCAAACCTTCCTTCCACTCAGTGGGAAAGGTCTCTGTATTCCACGCTTTATCAACAAGTGGGTGCAGCAAATCGGCAGTTACGCTCGGCGCTGCTTGATAAAGTTCGGCAGGGATGCCGTCAAGTCCGGCGGCCTTTCCTCGTTTTAGTGCAATAATTGCAGTGACTATTTCCTCTTTAGTCGGGGCGGTGGACCGTATACGCACATTTTGATGGTTAGCTAAATTATCTATATGAGGGGGAACTTCACCAGAGGTTACACGGTTCAAGACCGCGGCGAAGTGTTCTTTCCACCGCCTCATTTGATCTTCTTCCAAGATAAGTAGCTTTCCATCACTATCTTTCACCGGATGTTGGCAGGAGTTACGACCACCTGTAAACTCCTTGATGACACCGTATACGGCGTTTAAGTTATTACTTCTAGCGGCTTCTTCTGCTGACGCTAAAAGAGAATTGGCATAAACTCTTTTATCGCGTCGCACACTACGCTGAACTTCTCGAGCTTTCTGACGGTAAAGGAGTTCGATGCTGCTTCGATTGTCGTCTGATGCTGCAGCCAAACGAACTTTCAGCTCCTTCCTTTCAACAATCCGCTGCCATGAAGCGTCGGACATCCAGGGCTTATTCCGGCAATCCGGGTTTGGGCCAAGGATGGTATTTGCGCTATCAATGTACGCATTTTTTATGGCATCCCAGTTTTCCTTTATATCACTATCTGGGTGACTAGTTATCTCAGCCGCTTTTTGCGCAAGATGGTCATTATATTGTTGTAAGACAGCTGAATTTTTTAGTCGAGCGTTGTTGAATTTGCGGGGCCTGGATCTTTCGTCGCTGGGGCGGCGCACGGCTGCAATACGCAATCGAACATTAGCGATCATAAGATAATGGTCTCTTCCCATCCCAATATCGGCAAAATATAACAAACACGTTTTATTGAAGTTATAAGAGTTTCCTATACCATGTAACGGACGGTTTGGTGGGCATCCGAAGATGCCCGTGAAGTCGGAGCCTAAGGTAGCTTAATTGACCGTGAAGATCGGGCTGTGCCATCTGGCGAAGAAAAAGGCTCCTCAACGAGCGAAGCAGCGGCCTATGCTTGCTGTAGCTCAGTTCGGGAGACGTGGGAGGGGTTTTCGCCGCTCGTTGCCCTTGTCCTTTACGTATTAACAAAAATTCATAGGCCTGGGGAAGACAACACAAACAAGGGAGGTAAAAATGGGGAATAAAAAAATGAGGCGATAAGGATGGAATGGTTGGCAGATGGCTCGCTTGCCCTCGCGCTCGTATTGCGGTCCAGGTGTAATGGGACCCTCGGCCTCTGGTTTCGTACCACCGACAGATCCTTACTCATCAGGTGCTGCTTCGATCTGCCGGTGGGAGCAGCACTACCAGACCACAATATGGTTCGTTACAGGTGGTTCATTACAACCATTTATAATCTTATTATTTTTAAACGAAATATTTATGGATCTATATGCAAACGGAAATCTTATTAATTTATCACCAAAATTTTTAACCGTGACATATCTCAAAAGTGACTTCAAATATTGTAGACGGTTTCCGAAGGGATTCGAACTTATTTCAGGAAATTGCCCAAATTTCTTTATGTCATCAGTCATATGACACAAAGTATGTACATTACTAGCAACTGAGTCCCTACCATACAGTTTGATAAATCGTGTAATATAATCTTGTAAATGAAAAGGGGCAAAAGACCTTTTTCATAGTCTCCTCGTGGGCACCCCCTGGTAACGGCAGTGTGTCAGACCGCTGACACCCAAGTCTTAGCGATAAGACAGTTTGGAAAAAATAATTGGAGTGGAGTCTGTCATTGTCCACTTCAATTATTCTTAATATAATAACAAACAAAAATGAGTTGCGCATAAGCGTGAATAACATAAAGAATTCTCAGTTTGGAAAAGGGCAGATAGCTGTAGCCTGAATGGCTAACCAACACCTAAGCGTCTCAGGTGTAGTAGGATGGAATGATTTGTGTAGTTGGACCTGCAACATAGTTGTGTGAACTCCAACACGTTTATTAAACCATCTGAAGCAGCAATCTCCGAGGCCATCCCCTGAATGGGGCTAAGCGATGTGCTGACAACTTGTCCTTGTAAAACCCACACCACGTCGAGAAACAAAAGCCTCGGATTGGACGGAACTGTCTTTTTCAAGTGAGAATATCTCGGGAAAATACGGAAAAAGTGGCGTTAATATTTTTCATCGAACTGCGCAAGATCTTCCATTTTGTCTAAGAAAATTTTTCGCTAGAGTTAACCGCTTTTAAAATATTTTTAAAAAATGAGCTAATCTTTCTAAACTTGAGGTATATGTGTAAACGCGTTATGAATTGACGCAAAATTGAAAATACTGTGCGTGAATATTACTAGTTTGACTAAACTCCCATTGGGCGTGAACTACTCCGCCGCGGTATCGTTTTCTGTTTCCAGCCATATAACGTATCTGACCACAGAGACCTTCTGATTCATTGTCTAGGAGAGTACGCATATTCCAGAAACCAATTTTTGCCATTATAGCCAAAAGTCATAACCGAATGTAAAATACATCTCTAATTGCCTTGACCCCTCCAGAGGCATGGGCGCATCAACAACTCTATCATTTCTATGCCTTGTTGACGTTTCAATAGCATATCTACTTTTCAGAAGTTCAGTTGCTAGCATGCACCTCCTATCCTCGCCGTCTTTATACTGACAAGCTCGGAGCACTATAAGAGTTCTATTAGTACTCACAGGCAGTTTTTGATCGCGCCGAGATTTGATCTCCGAGCTCTAGATTAGTATCGTAGAGCGGTGACCGAACGATCACGGCCACCGAGCGCGACATAATAATTACTACTTGATTATAATTAAAAAACGGCATTACATATTAATTTATGCAAAGAAAAAATTATCTCTATTAAAAAAATGAAACCGGAATATAGAGGGCTACGCCCGCAATTCGAGGGTTTTGTAGCACGCGCTTATTTCGGTATCTAAATATTGGCTCCCTGCTCTTCTTGGTACCACTCAGCTGAATAAAACACCATAATTAAATGTCTTACCCATGATATAGTATCTTACATGCCAATTCACAAAAAGACTCCATCTGTCACCTCTCAAAGTAATAGTTTTAATACGAGAAGCTGTAGATAGATATGTATGTATACGAGATAAACTGTCCTACACTTCGAGATGCTTAACCATAAGACGACATTGCAAATTGCAAACTTGTGTAAGGGCTTCGAAATTCAGGGCGGCTGGGACAAATTACGGTTTAATATTTTTTCCTCCTCCACTGTTCCCCTTTCTACAAATCTCAAGAAAATTCCAAAAATGGAATGTACTCAACATTACCTTTCTCACGATACCCCACTTGGCTATACCAGTGGATAAAAAAAATTGACCTTAATTTCGCCTCTATGTGGACCCTCCCCCCCCCTCTTAAAGTTGGCCAATTACACCACAACGCTATCCCCAGCAAATTATAGCATTTCTACACATTCTCGCTGAATTATGTGTGCAGCTTCAGCCGTTCGTAAGATATTCTATGAACAGACGAACAGACAGGTATTTGGCCGATTTTATAAGATTTAAGACACAAAACCCTAAAAAAATTAATTGTGTGAATAGTTATTGTTAGGATCACCAATCACCAATCTTCACCCTTCCAAAGTTGGTTCATTAAATAACTGCAATTCGCACTACGAAAAACAACATGCAAGTAGTACACGCATATCTATGCGTGAGGCCGGTAGGTATATTTTTTGTATGGATAGTGTCAAAATGCATAACTTTAAGTCAATGTATTGTACTATTATTAAATATCATGTCATTGTAATGAAACTTAGAGATATTATTGCCTATGATGTTGGTTATCATTAGCCATCAATATTTTTGACCTCAGGTGTACTTGAGGGGTGCAGGGGTGTGCTAACTGCAACTATAGAAATGTACTATTATTAACCTTTTTGGATAAGATTTAAAAATTCTATTATTTTCGGTTTTCTATGCTAGTGAAATGCCGCTTTTCAGTAAATTTTCATATGTCTAGCTATAACGATCTCGAAATGCAAGGGGAGGGGGGGACAAACTCGGACCACATATTTTCCCCTCTCCCTCTTTTCTCCTTTCTTCAAATTTGAAAAAAATTCCAAAAATGGAATGTACTCGACGGTACCTTTCTTACGATACCCCACTTGCCTATACCAAACGAAAAAAAAATTTCGACCTTCATTTCCCCTCTATGGGGACCCCCCTTAAAGTTGACCTATTACACCGCATCGGTTTCTCCAGAGAATTATAGTATTTCTACATATTTCCACCAAATTTCATGCATGTAGCTTCAGCGGTTCGTGAGATATTGTATTTTATGAACAGACAGACAGACAGACGGACAGACGGACGCATGACCGATTTCATAAGGGTTTTGTTTTTATACAAAACCCTAAAAAGGAAACTTTAACCCGACGGGGAATCGATCAAAGTGCTGAACTGAATCATTAGTTCAATGAGCTCTTATATTTCCATAATGTTCTATGTTGACACTATGTAGCTAAAATAGCAATTTTCGATTGAGAGACATTTTTCAGAATAATTAATAAATCCAGGTACAAAATAAGATACAAAAAAAAATAACAGAAATTCAAATTTGATTCGAAATGAAAAATCTTTAATCGCCATCGGTGTCAGTATCAGCAGAACTTTTTATAACAACATTCGAACTTTGAAGATTTTTGAAAAATTCGTTGTGGACAAGGAATGTCATTTAATCTAAAAAGTTCAAGCGGATGCTGTTTGGAAGCATTTATTACTCGACGAGTTTGATATGCGTTTTTCAACACAAGAAGAAATTTATCTCCAATGTCTAATGTTTTCAGAAAAAAATATTTGCCCACTCGAATTTGGATTCCATCATTTAAAAAATAATAGGCAATATTATTTCCTGTAGTTGACGTTTCTGTACGCTGCCAATACTTCGGATTAACTAAAGATGTATTACTTAAAATGAAATTTCACTGCAAAGAATGATCACTAAGTCTCCAGTGTCCTTCGTGATTTTGTTTTTGCTAATCCGCAGAAACCTTCATTGGGCACTTAAGACGAAATTTCTGTTCCCCTCACAGATTTTGCAGGTAATGAAGCTAATAGACAGTTTCAGTAGTATATTCCAATCCTGTAAATGAAGTTTCTCGGCTCCACCTGCCTGCAAGCTGTCACAGCTGAAAACAGCGAATGTTTTAAAATCGTGTAGATTGACAACCTATTAAAGCCTGTTGGGTATTTAAATACCCATCTCATATTTCCGTTCATCCTACACATAGCAATTTGAAATTTTGCAAATTTACTGTTATAACTATTATTAACTTTCCGATAAAATTTGAAAAAAAAAATCGCATGACGGGATCTATGGGCAGGCTTTAATGGGTTGATTGTAATTTGCTGGTTAGTGTTCTCAATAAGATTATGTGTGTTCGAGTCAACTGGCTGTAAGTGCCTTTCAATATCTTGTCTCTCTTGATCGTCCATTGTACCAAATAGCCAATTTTGAATATTTCCTACTACGCTTATTAGCCCTCTATTACTGATTTATTTGTTGGTCTTATGGTGTTAATTTTGATTGTTAAGTGATTTAACTCATTTAGGGCCGTTTTCTCAATGTCTAGTTAAATCTTATCCTGTAGATAAATGCTAAACGGCACTCATCTTTCGGTCAAGAATTTATCCGACAATAATTCCAAATAGCTGATAGGGGCTGCTGAGATTTTGATAGCTAGAACTTTTTACGTTTGCACATTCAAATGAAGCAATTAAACTGGTCACAACGAACGGAGTTCTGGATATTCATTCGAAGAAAACGGATCTGAAACCAACTCAGCCACAAAATAATGCTGAGAGGTGGCACAGACGTAGAATAGAATTGAACAGGTGGCAGAATTCCGCCAAGAAAATCAGCTGACCTTCTACTGCATTAGCTGCGCTGTGGACTGCATTATCATATTTTGAGTGTTGCATGCGCTAAGGTTAAATTTAGTGTCCCGGATAGCTAACTGTCAGTTTAACTAGACATTGAGAAAACGGGCCTTAGTAGTAAATTTTGATATTCGTAATCTAAAATTTTTATATTCTTTTACATATTGTGAATTACGTCCAAGATGTCAGTTGTATTAATTATGTGTAGAATTATTTGTGTTTGACTAACTATTTCGACTTCTTTCATTTTTATTTCGGTGAATCCTTCTTGTTCTGTTATGTCGTAAGCATATAATCGTCCAAGTGCTGGTGTACTTGTCAGTAAAAGTCCGAATATGTTCAATAATATGAAACTGTTGATTGTTATTTCACCTCTTCCCGTGAAATTTCGCATGAATCGGATTTCCTTAAGGTTCTTGGTTATCGTTCGTCTCCTGATGAGCGTTTAATTGCTGCAATGCTGCTAACTGCTGAATCTGAGCATCCCTCTCTTGGATTTGTTGCTGCATGTACCCAGCAAGATATTTGTCTCCGATTCCAGTGGAATCGAAAAGTCTTCGATCCTGTAGCGGTTCCATTCATCGGTTTGTCTCCGAAGCTGGAAAAATTCAAATGTTTTCAATTATGTATCGAGTTAGCCTGAAATTTGAATTCATTTGAAAGTATCTGGCATTTGGCGACGCATGTTGTCATATATGAAATATGGAATACGGAATATGTTTTTTTTTCTGTAAGCCTTGAATACAATCCGCCGTTAAATTAAAAGTGCCGTGAAATCAATACAAAAAGAGATTTCACGACACTTTCAGTTTCTGGACGAATTGTATATCAGGCTTAAATAGATTCTACACATTTATAGTCATCCATCCGAATCCGATCTCAGTGTCGATTCCTCGTTGGCTACAGTCATCGGTCCTGATTCGATTCCAGTCATCGATCCGGATTCGATTTCACGTTGACTACAGTCATCGATCACAATTCGACCCCAGTATCGATTCTACAATACATTGACTCCAGTCATCGATTCTCCATCGACTACCGTCATCGATTTCGGATCGATTCCTGTCCTCATTTTCGGTATCGCAAAAGCGGCCATGTCCATACAAATGTCTCCGACGTGTCCTCGATAAAGTCATCGATTCCTTAGTAGACAATCTTCGATCCAGGATCGATCAAGTGTCGATTCTTGTCCGACTGGGTAGATACTACACAAACCAACAAATCCAAGAGCGGGATGCTCAGATTTCCTCCATATTTTCGTTGACAATAGGTCTTCTGCTGTTTTTTTTCGATGAAGTTGCTCCACTTTGTTGTCGCCTTCTTTCTCCTTGTGGTAGTTATCTACTTATACTATCAATAGTACCAGACCAGTGTACGGTTCTTACGTCAAAGGATATATTTCACACGAATTTTTTAATTTGAAATGTGCCTTCTTTAATACTAGATACGAATGTACCGTTCTTACGTCGAAGGTTAGATTTCACACAAAGTTTTTGGTGTACCCGGTGCCCTTCGCGGCTTCCCGATTGTTCACTAATTTGATAAATTTATTTCGAGTATCCTTTTGCCGCTTCCCATATAACAACAAATCTGTTGCATTTCCTGGCTGCGCCAGTTACGTGGTGAGCCCCACAAGCTAAAACAAAAAAACAAGCTAGCCTTCGGATAAGTGCAGCGATTTTATGTGGACAAAGTATTTTATTCGGACTGATTCGATAATGAGACAATACAATTTAGTTTTAACTGCTCGCGGGCTCAATGGAATGGCTCTGATTTAAAATGAAGTTTACGCGTGTAAATATCGTTTCCGCGGATCTAAAGTTTCATTTCGTAAATTGAAAAAAAAATAATTGATGACTGTAGCTTCGCGTGTACTATTTTTTAAATATTTTCCCGAATACTCCAAATTTTTTTGGATATCATGTGCCGACGGGTACATAACTAGCTATACGGGCACATTCTCTGCAGAACGAATCAAGAGCTGACAACGTCATCATGAACGGAATCCTAGAGTCGAGATAATAACTATGAATACCACTGTAGTTGATTGCAAAAGAAGTCGGGATCACAGTCAGTGAAATGGATCTGAAAAATGTACAACGATCACACACCGCTTCCAAATCATCCAGCACTACCATAGAGAAGTTTGTACGTAATTCTGAGATTCTGTATAGAATGCATGCAAGTCGGCACTCGGCTCAATACTCAAGCGACAAAATGATGGACCTGGTCTCATTACGCGTGTCGTGAACAGCGATGGCATGGTATTTCTACTGATCATTTGACACAGCGTACGTCGACTCTTCAGAGAAACTAAAGCTTTACTCAAGTCTCACTACAAGTTTATTTGGATCAGTTAATCAATTATATGTTAGAAATAACGACAAGAAGAGGGCTATTCTAATTAAGAAATGATTAAAGATCTTGTCAACAAATAGATTTCGATTTACTGGTAATTTTTGCTTTCAAGCTTATTATTGGGTTGGCAACTAAGTATTTTCGGTTTTGTAGTATAAAATAAAACACTTTTTTTTAACAAAGAATAGTTTTTAATCAATTATATATTTTCCATTTTGCTCAATGACCTTTTGCCATCTTTCTTTCAGCTGCATGATTCCGCGCTCATAAAATTTCTGGTCCTTATCAGCAAAAAACTGAACCAGGTGCGAGGTCATCTTCATTGGTGAAAGCTGTACCATTCAAAAAATTCTGCAAACTTCGAAATAAATGGTAATCAGATGGTGCCAGATCAGGGCTGTATGGGGGATGTGGCATCACTTCCCAGCCAAGCTCCAATAGTTTCCCACGAGTTGCCAAAGATGTGTGAGGCCTTGCATTATCATGGTGGAACACTACACCTTTCCGATTTGACAATTCTGGCCGTTTTTCTTTGATTGCTTCATCCAGTTTCATTAGTTGTTGACAGTAAACATCAGAATTGATCGTTCGGTTCCTTGAAAGCAGCTCAAAAAACACAACACCTTTGTAATCCCACCAAACTGACAGCATGATCTTTTTTGGATGCAATTCAGCTTTCGATGTGGTTTGTGCTGGTTCATCGTGTTTGCTCCATGATCGTTTTCGAACATTGTTACTGTACAGGACCCATTTTTCATCACCATTCTTTTTAAGAAAGGGTCGGTTTCATTTCGTTTAAGGTGCATATCGCAACAGTTGATTCTTTGTGTTAAATGAATTTCTTTCAATTCGTGAGGTACCCAAATATTAAGCTTCTTAACTAGCCCAAGACATTTTAAATGAAATTGAACAATTGAAAAGTTGTATGCGATACATGTAGCCTCTTCGCAACCTCTTGAACAGTTATATGACGATCCTCTTCAATTATGACTTTGATTTGGTCATCATCAACTTCAGTAGGCCGACCAGAACGTTGCTCATCTTTGAGGGAAAAATCTCCAGAACGGAATTTCTTATACCAATTCTGACACGTGCGCTCTGTTAAGCAATCAGCACCATAAACTTCACATATCTCTTTGTGAGCCGCAGCAGCTTTCTTTCCTTTACGGAAATAAAAAAGTAAAATATGCCGAAAATGTTCGCTTCTGCACTCCATTTAAAATTAACCCGCAACTAATAGCTTTAATAAAAATCACGCACTACTTGCTTCTAAAGTTACGTCAATGTGACAAGTATCACGTGACAAACGGCAAAGTACAGCACTAACATATGTTATACAAAAAATAAGGCAACGCTATCTATCAATGAAAACCGAAAGTACTTAGTTGTCAACCCAATAGTACTCCCAATCAGAGCCGTGCGAATAAAATTTGGCGCCCGGGGCGAAGATTTCATATGGCGCCCCCAAATATAAATAGATGAATGTAATACATATACAGCATCCCTGCAAAACAACTCTCGAGTAACTAACCGGTTAATTATCTGGGGCGACCGGTAGCTCAGTGCGTAGAGGCAGGCATCAGTATTATGTCTGACTACCGGCGTTTCGGGTTCGAATCCCGTCCACGACACGACGTTTATGGCCATGGATGTTTGTGTCGTCTTCCCCCTGTGGTGCGGGGCGTAATAATAAGCCACAGCATCTCCCGACTTGTCGCAGGTAGGTGACTAAATGGGGGAGCAGGATGTGCATGCTGGCATACTTATCACACATGGGGCGCAGTTAGCATAAAAAACGGCAGCTACATAATTTTTATTAATATCTAAACTAAACAAACAAAGATATTCTGGAGACACCGAAAACAAACATATTCTCGTGTTCATAGTGTTTGAAGGGATTGATATGGTGATCGCTACCAAAACAATAACCATATATTAAACACAAAAAGGATTCGGTATTTGTTCTGTAAAAGATACCACAAAGTTGCATAGTTTTGATAAGCACATTATTTAGTTCAGTTTGCTTGTGTTTGTGGTCGCACAAAAAAATTGCTTTCGTGCTAGTAATTTCGGTAGAGATTTCTTGCACTGATATTATTATACCCTTCATGGATGTGATAGGGTATAATAACTTTGTCATGAAGTTTGCAACGCACAGAAGGAAGCATCTCCGACCATATAAACTAAACTTGCGAGCAAAAATACTGAATCAAACCGAAAGCACGTGTATTTGTATGTACAATATATTTTGAAAAGAACGTTATGTATCCCTACAAATCGTATGTGATTTGAAAGTTTGAGATCTTAGCTTTACAATGATACCTTTTTTATCACCATTTAATGAGTGTTTTATGAATGAACGCTACCTGGAGCTAAAAAGTCGGGAAAATGAACATTTATGAATGGGTTATTACAAGGCAAACTAACCCTACAAATGCATCCGCAAAGGGTTTTCAATGGCCAGTTGAATCTGGAAGGTCGATTGAATAAGTTTAAAGCAATAAAAGTCACAATTTTTTCATTCATGAATACCACGCCTCAGCAGGCGGCTCAAGTTGTCGCCTTATTTTCGGAAGGGCTTACTCAGAGAACAGTGGCTCCTCAGCTAGGAATGAGTCAGTCTACTGTGTCAAAAGTGTTTCGGGGGAAAGATAGCTACAATCAGAGACCCCGACCCGCCCGCTCTAGGTGCACTTCCGATAGAGACGATCGTTTTATTGTGACGAGTATCCGTATGTTACGAAATCGGCACCTCACGGGAGTTGACGTGCAGCAGAATCTGAGGGACGTTCGCGTAGTAGCTGTAAGCGAGTGGACAGTGAGGAGACGACTAAAGGAAGCGAATTTGACCCCAAGACGGCCCGCCACAGGCCCAAAATTGACCCCACATCACCGACAAGCGCGACTCATGTTTGTCAGGAATCACTTAAATTGGACCCTCGAGCAATGGCGGTCCGTATTGTTCACGGACGAGACGAGAGTGTGTCTACATGGCAGTGACAGGAGGTCGGGTAGTCAGGCGTCCAGGTGAGCGATTTGCGCAATGCTGTATCACTGAAACGGTAGCATACGGGAGCGGTTCGTGTATGGTGTGGGCCGGTATCTCTGTGGATTCAAAAACGGAAATTGTATTCGTGCCCTCTGGAGGCCGAGGAGGAGAACTGACAGCCGAACGGTATATTACCGGTATTCGACGTGGCCATGTTGTTCCCCACGCAGCATCTATTGGCGATAACTTTACTTTAATGCACGACAATGCACGATGTCACACATCGCGTCAAGCACAGCAGTTCCTGAACGAAGCTTATATTGCGACAATTGAGTGGCCTGCACGCATTCCAGACCTAAATCCCATTGAGCACTTGTGGGACGAGCTGAAAAGAAGAGTCCGACACAGAGATCCCGCGCCTTCGACCATCGACGAATTGAAGGAGGCCTTAAGCGGAGCGAAATTCCTCAAGCTACCATTAAAAAATTAATAATTTCAATTAAAAATCGAGTACAATCTGTGATTAGAGCAAGAGGTGGTCCTACCAGATATTAATAAATAAATAATTTTGTTATTTTAAAAAAAAAAATATTTTATTTAACAAAAACCTGACCACACTCCATTTTCTAAAATCCCCATTTTTCCTACTTTTTGATTTCAAGCCCCACTCTTTTAAAATCTGTCTTCAAATACTTATTGTTAAGAATGGTATTAATGTCAAGCTAAGATTTCAAGTTTTCTAATGATATACGATTTGTAGGGATACTTAATGTACTTTTCAAAATATGCATAGGTACAAATACACGTGCTTTCGGTCTGATTCAGTATTTTTGCTCGCAAGTGTATATAGGTATATATTCTTGGTAAGTATGATGAGATGAGTCGATTAAGCTTTGTCCGTCTGTCTGTCTGTTTCTATGCAAACTAGTCCCTCAGTTTTAAAGCTATCGAGCTGATATTTTGTACAAAGCCTTGTTTCTATTGCACGCTGTTAGTATGTCGGAACCAACGGAATCGGACCACTATGTCATAGCGCTTTGTGAGAAAACCTTTTTTATTTCGAAAGATATCTTTTTAAAATTTCACATTAATCAATAATATCTTTAGCTAAATCATATTCCCGAATTTAATTGAAATCGGACTACTCTATGATATAGCTGTCATATTGACATATTGAAACCACGTTCCCAAATTTGGTTGAAATTGGCCAACAACTTCATATACCTCTCATAGGAACAGTGAAATCGGAACAAGTTTTACTACTAATTTCAAAGTGGCAAATGCACTATAAGTCATAACGAAGGTATGATACCCTTCACGCTTCGCGTGAGTGATATCATACCTTCGGCAAGCTAGTCGAAGCATGTACTCTCTACTGTAGTTACTCGTATGGAGAGCAAAGGATCTCCACTCTAAACCATACTCGGAAAACGTTGCTCTTCAGAAACTCTTGAACAACTTGGAACAGGTACATCTGCGCCAACTTTTTTAGTTACTTTGGTATCTTATTTCTTAGTTTTGCACATATCAACCTCAGGATCTCACATTATCACTCACTTTCAATAAAAATGTAGACAATGTCAAATGGAGCCAAATGGAAAAAAAGAATACAACGCATATCGTCGCTGTTACTGCAATAGGTCGTATGTCAAATTTTATGCATTTTTAGATATTGACACCATTGAAACCCAAATAATGAACTCTACCACCTAGCAAAATCCTCATATGTCTACGGTTAATAAGAATAAAAATACTACGCATAAGCGTATATGTCGCATGTCAAATCTACAACATTTTGGTTAAACCAATAAGTCGTATGTCAATATTTTTTAATTTAACAAAAACAAAGAAAATTGTATGTAAAACACGTTTCTTAACACCTTAGGTATCGGGGAGAAAACAGTTCGTAATTGGACTTTAGAAAAACAATCTGATTGTGAGGCAGCTATTGATAAAATTCAAGTGGAAGAAAATATTTTCCATAAAGGGGTGCAAGAATTTCTATCAAACTTACCAAAAATTGAATTCCACTATTGTAGAGCTTCATCTTCAAAACTATATTTAGAGCCGATCTGGGATAGTTACAGGCACGTGCACAGGGAATACCAGAAACATTGTCAACAAGGTAATAAAAAAGCGGCTTCATGGACAACTTTCTTTAAAGTTTTTAAGCAGCTTAACCTTGAAATTTGGAGCCCTAAGAAAGATCAATGTAATTTATGTTCGTCATATCCAAAAGGCACAGTAGCAGATAATATCTACAAGTTGCATTTATTAAAAAAGACTGAGGCTAGGCAAGAAAAGGAGAACGATAAAATGCAGTCTCAGACTGATGAAAAGGTCCTGGTATACGCCGTAGATCTTCAAGCGGTTCTTCTAGCTCCGAGGTTGAACGCAGCTGCTAATTATTTTAAAACAAAGTTGAAAGTGCATAACTGGACTTACTATAATTTGAATAGTAAGGAAGTTACCTGTTACGTTTGGCATGAAGGTGAAGGAGGTTTGGAAAGCGATGTTTTTGCGTCCATCGCCCCAAAGTTTCTCACCAGTCAAATAGATAATCACCGTAACTCAAAGATTGTGATTTGGAGCGACGGATGTTGTTACCAGAACAGGAACGTAAAATTGTCAAACGCACCCAATGAATTAGCAAAGACATTTTCCATAACTTTGGAGCAAAAATACTTAGAGGCTGGTCACACCCAAATGGAGGTGGATTCAGTGCACAGTGCAATTGAGAGAAAACTAGGACGCAGAAAAGAAGTGTATCTTCCCAGTGATTATCTACATACCTATATTATAAGAGAAGCACGACAAAATCGATTTCCCTACGTCACTGTAGCTCTCTCATATGCTGACCTTTTCAATTCAAGCCTACCTTTTACTCCAGCATTAGACCTGGAAAGAAAGCTGGAGATCCTGTTGTAGTTGACGTTTGTGCATTACAATATACGCCAAATGGGACAATCAATTACAAATTAAAATTTTTCGAAGATTGGTGGGAGATACCTCATCGTCAAAAACGAAGCCAACCTGATGATCCCACTAGGCTTTCCCTATACGACGGACCTTGTCCTTTGGAATCAACAAAATTTTCTCATCTTCAAGAGTTAAAAGAGTTTATCCCTAGCGATTGCAGATCATTTTACGAAAATTTGCCCCATAAATAACCTATTTATACTACAAATACTGAAATATGTCTGATTTACTCTAAGTACAAACTTATATTTGAATAATTTAGATATGTTATCTACATTTTCATGAAGATTTGCAATTAAAAAAAAAAAGTCGTATGTCAATGTTTTGTCATATAAAAATATGTCGTATGACATATGTCAATTTTTTTCTAAACCATGTTTTCTTTACTTTTCCATTATATTTCAGTTTAAAGTCTATTACAAACGGAATACTTCTTCGCTTCAGTAAAAATCTGGAATTTAACCAAGAAAAAATTAGAATGTTTTTTAACGTTCCTGAAAAATTGCCTTTTTTGACATGCGACCTATTGTAGTAACAACGAAAATATATAACTGTTAAAACGATTTAAACCAAGCTTTATTAACTAACAAGTAGCTTTGTGTAAGTAACAAGAAACAAGAACGTCATATTCGACGATTTACAAGAATGACCCGAGAAATCGAAAAAAAATTAAACATAGCGTTAAGACATTGTGTTTTCTTACGAATCAGAAGAATTTTTTAGTGCAGCATGGACATTTTTCTTCAAGAAACACAGTGACTTATGTGCCTTCTCTCAGCAAATTCTGAAAGTTAAAATATGTCCTTGCAGCAGTTGTCGAAACCCAATTTCCTCTTTATTTTGGTATATGTGACTCATTTTTGATAGAATTTCGAGATGTAGCCCTCCTAAATTACGTGTGCGATTTATAGACGTACGGCTAGAGCCACATGTGCAAGTCAAATCAACGAAACTTCCTTTACTTCATCGAACCTTTACAACTATCATTATTACTGCGATAAATCCACCTTCAAAATATTTCTCAGGAAGTTTGTGTCAGTTGCGCTCATTATCCTGAAATTCCTACAACAAAGGGAACTAAAAATTCAAATCGCATTAACTTATCTAACCTACCCATGCACTGCACACAACACATAACGCATGTACCTATGCCCTCTTTTCAATCATAAAAATTAAATTTGAATGTAAAAATTCCCTTAACATACTCTACGCAACAATTTTCCCTTATTTCCACTTCCGACTGCGGGAAATTTAGATTGAAATGTAAGGAACGCGTTCGTTAAAACTGGAGCAAACGAATATGGCAGTGAAGTAAAAAAAAAACGTGTGATGGGAAAAATGGCCGACCATAGCGCGCGACAATGTTAAATGCTAATCAGCTTTAGAAAATGGGCTTGTAAAAAGGCGCTTCACACAATTCACACACATGTTCCTCTGTGCGGCACATAGCCATATGAAAAGAAAAAGGAATGAGTAACACTCGTCCGTACAAGGGGCGACAACGTATAGAACAAATACAATTTATGTCGGTTAACAATAACAAAATTAAAAAAAAAAGAATATAAATACGAGTACATGCAAAACTCGCGCACTGGGAAGAGCCGAAACCCCGAACTGCCATAGCAAATTACTTAAAAACTGTTTTGCTGCAAGGACATGATGGGATGCTACCACGAGCACGGACAGAGAGACAGGAGCGTGAATTCCCATAATTTTACAAAATAGGACAACCTTTTAGAACGCCACTGAGTCGATGTTCGCTTGTTTTCGATTTGTTGTTTGGCCTTTTTTTCATTTCCTAATCCGATTACGTGTTATCCTGGGACCCCGAACGAATGTGCTGGATCGCGCTAATTCCACTCTTTTTCATTCCCTATCGCAATTCCTCCAACCGTGTTATGAACAACAACAACGCCAACAACCTCAACTCAAGATCTTCCCATATTCAAACCCTCTCCGCGCCGCCATCGTCCTGACACGTACATACAAACGTATCAAATCGTAAAAAGGCAATAGGATTCTAATCACTCCTCGCGTGTATGTTCTACAACGCGTATGTGCAATCCCTTAAACCTGAATTGTGTATGGCTTTTTTTTTCTTTTTCATCTTTTCTTTGCATTCCATCCCCCGCACACCCCGCGAAACATTTGATCGAACTGTAAACACAACAACACACATATAGAGCGTTCACGAGGAACATCCCACCCTCGGGGGCATTTTGTTTCGCTTTCTTGTCGAAACCCACCCTTTGCCTGTCCGGGGCATTACTTCATGATATCCTTGATGAGGATTTTTCGTGTTGACGATGTTCTAACAGACCGTAAATTTCCCTTTCGGTATCCTGGTCCGATGTGGTCGTATATACATAGTTTCATCGTGTCGCATCCTCACCCCTACCGCCGATATTTTTCGTTCCATCGTCGTCGTACCTGCGCTATGTTTACGTACGAGTATTACTATACACCCCTCGGTCAACGACGGCGAGGGATCATCCATAAAGTTGAAGGAATCGGACTCGGCACCGGGTTCGGCTGCGAATGGACTTCATCCCTCCCCGTCGCGGATTGTTGTTTGTATGTGCGAAAAGCGCAGGAAGAATATGGGAATGAGGAAAAAATACGATGACGACGAGTCGATCCTTTTTCTTTATCGGTCGCCTATTTTTATGTCCTTTCGTGCATGAACAATACGAGGAAATAGAGGGAAAACGGTCAAAGCCACGCCCTTTTCGTATTTTTATCTGATTTTTCCTTTTGCTGATGTTTTTCTTTTTCGCTTTTTTTTGCGCTCGTTCGTATGGAATTAGTGGTTGCAGGCGTCTGGCGTCTCGTGGCGAGTGAGGGTAAGCAACCCATTGGGAGATGAGTTGTGTTGTGTCGAAGTCTACCCTACATCCGTGGGTATCCCGCGGACGGGATGCGGATCACATGCCACTTCTAATTCCTCTTTTTGTCGGTTTTGCTATCAACAATAGATGTTGTAAGGCAACAACAAATTTTCGTTAGAAACCCCCGGGGTGCGGTGGAGCGCGGGAGCGTATTTTGCATCCCCCATTATCGTGAAAAGACGTTGCCGCGACCCTCTACGTGCTGATTGATGAAAAAAGTGCTGGATTCGGGGTTGTAATTGGGGACGACCGAGAACATTTTCTTGGAGCCGTTTAGCTGGTTGTTATTCGCGCTCCTCGAACGGGTGTACTGGGGGATTGGAAGCTGAATAGTGTAAGGGATGAGTGGCATGACGTGTGTAAGTTGTTCGTTTGGTGCCAACAAATCTTTTACCTCAAGCAATTTTAATTCTGCTAAAAAGCTATGGGAAAAAGGGTGCCTGCCGCCGCCGCGCCTCGTCGGGGCGAAAGGATGCACAAGGCGTCTCGTTGATTTCCTGACGTTCCCAATTCGAGCGGTTTTTCACCCTTAGATCCCTGTGGATAGCAAAAGGATACAAAAGGAGTTCCAGAAAAAATAACGATTAAGATGCAGACCTTGACCAGTAGCCAGCCGCCCGCCACTCTTCGGTTCACTTCCAAGACACCGGGGGGACAAAACCCGCTATCGAAAAAAAAACCGATTGGGACGGAGTATCTATACGAAAGTTGTGTCCAACAGATATCTACGAACACGATATAATTGAGAACGAGACAACAAATGATAAACACGGAAAAAAGCAATGAAGGCGACAACCTCGTAACTAATACAAACAATCGCCGAGTCGGTCGGGCCGCACGCGGGGCGACAAATGAGAACGAATGAACGTTACAGCTGTTCAGGTATTAAATGCTTGTGTAGGACAAGGCTAAAAACATGATTTCATCGTGGCATCTCGCTCGCGCGCATGCCTCGGTACATTCCATCCCGCTCCCGTGTACATCAAGCATTCGAAAGGGGCGGGGGTTTGATGGTAGTGGACTCGTTTCTGGGCCGATTTTTATCGTTTTGCTATCGCACACGCTCAACACACACCCGAACCGACCGGGGGGTGGGCCATGGATGCCGCTCCATTAATGTGGGGGACTTGCAACTGCCGTTTTGTTCGATTCGAGCGCGGTGTTATGTGTGTATGATTGCTGTTGTTCGTGTACCCTTCTTTTATTTTTACGGCCTCTCTTTTGGATGCACTAGTGCTTCGTGCATCGGCCGTCGGCCATCTCGCTCACACCAGCGAGCGAATCAGGGCCTGTGTGTTCGCTTCTTGAGACAAGACCGCCCCGTGTCCCGTCCCTTGATCGGGTTGTGCCTTTTTTTTCGGTGTGTCTTGTTGTTGGAACACGATTGTGATGTTGTATCGTGTGTTGTATAGGCGTTGTTTAGGGTGCGGGGTTCGGCGGACCGTGTGTGCATGCTGGTGCTCTCTGCCCGGCTCGCTGTAACGTGGTTGTTCTGCGTACTTGTGCGGTCGAACAATCTGACAATCGGCAAGAATTTGTCAGCCACCGTTTTCTGCTACGCTTCTGCTAATAGTTGACTTTTGGCTGTTGTGCCGTTTGTATCGTGTGGTTTTGCTCGTGTGAGAGAGAGTGTGAGACTCGCGTTGATCCGCCGTTGTGCAACACAAATTTAGAGCGAGCGATACATTTAGTCGGACACGAGATATAATTTTTTTTGTTGTTGTTTGGTATCTGGATTTTTTGATATGTGCATAGTGTTCCAGTGCGTGGACATCTATAGAGAGAGAGATTGTGTGTAATATGACGTTCTGATTTATCTGTGGGAACAACTATAACTCGACAGTGATTTGTGCTTAAACAAATTTAAATAAAATTGTAAATTGTGCGATTATTATCAATCCTCCTTGGAAAATACTGGAAATTTTAAATTCGTTCAGTGCAATAGTGTGGCCAAGATTTAGAGAAACAGAATCAGTGGCCCCCGGTTCTGAAGCCTGTTCTGATACTCGAGACGAGAAAAATACTACAGTGACCCTTTGAAAAGTGAATATTTGTGGTGAAATTTGATACACAGTGATTATGCCCTTTGGTGCCTTTTGATTATGAACGCGATTGAATGTGGAGCACGTGGTCCACTATTGTTATTGTGCTTTTAGGATAATCATTTACGCGTGTGTATGGTAATTATCTCCATTTGATTGATTTTTAGAGTAGAACAATTTATTTGTGATTAGGTAAAATTTTTGGAAAAGTTCTCTTGGGATTGTGGTGATGTGTTGTCCGTAGCCTCTTCCGTTTCATCATGTTCGTCGTCACTTAGATTAGATCGATTTGTTGTTGTTATTGCGTAAAATCTCGAAAGTATAGGTACATAGATCCTTTTCTATCCAATGCTCTCCCCAGTGAATAAACATGTTTAAAAGAGGAACAACTCTAGTACCTTTATACGTATGAAGATAAATTGGGCGAATTTGGCTCAATTCGTTAAATCTCCAGGGTGCAAATTTGGTATTGGGCGAAATTCCTTTTATTTTTGTCTGCAGAAAGCGGCTGAAGTTGAATTTATTGTCCTCAATGCCACCTATTTAGGGTATATATGAGAGTACTGTAAAACCTCTCCAATTGCACCTCCCTCAGGACAGTAGAATAGTGATTTACCCAAAGATTTAAAAAAGACCAGAATTGGAACATAGCTTATAAATACAAGTGAACACAAGAACAAAAAGTTGGCCAATTCCGTGGGTAGTTAATTGGCAGTGCCTAGTTAAAAGTGGGAAGCTATGTCAAATATTGACATCCGATTTTAATCTTAACTTTTCTTGTAACAGAGTGCAATTTAAATGCAATTTGTCGTTTAAATTACGCAAAACCGTGTTCAAACAAAATATTCATTTATTCATTAGCTGAACCACCTTTATTGAAAAGTTGCCCCCAACAATTTTGTTTATGTTCCAGTCCTAATATTCCCTTATCTAAGGATTTACCAAATTAATGAAAAATAATAAAAATCACCATTATTTCTAAGTGCTTACTACAAAGTTTTTGAAACGGAAAAATATCTGAAGCTTTACTCAAATAAAATTTAAGTAAGGCGGTTATTTTATGGTAGCTTAGCTGCCAATATTGCTTCAAGGACACGCTCAGTAGCGGCGAGGTCTCGGTCGCCACTCTACGATACTTGCATCTAGAGATCAGGAGTTCACTTCCCCGGCGCGATAATAAAATAAAAAAAAGTACCTGAGGGTACTACATATTACAGCACCCACAGCGTTCCAAGCTTGTCATGTCAGTAAAAGATGACTATACGGGTAGGAGGTGTATGCTAGCAACTGCACCAAAATCGGTGTTTATTTTTTTAATTTAATTAGTTAGTTACAACTATACGCAGACTTTCTCCAGTTTATTTTCGATACTTCTCGCGACTCTTTGTATGTTAGTGACGTTAATGTGACGCCGTCCGCGTTCACTTCCAGTCGCGTGACGCAAGGGTCCACAAAAACCCGCGGGGGACGACCGGTGAGTATAGGGGCCCGCAGGGCTTACTGTTGAAAAAGTATAGAGGTCAGGGGTATCATAGTGCACCTACAATGTCAGGTACAAACACTGGTGTGAAAACGCGTACCTATTCAAAACAAACCAAAAGCTGCAAAATTTGTTCATTGTCTTACTCACAATTTAAATTTAGTCCTAAATGATGCGCTAACTGATAACTGAGAACAAGACCTTTTGTGATGTTTTTGAAAAATTGTACGCGTTTTTTAGTGGTAGTATTAAAAGATGCGAAAAACCGTCACCATCCATGACACTGGAAATTAAAAAGACTATAACACATACGGTTAAGTTCGTGAGCAGAAAAAGTTCTGTCGTCTATTATCTTAAAGAGTGCAAATAAGGACGAAAAGACTACAGTTTTGGGGCTTAAACAAACAAGTGGAATCGTTTAACTTTGTTTTTCAGACTGTGTCGCATACAAACCTTCTCGATTCAGTTAATTTAGTTTCAAAATTGATCCAAACGAAAAATTTCGATCTACTATATCTGAGACTTCAAATCTTTTAAAGAATGCAACCCTAAATCTATCCGAGTTGCGAAATGCTTTTGCTGGTGGAAAAACCGAGGCGAAACGCTTGCAAAAAAAAATGGAGAGTTAAAGAACAGCTTGAAAGCAAACGCTTTATAAAAAAGTTAAGCGCCGTTACGATGAGCTATATCAAGGCCAAAGACTGACGGATCAGGTGTCAGTTTTTAATCGCTCAATAGAAACAACATCTATTGTCAAGATCTATAAGTCAGATCATAAACCGATTTTCTAGTATGAAAAAATTGGCTAATTTGTTTGAATTACTAACGCCAAAATTTTTGTTACGTGCAACTGATATTGAATTAGAAAATTGACTTCACTTTTGGTCAACGAATACGAAGATGATCTGAGTGAACGTTTGGCCTCCGACACAAGAAGCTCCAGAATTGCTCTAAAAAAATCTTCAATTTGGAAGTTAGCAGAATTATTGTTCCTGGACCATATCCTAACCTCAAGTTTGTCAGAATTAAGCACAGCTTTTCTGCTAATTTAAACTCTTCCCGTTACAGTTTAACCCGCAGAAAGGTGGTTTTCAAAATTAATGCTAATTAAAAATTATTTAAGATGTACCATGCATGACAGGAGAGGAGAGCTTAGCATATTAAGCATTGAAAATGAAAAAGAACGCAATCTTGATGTAGAGGTCTTGTTTCGAACATTTGCATCTCAAAATTACCGAAGAGAAAAACAGTTTTTGTTGACAAAATCGTAAATCGTAATCACACCACCACGACATGTTTCGAAAAAGTTACATTTTTAATTTGTATACTACCTGTACTCATACCAATTACAAATATAAAATTATGTGCAATTGATTTACTTCGAGCGTCTAAAATGATTAAATCGATTTTGTTAACAAATGGAATAATTTATTGCAATGTTTTTTGTTGGTATTTTTTTTTTAAATAATCCTCTACGAAAATATACGAAGCGGTAGATAGTTAGGGAAAGGGGGGGGGGGGGGGGGGGGGGGGGGTATTCCCTACGTTTTCCAGGAGGCCTTAGATAATGAGAGAGGGGGGGGGGAGGGGTCTGCGTCGAAAGAGTCGGATTTTCAATTCACCAAGAAAGCATTGGAGAGTACAGTATTCAAGTCGATTGGTAGTTAATTGAAGACTGTATCAACTTGGAATACTCTAATCGTAAATTACAAATTATATTCATGCATCTTCGTGTTAAAATCTCGTTTAAAAGTGTCTATTATCTCAAAAAGTCAATTTTCTTGAAACAATTGGAAATAGTGGTTGGCCACGTTTGCTTGTGTACATACATTCACATATCTAGCACATTCATTTTGACTGACAGAATAGAAACGTGGTCTGCATCTTTTATATAAATTTAACAATTAATTTTTTACACAAAACTTTAATCTAGGTAGTCGATTTTTCAACAACAATTTTCAACTGAGTGTCTTTATAGGACGTCCTTTTTAAAACAAAATCGTTTCGAACAAATTAAAAAAATATTTTTGACGCCGAAGACGGCTGAAGTAGTTTTAAAGACTCTAAAACGGGAAGGGTGGTATCAATGATTCGTCAGGCATAATTTCAAATTACAGTGTACGCTGGTTATTAGAATCTCGGCTTATTGGAATCCGCCGCTTAACCCTCGTCCAGCGGCATAGGTACAGGTGTACCTTTTGCGTTTTCAAATTGCTATAACTTTTTTTTTCTGGAAGTCGTAAACGTTTGAAAATTTGTGATATCTCTACATTTATGGTGTACATTATATATGTCAAATTTCAGCAAAAAGTATCCACCCATCTCCAAGACAGGGCGTCGAGTTGATTCTACACCCTTAAAGGCGGCTAAGGTACAGGTCATACATTTTGTGTGGAGAAATGAAGAAAAAAAAATAAAAAAAAAAATAAGTTTTGGTGAATGTTAATTTTTAAGGTTAATATAATATAATAAAAGAGAATAAGAAAATTTTTATGGATCTTTTTCGAAATTATGTTGTGTGGGCTTTCGAGTGTTCGTCGCAAACAGCGTAAAACTTTCTGGTTTTACGCTGCTTTCGCTTTAAGTCTCTGCAAAAATAACAACTTCCAACAACGCGATGGACCCCGCTACTTCCACGGGGTGCTTCCGCTGCTTCTTGTACAATTACTATTTGTCGTCCAAGCGTCATTTCCATGGCACCTCGTAGAAAATGGATTTACCAGCTTTCGACAGGAGCTTGGATTTTCGACTTTGGGCTAGCATAGGGCTTGCAATTGTTCCTTCTTCTTGAATTATGGGTTGTGCTCTTTAAATATGATACAGGAGGCCAATACTGAGACGTCGAATGCTAGGGGCCAACGTAAAGTTCTTCGTTTCACGATGTATTCGTCCAACATTTTTGTCCATTACGTCAACTCCCTCCTTTAGTTTTATTGTGTATAACATTTTATAATCTCCGAATTATGGAGTATATTGTGTGAATTTCGTATGGGGCTCTATACAGAAATAATTGCTCGTCATCTGTGATAAACTCATATGGCTTGTAGGCTTTTTCCAAATTACTGTGAAGCGTGGTTCACACGTCTCGTATCGGTGCGACTTTATCGGTTTTCATTCGTTCGGTTGTCGAACCCGACAAATTTTAGAATCATCTTGAAGTGATCTCGAACTTGGCTACTCGAATAAGTGTCAATCTACCGATCCCATTCATACTTTTAAGTTATCCTTTATTAATTAACGGATTACCAATATACCTGAACCGAAGCCGAAAAAAAGTGTATTAAACTATTTCTAGACAGCATATGTTATGCGGTAATCGTTGAAATTCATACACACAGTAAAGTTTTTCATACAAAATGCACCAAGGTACACCTGTACCTTAGCCGCTTGTTATCGTTGTAAAATTCTGCCACTGGCCGAGGGTTAATAGAATTGAATGTCTTTGGCCTAATTTAATACAAAATGAGCAGCTTCATTTGCTGGAACTGAACTTCGGTTATTAAAATCAAAAATCATTGAGTTATCCATGCAAGGCACGTAATAGGAAATCACACATAAACTTGCAACATTTAAAAATGTTTTTTACACGACATTGAATTGTTGGCGTAAAGCGACTAAAAATGCAACTAAAAACTGCTTGAAAAAAGTTAAGTTAATGATGGAATGTTTACGTACTGGAAATTATTGTTTAAAATATCGCCGCATAATAGAATCAGAATATAATGATCCGTTGTGATTTCAATATGCGGCGACTACCGTATTTGTTATTTTCGTTTATTTCGAGATATAGAGCCATCGATTAATGATTAAATGCGTTGTATTTGCCACTTTATTGGATTTTTCGCAATGGCCAATGTCTTAATTGTCGGGAGCATGGTAACTAGGATTGGAATGCTTTTTTCATCCCTAATTTATGCACTACTCGTATGACACTATTTCTATTTCCAACCTGGCCGTCTTAATGAAGAGCACTTGAACTGTTTAACTACAGAACATACTGCCAAGAGAAGAAGTAGGTAGTTCTTCTCTTGGCAATGGCATAAAGAAGTGAAGAGGGCCATTCATTTTCCAAACCTTTCCAATTCTCTACTTGCTTAAAAGACTGTTCTCTTAGCAAGTCACGGTAGTATTCACAATTTTCGATGCTTCAAAAATATTTGCTATTTTTGTGGTCAGTTGGCTTCTCGATATCTAATATTCTTTTTTTTTGCATAATATTCTTCTTTTTACGTGTAAATTTTGCGTCTATTTGTTGTTTCAAATACTAAATTATAATAGCCGCGTTTCTTTGTGGCCAGAAAAGCACAGAACAGAATAAACAGCCTTCAGGTAGCCTTCGAACCTCACCTCGAATGTCAGGGGAAACTTAAATTCCAATAATAATAACAGTAAAAAAAAACATTCTAGAAATTTTTATTTCGGCAGGATCAACCAAATCCCTTTCAGAACTAGTTTCTTGCACCAGCTGTCCTTTGAAAATTGTCGGGGACAATGTTGTTACTGTCATGCGTGTTTTAATCCTGCTCTGTTAAGTACAAAACGCAAATAATATGTTACAACGAGTAAGTTTCGATTTCCTGCTTATTTTTTTAAGCAACTTTGCAAGTCCTAGTACTGTTCAAAATAATAACATCTCCCAAACCATAACGGGATCAAATATGGGGTGCAAATGTTGGTGTGACAGATAAATAGGGTCTTTTTCGTTTCACGTCGTACAAGAATAATCGTATTTCGTGAAAAGTGACTTCAGAATGCATGCCAGGCACTTATTTTAGAAATATTTTCTAACGATACTTACGGGGTGTTTTGTCTTGATTTATTTTTGTTGCTTCTATCTCAGCCCACGTCAATCAAATAGTCAAAAGTAAAATATCCAATTATTCGCTATAAAATTATCTTCAACTTTTGCTGGTTAGTTTAGCAAATACATGAAATGCCAACAAATCATATACCATTGTAATAAGCCGTTAACAGTGCATTTCTGGGTAAACTACCAAGAAAGTGATTTCGTAGTTCATTCGATTCCGTACAGTTAAAAAAAATGAAATCGATTCGATGAACAACGACTAAATTATCTCCAAAAGAATGTAGACAAGTTAACGATTTTATGAACATACATTTGGTCTACAACTGCTTGCAATATAAGTGGCAGGTCAAATTCGGGTGGTGGACTACCTAGGACCTTACTAATACTCCTCTTAAAACGTAGTTCAGTCAAATGAAAACCAAAGGTAATTTCCATACAAAGTGGCCCTACTTTTAACATTTTTTTAGTCTATATTTCGACCGAAAACCAGGAGAAAAAATTGTGTAAATTTTGAAATTTTGTAAAATTAATGAAGGCAGTCCACTAAATATATACTTCAAAGTCCCCGTTGATACGCGGCCCGGAAGTGTATGGAAAAGGGGACCGAAGTAAATTTTTAATTTACCTTGAATATTAACATACAAGGACACCCTTGTATGTAAACCAGCTTTGGTTTCCAACCGATTGAACTGAATTTTTACAGGGGAGTGTTGTGAGGTACTAGGTAGTCACCCAAATGTGACCTGCTTACTTTCATTTGATCAGGCGTTGAAAATAATATTTGGAAGGGAGGGAGGCGTACCTTTGGTCCGATCATGCCCATTTGCGGTACCAACCAATCGGATCTTAATAAGAAAATTTTTGCGCAATTTTTCATGTCGCTAAATGTGTTCTATCGGGAGTTATCGTGCCGTTTTTCTTTGTGGGAAAATCAATATAGCCTGCCTATGTTATTTTATGGTCTAGGTCTAAAGTATGAATTTTGGTGGATATTTTATGTACTTTGATTCGGCCTTGGGACATTTTTTGTTGAATCTCTCTTTTCAAAGTAATCAAGGAAAACTGAAAAAAAAACACCTTTGCTTCGTCTCCCCTACACTTCGGGACCCGAGAAAAACCTTGACCGGTCTGTCGTTTTCTAGGAGAATGAGCATTTGTTCGGGTGAAAAGAACACGGCTTTTAAATTTGTGTCTTGCAACAAGTGTAGCTCTGGAACGTGAAGTCAGCGAGCTTTCAAAGCAAAATTGTAACAACAGCAACTCTCTTCTCTCCGTTCGGTGTTTTTTTTTCAATTTCGGGTCAATTAAATAGGTGTTATTACACCGTAAACGGTAATGATGAAAAAACTACACATAAAAGGTGTATCAGAATTTATGCAAAAAAAAAAGATCAAAAAAGCGGTGTTAGGGTTTAAAAGTGTCATTTCCTCCTTTGGGGTTATTTCGTATCGTGGTTTTGTGACTACTATGTGAAAAGTTTTTCTTTATTTTTTTTCCTGGAAAAATAATTGATATGTGTTTGAAGCTAAATTTCATTTAAAAGTACCAACATTCACTTGTTATTGTTAGGTCTCATTCACGCCAGATTACTTAAACATTTCCACGCAAATTGGCAAACTAATAGTTTTTGTGAATATTTACGAATAGAAGTTACTTAGTTATTCAACTTTTTTATTGTATTTAATTATTAATTTGAACTTTGGTAGGCAATAGACTAATTTTTCGAGATATCTAAGCTTTCCGGACAATTAACCAGAAAAATCATGGGCTTATAATATGATTCGAACTTGTTTCGTAGCCTTTTGTTTGACGCATTATTATAGTAATTTGGGCACATTTTCGCTGAGTGTTCTCCTCCTCATGACGAGCATTTTGATAGTTATATTAATATTTGGCGGCCAAAATAAAGTAACTTCAAACATTTTTGAATATTGTATTGAACTCAGCCCCCATCAGTATCAGTGGGCAGTCTGTTGAAGATGTGGACGAATTTTTATGTTCTATTATAGGTAGCATTGTTTTCGCCGATGGTGGTACGGAGCAGGATATCTATCACTCGACGTATGAATCGGGCTAAATGCGCTTTGGGCATGCTGTCCAAAATCTGGCAAAGCATCTCAGTGACTTCCGCTCCCTTGTACTATCTGTGCTGCTGCATGAAAGCAGCACGTCGAAAGTTAAGACAATCGTTACCAAAAACCAGAAAATTTTCGTCAAGTCTTTGTTGAATTTTCTGCCCCAAAAATATTAAGCGTAGAACTTCGTCGGCGTACTACGGGTCAGATTTCAGATGACGAATTGATACGGAGGCGAAAATGGCAGTGGATAGGGGCATAGGGCATACGTTGCGTTGGGCAAAAACTGTATTGCTGGACGTGCTATGAGATGGACTCCCTTCTTACATAGAAGCTGACAAATGGGATGTCCTAAAATCTCGTGGCGAAGATCGGTGGACGAGGAGTGTGCGTCTGTTAGTAAGTCCTGAGATGCGTTATGAACTCTCTCCGGCAACTGTACGTGATGGCACGTAGCCGTAGCTGATTCGCTATGCCTCAAGCAAGGGGTTACGGCAACAAAGTAAACTAACATTAGTCGGGTCAGTAGTTTGGCGCTCAAGATCGTAGAGGCATCAGTCTCATGTCTGACTACCGGCGTTTCGGTTTCATATCTCGTCCACGACGACGTTCGTAGCCATGGATGTTTGTGTTGTTTTCCGCGTGTCGTGTGGGTCGTAATAATAAGCAACATCATCTCCTAACTTGTCGTATGTGTTGGCTAAATGGGGGAGCAGGAGGTGCATACTGACAATTGCATTCTCCGAAGCTAGTTTATCCCAATGAAATGTCAACTGGGGCACATGGAACAGTTTACGCGCTATGTCCCACAAGAGGGGTTAGGGCAACTGAGTAGTATGTAAAAAGTTCTACTCTTGTAATTTAACTCTGGTAGAATACTATAAGAGTCTTATGAGAGTTTTATGAGAATTATTTGGAGCACTTTCTGAGAGTTATTTCATCTTTTATCTACAGACTACAGGCCAACTCTTCTAAGGAGAGTCACACCACACATATCTCATATGACTCTTGGAAGAGTATCATACAAATAACTATACTTTTTGTGTGGAAGCTTAGCTTGATTTATAAGTGTAGCTGGAAAAAGAGTATATGATGCACACAAAAATCCACGGTCTTTGTTTGTCTCTCAATTGACCTAACACATTGTGGTGCATAGCGCGTCAACTGTTCCATGTGGTCCAGTTGACGTTTCGACGGCATAAACTGGTTTGGGAGAATGCAATTGCCAGCATGCAACGCCGGTAGTCAAACATATGAGACTAATGCCTCAAGACACTGCGCTACCGGTCGCCCCACGGTCTTTGTTAGGCAAGTACGGGTCTTGTATTTACTGTCAAAATAATAAGTTTTTGTACACTATATTATATTAACTTTACAAAACGTTGTTTCCACAAATACAGACCGAAATGTTCATGACGATTAAAATTTTATCGTTGATTCTGACATTCTGCTTCGAAAAATTGCAGTCCCTTAAAAATAATCAAGTTTCAGATTATATGGAGAAACAGGACAGTTATCATACTGTTCAATAGCTGCTTAATTTTATTTTATTGAACAACACTTACGAACTCTAAAAACAATAATCACTTTCCTTTTGCATATGAAATGTCGCCAATCACTCATTAACACAAATTTATATTTTCACAAAAAAACCTATCCCAAAAAGATAGCATCCATTGGTTAAGACTTCCTATAAGACTAAAAGTCTCATTGTGAGAGGGCTAAAATATTTGCCTTCTCACATTAAGAGATTGTGAGAAAGCAACTATTCTTATAAAGAAGGCTAAGACTAAAACTCTCATTGTTAGAGGCGACTGACATTTGATTTGGCGTTGACCGGTCTATCGCGGTACTTATTTTAAGCAATATTTTGCATCGTCGGAACCTATCTTTCGGCGTTTTATCTGATTTGATCAGCGGTGACATCGAGCGAATACATTTTGGCGGTGGCGGATCTTTTATGCCTGCTAGAGACAATGGCCCACACATGGCAATTTGAAGCCATCGCCACTGTGTAGACGAGCGGAAGGTGTTTACTCATTTGCCTACCCTAGTGGGGCATAGCGCGTCATGTGGCTTACCTGCCGTTTCATTGGCGTAAACCAGTTTCGCACGATGCACGTTGTCAGTATGCACCTTCTACTCCCATTTAGCTGTCTACCTGGGACAAGTCGGGATATGTTTTGGCTTCTTATTACGCATATGGCCACGAACGCCGTGGACGGGACTTGAGCGTAACGACCGTAGTGAGACAGATTGACGCCTCTACGCACTGGGCTACCGGTTGCCCCAAAGTGGCTAGTGGCGAGTAACTGACAGAATGATGAGCCAACTGATGGCCACATATGGCTTCGATAGATATTTTTGTTGCAATAACCCAGCGCGTCTGTCAATTGAAGATCAGCAGTTCAAAATTTTTGTTGGCTGCTACATAAGACATTTCTGACTTAAACTCTTATAAAAGTGTAACTCTTTGAGAGTTTAATTCTCATAAAAAAGGCGGCATGGTAACAAGATATGATCTTGTAACAGGAGTAAAACTCTACTAGAGTACAATTCTCATAATAATGGTGCTATGCAAGCTGATTTAAATCTTGTTAGAAAAGATACATTATGAGAATGGCGTGAAGTCTTACTAGAGTCTTATGAGAGCTTTTTCAGTCAACAATAGCTAAATAAAAAAAGGCGATACGATAACAAGATATGATCTTGTAACAGGAGGAAAACTCTACTAGAGTAGAATTTTTATAATAATGGTGCTATGAGAGCTGATTTAAATCTTGTTAGAAGAATTACGTTATGAGAATGGCGGGGAGTCTTACTAGAGTCTTATGAGAGCTTTTCAGTCAACAATAGCTGAACTCTTATGGGTTTGTTAGTTGGGCTATAAGATGCATAACAATTTGTGTTTAAAAACTGTCAACTCCAGAACGGGAATTTGAAGGAAACTGTTCTTGAATGAAAATGTACTGAACCAGTAATAAATAAGAAAAAAATAACATCGATTACCGTTATGTTTTTATTACAATTTAAAAATATATACAGCTGTAGCTGTTCTTAGATAACCATATATTAAGAAATATGGCTACCTATAGGTATAACTATATTCCCATTATTTGACTCATTTCTTTTACAAAAATGGCCATAATCATAAAGAAAGCAACTTTAGATGTCCTGTACTATACACCTTACGTTAAAATCATGGCTTCACTCAAAGCTACTATTAGTCTTAATGACCTCAGGAGAATATTTTTTTTTTTACACGATAGAGAATGATGCATCTTTTTTGATGAAATAACAGGAAGCTGTAAAACATTTTTAGCGTACTATCAGATACATGTTGCAATAAACCGAAGTTTTTATAAAATAATGAAGTTTGTGGGTTTCGTGAGGCTGTACAATAGGCAATTATATCCGAATTCATTGATATTTTCTTTATCAAACAGCAAACATTAAACGTTTAACGGTCATTTTAATTCAGCGACGACGATAGAGCGTGCAAAATCGGACAATGAACGTGTTAAGATTGACCCAGAAAAAGTATATAGGATTGAGTTTAAGTTACCTAAGTATAGATAATTGGATATGGCATTCAATTTTTATGATTTGAGTTTTGATGAAATCGTGGTAGAAGTTGATTGTTGTTTTTTTTTAAGGTTTTTGGGTTGAAATAATAAAATATTGTGCTTAAATGTAATCCGTACTGTGCATTTATGACGATCTTCGCACAAGGTTTGACGAGAACAATCGCCGAGTTAGCTTCAAAGCGTAAAATAAAATTTAAAAAAAAAAATTATAATTATTTCTATAAGCCAACAAAAAAGAGCAATTTCTTTCAACAGCAGTCTCATAATTAGTAATATAACTGACAATAATAAACTAATAGAAACATGCGATAATTTACTTTAAACATGCATCGAACAATGAAGCACCCAAATTTCCATATTAATTTCGATTCGATGGCATTGAATGTCTATCCCATAATCTACTCATATCACTACCAATTTATTCCTTTTGTAGATATTTTATCTACATATTGGTCGATATACAAGAACTGGTTTGGCGCCATATTTTTTCCGAGGTGTGTTTTGTCTTCTTCTTTTTTTCTGTAAAGAATAAAAGAAATCAATTTGATTTTAATGAAATTTCTAACATGGCTGCGGACAACATTTAGCATGTAGTCATTTAAATATTAGCAATTTACTCATTAGGGTTTTTATGCAAATGAAAATTTATCGTGTATCATGTGGTTATGGACGTGTGGATATGCGGTTTCGATCTTTCCGCTTTTTGTTGAAATGTATTGCCGCTGTGTGATGCTAATAATAGCGCTAGAATATTATTCAAATCCCCGATCTGGTTTTCAATGTAACCAAAAAGAAATATACACAAACACACAGAAACAATGTTCAAATTAGGATGTTTTATATTTTTGGTAGATTATTAAAATGCTATTATGGTTTAATAATAAGCAACAACAATGGACCCACTTATTCGACTAATTAGACAAATTCCATTCTTCTCAGAGCCAAAAACCAAAACTTCAAAGAATCGAATAAGAATCTTCGAAATTAACACTATCAAAATTCAAATAACACAAATGCACTCTTCCGATAAGATGTCGCAATTTCGTGTTCATGTTTCGTCGCCTCATATTCACACCATCGAACAAATCGACAAACCTGATTCAATAATGTAATTTTACATATGTTACACTCCCTGTTATCAAACCGAAATAATCAACTGATAGTGCCGTGAGTACGCAAAAATATCATACTTAGACAATGTTCGATCATGTTGCACGGGCTGCTTGAACAACATCTTGGCAATCGTGTAACACACAATTATCATGACTTCCGCCAATTAAAAATCGAAAATCGTTGTCGTATTATTATGGAAAAACAACAGAATACAATTTTTGATTTGTTAGTTTTCATTGAAAATGCTTGCGAGACGAACAAGCTAACATGACAATCGTAAGTCTCCAAACAGGGAACATGACACGTTTTTTTTTGACAAACCCGGGTAAAATAACAGAAATTTTGCAAAAAAAAAATGTTAAAAAGGTGATTTTGAAAAGAAATGGCGTTTGATTAACATGTTTGATTAGAATGTTGAAATGTAGGGGGGAATAGACGGACGCAAAGCGAGTTTTGTTCATGATAGTGCCAATTATATAGACTTTTTGCGAAGTGAAGTTTCCAAGGATTTGGTGAAATAACTGCGACATATGGAAAGAGTGCGAAAAGGTAGATGTTTATAAAGTCACTGCCCGACATATGTACGACTTACGTAAATTTGAACTTACGTTAATTCCGAAATTTGAACTGCCTTGTTCAGCAAAAACGAAATAACCATTTTTCCTTTGTCGCGCTCGGTGGCCGTGATCGTTCGGTCACCGCTCTACGATACTAATCTAGAGCTCGGAGATCAAATGTCGGCGCGATCAAAAACTGCCTGTGAATACTGATAGAACTCTCACAGTGCTCCGAGCTTGTCAGTATAAAGACGTCGCGGATAGGAGGTGCATGCTAGCAACTGCGCTTCCGAAAAGTAGATATGCTATTGAAACGTCAACAAGGCAAAGAAATGCAATTAGAGAGAGAGAGAGCACCAACTATAAGGTCCGTTTTGCTAGGCACCACTTTGCAACGATCGTAGGCGATGATCAAAAAGATACACACAAAAAGTGTTCCGTGCTCTATGGCTTGATCGCTAATCGCGAACAATGTGAGACGATCGTGTGCCTAGAAAACAACTCACCTACTTATGTGTATTTTAATTATTTGCATCACATTTGCGTGTTTGCAATGGTCGCCACAGACGATCGAACCAAACGGTTCGCTACCACCACGCAGCCACGTCAACTTCAAAGAACCTGCGGAAAAAATTCTCCTCAATTCTGGCGTTCTTTTGAAATTGATGTGGTTCGATGGTGGTTGCGAACTATTTGGTTCGATATGTGTGTCAAGCTTTGAGTACCAATGAGTAACACCTGAACGTGTCACAAAATGTAGTCACTTTGATGATGATGAGTCGATGGTTGGTTGGTTGATGTGGTAGTTTCCTCCTTCGTAGGAGAGAAGTAGCGCTAGTTATGCGCCGTTTTGATGCCACAGGCGTCGTACGAGGAATAACCTAAGTTATCGAAGTATGACCATGAGTCGTTGGGAGTCCGTGTCAAAACCATCCCGTGGAGTTGTGAAAGAGTATTATCTCCCCGATATTCTTCGAGGATATATCGGATATGCTGGTGAAGAAAGATTGTGGGGAATGCCCAATCTGTCCGTGTGCTCACCCGTCCAATGTCTCGTCGTGTTCGCTGTAACCCTAGCGACATCCGAGCGGGTTCTATTCAGAAGAGAATTTGTTCTACGCACATCGTATTTTGACCACAATTTTTTGGATGTAGGGCAGGCATGTTGTCAGTGTGCAGTGCACCATCTGTCGCTAGCTTGTTTCATATGACGTCTATGAGTTTCCCTTTTTAACACGCTGAGGGGCGTATGGACAAGCATCGTGAAGTGCGGAGCCCTGCCTCGCCAACTGTTCGGCCATTTCATTCACCGCTACATTCCTATGTCCCAGAACCCATGGAAGGGAAATTCTGAAAAGCTTGACCAGTTCAGCCAGCTACCCGCGACATTATTTAACTAAGTTGTCACTGACTCTAATGTCACTGACTATAATGCCTTAATCGCGGCTTGGCTATCTGTAAAGATGGCAACGGTCCTATTGGTTGTTTTGATTTACTTCAGCGTTCTACATGCTTCCCTCATTGCTAGTACTTCAGCCTGAAATACACTTGCATAATCCGGGAGACAAAAGGACATAGATACTCGAATATCTTCAGAGAAGACCCCAGTACCAACTCCACAAGCCATTTTTGGGGCATCAATGAATATTTTGCAGTCGCAGCTCCCGGTCACCACCCCATCGTTCCATTCCGCTCTCGTTGGGAGCCCGGCTGAGAA
The DNA here is from genome assembly GCA_964017055.1 of Chloromyia formosa. Lineage (NCBI taxonomy): Eukaryota > Metazoa > Arthropoda > Insecta > Diptera > Stratiomyidae > Chloromyia > Chloromyia formosa. The sequence goes on from OZ024814.1 coordinate 97,686,126, forward strand.
GTGTTTTTCAAAGTCTACTTCGGTGGCAATGAAGTCCGTAGGGAACATGTCTTGTACTACAACAGGTAGAGATTCCAGTATACAACTGGGCCCATATGGTTTGGAAGACCAGCTGTCGGACTCCCTTAGTCTAGCCGGCGGCACTGTATTCCATTTGCAGGTCTAGAAGTAATAAGTGTAAGATGACGTTCAATGCGGCCGCTGGAAATAGCGCATAGCGCCATTGACTGCGATACATTGCGGTTCTTTGCACTTTGTTTAACAGGTTGAGGTTGTACTCGTATTTATGTATTTTTTATGAAGAGCTGGCCACTATACCAGTGCTCCGTATGCGAGGATTGGTCTCACTACGGCCGTGTACAGCCATAAAAGATAAAACCATCTTTGGCTGAAGATTCCATCTATCGCCACAGGTCCTCTGCAGGCATAGATTACTATGTACGCCTTCTTTATACGGTACTAAATGTGCATCTTCCAGCTAAGTTTGGAGTCGAGAATGACTCCAAGACACTTAACGTTGGATCATAATTTTAAAGGGTGGCTACTAAATTGTGGGTGTTGGAACTCCGGTAAAGCGGACTAGATTGATTTTGCCTGGATTCAGAGCCTAGTCCACATTCAGCAGCCCAAATGTTTTCCACATGCGGAGCACCACTCATGATGTCGCTCATCACAGAGAGGAACTTTCCCGAAACCAGTATTATCACATCGTCTGCGTACGTGATTATTTTGACTAATGAAGTTTCCAGCTTCCTAAGGAGTCCGCCCATCGCTATCATCCACAGAAGAGGGGACATCACCCCGCCCTGGGGCATCCCCCTGCATACGTGTCTACTGGTTTAACAATTTCCCAGTTCTGATACAATTAATCTGCTCTTTAGCATCGCTACTATCCAGCTACTAAAGTGAGTCTGCACCCCAAGTTCGGCGAGAGACTTCTGAATGACCTCAGTGCGGATATTATTAAAAGGAAGGCTGCTAGAGTATATTGTTTTTCATCATCATAATCGTGGCGTGACAGCCCGACGTCGGGCCTTGGCCGCCTGATATTGTTTTTAGTACATACATATCATGCTCAATTGTGCTTACTACCTCACGGAGAGCCGTCTCAGTGGATTTTCATTTGAGGTACGCGTGCTGGCATTTTGAGATCGGCGACTTGGTCAGTAGATGTCGCGGCTATCCAAGATTCGTTCCAATGTTTTCATTAAAAAGGAGGTGTAGCTGACAGGTCTGGAGTCCCTCGCGGATTCGTGGCCACATCTGCCCGCTTTCGGAATGAAGGTGGCATGTACACGTCTCCAAAACGTGGGTACATGGTTAAGTGCTATGCAGCTTCTGAACATGGTTTGAAGCATAACCCGGAGAGAAGCTATTGATGGCTTACACCGTTTTCTCTTCTTTGATTACCGATGTGATTTTCTTCCCATAAGGTACATTAGTTATTTTGCCTATCTGTGACCGTACAGCGATCCTCGCTGCCCAGGAAAAGGGGTTGTTATGAGCAGGTCGAGGGTTTCAGCGGCAGATTGATTGAGTCCAGGCTCCGTCAGGTCTTTTGACGAAAGACGGGCAACTATGGCTTTTGGACAGAGTCTTGAATCATGATGAGTCGGTGAGTCGCTCTATGCTTTAGTATAGATCAATTGCCGCTTGTGGATGATACAATGATCGACTTACCGGGATGAGCTGAAGTTTTAAAATTGATTATGATGAGCTGTTAATATACGAGTAAGCACTAACAGCAGTCTTATTTAAATCCGACTTTTTGAGTTTTGTTGGCAGTTAAAACAATATTGCTATGCATTTTAGAACGAACCCAAAATGACGTAAAATGTCGACTTTCGTAAATTCCCTTGGAACAGAATACTTACCTAAGTCGGAGAGTGACTGTATTCAAGAATGCAAATTTGCTAATTTAAAAACTGCTAAAACCATCTGCATTTAATAAAAAAAACTGTTTGAAATCTATTTTTGGAGAAAGAAATTGGACGGAAACATTGATCCGTTTCCGGCTTCGTCATTTACCGTCACATGGCAGATCTCATCGAGCGACTCCGCATCATATCTAGACAGAGGGAGAGATTCACTTTTTATTTAATGACATGTTAGTATTAAAATTTGTACTTGAAAGTGAAATAAAACAAGTAACTTGCAAAACATTTGAATGAATAAAAACCACACGAATAGTGGTAAAATGGAATTATCATGAAAACCATTGGAGAAAGTGTATGTATGTACAATACATCAGTTGATACTATCCCATATAACAGTGTACTCCCTGCCTCAGCGGACACCACTTTTAAGCGGACACCTCTTTTAAGTGGAGACCCCTCTTAAGCGGGCGCTTTTTTATAAAACTCCTCTTAAGCGGGCGCATTTTTAGCAAATTACTCTCTATTAAGGCTGGTACTAACCTTTTCGTACGAAAATATTGCACTTGTCTCTACCCAGAAAAAGTGGCAGTGAAAATTTCGACACAGCGCATATCCGTGGCCCTCTACACGACACTTGAATTTCACCTTCTCACTAAAAGAGAGCGATCACCACTGTAATGACTGGTTTTCACACGAAATAAATTGCAGAGTAATTGTTTTCACTTCTGTCTGTGTATGGGATTTTCGTGCGAAGAACTGAGTACCGAAAAAAGCGAAAATTTTCGGGCGAACCGGATTTTTGGCAGTTTTTGTATGAGATTTCGCATGAAAACCGAAGGTTAGTACCTTCCTTTCGGCGGACAACACAAGTTCAAACATCTGTGAATTACTAACAGAGTGGCAGCTCTGGTTCAAGAATAGAAGGCTACGCACACAAGTGTGTAACTTTTTTGTTCTCTCTACGTTTGATGCCACAGCTTCAATTTTTCATATCCGAGCGTTGAGTTTTGTATGAAATTTCATGGTTTTTTAAAAAAGAATTCGTTTCAAATCTACAGTTTTATTCCGATTTTTATGAAATATCGAACAATCGATCTTTAGGAAATAAGGTAGGCCATTGCCTACACGAAAATTTGAAACACCACCCCCAACCTCCTCTCCCACTCCTTGAAATAAATTCTCAGTTTTATCTGCAGCTTTACTGCGATCTTGGCGAAGTTTAGATTGGACCTTCAGAACAAGAGAAACTCTCTGTCCACATGTGATTTGGAAACAACCCCACCCCCTTTCACACCTTTGTGTCTACCTCCGAGATGATGAATTATTTCATTTTATGTATGAAACAAGAAACTTATTTAAAAATATGAAATACATATGTATGTATTCATTATTAAGCGGACAAACTTTCAAGAACCGAAGGTATCCGCTTAAGAGAGAGTACACTTTACAAGAAAGCCAAAAAGAGTCATCCTTTGAAACTTATCATCTTATTAGCACCGTTTTTTATACAGAGCAGAGTAGAGGAGGTTAAGGGGCAGAAAAAATAAATAATAAATAATAAATAACTGGCGCAACAGTCCAATTTGAACCACGGCCTCGAGATGAGTTAGCAACATCTCATTTTTCTAGATCGTGACGGTTTTTTGTGCATCAGCAACACACTCAACCGAGTTATTTACCCCATAATGGGTGCTCATTTTAACAGCTGAGTGGGCTCATAGTCCGACACGTAAATCCCCGGAATCGAACCGGGGCCCAGTGCGTTGAAGGCGAACGTGCTAACCGTTGCGCCATCCGGACTACAGAAAAAATGATCGATAGCAAATTAGGGTAGCGAACACAAAAACGAGGCATGTCTATGCTGGGAGTGTGCCTTGATTTTCAACTCAATTTTCGAGAGAAAACTTAAGGGGCTATACAATGTGTGAAAGCTAAAAATTTGGGTGATTTTCGGGAATTTTTTGGAAGAAAAGTACTCAATTAAATGCTTCGGAAAATTAAAAACATATTTGGCTATATTTGGCCTATATTATAATCCACAATTTTTTCATAAAAGAATATTGGGATCCAAGCGACTTGTGCGCTGGATTCGGAAGCCCAAAAAAAAGTTCCTCCACTGCTGCCATGACTCCGGCCGATTGAGTAGCTAAAACCGAAAAAGGATAAAATGCCGTTAAACTGGAAGGTATTTCCTGTACAATGACTTAGGATTTTCGAAAATATAAAAATCTAACAAAATGGCGTAGATATGAAAAAAACGTCTGTCTTCTTGCCTATAAAATGGTCGTTTTTTCAGTGCCAAATTGAAATGTCCTACGTCATGGCAAAGTAAATATATTCAATAATACTCAGTACAAACTTCAAGTCAATCGAATAATTGCTCTTTGAGTTACAATAGCAGGAAATTTGAAAAATCTCATTTCGAGAAAAAGGCGTTAAAGATTTAACTAATGAGCTGCGTTGATCGACTCCAGAATACCTTTTTTAAATGGCAATGCTTTTTCAAATGGCCCTATAGATACTCGTATATTTCTAGCTTAAATAGTGCCCCCTCTTAATTATGTACCGTTTATGATGCCGAAAGATTCAGGTGACAATACGTCAGAGCTCCACCTCCAGGCAGATGGAGCATTTTATACCTGCGAGCGGTTGCTCTTTAGAAGGCTGCCATTCGGGGAGTATGAGAGATACGGCCTTCAAATTTTGTCACAATATTCTTGAAAGTATAAACTGCTAATAAAGACAAAAAAACAAAAAATCGATTTTTTGATTATTTCTATTATATACTTTGGGGGATAGCCGAAGCAGACCACTAACGTTTGGGTCCCTTTTCGCCCCCTCCCGGTCATCAGTGACTTCCAGATGTCGACTGATAATTGTCGACCTCTTTCTTCATCACTGAGTCCCGTGTTATTGCTAGCATTTGTTTGAAGCTGAGTTCACTCATGGCTTCTACACTTATCGTGTGCCTGCCTGTGATCCTCAACCTCGTGCTAGCCAGTGCTGGACATTCGCACACAATGTGTGCCGCCGTCTCGGCCTCCTCCAGGCATAGCCTGCAAACGTCATCTTCCCCGATTTTCATCTTGGCCAGATGAGCCTTAAAATTACCATGCCCTGTGACCAAGGCAGTTATCCAGCTTAGAGTACTCCGTTTATAACTAAGTACCTTTCTCGCTTCCCTGCCTAAAGGGCTGGTCATTGCATTCCGAGCTTGTTTGCAAGTGACTAGCTCCTGCCATCTTTGTTGATGCATGGAGTCCATCCACTTCCCAACCTTCGCTCCAATCATGCCGTTCCCCAGAGCAACTCTGGGTTCTGGGCCAATGAAAGTTGCCGCAGATCCCTGTTTTGCTAGGGCATCCGCCGCCTCATTTCCTGTTGTACCTATGTGTCCTTTTACCCACATCAGCGTAACCTCATTTTCTGAGGCACACGTGTTGAGCTTCCGGACACACTCTAGTACCAGTTTAGAGTTTATGTTCGTCTGCTGCATGCGTCTGATCACCGATTGGTTGTCCAGTGCAATAAGGATTTTCTTCCCCCGCACCTGACCTTCAAGCAAGTGGTCCAACGCATGCAACAAGCCAAGCATCTCTGCCTGGTATACGGACACATACTCTCCTAGACTAAGCGCACATGCTAGGTTTAGCTCTTCAGAGTAAACCCCCGCCCCCGCTTTACCGTCCATTAAAGAGCCATCAGTAAAAATGCTGATGTCATTGTACATACACTCATTATGTATGTTTCCATCTGCAATGTGAGTCTTGTGTAGTCTTTCAACTACCCTACGTCTACTCATGCCTTCTACCGGCATTAGAGTCTCCCTGACCTCATCATGAATAATGTCTAGGATGCTCTTATGACCGCTGCTAGTTCCAAAGCGATGCCACATGGCATCCCTTTCCATGCGTATTGCCGAAAGCGCCGCCGTTTTCTTTATAAATAAGTCCAACGGCGGCAGTCCCAGCAATGCCTCCATTGCTCGCGTTGGTGTGGTGCGCATTGCACCACATATGCTTACGCAAGCTATCCTTTGTACCCCATCTAGCTTCTGCCTTGTGGTATTCTGCATGGCTTTTGGCCACCATACCACTGATGCGTAGGCTAGAATAGGTCTTACCATCATTGTGTAAATCCAGTGTGTCGCTTTAGGTGAAATTCCCCACCTACGAGCACACACTCTCTTACATTGATGCAAAATCCTTTTCGCTTTTTGGATCTTTTCATCAACGTGAACATTCCAAGTTAGTTTCGCATCTAAGGTAACTCCTAGATGCTTCACTTCCTTGGACACCTTGATTTCCGAACCAAAAAGCCGTAAGGGAGTTATCTCTATGTCTTTCCTCTTACGAGTAAAAATCATAGTGTTTGATTTACTAGCGTTTATGGTTAGCTCTTGCTCATTACACCATTCTTCGGTTACTTTGAGAGCTTGTCCCATGCAACCTAGAATTGTGTCCATGAACTTTCCACTGACCGTGAGTGCCAAGTCATCGGCGTATCCTACAGTGTGTACGCCCATCGAGTCCAGCTTCCAGAGAAGACTGTCCACGGTGATGTTCCACAGTAGAGGCGAAAGAACACCTCCTTGTGGGCATCCTCGGACTACCTTACCCCGTATTCTGTCACATCCACTGCTAAGATTTACCGCCCTCTGCTTAAGCATAGAGTCGATCCACTTAATTATAATGTAATCAACCCCCCGCTCAATCAGGGCGTTCCTTAGTTTGGTAAAGGAGATTTTATCAAAAGCACCCTCTATATCCATAAAAGTAGACATAGCGATCCCGCCATTGTTAATCTCTCTCTCTGCAACTCTAACAAGTTCATGTAGAGCGGTTTCCGTAGATCTGCCTGCTCTATAAGCATGTTGGCACCTACTCAGAGGACTATACATTAGCGTGGTGTTCTCCAGGTAGTCCACCAACACCCTTTCCATTGTTTTCAACAGGAATGATGTAAGGCTAACCGGCCTGAAGGACTTTGCCTCTGTATAGTCTTTCTTTCCCGGTTTAGGCAGGAAGACCACATTAGCCTCCCTCCATGCCTTCGGGATGTAGACTGCTGAAAGACAGGCGACGAATATATTCCGGATCCTATCTAGTAGAGCGCTCATGCCCCACTGTAATAGTGCCGGGAATATTCCGTCCATTCCAGCCGTTTTAAATGGAGCAAAAGAGTTTATAGCACTTTTGACTCCATTTGGAGTTATTATCCTCTCAGCTTCTTGTTGACTTACCCCACCAGCTCCCATGTTAGTTTGAGGCCATGGTTGGTCTGACTTGAAACTTCCAGGAAAATGTACCTCCATCAGGGCCTGCAACGTTTCTTCCACTGTTTCTGTCATGGAACCATCAACTTTGCGTATCAGCCCCATTTTCGAAGCAGTGTCTTTCGATATCATCTTCTGTAATCTGCATACTTCTGACGTATCCTTCATGCTAGAGCAGAATTCCCTCCACGTATTTCGTTTCCGAAGACGTAAGGTTCTTTTCAGCTCCCTCTTTTTATCCTTGTATAGTTCCCAAGAGTGAGAGTCTCTCTCCCTCATGTAACGGTTAAAGCCTTTCCTTGTCTCTTTTTTCATAGACTCCAGTTCCCTACTCCACCATGGTGTTGGGTCCTTTTCGTCCACTACTGTGGAGGGACAAGCGTGTTCGAAGGCGCGATTAATAGCGGAGTTCAGTTGTTCCACTGTTCGCTCTATCTCGACCGTATTCCGAGGTATTCCGTCTTGAATATCCTCGACTTGTTCCAATAAATATGTCTCGTACTTAACACGATCAGTATTTTTTGGCACTCTTATACGTTTGCGTTCGCTACTCCGTTTTCTGCCATACAGAATTTCAAACTGGATAGCCCTGTGATCAGACATGGTTAGCCTGTCCACCACTCTCCAATTCTGAACTCTGTCAAGCATATTAACAGAGCTTAGGGTAATGTCGATCACCTCAGCCCTTCGTGCATCCACGAAGGTGGGAGCGACCCCCTTGTTGTTGATTTTTTGATAGTGTCACACTGGTATAGCCTCTTAAATCCTTAGTACATATACAATCGGACAAATTACCTTTTTGTCAGCAAAATTATTTTGTATGTTTACTTAATTCCAAATAATTGCACAAAACGAACATTTTAATCTGACGACCGCATCAGTCTCATGTTTAACTACCGGCGTTTTGGGTTCGAGTCCCGTCCACGACGACGTTCGTGGCCATGGATGTGCAGGAGGTGCATGCTGACAACTGCATTCTCCGAAACCAGTTTGTGCCAACGAAACGTCAACTGGGTCACATGGAACAGTTGGCGCGCTATGCCCCACAAGGGGCTAGGGCAATTGAGTGAATAATTAGACAAATCGAACATTTTATTGACAGAAAATGAACTTTATGTGCTTCTCACACTGTAAACTGTTCGAAAACTTCCCAAACCTGCGCCGCCTGCGTTTCAAAACGCAGACTACTTATCAGAGCAGCATTCTTCCACTGACGGTTTATCCAGAGCAGCTCAAATCAAATTGTTAGTGTAATTGTGTGATCTTAGCCTGCCCTGCTCTGTATGGCTGTTGAAAAAAAACCCACCTATTGTCTGTTAACACACTTTGTTTTCTTCAGATGAAACCAAAGATCCATTCTTACACTATCTCAACATTTGCTGTTGTTTAAGTACAATCGAACTTCCTATCATACCACAAACAACAGTCTCGTACGTTCAATGTGCGCAATCAACTTGTAAACAATTGCTGAATTGAGTTGTCAAAATGTGGTGAGCTGCCGAGCCGGCTCCATTACTCCGGGACATATCCAATCTCTCACACACTCAGCGACTCAGCCATCAGTAAATTTTGTGTCATGTATTCTTGTTTAACACATCACCACTTGCAAAACATTTCACCACTTTGAATCTCTGGTTCTGTATATACATCAAACATGAGCATGAAATTAATCCCCATATTACTATATTCACACAGCCGCAAATTGTCATTTACCAGCTGATAACGAGAGATGTGCACTAAATAAAAAAGAATAACGAAAAATTAACACCCAACCTACCATGTTCAAAATACGATTAAAATCACTCGTTCTATACGTTGGATAATCTGTTCCTGTTTCACATGTTTGTGTCTTTCGGCGATAGTATACGCCATTTTGTTAACCGGAACACGACGACGATAATATATAGTAGTAATTCGCGTTTTCTGATAACACCCCAGTGTGTGGGACGAGTCGGTCTAGTCTAAAAGGTACCGCCGAAATCGATAAAAATCTAAAAGGAGTAACATTGGAGTAATTATTAAAGATGTATAATATATATGCCGATATAAGTCGTGTAGGAATAGTGTTATTTTTTTCATTATTTGCCGTGCAAACAATAGCCGTCATGTTTCTGTCAAGTATTTTTTTTTTCGAGTACATACATAGTCCATGTACCTATATACGTAGCCGAAGATATCAGATGTATATCAGCCACTCCCAAGCCATGCCTACCCCGAGCAACATATTTTCTAATTTAAGTCCCGCAATACTTATCGCATTTTGTTGAGTTCTTGTTGTTGTTGTTATTGCTGTTTTTCAGCCGAACCTCTTTAATGCGTTTTGTTCGCAAACAAATGGCCGATATGGTACAACGGCGATATATTGATGTTGTTAACTCCTCTTTCTTTCTGAGAGAAACCGCCCATATAATGTTATAAAATTACGGTTGTAATAAACCAGGCTACGGCAACAACAACAATAACGCCACGAGGAACTACGTTACCCTTGCTTTTAATAATCGCATCCGTAGAGCCATAGTTATGTATATTTTCAATGAATAACATAGGATCCAGATACGAACCCTACGGAACACTCTGTACTGTGTTTAAAGGTGGAAAAATGGTGAGTTCTCTTGCGGGGTAAAGAGAACCCCGTACAACCTTACATAGGTAGAGGTGCCATGATCTTGTAGAGCATGTAGTTACCGGCCGACCTTAATTGACAACAGTTGTTTCCAAACGAGCCAAGAAGTTGGCCGCGCCGTGATCATCGTATAACAGGAATACGAGTATGTGGTAAAATATCCATGTATATTAGTCGTCGACATCACATCACCATCATCATTAACATCAATATATCGACCAGGAACCTTAGTAGGTACCCTAGTATGCAATGTATACTGCAGTCATCGACATTTTGCCTTGTCATCGGAAAGTATCACAATAACATTTGTTTGTGGTTACTTTTTGGCTTCACAATTCACCTCACCTCTTCGTTGCTTAGTTGTGTGTATCCAGCGCTAGAGGGTTTGCTTTGTCAAACCGTGTTTGTTGATTTTGCAATGATCCAGAAATTGATGGTATGAACTGAGAAATTTTGCTTTTATCTTTTTAGGATTTTATTGAAAGGATTTTGGGTGCGATCCTCGGAAAAGTACGAAATTGAACGAGTGTAAAAAATCAGTAGAAATTTTCGTATGTTCTGGACTGGGTCCAGTTACTTCTAAAAAGATTTTTTTTTTTTCAAAATTTCTTTCATTTTTTCGCCTCTTTCCAAGGAGAAAAAATTGAAAAGTTGTGAATGCTAGCTTTTCCTCGTATCTGTGAACCTAGAGATAAGAGGAGAAACATGCTAAGACTAATCTTGCGGGATCGATGGCTTCTCCTTGAACCATCTGAATTTCTTATTTTTCTCTATGGAGAAAGACATATTTAAGTTGGATGGAATCGATGGCCTCTCTCGAAAACTCTGAACTTTTTTATTTTTTTCTTCGAAAAAAACAGGAAAGAAAAAGTTTAGAAAAAAATTCTATTCACGAAATTGAATTTAAATCTTAAACGAATATTTTTTCTCCTTGGAAATAGTTTCAGTAAGCCTTTATACAGGGTGTACCGTTCTTGATGCTAAATACGTTCACTTGAGGAAAATTAACGTATGACATGGACATTCTTTTGTTTTACCCGTTACAGAGCTATAGCATTTTTTGTAAAGTGTGACGAATAGCTGGACTTGCCGAACAAAATCCAAATTTGCCACTCGCCCAATCATTTAATCCGAGATTTAACCTCACTTTCTGAAATTATATAAATTAATATATATATTTCACATTTCTTTTTTCGGGCTTCAAAAATCACCGTTACTTCAAAGACACAATACTTCACTTTAGGAAAATTAACGTATGACATGAACATTCTTTTTTTTTAACCGTTACAGAGTTATAGCATTTTTTGTAAATTGTGTCAAAAAGCTGAACTTGCCCAACAAAATCCAAATTTGCCACTCGCTCAATCATTATTTAATCCGAGATTTTACCTCATTTTCGGAAATTAAATAAATTTCAAATAAAACGACTTTTTTTCCGACTTCGGAAATCACCGTTACTTCGAAGACACAACAGTTCAAATTTTAAAGAAATTTCAAAATCGATTATTCATCGGAAATTCAAATCATTATTTTACAACGGTACTTTAAACTGACAAAACTGCAAAGTTGACAAAACTTGCCGCATTGTGTTAGCTTTTGAACGGCATATAAATTTTAAGGAGTTCCAAAGTTCCTGTTGATTGGAGACCCGGAAGTGTAGGATAAAAGTAGTTAAGGGTAAATTTTTTTCGGATTTTCTTGAATATTTCGCTTTTATAATGTAGACGATATAATAACACGTAACAAGTCGTGTGGTGTTGAAATTTTGTCAAATTAATAAAAGCCGTCTTCTGAATATGTGCTCCAAAAAATAATAATAAATAATAATAATAATAACAAAAGACACAATTATATTCAGAAGATAAGATAAGATAAGAAAAAATATGCGAGCTACTGTCCCAGCAGGAAGGCACTGCGACCATAAAAGATTTATTGTGCCGTAGCCCATTAATCCAAAAGACCGTCCACCTTTCTAATAAAGGGCAGTAAGTCTTTAGCAGGAATCAACCTGAAGTCTGCAGTGCTGATAGTAGCCTGCCCGAGGAGTGACATCCTAAAACGCGCGATGGCGGGACATTCGCACAAGATGTGTTTGGTCGTTTCCACGTCCTCCAGACAGAGACGGCATTCAGTCTCGCTGGACAGACCCATCTTGTTCAGGTGATATCTAACCAGGTGATGGTCAGATGAGTACCCCACTAGGAGTCTTAGGTGGGCTCTACTCATTTGAGTAGTACCCTTGTGACTGAAGGGCAATATAAGCTCCTTTGATTGACGTAGCCCTGAAAGTAGTTATTCCAGTACTGATGACGCAATAGTGCGAACCAATCTGTGATCCGCATCTTGGCCGAAGCCAGCCCAAAGCCACAGTAAGGCTGAGGTCCATGAAAACGACTGGATGATCCTTGTCTAGCAACTTCATCCGCAGCCTCGTTCCCCTCAATGCCTTGGTGGTCTGGCATCCAACACAAGAAGACTCGGTTTTTGGTTGCCAACAGTTGAAGGAGTTCGTAACACTCTTTCACCAGTTTTGAAGAGACCTTACTATATATTAGGAGAGCGATTTTATAGCTGCTTGGCTGTCTGAGTAGATAGCAATGTGGGCGCCGCGAAGTCCAGTTTCCAAGATTACCCTGGCTGGCGCAGACCTTAATGGCGTGGATCTCAGCTGGAAAAACGCTGGGCGAGACTCCCATTGCGATCGAAATCCTGGTGTTGGGTCCAAAGACACCTGCACCAACACCCTGTTCTGTTTTAGACCCATCGGTGAAGCACTTGATACATCTAGGGTCTAGACAGGGTGTGTCATTTATCCATTCAGAGCGGTCAGGGATGAGGACTGAAAATTTCCTGCCGAAGTAAACCTCCGTGATCATGTAATCTTATCTCAAGCAGATCTGCACGTCAGGAATTTGATTCAGAATGCTCATGTGACCGCTTTCTTCACTACACAAGTCGGAAGTTAAACGAAGTCTAAGAGCATTTAGAGCTGCTGATTCTTGAATGAATATGTGCAACGGAGTAAGTCCAATAATCGCGTCCAGGGCTGGCATAGGACAAGTGAGTGAGTTTTCGGCCACCACACAAGCGCTGCGTAGATCACCATGGGTCGCACCAGCATGGTGTATAACCACTCAATTATCTTTGGGGTGAGCCTCCATGTCCGTCCGAAGAAACTTCTGCAAGCCCACATTGTGCGTTTGGCTTATTCAGAAATCTGCTTTTATTAATTTTGCAAAATTTCAAAACCCCGAGTTTGTTTTTCTGTTATCATATCAATGCCTGCACTAATTAATTGAAATACTCAAGGAAATTAGTTTTATCCTACATTTCCGAACCCCCTATCAACGGGAACTTTGGAGTATATATTCAGAGGACTCACTAATTCAATTGAGCCAAATTTCAAAACTACAAATATTTTTTTCCTATTTTTCATTCTTAGCGTCGACTATTTATCTGTTAGGTCAAAATTGAAGTGAATTTGTTTCTTCTTCAGGCCATGTTTTGTTTCCTTTAAGTAACACTCGGAAATTTTCAAATATAAGTCCTTAAAATGTATATGTCCTTCGAAAGCTACAATGGGGCAACTTCAACTTTGTAGTTTTGTCAGTCAATTTCCGATGAAAAATCGATTTTAAAATTTCCTTGCAGCTGGAAAAAATCGGTTTGTATTAAATTTTATGTAAGTTTCAGAAAGTAGTCAAATCTCAGATCGAGGGAGTGAAAATTTTTGATTTTGCTCGACTAGTAAAATTTTTTTTCACATAATTTACAAAAAGCTATAACTCTGTAACGGTTATAGAGTCCATGTCAGATGTTAAAGCTCATCAAATGAACACTACTATCTACCATTAAAGTATGTACTTTCAGGAACGGTGCACATAAACATAGAATAGGATTTGATGACTTTTAGGTTTTTTTTTATTTTTCAAACTCGCAGCTCTTCTGGAAAAGAGGTAGTGCTCAGCAAGTCCCAGGCCTTTTTTTTCTGTCGCACCAGGGTATAGACCCCATGACACTCAGAGCTTTCAGACTTGAGTCAGACCTCTCGGACACAATACGCATGTGCTTCATAGTACCAGTAAATATGTGTACCATCCCTTATACTAACTACGGCTTTTCTGGGAGATACTACAGTACTTGTGACGAAGGAGATAATTTGATTATTGTAACATTTCATAAAATGAGTTCAAATGATTTTTTTTTTCCCGTTTCTTTTTTTTAAATTCATACATCGGTACTTATAAAATCTTATGAAACATTATAACACAAACCCTACACAAAAGTAGTGCGGCGTGCTTAAGTGGGAAGGTTGTGTTTGAACAAGAGTAGGAATAAAATTAAGTTTATTTGAAGTATTTTTTTTTATAAACAAATCACACTCTTAAACTGAATTAAAATTACAAAATCGATACCAGTCTAATTTTTTCCTTTATTTTTTTTTTCTACTTTCAGAACACCGTTTCATCTAGTCCCCCATCACCACCCTCGTCGATCGTACCAGTTACAATGGCTGTTACATCGACTGTACCACCGGGTGCCCGTAGTGCGTCACCCTGTACAGCACCCTATGGTCAGCCAAATTCCCGATGTTGTGATAATGGTCGAACAATTTTTACAGATCCTGTCACAGGACAAACTTTGTGTTCGTGTCAGTATGACTTGTTGAATTATCCACGATTAGCCGGTGCGGGTATTGTGGCGGCTGGACCGGGTGCTGTACCATTAGGTGTATATTCCGAAAGTATGGCAGCGTATTTATCAGGGATGAGCGCAGAGCAGCCACCATTCTATCCGAATGCGGTAAGTAAAGACGTTTGAAAATTTAGTTGGAAGGGGTTTTTTCATGAATTGAGTCAGCTGCAGTTGTCTCTAGAATATATTTTATAAACTTTTTTCTCCTACTTTTACCAAATTCAAAAAAATTCAATTGTTTTAAAGAATCGTAGTACGAAAATGGCTTCCAACAGAAGACGCAAAGCTGACCTTCGATTCAACTTTTTTTTAATACACATATCTTAAGTTTCGAAGAATTTGTTCCTTTACAAACAACTTATACTGCAATCTGTTCGTAGATTCCAACAAATGCCAAATCGGTAGCAGAAAACCAGTCCTTAGCTTTTCTAAAGGTGTGCGCGCCAAGTCCGCGATCAAAACGATCACTATCTGTTCGCTCAACATTGGTCTGATATCGGCACGTCATTTTTTGATTTGTGTCCGTAATTCTTGCGAGCTACGAAACCTTAACACTCCAACATCATTCATTTTCCCAGCAGCAAAACTGCTGCTTGTTGGATGCAATGTACTCGTATAAGTATAACTCAACAATAAATAATTTATCCAATATGAATGTACAATTCCCACATTGGTAACGCAGTCGTTCAGTTAAAGTGCTAAATGGTTGAATTTTAAAGTTTATGCGCACTTGATCGGTAACAACCTAACACCTATCGATATTTCTTGTCAGATCTGTGTTGTTTGGCGTTACTGCGGGACACGCCGATCTGTTCTTCGGCCGATTATTGGCTCCAAAACAACATTCAGCAAAACTTTTTTTACTTCAACCACCTTCGCGTCGTTTTTTTTTGCTTTTGTGTTGTATGCGGCGCACAAGATGTGGTAGAGTGTTGATGATACGTTTACCTTTACTGATCGTAGGTTTCACCAGTTGGTGGTTGTTGTAAGACAATTTCGCTATTTTATGTTGTTTCGCTTCTGTTTCCATGTTCGACGATTATACGAGTATATCAGTCAGTATTCGTTCGATTCAATCTGTTTCCTTGGATCGTCCATCTGTCTCCGTCACTAGATTTTTTTTTGAGTACGGTTTTGTCTGTACAAACTTAAGATAGATACAATGTACGAGTATCTGCATGTAAATTGTACTGTGTTCGAAAAGCGGTAAAATGTCGTTTTGTTTTCATTAGGGTTTTCCTGTTTTGAAACAATTTTATTGTAAGCCATGATTTAAATTTATTTACGTGAGAACATGTAAGCCGCTCGCGTGGCTGTGTTCGTTCGGTCATCGCTCTACGATCTAGAGAGAATGGAGGTTCGATCCTCGGTGCGAATAAAACCTGCCTGTGTAGGTACTAATAGAACGCCCACTTCGCTCCGAGCTTGTCAGTATTAAGAAGGCGCGGATTGGAGATGCATGCTAGCAGTTGCGCGTAGATATGCCATCGAAACGTCAACAGGGCATAAGAATGCAGCAGATGTGCACGCGCCGATGCCACGGGAGGGGTCAATGCAATTAACATGGGCGCCATAGCTATTGCAACGGGCGAGAATATACTATATAACTTAGAAATGCAATGACCTTAAAATGATTATTGATTTTTTTTTTTTGTTTTGTGCGGAGAAGAATTGGCCTAACCCCTTGTGGGGCATAGCGTGTCAACTGTTCCATGTGGCCCAGTTGACGTTTCGCCGGCATAAACTGGTTTCGAAGAATGCCAGCATGCACCTCCTGCACATCCATGGCCACGAACGTCGTCGTGGACGGGATTCGAATCCGAAACGCCGGTAGTCAAACATGAGACTAATGCCTCAACACACTGCGCTATCGCCGGTCGCCCCAAACATCCTTTTGTCTGAACAACAAAACATGCGATAAGATTTAGTGTGTAAACCGCTCTTAATATACTTGGCGCCAATAATTTCAGCGGATTCTGCGGGATATTGTTCCGTTGCATGTGTATCAGCAGAAGAATTTTCACATTTTAGTTTTAAACTGTGCAAAGAAGGTCTCTCTTTGAGTCTGTCAAACCAATCAGTGCTTGCGCAAAAAGGTTTCTTCTTCTCTGCTGAAGAAGAAGATGGTAAGTTAGGTTAGGTTAAAGAGGCTGTTGTGCGGAAGCATAGCATACCTTGACCGATACTGGGTCCCTTGTGATTCTCACCCAAGTGTCCTTCCTTCTACTGGCCAGAGTAGGACAGGAGTACAAGATGCGATGAATGGATTCCTCCCCCTTCTTCCTTCCCGTCCCCACAGCTTCTCAAACAGTCATTCTACGGATATTTAAGTCGAAGATGCCCAGCTGGATCACCGATAGGGCAGTCTCCCTTCCTGAGATGAGCGTTTAGGATTAAAAACCGGACAAATTTTTCTCGCAACATGAGAGGTCTTGCCAGTTAGCCACTTGATGTTGGATGGGCTGACTACATTTGTTAATTTCTTGCATTCTGATAGATGCATCCTGATAGTGGCAAAGCTAGTCAAGCTCGTCATTCCCGCGCCTTAAAAAACCAATGTGGCCAGAAATTAAGCACTAGCTGATGTTTAGAAGTTACCCATCTTCTTAAGAGCAGCGTGGCACTATATAACGGTTTCCAAAGCGAAAATGCGGCTTCAAAGGATTTAATCGCCCATTGACCATCGGTACAGATGATGGATGGTATCTTTTGCTGATATGATATTTTATCCCAAGCATGTCAACCCTTCAGAATCGCCGTAATCTCCGCCTGAAATACCTACGAAAATCAGGGAGATGCCTTTCCGAGTAGACACCAGCACTAACGCTCTCTTCTGTTTTTGAGCCATCGTGAAACATACTAATGGCTTCCGATTGTTCGCGCTCGGTAGCCTCGTGAAGTCTCGGTCACCACTCTCTTAACGATGCTTTATCTTGAGAACATGGGTTTGATCCCCGACGCGTCAATAAAAAAATACCTGTAGGTATTATTAGAACTCCCACAGTGCTCCAAGTTCGTCAGGAAATGACGGCTCGGATAAGAGGTGCATACTAGAAACTGCACCATCCGAAATCTATATGCTATTGAAACGTCAACCAGGCATAATAATACAAGAAATGCTGACGCGCTCATGCTCCTGGATGGGTCAAGGCAATTCACAATATAATACAATATTAACGCCCCCACTGTCTCTCGATGGAATAAGACTGGTATATATATATTTTTGAAAGAAAAGAGGTGCGAATTATGCTGTTTAAATCGGTTCATTGCCAAAACCGTGTAAACGCGAAATCGTGTAAGAAAAATACCGTGTAAATCGGGGGACAGGTGTACATCTATTGGTCATTATGATCTTCCTCTGTGTACGTTCAGCAATTTAAGAGTCAGCTTGTGTCTAACTCAAATCGCCGTGTCTTGCTTTTTTTTGTGCTGATTCAGTTAATTTGAACTACGTATATAAACTGATTTACCTACAGAGGATCAGAGCTATAACTGACATACCCGAAAATGTTAAATCTTCTTCTTTCCTCACCAGCCATAATTCTGTCGAGGTATTTTTCGCCTTTCAGTTCAAAACGCTCGAGAAATTTATATAGAGATGATTGGACTCTGAAGTGGCACGTTTATATAAATAGCTTAGATAGTTTTGAATCTGGTTTCCATGTGGTAAAAAACATACTTTGACCTTTCCTAGCTCAATACTCCTACTTTCTGAATGAGCCTGCCGAAATTCATCGGTAGCTCACTCTTTTATTATCTACCTCGTTCTCAGTATCATCAATACCATGAAGTCAAACATACACTTCGCACTTCAAAGGAAAAGACCCGAAAAGAATCGTCCAAAAACACCTTGAAATTGTGTCCAAACAGAAATTCCATTCATTTGCGTCTAATAAGACACACAACTCTTGTTTCGATCCATCCATCAACCGTGTGTGGCTTATCGACAACATTCAAATTCATTTTTGACAGATGAAAAAGTTTGAACAAATCTGAAATTGACGCGATCGCGCGGTCAGATATATGTATTGTACATTTCGATTCGGTATGATCAGAGAAAAGTTTGATTGACAGCCTAGACACTTAATAGAGTGTTTTCGTTGTTTTTTTTTCTGTTAAATATTCGATAAGGCAATGAAATGATTAAATTATATTAATATTGTACATTGTGCGACATGTTTCTTTTTTTTCGTTAACCAGTCTAAAAATAATAAAAAAAAAGAAACCTGAAATTTACACATATTTTAGATATATTTTTTGTTTTCTTTCCATATCTTAATCAAATTCAGTAAATATATCGGAGAATTTCCATTTTCATGTTTATTTTCCTGGATTGTACAGACAGACGACACGATTCATTTTAATATGGTTGTACGTTGTCAAATTACTATTTATTTATATAGGTATGTAACATGAAAAAATAAATAACATGCGAACATATATGATACTTGAAATGAAGATAAACGAAGCAGCACTCCGCGCTTAGGAAATCCGTGCGGAAGTTACTGAAGAGATAATGGTGATTCGGTGGGCTTTCAAGTAAAGCATCAAATCAGTTGACTGACTTTTAACTAGTTTATCATATTCATTAATGTTTAAATCATGGGTCCCTGGACTATCTTGATGTGAACACAACTCCTTATACTCAGCCCTTGAATTTGTAATTTAAAGTGATTTTGATAACAAATTTAACTTTTATCACCCAATTTGTCGTTGGGAAATAATTTTAAATGACATTAATGAATATTCAGAATGCGATGTAATTTTCGTTTCATTCGTTTTTTTTTTTTTTTTTTTTCATTTTAAAATGACCATCGCGCAACCTCTCGAAGCACTCGATCGTTTTAAATAATTTTCGATTAGTGTTGGACAAATTTCAACCATAATGGCTCTCTAAGGATCGCGGAATACCTAAAGGTTTTTAGCATAGTTCGGTAAAAGACAGTCTTAGGCGGCTTTCGCATGGGGGTTACAATACACGAGATTATAGCAGAAAGCACCAGTGGCGAGCGAGTTGTCTATGCAAGTGCAATTTCAAATTAATTGTCGCATATACAAAGCTCGCTCGCAACTGGTGCTTTCTGCTAGAATCTCGTGTATCGTGCATTCCATGTGAAAGTCGACTTACTACGGCGTCAACTTGCATGCTTTTGGATGCAAAAAAAAAACCAAGTACTTAACTTCGTTATTTCTACATTAAAGCCTCAATTCGACCTATTGCGTATGCCTTTAAAATTCATTAAAAAATTCTCAACATGACATTAAAAAGTTGGTTAATATCTTGCTGCTAGATCGCTCAGAATTGACGCTAATATTACCAAAAAGAGCCAATGACAACGCTGCATAAAAATTAACGAACTACAGTCGTTTCTGCAAGTACATAATGTAATAATGTTTTCACAGTCTCACGAGCGTTTTCAGAACCATAAATGTGGTCCTGAAACCCCACCCTAAACGGCGTCTCTTCTGCGTTGTTCTTGATTGGTAGACGAAGAAATGCGATAGATGTTGGACGCCCTAATAAAGGGTTTCAAGTCGAAAATACGGCAGATTCCAGAATCATCCTACATCCAACAGAGATCCTGTGAAAAAAAATATCCTTATCAGGTCCATGTCCTGAAAACGGAGTTCAGGCGAGGGAATGAACCCTCATTGCAATACATCTGTAGTTATGGAAAAAAGTATTAGGTTGAAGCACATATGTCTTCACAGCGATGCAGATCTTCTAAAGCCTGATAAACGATCGTTACACGGACCAAATTCACGGCCTCTGAGAGGTATAATTAAAAAAATGGAGTTCGGATTAAGTTTCAAAAACATTAAGCTGTAGTCAATAACGACGATTTCAGGCCAAGGCACATGTGTATCAGGGACGCTGCAACTTTTTTGAGGACAAAGGATTTCCGATCAAACCAGCGCTCTTCAAAATTCGATCTAATGCATGATCTCTGAAACGTAAAAGGGTAGATTAGGTAAGAGGGCTGCGGTATGATCACATCACACTAAGACTAAAGCCCAGGTCCATTGACCTAAGACTCCAGCTTAACTATGGTGTTAAAACACATTCGGAGGTAGTCATGAATCGAAATAGTTTACCAAACTCCATTTCTGCTAGTTTTCCTTGGGGGTTATATAAGTAGTCGTGTAATAATGGATGCTGGAGGGCTAGCGTTGGTACGGCCTATCGGACAAGCAAGTGTCAAGGAACCACTCTCCGAGGACTACCTGTGACGGGCACTGGCAGACCAGCTCAGCCGTCGGGAGTAGTGCGGTGGACTAAACACGGCAATCACCAGCCTCTTTTATTATCAACAAAAAAAGATATCGAACGTCTGCCCGTTATTCAAAGAAAAGAACGCGAAATAACATATCAAAAAGAACAAGATAGAGGAACCTAACTGTGACGACGCTCGTCAAACTCCCAAAATACGAAAAAAGATACAAAGTCCCGTTTAGGAACACAGGGCTGTATCAGCCAAACTATGAACAGGCTCAGGCCGAAGCTATAAAGATGACAGGGATACCGTCCAATCAGGACAGATCCTTCACCTCTACAAGCCAGATGAGCCTTTTGTTCCTAAACGGCTCTATATGGGCCTCTGATGCTATGGGCCCGGCGCGACTTTGCCCTCCCAACTATAGCTTTGATGGGCCGTAGTTGTTACAAACCCCCAAAATAAGCACAAGTAGCGTTCTGAGAAAGAAGAGGAAGGCTCAAAGTTCCTAAGACAAATATTGCTCTTATTGAATTTCACGTTCGATATAGAAAAAAAAAAAATATTACCTCATTCAAAGAGATATTCTTTCCAAAAAAAAATCGTTATTTCATGTCACGTTAAAATAATCCATGTTCGCGAGGGGATGAGTCACCACTCAAAACCAAACGAAGGAGAAGAGGAATTATCCTTAAGAGTAAGAAGAAGCCGATCGGCCCGTCTACTAATTCGTAGTCCAAAACAGAGTCCAGTCAGAGTGCTGTTTGTCATGTACGTGTTGGTCAGCAAGTCCTCAGCTATGCACGCTATATCCGTCAAGCCCGTCGTAGTCGCATGTCACTGGGACTTGGCCTAGAGGGCGTGACTTAGCCAGTTTGCCAAAGCGAGAAAAACATTGTAGTCCAGGCGTCATAGTGGTAGGCCTCTTCCTCCAGCGTTGGTCTGCATGCAGGAGGTGGTATGCTCCGTTCGTCCGTATGGCCATTCGAATGTATCCCGAGTCCGGGTGTCGCCTGCCACGTACAAATTTTTAGATTGCCGAGAGCGCGGTGTCAGTCCCAAGTCCGTCGGTTTGTTGTCCTGTGGTCACGTCTGTCCGAGTCCGTGGGCTGTATCTTTACGCTTTCAATTTCTCTCTCCTTTTTTTTATAAGTTAGTCTTTTATTAAATGGTATTTACCAAAACTTAAGTATATTCATAATAGGTATGAAACCGCAATCAATCTTCATTGTTTCAAGATCGCTTTGATATTGCGACTCCTTTCATCCGCCCTCTTTAAGACGTTAAGCATTTTCCAAAAAAAAAGTATAAAAACAACCGTAATAATTGCTAGCTCGTCGTTTCTATTTAAGGCAGAATTATTTCAATCGCATGCCATTTTATGTAAAATATGCACAACTGATATCCTGTTAAGTAAAGTCATCATTCGTAACAGAGATGCACACGGAGATGTTGGAAATACGATCCGTTTCGTTCGGAATAAAAAGAGGCTTCATGCCTTCTCTAAAAACGGTGGTATATCCTTCAAATATTTAAAGTCGATATCCTTACTGGATTATTTTGCATAACAATTATTTACGTTTTAATGGGCCCTAAATGTAAGTCAAAATTCGGTTCGATTTCAAGAATTTCTCCTCTCATTCCATGTATTGATCAAAAAAATTTGTCTACGATATGTATATATCAACAAGCCAAAAAAAAGAGTTACCATCATGTACGATATTTCTCTATTTTTATAAGTTATATATCTAGGAAAGAACGAAAATTAAAACAACAACAACTTCAACGTTCACACCCAAGACAAATTAGGCACATTTTTTTTCAAGATCCATATAGAGCAGAGCAGGTTATGATCACACAATTACACTAACAATTTGATCTGATCTGCTCTGGATAAAACGTCAATTCAAGAATGATGCTCGGTTAAGTAGTCGGCGTTTTGAAATGCAGGCGACGCAGATGTTGAGGTTTTCGGTTAGTTACAGTTTGGGAAGCACATTAAAGCTAATTTCTTGTCAATAAAATGTTCGTTTTGTGTAATTATATGGAATAGTAAACATACAAAATAATTTTGCTGCCTAAAGGAAATTTGGATTTAAGTTTTCTCTTGAAATTTGAGTTGACATTTGAATTCTAACTAAACCAAGACACACTCCCAGAAAAGACATGCCCCGTTTTCGTGTTCGTTACCCTATTTTGCTTTCGATCGTTTTTTTTTGCCGTTTAACCTGCTCTACTCTGCTCTGTACGAAAAAATGCGTCTATTGCCTTCAATTGTCCCTTCCAGCTAAACATTCGACAAAAAATAAAATCTCGTATCTAATCGAGTTCTCAAAATTTAAGTTTAGTTGACCGACTATAGTTGATCAACAATATGTACTTGATTGAAACCTATAGTGAAAAGTACGCAGTATTCAGTAACGGTGGCGACTACCACGCCAATCTGATATTTCGCGATAGCGACAGTAATTTGGTAGATTTGGTAGATCAGCAAAAGCTGGTTTGGCCTCAGGTGGATAACAGCCGATCTACTAAATTACTATCGCTGTCGCAAAATACAAGATCAGCATGGTAGTCGCCACCGTATACAGTAACGGTGAGCTTACGAAACTTCACTTCTGCTAGTCTTCCTTGGAGGTTATATAAGTAGTAGCCAACAGTAAGCCTTCTCAGATTCACAGAGCAGATTTGTACTACGCCGGATCTGGTATTTCGCGACAACAAAAGTAATTTGGTAGATTTGGTTGCTCAGCAAAAGCTGGTTTGTCCTCTGGTGGATATCAGCCGATCTACTAAATTACTGTCGCTGTCGCGAAAAACCAGATCGGTGTGGTACTTGCCATCGTTACTGTATACTGCGTTTTCGGTGAACACGTCAGGAAGCTTCTACTTCCTTTTAACGACTTTTCGGAATCTGCTCTGTGAATCTGTGAGAAGGTTTACTGTTGGCGACTACTTACGCCGATTTGGTTTTTCGCGACATCGGCAGTAATCTGGTAGATCGGCTGATATCCACCTGAGGCCAAACCAGCTTTTGCTCTAAAAAGCAGTTAAAGGGGCAGAGACTCTAGGCCATTTATCTATGGGTGACTGAAGTTCTGCACATGGGATTTTCCTAAGACTATTTCTGCAGACTTCAAACACCTCTTCCTCCTTTCCTTTTTTTGTACAGGGATGAAGGGATCAGTGTGGCTAAGGCGCTTTCTTCATAATGTCAGTGAGGTTCAAAGTTGTTATCATAATTTCCTTGGGAGGGAAAAGGGAGAGGGTTTACGCATACAAATCAAAAGCAAATTCAAGATACAAGTCGAACAACGATTGGATTTTAGGATTTTTTAACAGATACCTAGAGACCCCATACATATTATTTAAGAAAGAAATTATTAGACGCCAAAGACACAGACATAATGTACAACATTAAAGCATTGAAGCTAAATTCAACACTTGTTTTGCCTCCCAGACAGTGCAGAAACACTGGTATGAGGGAATGCTTATATCATATGTGTGTTTTTTTCTCAAAATTTACCTATTACACAATAAAATCTCAACATTTCCCAGCTTAAGATCTACTCCTTTCCATTACATACAATCTTATACTCCCCACATACTCATTTGTCATCTTTATTTTGTTTTGTACCGCAGAGCACTAATCTGTAAATTTAAAGTGTCTCGCCCATGAACTCATTTACGTTCTACTACGAAGCATCGTTGTTCGCTACTATACAAAAATCGATCTGAAATGAAATGATGTGCTTCTGTAGCAAATATATTTTTTCACTATATCTCTTGTCATTGCGCCCTGTCACTCTTTAAATTGTTGCTGAACTACTTGTCAAACAGTTGGCTTGTCATCGACATGCCTACTGCCGTTCACAACGTTATACAACATATTCGAGGCTAATTGAACAACATCGAGAACATAGCCGAGCGCCTTCAAAAATGACCTGACATATCTGGGGAGTCATTTTCACATCACATCGCACGTCCCCGTTGCGCCCCCGGGCAAATTTCCTTGCAAAACCCTCTCGCTTATATACACTTAACAACACGTTCTACATAAAATTTGTACAGGATTTTCAGTTTTGTACTATGCAAAATGCTTACAGATGAAAAATTTGTCGTTGTCGGGGTACATGTGACGTTAATTAATTTTCTAGGCGTTAATTAATCATTTCAATGGCTGATAAGAGACAAGAGACTCTTGGACGACTTGAACTTCTTTTGCCTGACGTCTTTTTCTCGATTCGTGCTGTGTTGTAGAGAGTTTAAAGCTTTTTTCGTATCTTTTGTAAGCGTGTTGAGCTGGGGCTATTCAAATTGCTAGCATGGGATTATAAGATTCGTATCGGATCGTCTCACCCTCAATTTTCCATTTTCATACACTATACTCGTAAATGAAAGTACCTAGCTCAGTCGATGACTGAAAGAGACATGTTTTAGGATGTTGAATTTATTTATTTATTGTTTTTTTTTCATATCAATTTCCGACAATTGTCTGGAATACGCAAAACTCGGAACACATTATTGCCTTAATTCAGGGGCTCGCGGATTCGTTCAATATCCATACATTCGAAACGCAAACGAAACAGACATGAAGATGAACTGATATTAGTTCTGGCTGTCAAGTGCATGCCTCATTTGTCATTTTGCTTTCCGTTCGGGGGCTGTTTCCTTCGAGCACGAGCGACGCGAAGTAATGGTGTCTTAATTGTAAGTAATGATGCTTGGTATTGTCGAAATATTTTGACATGTTGGCTGAGAAATGAGTAAGACTGTTATCGCAGCGCATTTATTGAACCATGAATAGCCCTAAAAACATGCACAGTTCTGCCTGGCTCTAACATCTCAGTACATACGAATATTGAATTGCATGCAACAACATTGGAGCCAATATTGAACTCTGTGGGACCCCGTTGAAATCAATTTATATTCTATTTATTATTTCTCGCCAACGCGGCATGAAGACCACCCATCTAGACCAAAACTGATTAGTAGCGTTCTGAAAACCATGCAGTCCATATCAAAACAATGAACAAGTAGCGCGATTGTTTAATTTTATTGAAAGCGACGACATTCGAACGAAGAGAAACAAATCAATTTAACGTCAAAACAAACTACATGCCAGAATACCTCCTCAGTGTTAATGTGGCTATAGTTCAACATCTCTCGGATTCTTATTAATATAATTAATGATTCGATTTAAAGAAGAATTATACTTATGTCGTTAAGTTAGTCATTTTCTTAGATGATTATCAGTTTCGAAGAGCAACATTTGCACTACGATGTCTGTGTCTTACTACGAAAAGGGCAAATTATTACACTTTGATTGGAATTTTCTTTATCAGTCAGCTACTATTCATGTCGCGTTTTCTGTAGCGACCCGATATTAGCTATGGCGTCCCGAAGAAATGTGTAATTTAAATTGATTTCGATGTAGAGCAATAGCTATTAGAGATGCTGTCTGTTAAGTGTTAATTGCAGTCATAATGTCAAACAGAAGGAATTCAATTCGATTATCAAACCATTGTGTAAGCGTTTTTTTTTATTTGATCGAATTGAAAATCTGTAAACTGTTTAGTTCATGGACTATAGCGTTTGGTACATTGATGAATATTCTCTTGCCATATCTTTGACTGATAATACTATTACAGAGATTTTGTTGTTCATCATCATCATCGTGGCGCAACCGCTCGTCGGGCCCTGGCCGCCTGGATCATTTTCCTCCAATTATCTCGGCCAAGTGACTGCGTCTTCCAATTCCAGATGCCCAGAAGTTGTTCGGCGTCCTTATCTACTGAGCCTTTTCCACAAGCTCTCGGCCTCCCTCGCAGCCTTGCTCCGTCGACGCGTCTTGCATTGAATATTTTCTTAAGAATGCGGTCATCATCCATCCGTTGTATATGTCCTGCCCATGTGAGACGTTGTAGTATGACGATTCTTGAAACTTAAAGCTCATAGTTCAGCTTGAACAACTCATGGTTGTACCGGATGCGCCGTCGTTCGCAAACTGCTCCGAAAATTTGCCGAAGGACCTTTCGTTCAAATGAGCTTATCATATTTTCCGAGGCTTTTTTTTTTATGTTTATACCAAAGCTTAGGGGGTAACCCTTTGATGCGAGAGCACAGCGTTGGCGGTAAGGGATTAAGGTAGTGGGGAAATGGGTTGAGTTTGAATAAAGTGACGGTGTACATTCCGTTTAAATTTTTGTAGGTCATAGTTGCGGGGGAAAACAAAAGATGGTAGATCGTTCCACATTCGTGTTGTCCTAGATACAAACGAGTCATGGAATTTGGCGGTGCGACTTTTGCTGAGTTCTAGAAGATGAGGATGGACACGACTGGCTAGTCGGGTGTTAGGTAAAGGAAAGGTACGCTCAGGAATGAGGTTGGCTATTTCATCAGAACAACGGCGGTTGTAGTAGCGATAGAAGAGTGAGAGACAGCCGACACTTCGCCGGTGTTCAAGCGGTTCGATTTTAGATGTTATGGGTTCCTCGCCAATAAGCTTGATGAAGGCTTTCCGTTGGATTTTGTCTAACGCGAATAATTCGGTTTTAAAGCTTGAGTAAAGCTCCAGGTTTCGCAACTATAGCTTAGCACAGGTCGTATGATGGTTTTTTATATGCGGAGCTTAGAATTTCTATGCGCATGCTTCGATGCTCCCAATAATGGAGGACCGAGAAGAAAGTCTTTATTTGCTACCTGTATCCGTCGCTTAATTTCGTCAGTTTCATTGGCGGCATTTGACAGGTTACTACCCCCAGTGAAGTTGTCTACACACACATTCGATGCTGAAGTCCGCGATGTTGATGTTCGGTTGTTCTGGCGTCCTTGTTCTTGATTGTATCTTTTGTTTTGTCCTGGTTAATGCGTAGTCCAACTTCTTTTGCAGCCGTGTCAAGATCATGTAGAAGTTCTTCTGCGTCGGGCTGGTTTTGGGACATGATGTTGATGTCGTCAGCGTACGCTATCAACTGCGTCGACTTGAAGAACAGTGTGCCGCAGTGGTCCGCATTCATTACCCGGATGTCGTGTTCAAGTGCCAGGTCGAAGAGTGTCGGAGCCAGCCCAGTACGTGTTTCAAAGAGATCGGTCAGCCTGCTTTGGATCCTGACCTGTGAGACGGAGTAGGTCATTGTCATCTTCGTTGATCGTACTAATTTTATTGGTATACCAAATTGCAGCATGATGTTGTAATGTACTCCACGATCGATACTGTGGTATGCTTGCTTAAAATCAACAAAGATTTGGTACACGTCAACGTTGTATTCCCGACACTTTTCCAGGTTCTGCTTGACCGTGAAAGGCTGATCGGTTGTAGATCAGCCAGGTCTGAAACCGCCTTGATATTCGTCAGTGATTCGTTCAGCGTACGCCCTTATTCTATTTTCTAGAATTTTTGTCAGTATTTTGTAGGACGTACAGTGTACAGTGGCATGCCTTCCCACACAGCAATTTATCTCCCTTTTTGTGGATGGGACAGATGATGCTCCTGCACCAATCTTCTAGGATCACCTCATCTTCCCAGATTTGCAGAAGTAGTTGATGAATGGCATTTAATTGACCCGTTCCACCAGATTTTAGCAGTTCAGCTGGAGTCTCGTCTGCAGGCACCCGGCGCTTTATTCGGTTTGGGTGACTGCAAGGCGAGATCAACTTCTTCTACTGTAGGGGGTTGTGTGTATTGGGGCCATGATCATGATTTTGTTGTTGATATGAGCTCATTTGTTCAGGGCGAAATGTGGTCTCCAATCTTCTTGGATTAAACATTGCGTGTAGCGCTTTTTCGATGGTATATACGGTATTTGTATCATATTAACTCTACTGCTTTTCTCAAACACGTATCTGCGTATAAGTGAGTCGGTAAATTAGTACGTTGGGCGGTAGTCCGACTTTTATCGATTTGAATGATTTGATTTGATTTTGAATTGATATAGATAATTTATATTCACTGTTTTGATGAATAGCTTTTAATCTATTCGGGATATTTTAAAATTCACCTATAGGTGTAAAAATATTATCCGGAAAAAAGGTATTTTATTTACACCGAAAAAACAACCGGCATAATGCAAACCGAATTAATTAATTTTCCCTTGAATGCTTTTTTCGGTGTTCGTTACTGAATCAACCGCTCCAAATGTCCAACCCACTGTTGCCTAACGAATTTTGAGACATCCGCAATCTTTGCATATTTCGTCCAACTTGGTTATGAGCCTTCTTTGGTATTGGTTGCTCTCTTGAAAAACCTGGCGATGACGATGAGTATCTTGCAGACTTGGAGCTTGACCTTCTTTTGTATTTAGTTTTTATTACGCTGGTACGCTGTCAGGTCAAATATCACTACAAAAAAAAAACATACATATTTACATAAAACTGACAGATTTCTAGGGAAAACCCTTTCGCAAGTTCGCATCAATTTTCTGTTGAAAAATGGCATCAACTGTGTAGCACCTCTAATTATATTTCAAGTATGTATCACTGATAAGCATTGTTTTTTTTAACCAAGACATTTTTCTGCTTACATTTTTTTTGCTGCTGTTTTGTATTTTTGTTAATATTTTTTGCTTGCTGTTTCTGTTGATGGCATGGCAGCAAGAACAACCGTGACAAGCGCAATTGTAGTATACTGATGAAAACAACATTGTCAAGTATAGGGTGTACGTGATATTTTCATGTTTGCCATGTAAAATTACCCAACAAAGGTCAAACGATTAACATATTTCTCAGAGCTAATTGAAAACAAAAAATAAAATTAATTAATTTTCTCCTTGTTTAATTTTTTTTTTAAATGATTACGATGAACTGCTTTTTGGACAGTGAATTGGGAACACATTTGTGCTGCTTTTTTGTGATGATGCTGTTGCTATAAGAAGGGCTTATCACGATCTTGCTGGAAATTCATCGACACTCATAACATCTCATAAGTGGTACAACATGTCCGTTTAAAGTGCACTTCAATCATTTTCTTCCTCAACCCTCGACGATCCTTTCCTTCTCACTGACCATCATTTAGGATACTATCATCTCTATTATTGAGTTCCTTCTTCCCATTATCTTCAATCTGTCCAGATACAAATTACATCTAATAACATCCTATCTACTAGTCTCACTTATTGTAAATGTGAATGCTTGCCACATGGTTCTTTGGTTGGGCCTATTGTGTATATTCCATGGTCTTGACCACCCGCGAGAAAGAATCGATGTGTTGTACTTGTACACCCATTCATTTGTCCACTCTTTTTCCTATAGTCCATAAAATATGACATCAAAACTCTTAGAGTGCAGATTTTTTTTTCAGTGCTTGTAGTCCTCATCGTCGTCGACGTCTTGTCCTCGGGTTCTGTTGGTCCTTTCTTGTTTTTTGCCGTGATTCGTGTCCGCTTTTGGTCCGGACAGTTGATTGTATTGTATGTATCTCTGCGAGATACTAACAATATCCCGCCTGCCGAGAGTTTGGTTGACTTTATTTGTTGTTCACAAGATATTATTTATTTCCGTTTGTGTCCTATCTTTTGTTAAAGATTAAAAAGTCGTGTATTTATTACTGCCAAGCAACATTCAGTGTTTTTTTCTTCGTCGATTCAGTCTTGTAACTCATTCTTCTGCACTGTGCACTTGGTTTGGTATCATCTTGCCATGTTCTTGTCTATTTTATGTGTGTGTACAAGTTTTCAGGAGAGGCAGAAAAAAAAGAGAAGAATCCTGTCGTGCTGTGGCTACCATGATTTTCCCAAAGGTTACCTTTGCCTATTAATGTCACCAAGCTGGGGCTGTCTACTCTGTATTGTGCAAACAGAGACCTCACATGCGATAGATTCAATAGCGCTCTGTTGGACTGATGATCATTTCATGACTCGGGTTTATTTGTCCTTTTTTTCGGGAAAAATCCTTCGTGCGAAAATGCAGTTTAGATGCGTGCAATTTTGAATTCGAGATGGATGGACAGAGAGAAGAATGGATGTTGGACAACACGACGACGATATCAGGCATTTGCACAAAATAGATTGAGGCATAATGTTTTAATGGCTACTAAATGGTTGGATTATGGATTGACTCGACTGCGCACGATTGCAACAATTGTCTGGATTGCAGCTGAAATGGTTATACATTCAATAGGACCGGGATAAATGAGTGTCATTAATTCAACACTGGTGGTCGCATTTACAAGAATTGCAGATCTTATCAGTTGTGTAACGCAGGGGTTTTTAGTCTTTCTGCTGTCGCGACCCCCTTTGAGAGAAAAAGAATTCACGCGACCCCCCGATTATAGATTTAAAATACCGAAAAAGTGGTGATATATTCTTGGTCTTTCTTTTTGTCTCAGATTTTTTTAGCTGAGTATAAGGCGTTTAAAAAAAAATTATTGTCGTTTTCCGAGATTTCGTTCACTTGCAATTTTTGGGATGACTTTTAGTGTAATGTTCCTCCGAATACTTTTTAAAAAATGGGAAGAAATTTGAGTAGAAACTTTAATTTGACTGGACTTTAATCTGAGCTTACGGGAAGGCTTCTGAAATTTTTATTACCGTTCGCAACGGCGGTGTCGTGTCTATAACCCTTTCAAAATATATAGTCTTATTCTTTTCCCAAAACATTTTAATGATTTTTCTATTTATGTGGTGTTTAGATAACATAAGGTCATACTAT
This sequence comes from Chloromyia formosa, assembly GCA_964017055.1. Classification (NCBI taxonomy): domain Eukaryota; kingdom Metazoa; phylum Arthropoda; class Insecta; order Diptera; family Stratiomyidae; genus Chloromyia; species Chloromyia formosa. Next base: position 97,717,458 of record OZ024814.1, read on the forward strand.
TATAATATTCCAAGAAAATGTAGTATCTAAAAAACCCTGTTTTTGGTTTTTAGAAGATATTTTGAGTATTTAATATAAACCACACCTTCGCACGTTCCCATATCGAGCCGCTCGAACACCGGCGAAATATCGGTATCACTTTTTTATCGCTACTACAACCGCCGTTGCTCTGACGAAATATCCAGCCTTATTCCTGAGCTGCTTTTCCCTTTCGTAACACCCGGCAAGTCTGCCGTGCCCATCCTTATTTTCTTGAAGTCAGTAATATTCGTACCATTAAATTCTATGATTCATTTGTATTTGTATGTAACCTACCATCTTTTGTTTTCCTCCGCAGTTATGACCTGCAAAAATTCAAACGAAACGTACGCCGGTATCTTATTCAAACTCAACCCATCCCAGCCTTCTACTACCCTAATTTCCTTCCCGCCAAGGCAGTGCTCTCGCATCAAAGGGTATCCCCTAAGCTTCAGCATAAACACACAAAAAAAAAAAGGTTTTCAGAGAAAGCGTCTCAAAAATTGGGAAATTTTCTTTGCAAAATGGAAAATCGCACGTGCATATAGTAGGTTAGGGCTGTAGACCGGTAGCTCAGTGAGTAGAGGCATCAATCTCATGTCTGACTGCCGGCGTTTCGGGTTCGAATCCCGTCCACGACGACGTTCGTGGCTGTGGATGTTTGTGTTGTCCTCCTCCGTGGTGCTGGGCGTAATAATAAGCCACAGTATCCCCCGACTTGTCGCAGGTAGGCGGCTAAATGAGAAAGCAGGAGGTCCTGCTGGCAACTACGTTCTCCGAAACAAGTTAATGCCAACGAAACGTAAACTGGTCCACAGGGAACAGCGAACATGTGGGCCTACCTTATAAATATAGAGTCCTCCAGACTGGCCCCGCGTTTTTCATTCATGCTACGTTCAACTTCAGTCTAAATATGATGTCATTCGGATCACGACCTTCTGATTCGGATAAAACCATAATCGTATTACATCTATAAGCTTTCACACCTTTGATATCAAGCCTAACGCCTTCTACAATATAATTAGAATAGATTTTTTTTCAGATCCGTGCACCCATTCACAGTCTTGGGAAAAGTCAAAATGGAAAATCATTTCAATTCCGAGAAATTTCTATATTTTCTAAGACGATTGGCGGAACTAGGATTAAATTAAAAATAATATGTTCACTTCTAATGTACTCAATAGACAACATATGCATTTTGCTAGTTCTACGTATACAACAAATTCAGCTCAAGTTCAATTTAATACTTTTTTCTGGTAAAAAATCCCCTTTAAACATTTTTGATCCACCACAATGAATAAATGCTACAACCTGTAAACTTAAAACCTTAATCCCTGTCGAAAAGAAGCCTATAAGAGCTACTCTACTTACGCGTCCGAAATTCATGTCTTTTCCCCCCCGAGAAAAATCTTCCTCAACAAATGTATTCGTGTGCACACTTTCAACAAACAGAAAATTACCGAAAAATTTGAGCGCAGGCCGAAAGATGAAAAGATGGATCGAATCAATTGTATCTAAATACAAATACCCTGAAAATGAAACAGTAAGCTTCATTTTTTGTATGGATTTTTCATTCTACATATCAGGCTTTATTCGGAAGGATTGATGGCCAGCCGTGACGTCTGAGTCTCTTTATTCAGCTTTTGATTAACTGTGTTCCGAATCCTGACGTAAAATCCGCGTACGCTTCGAGCGAATAACAATAGATGAAGTTTTCACGATCAAATCTCAGACTAGTCGAATTAGATGAAAAGAATCTTCGATTTTTATATGGTTTAATTCGATAATCCTGCGGTATAGTAATCCCCTCGTTTTGGGAGTAGTGTAGATGCTTTTCGGACACGAAGATTGCTAAGATCATAATATGTATCTTAAAATAAAATATGGGTCTGGTTAGTTTCGAGGCCGAGCAAATAACAAGATCAATGACAAATCAAACTTGATTAGATGCGGCATTCAAACAACTGTAAGCAGATTATTGTAAACTATTTTGGAAAATTGCGATGAGGTGATAAATGATCCAGTATGTACTTACTAGATCAGATTGAAAATCCGAAGAATAAAGAAACACTGAAATCTATAATACAAGAAAAAAAATCTATAGTTTTTTTATTCTTCAATTTCTTGGAAAGTTTTTATTTTTACATCTGAAAAGGGTATATTTGGAAGACTTTCAATCACGCAAAGAATAGGTTAACAGGCAATCGATTTGGAATAAGTTTGTTGTAAGGCGTTCGGCAACGTTTAGTTAATGTAGTGATAAAATTTTTTTTTTTTTTTTTAACGCGCCCTTTTGAGCTCCGTTTTTAGATTTCTCTGCAGGCGAAACTTCCTTGGCATTTCATAAGAAGAAAACCTGCAACAATCTGGAATTCTTTGCTAACTTCTTATTTTTCCGTGGTGCCAGTGATATTATTTGAAAACTCTAGGCTAGGCAAAGCTTTTCACGACAAAGTGGGTAAAACTAGGGAAAATAATGATAATAATGTTTACTCCCAAACTATTAGACGCAAATCATAGTTCTTCTAAAAAGGAGTCATTGAAGGTTAGGTTAGGTTGGGTGGCGGCCTTACAGCCCCGCATAGACCGCTCGGGTCCATAGCGATGCCACGAATTGACAACGGGGCAAAGGAACTAGTTAATATCGTTGGGTCATTGTTGAGTTCGAAGGTTTTCGTTGCGTTTGCGAATTCCAAAACACTCTTTATACTGAGGTCCGCGACCGCCTTCAAGTTGCGGAAGAAGTAGGCACCAAGACATTTTTGTCTTGTTCTTACGAGTTCTGGGCGTTCACACAAGGGGTGTTCCAGAGTTTCTTTAATGTTAGGCAGCTGACAGTGTCTGCAGCCATTGAAAGTGATCAATCTTAGCCTATAGGCATGCACCCCTATCAGACAATTGCCAGTAACTAATCCGACTAGCATCGCAGACTTACCTCTGGATAGTCCTTGGAGTATGTTAGTTTTCCTTGGCTTGTAAGTGTTAGTTTTCCTTGGATTGTAAGAATTCCAGACTTCCCTCGTTATCCTGGAATTGATGGCTTTGTTCCAATCATTATTGGCCAGTTGGATCATCTTCATTTCTGATCTTATTGCCTGCATTGGTATAGGAATTGCTATTCCCATTGCACTATCAAGAGCAGCACCCTGTTTTGTAAGCCCGTCTGCGATGTGTTTCCCAAGTATGCCGCTGTGGCGTGGTACCCATCGGAGTTCTACTCTCCTTGAAGTACCTAGCATCTGAAGAGCCGAAAGACATCTGAGCACTGTCTTTGATCTTATGGTGTCGGATTGTAGCGCTTTTAAAGCAACTTGACTGTCCTTCCCTTCCTGCAAGTTGTTGAGGCTAGCTCTGCTGCCTTTTGAATCGCTATCACTTCCGCCTGGAAGATACTGCATTCGTTCGGCAGTCGGATGAATAAATTGTGCAGGAGTTCTGGAGAGTGGACTGAGCCGTCAGTGTAGAGATTTATTGATCTCCTTGGCACATTTTCGCCGGTAGTATAATAAACTCTATCTGGTATAAATACTGAGAAGTTTTTGTTGTAGTCCATCACTGCTTTAGTGAAGTCGGTGGTTGCGACTGGCAGTTTGATGTTTTGATGACCATACGGCTTTATTCTGAATTGCCCTGTTTCTCTGAGTCTTAGGGCACATTTAGACGCTGTGTTCATTAGGAACATATCGACTGGGGGGAAGTTCGGGAGAGTGTTTAAGGAATTCGTTGACGTGGTTCTCATTGCGCCAGTGATTCCCAGGCAACCCAGTCTTTGGACCCTTTCCGCTTTCCGTTTATGAGCTTTAATTCTAAGTGCAGTCCACCAGACCACAATTCCGTAAAGTAAAATTGGCCTGACGACGGCCGTGTACACCCAGTGCATAATGCGAGGTTTCAGCTCCCATATCTTACCAAGCAAGCTTTTGCAGGTGTATAGAGCGATAGTTGCTTTCTTGGTGCGTTCTTCGATGTTGAGCTTCCAAGTAAGCTTGCTGTCTAGAATCAACCCTAAGTACTTTGCATGAGTTGTCAAAGTTAACTCGGTGACACCCATCCTTTGGAGGTTGAAGCCCTGAATTTTGGTTCTCCGTGTGTAGAGAACCATTTCAGTCTTTTGCGGGTTCACATTTAGACCCACCTTGCCTGCTCATTTTAGCAGCTTACTTAAAGCCATTGTTGTAAGGTCCAATAGAACACCAGTGTCCTTTCCGGATACAAGAATTACTATATTACACCATCTGCGTAGGCCACCACACGTTTGCATACCGCTTCAAAAATGTTTAATAAAGTGTACTACTAGTATCCATAGAAGTGGTGATAGCACACCTCCTTGTGACGTACCCTTTCTGGCTGTTTTAGTAGCCCTCGCGTTGCCCCATGCAGACGATATAAATCTGTTGGAAACCAGTGATTTGGTCCAGATCCTTATGGATTCGTTGACTCCTGCCTTATGGAGAGAATCCAAGATCGCTTGGGCTGTGACATTGTTGAAGGCCCCGGCTATGTCCAAGAGTGTGCCGAGCATGTATTCCTTGTATTGAAGAGAATTCTCAATGGTGGAAACCACTTCGTGTAGAGCTGTTTCCACCGATTTCCCTTTTAAGTACGCGTGCTGCGCGTTAGAGAGGAAGCCATGTTCGAGCGACTCTCTAATGTGCCCATCAAGTATTTTCTCCATGGTTTTCAGCATGGTGATCATGATTGCTTTTGCCAGCTTTGGGTATGAACACAACACCTGCCTCTCGCCAGGCGTGTGATACATAGCCCATTCTGATGCAGCCTTTGTAGATGGCCACAACCCAGACTGCTGTAGAGTCGATAGCTCTTTGCAGCATTGCAGGGCAGGTATGATCTCATCGGCTGATTTGTATAGGTCGACTGAATTAATGGCCCATTTAACGCCCTGGAATATTGCAGTGGCGTGAGTTAGTCATCGCCGCTGTTGTCTGCTGTAGGATAGGTGGTTTTTCACAGTCCCGGAAGTGCGTTGCAAGGAGTAATTCCAGTGTTTCCGCACTTCCTTCTGTCCAACCGTTTCCTTTGTTGAGTGTAGAGGGCGGCGTTGGATTTTTGGAGATTACTTTCCTTAGCCGCGATGCCTCTGATGTACATTCAATCTGAATGCAGAAGTCTCGCCATCTCTTTCGTTCGTTCTCGTTCTCAGCTGTTTTTTTAAGGGTTTGAATGAGTTTCTGTATTCACTCCAATCTTCATCTTTCCCTGTGCGTTTTGCATCACGAGACACCCCAATGTATTTATTCCACCATTTTGGTTGGGCCTTTTTAGGAGGTTTGCTGCACGGACATGATGCCTTGAATGCATTGATAAGTGTGTTTGTGAGAAACTTATTTATACGTTCGATGTCTTTAACGTTTCGTGCATAATTTGGATGTCTATTGGTGAGTTTGTCGCGTATGATTCTCGCATATAACTCCCAATCCGTCTTCCTCGGGTTTCTGTGTAATTTAACCATTTTTATCTGTTTCATATTCAACGTTGAAGCTAATATAGGAGAAGGAGGGTCTTTCCAGGACCCTCCAGTCGAGAATATCAAAGGCACTGATATTAGTAAGTAGTGTCAGATCTAGAACATTTTCGCTGTTGGGACCTTTAGGTGTAGGTTCGTTACCGCGATTTTTAGGTTAGTACTAATAATAAAGTTTAATAATGACTCATCCCTTGCATTGTCGTCTTTGCTATCTCAAAGAGTGTGGTGTGCGTTTGCGTCGCTTCCAATCACTAGCTTCGATCTCTTCGTCGTCGAGTACTCCACTAGCGCCTGTAATTCATGTGGTGGTGCAGTTGTGTCGTCAGCCATGTAAGCTGAAGCAATCATAATCGAATCGTTGGTTCCGTCCGCATGTACAACTGTTAAATCGGTAGTGCTCCTTTCGCAATCGAGGAGTACATTTAGGCTCTTTTTTGCCATTACAGCCGATCGCTTTCTGCTGTCCTTTTGAGTGCATTATTACACTAACTGTAACTGCTGGTTGAGAACCCCTTGATATGGCCCTCTTCAGAAATCTTGGGTTCCTGGATGAGTACTACATCGTAAGGGTCAACTAGCAGTGTTTGTAATAGTTCTGCTGACGCCGAACTACTGTGATGTAGATTGATTTGCAGCACTCGTAGCATAGTCTGAAAGATGATCCACCTCAGCCGCAATTATTGTGGTTTCGCCTGGGTTCTCAGCCTCAGACTCGCTATCGTCCTCACTCAGTGTGATGCTATCAGCCGCCATGGTCAAAGTTTCAATACCGAGATCCTTTTCCACCTCGTTGGTCTGAAGAGTATTAGCGTTGTTGTCCATGGGACTACGCTTTTTAAGCTTGAGGAAAATGATTCCCATGCCCCATCTCATCTTCCCAAATCTCGGATAAAGCCGGTCTTCCGCCTCCTTATTTATTTGCAGAATCGTCGTCTGGTTACATTCTGCGGGGTGTTCAATAGTGCGACTGGGTAGTCCAGTCCGCAGTAGGGATATCGGAGTTCTGTCTTTGAAAGAGCTTCAACGTTAGCTCATCGGAACAGATCCTTGAAATTAGAACATTTGCTTTGGGTATCAATGAGTCATTGAAGAAAAAGAATCTCTAAGCGTATCTAAGCAGGTTTAAAAAAAAATTCACTTTTCAATCCAATTTTTTATTTTTTTCCCAACTATTCTTACCATTCATTCATTCATTATCTTGTTAATTAAATTATATATATTTGTGTGTACATATTTGCACTAATTAAGAATAGGAAATTTTCCTAAAGTATATAGTAGACTAATGTCTTATGTGTACTAGTACTGGGCAACGGAAATAACTTTTACATCACTACTGGTCTTTCTCCAAAATGAGGAAAATTAATATCTAAAATAAATTGTCAACATTTCAACAAATTTTCAACCACTACCAAGTCTGTTGATACAAAATTGTCGGACATAACCTCAAAACAAAAGAGGAAACATGCAGAACACATTCAGGAAAATTGTAAAACGAACAACGACAACAACAACAACAGTACAATAAAAGAGATTTCATGCCATGCATGCTTATGGCACATGACAATATTGAATTCTGTGGAAAACAGTGGCAAATTTTCATATTCGCCATATATAGAAAGCCACTGGTATCCACTATTGAGTTCTGAGTAGTACCCACTGAAGGATCAGACATCCGACGAAACCCTGCATCATTTCAGAATGTGATGTGGCATCGACTACCACAAATAGTAGTATGTATGAAATCTATGTTACGAGTGGTACAAATGAAACATTTTATGCGAACTGTGTACCTCGGATTCCTGCCATGTTCATCCGAGAACCCTTGAAGAATAATACCGAGTACCAGTCTCACTGGAACTACATACAATAACCATTTCTCCCCCGGCCAAATACAAGCGTAGTACGCTTGAAAAGCTCACATGGTCGTTTATAGTCGTTTCTGCAACATAGCAGATACATTTGTTTCTGTTTGATATAGAGAGCATCCCATGTGGCATGTTTTCTATATTCCAAAGAAGATTTTCCCATTCAAAAAGTCACCGCACAACAGGGGCTAACCTCGATACTCAAATCCTATGTTGTGTTGTTCGTATATGTTTTGCGAGCACAGAGCTAATATGACATTGTTGCGTATCACTATACACATTCCAAGATACTCGTATATTGTGTCCTGATACTACACACATTAAACATACAATAGATATCGCATAGCGTGTTTTAATAGTGCTTGACACAGCACAATCCCCGAAGCCATTTAGTCGGTTGGTCGTTAGAGTCATATTGTTGTATGTAACTACGCTACGACTTCCATACACAGGAATTCATTCGCCAGTTTCCTTTTTGGAAAATCCTCAGGTTCAAATCCTACTCCTGCCAATTCGATTCGATGTGCGGTTAGGTTAGAATTTGTGATTGTGCACCCGAAACATTATATACATTTTCGAAAACTAACCTAACATGTGTACGGAAGCTGTGCATGTCCCATGTTCTAGTCCGTGACTCTAATCGGATACCTAGGATTCGATTTGAAAGAGGGGGAGGGATGGGCTCGAGAGATCCGGGGTCTATCGAAATGAATAAAGACAGAACTACAGACAAATAGAATATTCGATTGGAGGATGATGCTGTGGCAATATTCCCCCAAGGAGATATCCAAGATTTCATTTTGGCCGAACGTGAATCTAATCTGGCGCTCATGTGGTGAAGTCATCGTCAGCTCTTTCATTCGTTGCCATTGCCAGGACCGAGGGAAGCTATAAACTTTGCATATAGTGTGAATGAAAATTTCATACGCTTGTAAGACGGGGTGTTGTATAGTTTAACCATCAGTAAATGACATCCTTATTTCACACCCACAAGTTGAAACATTTTGCAAGTTTGAATGTAGTGGATGCAAGGACGACTAGGAGACATTGCAGAATCGAGATGAGCTTCCAGTTGTATCTGGATAAGAAAATTCGTTTTCTAGATAGGAGACAACTTTTTAATTGCTCCAAATCATTTTTGAAAGAAAGGTGTTCGAATCCTGAATTTTGTACCCTACTTTCGAGATCCCCAGCACAACTGTTTCTTCGATATCCTATCGAATACACACAAATCCACAGTCACCAAGACTGCTGGTCCCTATAGTCAGCCCCGGGGCAAGGAAGAATGAACAAATGACCAAATTTTCAAGTTGTGGTTTCAAGGACCCAATACTATAATAGTATCTTGTATCTATAGCTTGCATAACAGATCCTACTACGGTGTGATGTCATGTTTAGTTTCGGTCACCCTTGGAACATGTTTTAAGAGGTGACATTGGTTTGTGTAAAACATACGGCACCCGTGTCCATGGAGTGGCCTGTTGTTCTCTGTTCTTGTTGATGTCATTAGTTGCATATTCCAACAGGCATTCAGCTAGCTACAAATAGCTTTGCCATCCTATGCCTGCCTGCACTGTTGCAGGCCGACATGTATCCCCGAACTGTATTTTCTCGTCCTGTTTAGGGTATGTGTGTAGGATTGCACTGTGATTTTATCTTGTTTGGAAATTTTCGGAAGGTTGACGGTGTGTAACCTTAAATTCCCAAAAGGACTCCGGATAAAGGCATCATTCAAGCTAAATTTGTTATGTGGTTTCAGTTGAAAAATTAAACAGGACATCGGTTGACATGATATTAGTGAAGTACGACAAGTTTTCCCTTCTACCAAGAGGATGGATGATATTTTGACATAGTGTGGGTGTGATTTAATTTCGGGGGAGAGAGGAGAATTAATGCATATGGGCGGATGCTTGTATATACGTCATAAAACTCGCTTTAGCTCCTTTTTTGCAATATGAACCCCCCTATTAAGGGACAACCTCAATGAATTATTGCGCATATATTGAAATCTTCATAAAAATATGCATAACCATTAATAACAGCGTTACAAAAAATTTATGCTCCAAGTTGTGACACAAAAGTGGAGAGTATATGTCATAAAACATTTATGGAGCAAGGGTAGCAAATTTTAATATGCATTTCCTCGAGAGAATCAACAAGAAAACATGATGTCCGAAAAGAAATATATTACCAGATTATTGCCACGTTAAGTTCCCTGTTTCTACTGAATCTACTTAGGCGAGAAAGTCATCAAAATTTTGATAGATGTCATTTAGGCTCGCGGAGCTGCTTTATTGGTTAAAGCCTTTTTCGCTGGTGGAGGTGCTTGGTGCTGTCCATACTTTACATTATGGTTGAGTGTCCATAGTACTGCTATGTCTTGTAATGGTAAATTTACGCACCTGACGGCTATCCGGTAGTTTGGAGGTAATTTAATTTGCGTACATGTCTAGCTAATGAATCCCAATCTATTTGGACAAGTTTTTAGTTTTAATTATCTCTGTTGACTGTAAGCTATGATAAGGGAACTAATTTCTTGCGTTTTATGGAGGGACAAGTTCTATAACAAGATGAACGGACGTACTGGCATTATTACTCTTAAATTGTCAGTTTCTGTCTCTTATATGTGCATATCATCATCCGTTTCTGATTTTATTGGTTTATTACATTAAAACGACGTGTGCGTGATACACACGGACGGACAGTCCCCGCGACCATGTTCCCGATAATGTCCGTCCTTCAAAACAACAATTGCACGTCAGAAACCTGTAACTTAAGCAAGTCATACACAGGCCAACCATTGAACAAAAATCGTTCAATCATTCGACCGTTGTTCAATAATTGTCTTGAGCTATGGATATGATTATGATTATGTTGCGATTTAGTAACTTGAGTACTTTTTCAACAATTGAGTGAGTGATTTTTGTTCAATGAGTGTCATTTCGATTTTTATGCGTAGTTTGCCACACAGGACTTACACCATACATGTACCGAGTTGGTTCGAAGTTCACGTGTGTACGATTTAAAATAAATAACTGGCGCAACGGTTCAATTTGAACCATGGTCTCGAGATGAGTTAGCATCATCTCATTTTCTAGATCGTGACGGTATGTCTTGTGCAGAGGTGTGTGATCCTGATCAGCAACACGCTCAACCGAGTTATTTACCCCATAAATGGGTACTCATTTAACAGCTGGGTGGGCTCATAGTCCGACACGTTAATCCCTTTTTTTATCGAAAACTACCGCATTCAGTAGGAACCGGGGCCCAACGGTGCTAAATTCAGACTACTACTACTAGATGTGTACGATATAGTTAGACAACAAATGCTCACATATAGTAATTTTGCAATAACTGTTGGCCCGTGTGCGAGCTGCTTTAGATATGCCTCAAAAATCAACCGGGGTATCACCATAAAAACAACATAAGCAACCAACTTTTCAATTTAACGCTATTTTCGGTTATCAGTGTACAAAAGGCATCACAATTTGACCATTAAAAATAATTAACATCTTGTTTAACACTGAAAAATGTAAAACAAGATTGCAGAGAAAAAAGTACGCAAAACTTTTTTTTTTGCAGATTTGAATTGAAATGACGTTAATAATACCAGCGACCATTTAATAAATCGGACATAAAAAGTCTGTAATTATTTTTTAAATGAATATTCTCGCGACGTATCTAAGGAAAAAAAAACATACTCGTACTTATCAGTAGATCAGTAGAAGCAAGAAAAATAAGGCTATGAAAGTAATTCAAAAGAATGAAAGTGAATTGTTTTAAATGCTTTGAATTGAATAAGACTATGAGATTTTTTTGTCTGGTATGTGTTATTTGTTCTTTTGTCTCAATTATTTTTATTAAATATTATTGGATTTTAATATGTAGATTAGTTTCCATTCCGGGGTACTGCGAATTCGGATTACCATTATTAACTCAAACAAATGTTTAAATTATCTTAGCTTAAAGCTGAAAAGTATTGATTGTTAATCAACTAAGGTATTTAATTAATTCATCTTATTCTTTTGTTTGATTTCAGGCTGCCTTAGATTTAAAAGACAATTTAGTTGGTGGACCGGCTCCTTGGCCATATCCATCCGTCTATCATCCGTACGATGCGGCATTTGCTGGATATCCGTTTAATAGGTAAGTCTCAGATATGATAATTATGATAATTCTTTAATTTTCATTAAAGAAAATGTTAAGACAATTTCCCATAACTATTACAAAGCGTTTCGTCCTTTTCTACATGATCAGAGGGACAAATGTTTGCTTATTTACCTGTCAGACTATTTCGTTCTCTGCGCGATTTAACGCGCTCTATTTCGGTCGGTCGGTGGATCATTTCCCCTGCGCGATAATCGAATATGCTATATATGTTTTTGCACTGTGGTCCAGGTTAGTTGGGGGTTATCCGAGTTAACATACACACATTACACAAACAACATTTTATCCATTTGTTTTATAGTATGTTTATTCTAAAGCTTAGGGGACACCCTTTGATGCGAGAGCACAGCCTTAGTGGGAAGGGAATTAGGGTAGTGGGCTGGGATGGGTTGAGTTTCAAAAAGGTATCGGTGTAAGTTTCGTTTAAACTTTTGCAGACCATAACTGCAGGAGAAAACAAAAGATGGTAGGTTGTTCCACATTCGTTTTGTTCTGGATTGAAATGAATCATAGAATTTAACGGTACGACTACCACTGAACTCAATAAAATGAGGATGGGCACGGCAGGATAGCCAGGTGTTATGAAAAGGAAGAGCAATCTGAGGAATAAGACTGGATATTTCGTCAGAGCAACGGTGGTTGTAGTAGCGATAAAAAAGTGATAAACAACCGACATTTCGCCGATGTTCAAGCGGGTCGATATGAGAAATTATGTATTTTTAAAACAAACTGACGCCTCCATCCTATTATCCTCCTTGTAAAGTCGCAAAATTTTAAACTTGCATTTTTCGTTTTGATTTGTTCCATTTTCATTCCATCGTTGCCAGCTAACATGCAGAAACACAAAACGGTTTGGTGGGCATCCAAAAATGCCCGTGGGGACGGAGCCTAAGGTAGCGTAATTGACCGTGAAGGTCGGGCTGTGCCATCTGGCGAAAAAAAAGGCTCCTCAACGAGCTAAGCAGCGGCCTATGCTTGGTGTAGCTCAGTTCGGGAGACGTGGGCGAGGTTTTCGCCGGTCGTTGCCCCTGTCCTTTACGTATTAACAAAAATTCATAGGCCTGGGGAAGACAACACAAATAGGGGAGGTAAAAATTTGGAATAAAAAAATTAGATGAAAAGGATGGAATGGTTGGCGGACAGCTTAGTTATCGTGGCGCACGCATTGGGTCCAGACGTAATGGGACCCTCGGCCCCTAGTTTCGTACCACCAACAAATCCTTACTCATCAGGTGCTGCCATAGATCTGCCGGTGGGAGCAGCACAACCAGACCAGAATATGGTTCATTACATAATATTACAAATAAAATTTCATCGAAATACACTCACTATATGAAAACGAATATCACTTTTTAAGTGCGACCATCCAACTCTTGGTCTTTGCTGGCAAAGCAAAGTTTCTTGGACTTATCTTCGATAAGAAGTTAACATGAAAACTGAATACATATTCTAGAACGGGTGAAAAATGCAACTGTTGCGCTTTACTCGTGTAGAAGGGCCATAGGTAAAAACTGGGGTCTCCAGCCGAAAGTGGTGTACTGGTTATATACAGCAGTGGTACGGCTTATCTTATTATACGTCATATGCGTATGGTGGACTCAGAGTTGCGGCAAGTGCAAAGACTTGGGGCCTTGTGAACTACTCCGTCAGCTGGCTTGGACATGCTGCTCAACTTGCTTCTGGTGGATATTTTTGGCGAACAACTGGCGGCCAAAACAGCCCTGCGTCTTCGGGATTCTGGAGGGTGATGCGCGCTGAAGAGCGGACACTCTGCTATTCTGGATTATGAGGATCTTCCAGCAGTAACCGACTATACCCTTGCAAAAGCTACATTTGGCAGTAACCACATCAGCCTGATTCCCTCTAGAGAACAATGGGCGGGCAGCATATTACACCTGTCTCCTTGGCTATCTACACAGATGGCTCTAAGACCGATGAAGGAATGGGTGCGGGCATTTATTCGGAGGAACTAAATATTAACGTATCGGTTCATTTTCTCGACTACTGCAGCGTCTTCCAGGCGGAGATTTCAGCAATCACGGAAGCTCTGTCCTGGCTGGGGAGGCATGTCGTTACTTTTAAGGACATTACTGTCTACACAGACAGTCAAGTGGCGATGCGGTCGCTTGAATCGGTTATTTCGACATCAAAAACGGTTGTAAATTGTCGCTCGACAATCATGGAAATGAGCAGCTTCTTCGATATTACTGTTTGTTGGATTCCGGTCCACAGTGGTTTCACGGGCAATTGCAAGGCTGATGAGCTGGCCCGTCAAGGGGCAATCGGATCCACTGATACGGATCTTAACCACGCCATAACACCTATAGCAGTGTGTAAAATGGCAATCTAGTCCGCTGCGATCGGCAGGGCCAATGCTAGACGTCTCGACGGTAGTACTTGCCAAACAACGAGGATGATATGGCCTGGGATAGTTCCAAATCGCTCTGCCTCACTGCTCTCATTAAACAGGAAACATTTTGGCGGGGTAGTGGGGGTCATCATTGGGCACTGTCCTATCGGCGAGCATCCGAGGAGGCTTCGACTTCCTCATCACGACTGCTGCAGAAGTTGTCATGATGTGAATGAGGAGGAGAATGTTGCTCACCTTCTTTGTTGCTGCCCAGCAGCTTGGCTTAAGTATATGAGGAGAAGGTTTTTGGGACTCTCCTTTTTCCAGGACCTAGAGGGTAATGCGTTTCAAATTAATCGGTTTATTGCCAGCATCGGCTGGCTGGATACTTCGTTTTAAGAGTTTTAAGTAACAGAATCTTAGTGGTATCACAACGGATCATGGGTGGTCTGTGTGCTGTGGCTAACTCACGGCAACCCCTAAACCTATCTACCTACTTACCATGCTTCTCTCGGGTACACACTCCCTGAGATAACATAATTTTAATTTTTTTTTTGTGTCATATGAACGCTTTACTAACATAAAATCAACTCCGGCCGGCGTACAAGCGGGACAAAGATTATCAGTAGATTGTTAATTATTATAAAAAAATAACAGTAAATAAAAAAAGCTGAAACTTTACCTATGCTTACTGCCACAATCTACTCCTACCATTGACGCAAGTATGTCAAAAAAACCTCATTAAACTTAAATATTAAAACTTAATTTTTTTTTATCGTTAGTTTTATACTTAGGATAGGGGAAAAACTTATGATGTCAGTCAATTGACAGGACCTGGCGTCAGCACGAACAAAAGGGTCTGCTGATATGCAGTGTCCTGCTTTTGAGGTGGCAGCAGTTCATTTTGTAGATAGGCTATGTTGTTACGACAAAGAAAATGATAAAGCAAGTTTTAACAAATATGACAACGACATGTGTCCCTAGCTCGTGTTAATTGCATTAATAGTCCGGAATTAATGCAATTAACACGATTTTACAGCTGAGAGTCGTTGTTTTCCGATCTTTTCGGCATGGCGTCCTCTGGATTCAAAATGCTATCAGATTTTTACTGTCTCGAGAGCATGAACATTAAAAGTCAGAGACGTTATTTCGTTCCTAAATTGAGAATGGATGATTACAGTGGGAGGCAGCTTATCACTACCAAGTTGCGAACTCGTCTACAGAACCACACCTGTCGCCCTTTATTCACGGCACCCTGTAAAATCGTCGATAAATTACCTTCATATTATCGAAGATGAATTTTAAATAATCTGTTAAAAGCATAGTTTTATAAAAGTTAAAAGAAAAAGTCTCAACAAAACTCTTTCGAGCCGACAAGCTTTTTACGTCAACACACAAAAAGAACTACTGGAAATTTCATATCTTGCCTTCGGCTGCTTTTATTGGCTTAACTTCATCCAATAAAAACAAAAATTCAATAAAAAAATTTAAGAGACCCGACGATTGACATTTACGACCATTCAAATTATTTTTCAATGGTCTATGGCGATATTATGGCAAGAAAGGGTTTTCTTCAGCTGTCTGGACAATGTATGCCTAGTTGAAAACAAAACGAGCTTTATTGTCGTCTCCGTGTATATTTTGCTGATACTTTCCAATTAAATTTTTGGATAAAAATAAATTTAAATATATAGAAAAGGATCTTCCTTATCAACCTATAAAATTCGACCATAAAATCAAGTAACTATTTAAAAAAGTTGTTTTTATCTTAATTTGTGTTAATTTTTTTATGATAGTGGAGTTTTATCAGAAGAGAAAAGAGTTTTGATTTTTATGTTCTTTAAGAACATAGATGAGTACTTAGGGGTGTCATTAGGAAATTTGAAAGTTATAAAAATATAAATTTTCTTTGTTGTTTTAGGTATTTAATCGGCTGTTCAAAGCCCAGTTACATATTTTGAATTTAAACGGTCCGTAGAAATTTTTTTCCCAACTTTATTTGAAATTGTTGCCTTTTTATTAAATTTTGCCGAATAAATTTTAAAATTTTATTGACAATAATCAAATGTGTTACAAGCCATTTAAAATCACTTAGAAACAAATCGTGATCCTTTTGTTGATAACAATCGAAATGTCACAATATACATTGGATCGTAAAATAACTATGTATTTTTTTTATTTTAGATACACGCGTAGATAGTACTGATCTCTTTCCATCTTCTGTTTTTATAGATTTCGTGTTAGACTTCGTTAAGTAAAGAGCAAAAAAAAAACAACTCACTGCTTCAGAATTTATTGGACATCATTTTAATGATCTTCATATACATATACATATGTATTGATTGGTCTCTTCTGAAATTTTATAGATGACAATTTGTGGCCTTTTTTGAGGCATAAGAAATTTGTCAGCGTCTCTACCAGATATCTGCATAATTGGAAAGACGGTTGATTCTGGAGAGATATGTATCTAACGTGTTCCCAAGAATGCGCTGTAACGAGATGCTACTTGATTGCTCGTCTAGATAAGGTCCTGTCTGATTTATTTTTACTTCTTTAAATCGGCAAATAGTCAGATACATGTTGGGAGATAAGCCCGATTTTTGGCCTTTTGACAAGAAAGTTGATTCAATTAAGTTTTGGTGATATAGTGTGAAATTTCGATACCTAAGTAGTTGTAAGCGTGCGTATAACATGGTTATGGTGTCAATTACAAGTCGAATCCGTTGTCGTGTTTTGAATAGTATTAAATTTGTTTGATGATATCTCATATTTCATTGTAAGAGATTTCAAAAAGCAGATTGTTAATACTTTTTTTTCCAGCTGATTTGTTTTGTGCTTGGCCGAGTGTCCCGTCAGCATCGGAAGTTCATATTAAATTTTTTTTTTACCGCTTATTGATTTTATTGCCGCAGACGTAAGCCCGTCACATTTTGGCATCACGACGCCAATTACAATGCCCTTGTCTTTTTGCTTGTCGCAATTTGCATTTGTCGTTCCCTTTTAATATGATCGTCTTCATCAAGACTGACTACACGTTGCAATTAATATTTTTTTTCCATTTGTCACATTTTGAATAATTGCCGCCAAACCGTCATTATTTTTTCCACCACTCGTACGTGGAATAAGTCGCCTTTAAGCCGAGCTTAGACGTGTCATTGTGTTGATATGGTGTGATCGTCATCAGCTGATAAATTTAATTTCCTGACATATTTTGGCATCGTTTTGAAAAAAAAAAGAAAAATATTAATACATTATTTGAGTTTTGCATAAACAATGGGTCGGTTGTCGTTCAAGCTGAACTAGAAGTATTTTGGCGTCGAATGACATATTTATGACGTCTGATACGTGAGTGAGCGTCTGATTCCACCAAGTAAATTACACGCCAAACTTCTGTTGTTTCTCCTCCGAATCGCAGGCATATTATATTGTTCGATCGAAGACAATGCCAATTAATGCTTCCTGTCACGCTTCTTTATTGATATTAATTTTTTCTTATTACATTATACGATTTTTTCGGACAGCAGCGCAGTCGATCCACCACTCAACAACGTCTTTAGTTTTACTCTACCTGTAACCCATAGTATCTTCTGAGCATGTAACAACTTAAGGTAGCTAGATCGTCTATATTTATGTTAATGTATCGTTCAGTACGTTGTTTCAAGATATCTAGATATTTATGTTTTTGATTTAGCATTGAAATTGATGGCACGGTGTGACTCAGTTGAGCTATTGAAGTGCTATTAAGGTGCTGTAAAGACATTTGTTTTGTTGTCTTTCATCCAAATGTGGACATCATAAAAATTTTGGTTACGGGCTACACATGACATTCAATTTTGGGTGGTCAATTCAAATAAATTCGGGTAAAAATCCATGCATTCGTAGACATTAGATGAATAATCATTATCATTGATGAGTTAGATGTTGATAAGTCGTGTAATTTTCAGTTTTTATTGAACTTTGAACGATGCCGCCAACTGCACGACTGTAGTATAAAGGAAGTGTAGCTTGAATTCGGCATTCTTTTGGTGTCCAAAAAAACATCGGACAGGAAATGTGAATATGGTAAACATGGGGGAGTCGAAAAGTCTCGCACCTGATCGATACATTTCAATTTTAATCCTCTCTCTAGAAATTGTCCCGATTGTTGTTTTGTAAGCTTTTTGTTCTGATCACTGAATGACATTGCAAAGGTCGGGGATGCAATAAAAATGGCTAGCCATAGAGGGAATATGTCGCCTCAAGAGCTGGGAGTTTAGAAAATTAAAAGTATATTCAATTAAATTCTTTTGTGCTGAGGATTTACAGAAGTCATATTAACAGTCTAGGTACATGCGATTTAGTATCTAGCTAGCTTTCAAATTTAAACTTACTAACTACTTGGAGGATATACATACGAGTATACATACAGTGAAAAAAATATTTGGCTCCTTTTTAACACCAGTTGCTGGATAATGCCCATTTTCTATCCATTCGGTGAATTAATACTCCTGAAATACACCGCACGATTGTATGCATCGTATATCTGCATATCAGTGAGTCGCTAGCTTAGTACGTTGAGGTGTTAGGTCGATATATTCATCCTTCTATTCGAGGGATCAAATCCAGCTGTGCCATTGGTTGTTGTCCGAGCTTTTTGTCGATTTGAATAGAAAATACTCATTTACATGGATAATTTGTTTTCACTATTTCGATGTATAATATTTAATCCATTCTCGATATTTGAAATTCACTTATAGCTGTAAACATATTATCCGTACAAAAAGGTATTTTATTTACACTGAAACCTGAAACTTGTAGTTATCTTGGATGCCCTCTCAAGTCTTCGTGGAGATGACTCGCTGTGCAGACTAATACACATGATGCTTACATTTCGCGTTATCTCCACTAGTCTCGGCACATCATCTGTTTGCAGACATGTGAACAGGGGTACTCCCCAGGGTGGTGTTCACTCTCCCCTTCTTTGGAATTTGGCGGTCAACGGACTGCTTTTAGATCTGGAAGGGCTGGGATACAAGGTCACTGCTTATGCGGACGACATTGCTATTGCCATCTCGGGAAAGTTCCCTTGTGTCCTTAGTGGTGTAATGCAGAACACCCTCTCTATCCTGACGAATTGGGCTAGTAAGGTTGGGTTAAAATAAATCCGCTTAAAGCGAAACTTGTTCTTTTACTAGGGGATACAGCCTACCTTCATTCGAACCGATGGAGGGCACACGACTTGTGCTCACTGATAAGGCCAAGTTCCTTGGTCTCACACTGGATAGGAAACTTTGCTGGAAGTTGAACATTCAGAAACGTGTTAAAAAGGCTACTGTGGCACTATACTCGTCCAAGAGGGCAATAGGTAAGAAATGGGGCTTACAACCGAGGGTAGTATTTTGGCTTTATTTATCGGTTTTGCGCCCCATTCTGTTACTTGGGGTTGTCGTCTGGTGGACGGCACTTAGGATTGTATCCTACAGAACCCTGCTGGAGAAGGTCCAAAGATTGGCATGCATTGCCATCACGGAGCATTTAAGGAGTACACCGACCGCTGCCTTGGGCGCTCTGTTGAATCTGCTTTCCTTGGACATTTTCGCAGAGCAGATGGCGGCGATTACGGCTGTTCGCCTCCGTGAAACCAGCCTTTAGGCGGCGTAAACCACAGGTCACTCGGCTATATTGATCAACCTTGATATTCCCGAGGAGACGGACTATAACTCGCCGAAATACTTGTTCGAAATGAATGATTGGCCCGTAAACGCTTCTCAGGAATCAGATGCAATTGCCATTTTCACTGATGGTTCTAAGACTGACGTAAGAGTGGGGGCTGGCGTATATTCGGAAGAGTATGATATTAGCTTGTCGTTCCGACTCCCGTGCTTTAGTAGTGTTTTTCAGGCGGCAGTTACAGCAATATCTGAGGCTCTAGCCTGGTTGTCGCAAAACGATATAACTGGTAGGGACATCATAATCTACACGGATAGCCAATCGGTGATTAAAGCGCTTAGCTCTCTCTTAGTAAATTCGAAGACAGTACTGGATTGTCGCAACTCTCTAATTGAGATGGGAAGGCTCTTTAACATTTCCCTGTGCAGGGTGGCTATGTTCTAAACTGAACTGAACTCGCTCGAGCAGGTACGATCAATGAGATTAGCGGGCCGTTAAGTAGCACCGGGATGCCGTTGGCTGCTTGTCAACTGGCTATCAAAGTTGCGGCGTATGATAGGGCCTGCATCAGATAGAGCAATGGCAGTACATGTCATGTGGCTAGACAGAAGTGGCCCAAACTGGATGCTAAACGTTCTTCTGGGTTGCTAATGCTAAACAGAAATAATCTAAGAACTGTCGTAGGAGTGCTAACTGGACATTGCCTAATTGGGGAGCATGCCAGGAGACTTCGTTTTCCATATAATGATTTTTGCAGTACCTGTGGGGACGGAGAAGAGGAGGAAAGTACATCTCATCTTTCATGTACCTGTCCAGCCCTGGCGGGTTTTATTAAAGACCTCCTTGGTTACATCGTTTCATTGTGAGCTCAGGCTGGTTTAACGAGTGAGTTGGTCTCAGGTGCTGCGTCCAGGGGTATCACAACGGACCTAGTGGTGGTCTAAGTGTGCTTAAGCAACCCTTTTAACCTAACCTAACCTACACCGAAAAAACCGCTGTAATGACACACCGAATCGGTGAATTTTGCCAAAGTAATCTTGTTCTGTGTACTCGTAGAAGGTGGCCTTGTAGAGAATTACATTTGACGAGATTGTTTTTTAGCGCCAACACCCAACACGTGCCGCTTATTATGTTCCCTCAGTATTTACCTGGTTTCATGTCTGTCTCGAAAAACATCAATTTGGCAATGAGGAATTCCGTAAAAGTCACAACTTCTAATATAGCAACAAACTATTCGAATTTCAGCTAATTTACCTACATCAAACTTTGTTTTCAACGTACGTTAACCACCACAAAAAATGTATCGTAAAATTGACAACCATATAAAAATGCAACACAACAATAATTTATTTTACCACCCCCGCGCCTGTGTTTCAACGAAGTTATTCGTTTGATATGTATCTAGGAGAACAATGGATTCATAAAAATTGTAATTTGTCCCCAAAGGCAATGTGACAAATGCGAAAAAATCATATGTTTTACCATAAAATTTATAAATAATCATTGTTACATGTAAATACATACTAAAAATTCCAAAGGGGCAATGTATTTGTGACTCTGTGCTATTCAATTGTCGATTAAATGAGTGTTGTGTGTTTATTTTCCGTGCAGCCGAACAATTAAAACTCGCCATGGTTGTTTGATAAATTGAATGTTTATTACGAACCGTATGCATACGTACTCGGTATACGGCGGGCTTCACGACATAAATACGCTACGTATGACCAAGATCCATCGATGGTGCAATGGAAAATTATAATTAAAATTATTTAAATTTCAACTCACAGGTGTTTAATCGCTTTGTTTATTTGACGGGGACGTTCAGGTGTACAGAACTCTTAATTGGGTTTGTTTAACGTTTAATCGATGATTAGTCAGAATCTCGATGACGGTCTGATAGTATTCTGAACGTGAAGTGAAGGTGAAATCTCTATTTGGTGTATCCAGAATGGTAGTGTGATATTTGCACTATGCACTTCGTATTAAGATATCTTCAGGTTCGCAGCAAATCTCAAGGATTTAGCGTGGAGAAACCAGACCTCGATTCAAGGGAATTTTTAAATCCAGTTTCTGGTTGGTACAACTATAATAAGACGCCGAGACCCAGGTTTTCTTTTGTCACTAGGACCTTTTGACTCTTTCTAGTTACTACGGCTGTAATAGGACAGATAACCCAAAGTAAGAGTGTAAAGCAACTCTGTCACAAACATAACAGCTGAAGAGCGAAGGACCCCTCTAAAGTTTAATTGTATCTACGAGGCAGAAATTAATAAGTAGTGTGCTGTATAAATTTATGAGGTGACTTGGGTGACTGAAACTAAGCCTAGCCGCATACTGTCCATTTTAAATCGTCCGAATGTTTAGTTGTATGCCAAAGGTCTATGGGAACCTATGGGGACTTTTAGCATACAACTAGACGGTGGGTTTGAAATCGACAGTATGTAAACCTCACAAACTACAGACTTTCAGTCTGTGCGGAGTCCGAAGCGTATATACCCTAGACTTGTACAGAGCAGAGCTAGTGGTGATACCAAAAGTACCAATTGGCAACTACCATATACATTAAAAGTGAGTTTTCTATATGGTCAGTTTGAACTATGTGTCTGCTACTACAAACATTTGACCCAATTTTCAAATTTAACTAGCTTCATTTTGTCGAAAGTTATCGCTTATTTTAAGTTTCATTTGTAGGGGAAGTGGGGGTTCTTTTGGTCCAATCTTGCGCATTTTCAATAGTAACTAACTACATTTAACTTCAAATATTTGATCGAAATTTCGAGTCGGTAGCCGAACGGTTTAGTGGGCATCCGAATATGCCCGGGGGACGGAGCCTTAGGTAGCATAATGATCGTGAAGGTCGGGCCGTGCCATCCGGCGAAGAAAAAGGCTCTTCACCGAGCTAAGCAACGGCCTTATGCTTACTGTAGCTCAGCGGGAGACGTGGACGTGGTTTTCGCCGCTCGTTGCCCCTGTCGTGTTAATCAATTATTCTTAGGTCTGGTGAAGACAACACAAACAGGGGAGGTAAAAATAGGGACTGATAAAAAATGAAGCGATAATCATGGAATGGTTGACGGACGGCGTAGATTCCTTCGCGTTCGCATCAGGCTCCAGGCTTAATGGGGCCCTCGACCTCTGGTTTCGTTCCACCGACAGATCCTTACTCATCAGGTGCTGCCATAAACCTGCCAGCCCAGAATATGGTTCATTACAAGCCTCATTCTATTGAAAGTTATCGAGAGATCTTGCCCATTTTTTAATACCAACCAATTAGATCCTACTACAAACATTTGACCAAAATTTCAAGTCGCTAGCTTCATTCTATGAAAAGTTATCGTGCGAACAAACAGATGGATGGACGGACAGACAGATATGGCTAAATGGAATCAGGAGGTGACTCTGATCATTTATATATGTGTGTGTATACATTGCCATATCTGCGGAGCATCCTTTAAGTTGTAGTCTAGGGTATAAAAATATAGCACAACTTTGGATTAACAGTTAATGTCTAAGGGCCGCTCATACAGTCAACTGTTCCGTAATTGTCAATGCCTAGGAAAACCCTAGCGCTAGTGTCAGTCAAATGCTATTGATTTTAGTTATTCGTTTAAAAAATGATTCGACATTTCTCGGTTGCTGTGTTAAATGCGCCAAATTATTTAACTGCTTGTCTATGTTAACGCGTTTAGAAGCTGTGATGTCTTTGTCACATGCTTCAATCTATAGTCCAGACGATAATTTCCGTGTTGAGCAATTAAAATAAAAAACTACTTGTGGGTACTATTAGAACTTCCGCAGCGTTCCAAGCTTGTCAGTAAAAGACGGCTATACGGATTGGAGATGCATGCTAGCAACGGAATTGCTGGTGTTGACACGCCTTTGCCCAACCGAAGGTGTCAAATCAATTAGTAGTAGTATTAGTTTCTACATTACCGCATCAGTGACAGAAATATTTACAGTAGCTATCGACTGTATACGAACCTTTCAAAACCGAACAGTTCAATCGAGGCGAAATCGCAAAACATGCACAACTCGACTAAATTATGAATGGGCTTGGAAGAATCGATAGTATGCGGTTAGCCTAAAACAGCACGACTTATAACGGACGGTCACCTTATGCCATTTTATACATTCAAATGCAATTTGTACTGAGCACTGTACGTCTATTGTGCATAGTGAAAAATGCAAATGCATAGGCATCCGATGACTGGAGCATACTACTGCCTAGCCATACATTGCAATAATCACTTTTAATTGTTTCGATTGCGAATTGCTTGTAATAACATGAGCGCGGTGTCGCGCAGGACATGTAGTAATTGGCAATAGGTAAGATGGTGTGGTCAGTTGGCCTTTTAAATTCAAGTGTTGAACCTTCATTACAAATCAAAGCTGTAATTGACTCATCTTGACGCACAATCATTCATTAAATGACAAGGTGAACATTATGTTCAGGGTTTCAATTAAGGGAGATTAAAGTGATTGGCCAATTATGGGCAGATATTATGTCCATGGAAAATAATTCGGTAATATTTAATTTTGATTTATTTGAATAAAAACGAACTGAGTAGTCAAAGTAAAGAAACCCCTTTCTTCGTCGGAGTGTAGTAGAGCACTTCATTTTCAGTCAGCCGGGGAGGAAAGCGAAAAGTTCTATGCTGGGCGCAGCATTCGAAACCGTGACCTCTCTCTTGATAGACCAATGCCCAAACCATGGGAGCTACCACGATGCGGATCGGATCAGGCAAAAACGCTGCTAAGGTCATTGGTTTACTGAACCCATCCGAAAATACCCATCCATGAGGTTACCGAAGCCATACAAGCATTCATTAATCGACCTCTGCTTCCTGGAAAAGTCTGGTTTCGGAGACATACTGATAATTTGCAGTACAATAGAAAAAAATACGTTCTCGAAAAAATGATCGAAACAGCCTAAAAATATTTGGCGCATAAGCGTTCGGTGAAATTTTATTTATTCGTTGAAACCGAAATGGAAAATCGTAACGTTTTTAAACCCTACCGTAAAGCTACCCTTATCTGCCTTAGGCTACGTGGGGGTTACCTGAAACTGAGCATATTCGTCGCCTAATGTGGGTCGGTCAGTGTGATTTTATCGAATAAATGAAACTAAAACGAGTAATCGACTAGACGTATGATACCGTTAACCATGAGACGCAAAAACCGAAACCTTTGTAGGCCGCACCTTAAGGATTCCTGAAGCTTAAAATAATACCAATTATTTTTTGATCCCACGTCAATAAAAATTTGCAGTGGAAAATAAAAATACAGCAAAATAAAGTTTAAAAAAAGTTGGCGCCCAATCTGGGGTTGGTGTGGTTTTGTATACATTGCTAACTCAATTTTTTATTTATTGAATTATTTGCAATCGTAAATTTTCATGCGTGTGGTACCATTAGTCATTAGACAAAAAGACCTTACCTTAAAACCGGCTTCACACGAAACGTACATCATAAGAGTTTTCCCCAAAAAGCACCAGTTATTAGTGAGTGACAATTAATTTAAAATTTCACATTTGAATATCCGTATTTGAAGTTTGCTGTCACTGATGCTTTTTGTTAAAAACTCGTGTACCGTACGTGCCATATGAAACCGGCCTAAGGATACTTTATAATTTTAAAAATGTAATGCTTTATTTAATTAGGTAGAAGATTTCGCGTCCCTATTTAATGACATTCTCTTCAACGACACAATCTGCGTATATGGTAGAGCCGGGCCTTTCTGCTGAGTGATAACCATGTTATGATTATAATGGGACATGTTGTCAATGATCTCATGATAAACACCAGACTGAATGTCACTGTACACTGTACAGCCAGACGAAAGTCTCACTGCAGCTGACAGGACTATATGCCTGGCGGTGAAATTTTCGTCCGGTTCGTCAACATTGTGGTCAAGATCCGCATTTCCGAGCGCTTCAAGGCGCGTTGACATGATCAAACTACAATTTGACAAACCACGTTTGACAACCTACTTGAACGTGTGAACCCCTTGTCAAACTTGTTTGTAGTCTTGTGCTCCTGTCAAACCCTAGCTGGACGGAGCTCAACTTTTTGTCAAATGCTGGTTTGTTAAACCGTAGTTTGATCATGTCAACCACTTCCACTCTACTAAAATATTAGCACAACAAAGAAACGGATACTTACCCTATGAATTCCGATCAAAAGTTGGGAAATTATCTAAAATGTTGTCATTTGACAACCACTTTGCAGTCATTTTTTGGAGCACTTCCGGGAGTTTCCGCTGAAGTCATCGGCCCGAGGATTCGTCCCAGGGTAGTGCTGCACCATTCGCATAAGCTAAATTGCCGGCAAATTAACGAAAAAGGCAAAATTTCCCGTTTCGCACTTCCATAACCACACTTATGCCTCGCGCACTTTCAGCGGTCGAACACTCGATCTTACCAAAATATTGTAACTGAGTTTGCATTGCAAGCGGCCTAGTCAGCGACGCATCTGAACGCTTTTACCAAAAAGTATCTACGCCACTGTTTGTGGCCACCATAAGGAGTTACTGTGGGGAAAATGCATGTAAGTTTACTGCCGTTTCAGACCGACTGCCACTTTATGGGCCGTTTTCACAATGTCTGGTTAAAGTTTATCCTGTAGAAACGGCACCATCCTCCAGTTAAAATTTATTGGACGATAATTTCAAATAGCTATTGTAATTATATAAATAAAATGATTTCTTTAAAATAAGAGGCTGATGAATTCGAATGCAACTTAATTAACCAACCATACCCTTAGATCGTTCGTCTACTTCTCGGTAAGTCATTTCTTCTCCTCTGCCAACGAGAAGCATCGTGTCCATCATCGATACAATCTGATTTAGTCATTTTATCATTGATGTTTTTTCAGATCGTTTCCGCTTTTCACATTAATTTTACATGATGTCTTTTCTTCATGGTGGCTCTTTTCCCGAGGAAAAATGCAGTATAGGAAATGTCGCGTTCCCCCACACTTTTATCTAATTTGACAATATGGTCTCATGAGATGTTCTTTGATATTTATTTATTTTTTATTGAATTGCGTAGGCCTTAACAAAAAATCGTATTGTCAAGAATCAAAGGAAATCAGTCGGGAAACTAATGACGCGAGCGCGGGAAATTAAATCAAAAAGCTTGTAGCTCTGTTTTTTTAGCCTTCTAAAGGGGGTGAGATCTTTGAATGTTACTCAAAATGCGGTCAGAGTGTAATGTTGGACCAAAACAAATCAATTTCAGACACCGTAAAGTAATTTGTATAAGGCAAAAAGCAAACTGACATGGTTAATGATCGCAAGTCATCTTTTAACACTTCTTTCAGATGAACTGTATCCTATTTGTCAATCGCGATTGTTGACATTTGCCGCAAGATCGGAGTTGTTTGTGCCTGTTTTCTTCAATAGTCGTCGTCTTGCATATTTAACGACATGTACAGCTTGTTCTCAAGCTAATTTATGAAATTAAGAAACAATAGTTTTTTGCCCCGGGACACACATCATTTTACTTTTATGTGTTATCTGTTACGAGTAGTACGCCAACTGACTCACCACTTCTTCCGCGCGTATCTAGAACAGTTCGTTTGAACCTCAAAATGATGCCTCCTTTCTCTTGTCTAGTTTTTTCCATGTGTCAAGTCGTCGACAAGCGGTGCTGGGGAAAAACGAAAAGATTTTCATGAAAAATTGATGAATCTCTCTAGTAGTCTGATATGTGTGACATATTCGGGGCTATGTTCTAAAACTGTTAGTCGGTTGCTTCGAATTTATTGATGATGAAAGCTTGTTTCGATGTGATGGATGAAAATTCGTTTGTCGTGGCATTTCCCGGCGATCCACGCTCGGCTGCCCGTTTTTTATTTTCTTCTCTCGGATGCCGGAAATAATGAATGTCGTCATGTAGAAGACTCCTCCGTTCTCCGAAGAGGAGATTACCCATGTCGTGCATGGATTTTTATTGCAGTTCCAGAGTTCATCTGCGGATTCAGGAGAATTTGTACAACACCATTTTGCCGGTACAAACTCGTATGTTAAGTGCGAATATAAATCCTTCAGCCGAGGCTCTGTCATTCTGTAATTACGGCGATCAATTATTCAGAACGTTGGGCAAGTATCAAGTGATTGTCATTCGGATATAAAGTACTTAGTACATACTATTTGTACTTTGTATTATACTCGTATGTACATCTGGCGAATAATACCAAGTACTACATTTTTTCCATGTTACATAACAAATTTCAATTTAGTGCCGGATGGGGTATCCTGGATGATGAGAGGACTATGGGATGGTACAATGTGTTTGGAAGAGTGAAAATTTAATTTGCCACGGATGAGGAATATAGTATGCGGATTGTTGTATTGATTTTGACATGTCTCGGGCATTTGGGAATCAAAAGAAGAAGGGAAAATTAAAAGCAAAATGATGTTCCGAATTTTTAAGTGCGCATATTGGATGTGAGAGAGGCGGCGACATTGCTCTTACCGCGTTGTTATATGCACGTGGAAATATTTTAACAAGTGTCAGTTAAATTTTTGTGGCGGATTAAAACAACTTTTTCCATAGAGGGTAGCAACGTTTTGGATGGCGCTTCAATTCATTAATAATTCCAAAAAGACTTACAGGTCTTCTTCCGTTTCCTGCTTGCGTTTCATACGTTTCCCTTGAAAACATCGTGTCATTCGTTCTGATAATCATAAATGATTTTTTATTCGCGAACAATGATGCACTTTATAAGCAATGCAGATATAAAACAATGGTCAATAAATTAATTAACAACCAAAGTACTTACGCGAAAAACCTCAATTGACGCATTTCGTGTGTTCAACGATGACAATGACGATTGATTCGCGACTACAGGTAATAATAATATAATAAAAAAAAATTGCAAAAACAGCGGACGCGCTCATTATGTATTCTGTGGATTTTCATTCTGGCATATAGCATCTAAAAGGAGAAGACCTTGTTTTACTCATCAGCAGCCCGAACTTAAAGAAGTTCATACGCAATTTGTGCAGTACTCGTACCTTAGTATCCAACAAGTCGAAAAGTAAAACTATTTTATGGGCAGCTCCTTCGACAGTGTCTCACTTTACATGTCCACAATTCAATTCGCCACTCATTACAGGCGTAAATTCCGTGTACTTTTCAGAATTCAAATTTGAATACAATCAATATTTATTTTGCTTGTTGATTTGTAAAAGAAGGCTTGACGAAAAAAAAACAGGCCAAGAAATGGAACAATTGCGAATCGATGAAATTGAACAATTGGCCAACGCGTTGAATAAGGCATGCATTTTTTATTATCAGTTGAAATGCAAGCTGAGTGCGTATAACAGCTGCCAAAAGTATCTAGGCGGATTGATTTCAATTAATATTTGAGTCACGAAAAAATGCGTACACACGTTCTGTCGTACACTGTACGTATGCATAATTGCATATATTTTAGCATACAATTCTTCATTATTTCATACAGAAATTTTCGCTTCGAATAAGAAAATGGGTAGAGCTCCCGCTGTTGCATTTTAGTCAAGTTGAGTATGTTTGCAAGAATGCCTTAATTAAAAACGTAAAAGCAATTTTATTTATTGCTTAATCACTGATGGTAATCACTAAATTCAAATTGTATATCCTTCAACTCGAGCTTTGAGGGTAGATCGAGCACTGAGCCGATTTTCTGCGACTTTGTACAGATTTCGTGGACAATGATGGTTTCAATATTCCTGAGATGATTATTATATCTCAGAGATAGATAAAGGCGTATAAAAAAACAACCCATCACAAAATTACTAACTGCATACGAGTATAGCCTAGTCATTAAGTGCTCCAAACTAACACGACCGGTAGCGCAGTGTGTTGAGGCATCAGTCTCATGTTTGACTACCGGCATTTCGGTTTCGAATCCCGTCCACGACGATGTTCGTGGCCATGGATGTGCAAAATGTGCTGGCAACTGCATTCTCCGAAACCAGTTTATGCCGACGAAACGTTAACTGGGCCACATGGAACAGTTGACGCGCTATGCCCCACAAGGGGTTAGGGCAATTGAGTAATTTAACTCTGTTATAATACTATAAAGGTACGATTAGATTTAACGAAACCACCCGCGCAACTGGTTTGCGACGGAAAATTGCCCCGAAATGTGAACGTTTTCTTCATCCGAAACTAATCTCGTGCGAGGAACTCGCGGTGTGACGCATTCGGTGGCTCGCTGTGAATTCCTCGTGCGCAACTTACATGAGACTCAGTCTCGGATTTCACCTAATGTGAACGTTGCGCGAGTATGTTTCAGGTGAGGATAGATTTCTGATTCATTTGATTATTTATATTGCCCACCCCAGAATGGCAACCCTGTTTTCATGGTGAAATATTATTTCGATCCGGTTGACTCGAACTACAAGGTAATTTAAGGTCGCTGACTCCGACTCAAAAATCCCAGAAGGCAAAAAGAATTGAGTTTTCCACCCCAGAATGGCAACCCTGTTTTCATGGGAAATACTCGTCCGATCGAGCTGGCTCTCTCTCTCTATATATATATAAGGACTATAAGGTGTTATAATTTAAGGTCGCTGATTTCGAAGTTCAAGTCAAAAAAGGGGCTGCCCTTCAGAATGGCAACCCTTATGAGGAAATACTCATCTGATGCGGCTGGCTTGTAATGAACCACCTGTAATGAACCATATTATGGTCTGGTAGTGCTGCTGCCACAAGCAGATCGAAGCAGCACCTGATGAGTAGTGATCTGTTGGTGGTACGAAACCAGAGGCCGAGGGTCCCATTACACCCGCACCTAGATTCGACCGCTTGGGTGTCTGATCCGTCCGCCAACCATTCCATTCTTATCGACTATTTTTTTCATTCCCCATTTTTACCTCCCCTGTTTGTGTTGTCTTCTCCAGGCCTATGAATTTTTGTTAATACGTAAAGGACAGGGGCAACGAGCGGCGAAAACCCCGCCCACATATCCCGAACTGAGCTACAGCAAGCATAGGCCGCTGCTTAGCTCGTTGAGGGGCCTTTTTCTTCGCTAGATGGCACGGCCCGACCTTCACGGTCATTATGCTACCTTAGGCTCCGTCCCCACGGACATCTTCGGATGCCCACCAAACAGTCCATTATAGGCTCGAACTACAAGGTAATTTTGGATCGCTGATTCCTAATCTGAAGTAAAAAAAAAACGAAAATGGGGTTGCCTACCCCAGAATGGCAACCCTGTGTTCATGGGGAAATACTCTTCCGATCCGGTTAGCTCGAACTACATGGTCATTTTGGGTCCCTGATTCTGAATCTGAAGTAAAAAAAATGGGGCTGCCCACCCCAGAATGACAACCCTGTTTTTATGGTTAGTATTTTTAGTTAGTATTTTTATACTCGTCCGATCCGGCTGGCTCGAAGTACAAGTTAGTGATGGCAAATGCGGAAGCATCACTTGGAGGCACAATTAATGTTTGACACACTTAATTTGATGCATTATCTCGACAACCGTTCTTTTCGTAAAGGTTTTTTTTAACCAACAGTTCTTTCTAGAGAGCGGCTGGCTCTTTACAACAACTGTTCTTTGCAATAATCGATCTTCTTAAAAGCCGTTTTTTGGGCAGTGCAACCGTTCGTTTTGACGAGCGTTTTCCATTTTTTTTTTTGAAAAGCTGTTATTTGGATAGGAGGATTAGGAATTTTGGCTGTGAATTTTTCATTTACGCGAATTTTGTGCTCCTTTGCATAATTTCGAGGTAATTACGTTAACAGGAGAATCAGTTTTTCGATAACTGTTTGAACGTTTAAAAACAGGGTTTCCAATCAAAAACGTCAAAAAAATGTTTAGTTGAAACCCGTTTTTTTTTTAACGACCATTGATGGCTCTTAACTTGTTGGCAAAAATTAAATAAGATACTTAAATTTTTTCTGCAAGTGGTTTATCTGACTGTTGAGTATTCAACGGGATCGGTACGAAACGTCGACTCTTAAAATCTCGATTACCAAAGTCGAGATTATTTTTTATGGAAAATATTTTAAAACCTCGACTTGAGAGAATCTCGATTACAAAATATCTCGTCTGATGGAAATATCGACAGAAAAAGATCTCGATAATCTCGACTAATTTAAAATGAATAAAAGCTGTAATAATCCATTTTAAAAGCGAAAATGTCAACTGATTTTATTTCCCTTTTGAAAAATAAATCAGGTCAATTGACATTATGTCTCTCTCGCCTTAGAAGTGCGGTCTCGTTGAGGTCAATTTCCGCTTAAGTAATATGGACTAATTAAAATTTTTTACTGAAGAACGAGCGTTCTAAATCTATTTCCCGATTGATCGCTTAAGATCGTAGTTCACAGAAGAAACTGTTGCACCCAGAGCGTGCGTAGCGAGCATTAATGTTTGTGCGATACTGTGGGTTTCGATCAATTAAGCGCCGGGCTAGCATAGCGAGCGGAGCCCATACAAAAAATTTGTAGATTCGCAATAGTTTCTTGTGTGTGCGTGTACTTTAAGAGAAAAGTATGAATAAAACCAAATCATGAATTGTAACTATATGTACCTCTCTAACTCCGTAATTGCCTTGACCCCTCTAGGGGCATGGGCGCGCCAACATCTCTAGCACGTCTTGTAGACGTTTCAATAGCATATCTAATTTTCGAAAGTGCAGTTGCTAGCATCACCTCCAACTATATGTACAATGAATAAAAAAAATTATATTTTCAAAGTCGAGATTTTCCCCTGTCGAGATTATGATACAGGCGAGATATATGCAGTCAAAATTGAGATTTTGTTAATCGAAATTTTAAAAGTCGACAACCCATGTTCAACATACTTGGTAAGTCTTGTAAAAATCTCACAAATTCCCAACTTTCGTCATGACCACATCCATGGGCATTTTTGCACGAGTCTGACATGTCGTTTGATTTTATCACAACTGGCGGCTGCCTTTTTTGTCCAATAACTTTCTGAGCATGTTCCAATGTTTTTCATCATTTTTTTGTCTTTCTTCTCTTATTTTCCAGCCATCCGCAACCCTTCTCATTTTTATTACACAATGCATATGCGTTCGGCTTGATGCGGTAAAATTGCATTTTTACTTGCAAGTCGTGCTTAATTCTTTCCGCACACACAATCTCGTATTAATTGTTAATCGATGATTATTTGTTTGTCGGCATTATTGTCGTATGCGACAGCGAAATCTTCGAAGGCGTTGTGTGAATTCACAACACCAAGTCACTTTTCAGGGAAATTACAAATAAACAGGAGAGAAAAAGGTCAGGCGACCGTTTCTCTGTACTGCTTGTACGTGATCATGGTATGGTGATGGCGTAGTACATGTGGACCGTAAATTTATGCGTAAGGACAGCCAAAAGCAAGAAGTATCTAGATATCTACAAAAGGAGTTATATCTATTGTTCGATTGACCTTGGCTGGTTTTTGATACTCCTCAATTTATTTGGATGGCAATTCTTTCATTAGCACTTTTATCCAGGCTCGGTCGAAAGACTATCAATACCTAGAAAAGATACAAGCAGTAGGTACACCGAGAGCTCTGTGAAGTTGGCACCGTCACATTCGATTTTTCAAATTTGAATTGTGCAGTTCGTTTGCCCATCGTAGGCCCACGTTTGCCCAGGAAAAATTTTCGTTTGCCCACCCTTACAAAAAAAGTTATTAACAAAATACTTTTTTTTCAAAATGCAAAAACCCACGAAATTTTTTTTTCAAAAATTGGGATTTTTTTTCGCTATTTCGTTTGCCCAACGTTAGCCCAGGATTGCCCACCCAAAATTTTCGTTTGCCCACCCCTCAAATTTTTTTTATTCAAAAAATAAAATTTTTGTCCCACATTGGGCGTCACATTATACACCCTCAAAACGATAATATTTAATTTAAATTGCCCACCCCATTAGCCCATTATAAGCCCTCGTTTGCCCAGTAAAAATTTTCGTATGTCCACCCTTGCAGAAAAAGTTATAAGAGAATCAAATTTTTGGGTTGCGAATACTTATATCCTTAATTAAGCTCCTTAAAGGATAATTTTGTAGTATAAACTCATCAGATCGATTGCCCATCGTGCACTATCGTTTGCCCAGGAAAAAGTTTCGTTTGCCCATCCCTCCAACTCTTTTTATAAAAAAGTAAGTATTTTGATCCCACTTGGGCGCCACTTTCCACAGTTTGGCTCCTTAAAGGACATTTTGAGGCCGCAAGCTGGGCAGTTCGTTTGCCCATCGTGGATTATCGTTTGCCCAGGAAAAAGTTTCGTTTGCCCACCCTTGCAAGAGAAGTTATTAGAGAATTAAATTTTTGGGGTTGCGAATACTTACATCCTTAATTTGGCTCCTTACAGGATAATTTTGTGGTTCAAACTCATCAGTTCGATTGCCCATCGTGCATTGTCGTTTGCTCAGGAAAAAGTTTTGTTTGCCCAGGAAAAGGTTTCGCTTGCCCACCCTTGCGAAAAACGTTATAAGCTGACAATTTTTTTTAATTTGGTTATACTTATACTGTTATTTTCGCTCCTTAAAGGATCATTTTGTAGTGCAAGCTGGGCAGTTCGTTTGGCCATCGCGGATTATCGTTTGCCCAGGAAAAAGTTTCGTTTGCCCACCCTTGCAAGAAAAGTTATTAGAGAATTAAATTTTTGGGGTTGCGAATACTTATATCCTTAATTTGGCTCCTTAAAGGATAATTTTGTGGTTCGAACTCATCAGTTTGATTGCCCATCGTACATTATCGTTTGCCCAGGAAAAAGTTTCGTTTGCCCAGGAAAAGGTTTCATTTGCCCACCCTTGCAAAAAAAGTTATAAGGTGACAATTTTTTTTTAATTTGGTTATACTTATATTGTTATATTGGCTCCTTAAAGGATCATTTTGTAGTGCAAGCTGGGCAGTTCGTTTGGTCATCGCGGATTATCGTTTGCCCAGGCAAAAGTTTCGTTTGCCCACCCTTGGAAGAAAAGTTATTAGAGAATTAAATTTTTGGGGTTGCGAATACTTATATCCTTAATTTGGCTCCTTGAAGGATAATTTTGTGGTTCGAACTCAGCAGTTCGATTGCCCATCGTGCATTACTGTTTTCCCAGGAAAAAGTTTCGTTTGCCCAGAAAAAGGTTTCGTTTGCCCGCCCTTGCAAAAAAAGTTATAAGGTGACAATTTTTTTTTAATTTGGTTATACTTATACTGTTATTTTGGCTCCTTAAAGGATCATTTTGTAGTGCAAGCTGGGCAGTTCGTTTGGCCATCGCGGATTATCGTTTGCCCAGGCAAAAGTTTCGTTTGCCCACCCTTGCAAGAAAAGTTATTAGAGAATTACATTTTTGGGGTTGCGAATACTTATATCCTTAATTTGGCTCCTTAAAGGATAATTTTGTGGTTCGAACTCATCAGTTTAATTGCCCATCGTACATTATCGTTTGCCCAGGAAAAAGTTTCGTTTGCCCAGGAAAAGGTTTCATTTGCCCACCCTTGCAAAAAAAGTTAGAAGGTGACAATTTTTTTTTAATTTGGTTATACTTATACTGTTATTTTGGCTCCTTAAAGGATCATTTTATATCCTTAATTTGGCTCCTTACAGGATAATTTTGTGGTTCAAACTCATCAGTTCGATTGCCCATCGTGCATTGTGGTTTGCCCAGGAAAAAGTTTCGTTTGCCCATCTCTCCAACTCTTTTTATAAAAAAGTAAGTATTTTGATCCCACTTGGGCGCCACTTTCCACAGTTTAGCTCCTTAAAGGACATTTTGAGGCCGCAAGCTGGGCAGTTCGCTCCTTAAAGGATCATTTTGTAGTGCAAGCTGGGCAGTTCGTTTGGCCATCGCGGATTATCGTTTGCCCAGGCAAAAGTTTCGTTTGCCCACCCTTGCAAGAGAAGTTATTAGAGAATTTAATTTTTGGGGTTGCGAATACTTACATCCTTAATTTGGCTCCTTACAGGATAATTTTGTGGTTCAAACTCATCAGTTCGATTGCCCATCGTGCATTGTGGTTTGCCCAGGAAAAAGTTTTGTTTGCCCATCTCTCCAACTCTTTTTATAAAAAAGTAAGTATTTTGATCCCACTTGGGCGCCACTTTCCACAGTTAGGCTCCTTAAAGGACATTTTGAGGCCGCAAGCTGGGCAGTTCGTTTGGCCATCGCGGATTATCGTTTGCCCAGGAAAAAGTTTCGTTTGCCCACCCTTGCGAAAAACGTTATAAGCTGACAATTTTTTTTAATTTGGTTATA
This sequence comes from Chloromyia formosa, assembly GCA_964017055.1. NCBI lineage: Eukaryota > Metazoa > Arthropoda > Insecta > Diptera > Stratiomyidae > Chloromyia > Chloromyia formosa. The sequence continues at coordinate 97,753,190 of OZ024814.1, forward strand.
CTTATACTGTTATTTTGGCTCCTTAAAGGGTCGTTTTGTAGTGCAAGCTGGGCAGTTCGTTTGGCCATCGCGGATTATCGTTTGCCCAGGAAAAAGTTTCGTTTGCCCACCCTTGCAAGAAAAGTTATTAGAGAATTAAATTTTTGGGGTTGCGAACACTTATATCCTTAATTTGGCTCCTTAAAGGATAATTTTGTGGTTCGAACTCATCAGTTTGATTGCCCATCGTACATTATCGTTTGCCCAGGAAAAAGTTTCGTTTGCCCAGGAAAAGGTTTCGTTTGCCCACCCTTGCAAGAAAAGTTATAAGCTGACAATTTTTTTTAAATTTGGTTATACTTATACTGTTATTTTGGCTCCTTAAAGGATCATTTTGTAGTGCAAGCTGGGCAGTTCGTTTGGCCATCGCGGATTATCGTTTGCCCAGGAAAAAGTTTCGTTTGCCCACCCTTGCAAGAAAAGTTATTAGAGAATTACATTTTTGGGGTTGCGAACACTTATATCCTTAATTTGGCTCCTTAAAGGATAATTTTGTAGTTCGAACTCATCAGTTTGATTGCCCATCGTACATTATCGTTTGCCCAGGAAAAAGCTTTGTTTGCCCAGGAAGAGGTTTCGTTTGCCCACCCTTGCGAAAAAAGTTATAAGCTGACAATTTTTTTTTATGATGGTTATACTTATACTGTTATTTTGGCTCCTTAAAGGATCATTTTGAAGTGCAAGCTGGGCAGTTCGTTTGGCCATCGCGGATTATCGTTTGCCCAGGAAAAAGTTTCGTTTGCCCACCCTTGCAAGAAAAGTTATTAGAGAATTAAATTTTTGGGGTTGCGAATACTTATATCCTTAATTCGGCTCCTTAAAGGATAATTTTGTGGTTCGAACTCATCAGTTCGATTGCCCATCGTGCATTTCTGTTTTCTCAGGAAAAAATTTCGTTTGCCCAGGAAAAGGTTTCGTTTGCCCGCCCTTGCAAAAAAAGTTATAAGCAGACAATTTTTTTTTAATTTGGTTATACTTATACTGTTATTTTGGCTCCTTAAAGGATCATTTTGTAGTGCAAGCTGGGCAGTTCGTTTGGCCATCGCGGATTATCGTTTGCCCAGGAAAAAGTTTCGATTGCCCACCCTTGCAAGAAAAGTTATTAGAGAATTAAATTTTTGGGGTTGCGAATACTTACATCCTTAATTTGGCTCCTTACAGGATAATTCTGTGGTTCAAACTCATCAAATCGATTGCCTATCGTGCATTGTCGTTTGCCCAGGGGAAAGTTTCGTTTGCCCATCTCTCCAACTCTTTTTATAAAAAAGTAAGTATTTTGATCCCACTTGGGCGCCACTTTCCACAGTTTGGCTCCTTAAAGGACATTTTGAGGCCGCAATCTGGGCAGTTCGTTTGCCCATCGTGGATTATCGTTTGCCCAGGAAAAAGTTTCGTTTGCCCACCCTTGCGAAAAAAGTTATAAGCTAAAAAAAATTTTTTTATGATGGTTATACTTATACTGTTATTTTGGCTCCTTAAAGGATCATTTTGAAGTGCGAGCTGGGCAGTTCGTTTGGCCATCGCGGATTATCGTTTGCCCAGGAAAAAGTTTCGTTTGCCCACCCTTGCAAGAAAAGTTATTAGAGAATTAAATTTTTGGGGTTGCGAACACTTATATCCTTAATTTGGCTCCTTAAAGGATAATTTTGTGGTTCGAACTCATCAGTTTGATTGCCCATCGCACATTATCGTTTGCCCAGGAAAAAGTTTCGTTTGCCCAGGAAAAGGTTTCGTTTGCCCACCCTTGCAAGAAAAGTTAAAAGCTGAAAATTTTTTTTTTAATTTGGTTATACTTATACTGTTATTTTGGCTCCTTAAAGGATCATTTTGAAGTGCGAGCTGGGCAGTTCGTTTGGCCATCGCGGATTATCGTTTGCCCAGGAAAAAGTTTCGTTTGCCCACCCTTGCAAGAAAAGTTATTAGAGAATTACATTTTTGGGGTTGCGAATACTTATATCCTTAATTTGGCTCCTTAAAGGATAATTTTGTGGTTCGAACTCATCAGTTCGATTGCCCATTGTGCATTACTGGTTTCCCAGGAAAAAGTTTCGTTTGCCCAGGCAAAAGTTTCATTTGCCCGCCCTTGCAAAAAAAGTTATAAGCAGACAATTTTTTTTTAATTTGGTTATACTTATACTGTTATTTTGGCTCCTTAAAGGATCATTTTGTAGTGCAAGCTGGGCAGTTCGTTTGCCCATCGCGGACTATCGTTTGGTCAGGAAAAAGTTTGCCCACCCTAGCAAAAGAAGTTATTAAAGAAATAGGATTTTTTTTACTTTGGGAATTCTTAATTTAGCTTTTGAAGGAAATTTTTTTATGCGAACTGGGTTTTTCGTTTGATCATGGTAGGCAAAAAGGTTCGTTTTCGCACCTGTAAGAAAAGTTATTGGCAAAATAATTTTTTTAGATTGGGAATCATAAAGGCTCAATTTGCATTGCCTTACGAACCGGATGAACCGAATGAGTGGCATGAGCAAACCACTTTGACGACCAACTCAATAGTAGATGGTTGTTGCGCGAGAGCATGTGGTTCATGCGGCAATGGAAACTGAGCTTGAGCTAGCTCTTTAAAGTATTGTACAAAAAATATGTACACACATTTATGCAATCAGCAGAAATCATTTCCGCTTTTTCCAACCATGAGAGCACTGTTTCCAAGGTTAAACTTTCAGTCTTATATTGCATGCATGCGTATGTTGAGTTATATAATAAATGAAAGCTTGGGGAAATGGTCGATTGAGCGAGTTGACAGCGATTTCATTAGCTGCATGGAAACTCCGCCAATGTATTCACCTTCATAACCTTGCCGATAGTTTTGCTTGTGCGGTTAAAGTTGCAAGCCGTGCAAAGCAGCATCCGAGGGTCTCGTTAGCGTAGATGTGAGTGCGCCGGGCCGCCGAGCTGGGGGTTGTGGGTTCAAATCCCCGAGGGCGGGTTTTTTCGTTTTCTTTTTTTTTTGGTAGAAAATCAATAAATATTAATTGAATAGTATGAAATATTTATATACATATATGTAAAATTAAAATTTTTATATTTTGGGGGGTTTTAATTTAGAGAATTTGTATAGCAGCCGCACAACGCGCGCTTTATGGATGACTCGTGGAAAAGCAGCAAACCTTTGGGTTTCATCGTCGTTTCCCCCTGGCATCATCTCCTAAAAGCTTAACAGCTTAGCAGATTAGAATTTAATATAAATGCTTAACCAGTTACTAGAAAAAAGTAAAAGTACGAAATTTTTGACCATCCAAGCAATTTCTTTAACCATGTTTACATGTAATTTAAGTTATTAAAGTTCTCGTTATGCTCTTAATCTTTTCAAACATTTCTTTCATTTTTTCCTTAAAATTAAACGTTTTTTTTTTTTGGCAAAAAAAAGTCTTTCATGAATAGGAAAAGTTAGAAAGACCCACGACGCGAGTAGAACCCGAAACTTCACTAGACCAAAGTCACAGTCAAACCCCCAGACCAACACCAATTCGCGTTTGCAGCATCAAATATGCAAGATAAGCCATTTCCCCAAGCTTTCATTTATTATATAGCTCAACATACGCATGCATGCAATATAAGACTGAAAGTTTAACCTTGGAAACAGTGCTCTCATGGTTGGAAAAAGCGGAAATGATTTCTGCTGATTGCATAAATGTGTGTACATATTTTTTGTACTTTAAAGAGCTAGCTCAAGCTCAGTTTCCATTGCCGCATGAACCACATGCTCTCGCGCAACAACCATCTACTATTGAGTTGGTCGTCAAAGTGGTTTGCTCATGCCACTCATTCGGTTCATCCGGTTCGTAAGGCAATGTAAATTGAGCCTTTATGATTCCCAATCTAAAAAAATTATTTTGCCAATAACTTTTCTTACAGGTGCGAAAACGAACCTTTTTGCCTACGATGATCAAACGAAAAACCCAGTTCGCATAAAAAAATTTCCTTTAAAAGCTAAATTAAGAATTCCCAAAGTAAAAAAAATCCTATTTTTTCAATAACTTCTTTTGCTAGGGTGGGCAAACTTTTTCCTGACCAAACGATAGTCCACGATGGGCAAACGAACTGCCCAGCTTGCACTACAAAATGATCCTTTAAGGAGCCAAAATAACAGTATAAGTATTACCAAATTAAAAAAAAATTGTCAGCTTATAACTTTTCTTGCAAGGGTGGGCAAACGAAACCTTTTCCTGGGCAAACGAAACTTTTTCCTGGGCAAACGATAATGTACGATGGGCAATCAAACTGATGAGTTCGAACCACAAAATTATCCTTTAAGGAGCCAAATTAAGGATATAAGTGTTCGCAACCCCAAAAATTTAATTCTCTAATAACTTTTCTTGCAAGGGTGGGCAAACGAAACTTTTTCCTGGGCAAACGATAATCCGCGATGGCCAAACGAACTGCCCAGCTTGCACTTCAAAATGATCCTTTAAGGAGCCAAAATAACAGTATAAGTATAACCAAATTAAAAAAAAATTGTCAGCTTATAACTTTTCTTGCAAGGGTGGGCAAACGAAACCTTTTCCTGGGCAAACGAAACTTTTTCCTGGGCAAACGATAATGTACGATGGGCAATCAAACTGATGAGTTCGAACCACAAAATTATCCTTTAAGGAGCCAAATTAAGGATATAAGTGTTCGCAACCCCAAAAATTTAATTCTCTAATAACTTTTCTTGCAAGGGTGGGCAAACGAAACTTTTTCCTGGGCAAACGATAATCCGCGATGGCCAAACGAACTGCCCAGCTTGCACTTCAAAATGATCCTTTAAGGAGCCAAAATAACAGTATAAGTATAACCAAATTAAAAAAAAATTGTCAGCTTATAACTTTTCTTGCAAGGGTGGGCAAACGAAACCTTTTCCTGAGCAAACGAAACTTTTTCCTGGGCAAATGATAATGTACGATGGGCAATCAAACTGATGAATTCGAACCACAAAATTATCTTTAAGGAGCCAAATTAAGGATATAAGTGTTCGCAACCCCAAAAATTTAATTCTCTAATAACTTTTCTTGCAAGGGTGGGCAAACGAAACTTTTTCCTGGGCAAACGATAATCCGCGATGGCCAAACGAACTGCCCAGCTTGCACTTCAAAATGATCCTTTAAGGAGCCAAAATAACAGTATAAGTATAACCAAATTAAAAAAAAATTGTCAGCTTATAACTTTTCTTGCAAGGGTGGGCAAACGAAACCTTTTCCTGGGCAAACGAAACTTTTTCCTGGGCAAACGATAATGTACGATGGGCAATCAAACTGATGAGTTCGAACCACAAAATTATGCTTTAAGGAGCCAAATTAAGGATATAAGTGTTCGCAACCCCAAAAATTTAATTCTCTAATAACTTTTCTTGCAAGGGTGGGCAAACGAAACTTTTTCCTGGGCAAACGATAATCCGCGATGGCCAAACGAACTGCCCAGCTTGCACTTCAAAATGATCCTTTAAGGAGCCAAAATAACAGTATAAGTATAACCAAATTAAAAAAAAATTGTCAGCTTATAACTTTTCTTGCAAGGGTGGGCAAACGAAACCTTTTCCTGAGCAAACGAAACTTTTTCCTGGGCAAATGATAATGTACGATGGGCAATCAAACTGATGAATTCGAACCACAAAATTATCCTTTAAGGAGCCAAATTAAGGATATAAGTGTTCGCAACCCCAAAAATTTAATTCTCTAATAACTTTTCTTGCAAGGGTGGGCAAACGAAACTTTTTCCTGGGCAAACGATAATCCGCGATGGCCAAACGAACTGCCCAGCTTGCACTTCAAAATGATCCTTTAAGGAGCCAAAATAACAGTATAAGTATAACCAAATTAAAAAAAAATTGTCAGCTTATAACTTTTCTTGCAAGGGTGGGCAAACGAAACCTTTTCCTGAGCAAACGAAACTTTTTCCTGGGCAAATGATAATGTACGATGGGCAATCAAACTGATGAATTCGAACCACAAAATTATCCTTTAAGGAGCCAAATTAAGGATATAAGTGTTCGCAACCCCAAAAATTTAATTCTCTAATAACTTTTCTTGCAAGGGTGGGCAAACGAAACTTTTTCCTGGGCAAACGATAATCCGCGATGGCCAAACGAACTGCCCAGCTTGCACTTCAAAATGATCCTTTAAGGAGCCAAAATAACAGTATAAGTATAACCAAATTAAAGAAAAATTGTCAGCTTATAACTTTTTTGCAAGGGCGGGCAAACGAAACCTTTTCCTGGGCAAACGAAACTTTTTCCTGGGAAAACAGTAATGCACGATGGGCAATCGAACTGATGAGTTCGAACCACAAAATTATCCTTTAAGGAGCCAAATTAAGGATATAAGTATTCGCAACCCCAAAAATTTAATTATCTAATAACTTTTCTTGCAAGGGTGGGCAAACGAAACTTTTTCCTGGGCAAACGATAATCCGCGATGGCCAAACGAACTGCCCAGCTTGCACTTCAAAATGATCCTTTAAGGAGCCAAAATAACAGTATAAGTATAACCAAATTAAAAAAAAATTGTCAGCTTATAACTTTTCTTGCAAGGGTGGGCAAACGAAACCTTTTCCTGGGCAAACGAAACTTTTTCCTGGGCAAACGATAATGTACGATGGGCAATCAAACTGATGAGTTCGAACCACAAAATTATCCTTTAAGGAGCCAAATTAAGGATATAAGTATTCGCAACCCCAAAAATTTAATTCTCTAATAACTTTTCTTGCAAGGGTGGGCAAACGAAACTTTTTCCTGGGCAAACGATAATCCGCGATGGCCAAACGAACTGCCCAGCTTGCACTACAAAATGATCCTTTAAGGAGCCAAAATAACAGTATAAGTATTACCAAATTAAAAAAAAATTGTCAGCTTATAACTTTTTTTGCAAGGGCAGGCAAACGAAACCTTTTCCTGGGCAAACGAAACTTTTTCCTGGGCAAACGATAATGTACGATGGGCAATCAAACTGATTAGTTCGAACCACAAAATTATCCTTTAAGGAGCCAAATTAAGGATATAAGTGTTCGCAACCCCAAAAATTTAATTCTCTAATAACTTTTCTTGCAAGGGTGGGCAAACGAAACTTTTTCCTGGGCAAACGATAATCCGCGATGGCCAAACGAACTGCCCAGCTTGCACTTCAAAATGATCCTTTAAGGAGCCAAAATAACAGTATAAGTATAACCAAATTAAAAAAAAATTGTCAGCTTATAACTTTTCTTGCAAGGGTGGGCAAACGAAATCTTTTCCTGGGCAAACGAAACTTTTTCCTGGGCAAACGATAATGTACGATGGGCAATCAAACTGATGAGTTCGAACCACAAAATTATCCTTTAAGGAGCCAAATTAAGGATATAAGTATTCGCAACCCCAAAAATTTAATTCTCTAATAACTTTTCTTGCAAGGGTGGGCAAACGAAACTTTTTCCTGGGCAAACGATAATCCGCGATGGCCAAACGAACTGCCCAGCTTGCACTACAAAATGATCCTTTAAGGAGCCAAAATAACAGTATAAGTATTACCAAATTAAAAAAAAATTGTCAGCTTATAACTTTTTTTGCAAGGGCGGGCAAACGAAACCTTTTCCTGGGCAAACGAAACTTTTTCCTGGGAAAACAGTAATGCACGATGGGCAATCGAACTGATGAGTTCGAACCACAAAATTATCCTTTAAGGAGCCAAATTAAGGATATAAGTATTCGCAACCCCAAAAATTTAATTATCTAATAACTTTTCTTGCAAGGGTGGGCAAACGAAACTTTTTCCTGGGCAAACGATAATCCGCGATGGCCAAACGAACTGCCCAGCTTGCACTTCAAAATGATCCTTTAAGGAGCCAAAATAACAGTATAAGTATAACCAAATTAAAAAAAAATTGTCAGCTTATAACTTTTCTTGCAAGGGTGGGCAAACGAAACCTTTTCCTGGGCAAACGAAACTTTTTCCTGGGCAAGCGATAATGTACGATGGGCAATCAAACTGATGAGTTCGAACCACAAAATTATCCTTTAAGGAGCCACATTAAGGATATAAGTGTTCGCAACCCCAAAAATTTAATTCTCTAATAACTTTTCTTGCAAGGGTGGGCAAACGAAACTTTTTCCTGGGCAAACGATAATCCGCGATGGCCAAACGAACTGCCCAGCTTGCACTTCAAAATGATCCTTTAAGGAGGCAAAATAACAGTATAAGTATAACCAAATTAAAAAAAAATTGTCAGCTTATAACTTTTTTTGCAAGGGCGGGCAAACGAAACCTTTTCCTGGGCAAACGAAACTTTTTCCTGGGCAAACGATAATGTACGATGGGCAATCAAACTGATGAGTTCGAACCACAAAATTATCCTTTAAGGAGCCAAATTAAGGATATAAGTGTTCGCAACCCCAAAAATTTAATTCTCTAATAACTTTTCTTGCAAGGGTGGGCAAACGAAACTTTTTCCTGGGCAAACGATAATCCGCGATGGCCAAACGAACTGCCCAGCTTGCACTTCAAAATGATCCTTTAAGGAGCCAAAATAACAGTATAAGTATAACCATCATAAAAAAGTTTTTTTAGCTTATAACTTTTTTCGCAAGGGTGGGCAAACGAAACTTTTTCCTGGGCAAACGATAATCCGCGATGGCCAAACGAACTGCCCAGCTTGCGGCCTCAAAATGTCCTTTAAGGAGCCAAACTGTGGAAAGTGGCGCCCAAGTGGGATCAAAATACTTACTTTTTTATAAAAAGAGTTGGAGAGATGGGCAAACGAAACTTTTTCCTGGGCAAACGATAATCCACGATGGGCAAACGAACTGCCCAGCTTGCGGCCTCAAAATGTCCTTTAAGGAGCCAAACTGTGGAAAGTGGCGCCCAAGTGGAATCAAAATACTTACTTTTTTATAAAGAGAGTTGGAGGGATGGGCAAACGAAACTTTTTCCTGGGCAAACGATAGTGCACGATGGGCAATCGATCTGATGAGTTTATACTACAAAATTATCCTTTAAGGAGCTTAATTAAGGATATAAGTATTCGCAACCCAAAAAATTTGATTCTCTTATAACTTTTTCTGCAAGGGTGGACATACGAAAATTTTTACTGGGCAAACGAGGGCTTATAATGGGCTAATGGGGTGGGCAATTTAAATTAAATATTATCGTTTTGAGGGTGTATAATGTGACGCCCAATGTGGGACAAAAATTTTATTTTTTGAATAAAAAAAATTTGAGGGGTGGGCAAACGAAAATTTTGGGTGGGCAATCCTGGGCTAACGTTGGGCAAACGAAATAGCGAAAAAAAATCCCAATTTTTGAAAAAAAAAATTCGTGGGTTTTTGCATTTTGAAAAAAAAGTATTTTGTTAATAACTTTTTTTGTAAGGGTGGGCAAACGAAAATTTTTCCTGGGCAAACGTGGGCCTACGATGGGCAAACGAACTGCACAATTCAAATTTGAAAAATCGAATGTGACGGTGCCAACTTCACAGAGCTCGAAACTTTTGCCTGGGCAAACGATAATCCGCGATGACCAAACGAACTGCCCAGCTTGCACTACAAAATGATCCTTTAAGGAGCCAATATAACAATATAAGTATAACCAAATTAAAAAAAAATTGTCACCTTATAACTTTTTTTGCAAGGGTGGGCAAATGAAACCTTTTCCTGGGCAAACGAAACTTTTTCCTGGGCAAACGATAATGTACGATGGGCAATCAAACTGATGAGTTCGAACCACAAAATTATCCTTTAAGGAGCCAAATTAAGGATATAAGTATTCGCAACCCCAAAAATTTAATTCTCTAATAACTTTTCTTGCAAGGGTGGGCAAACGAAACTTTTTCCTGGGCAAACGATAATCCGCGATGGCCAAACGAACTGCCCAGCTTGCACTACAAAATGATCCTTTAAGGAGCGAAAATAACAGTATAAGTATAACCAAATTAAAAAAAATTGTCAGCTTATAACGTTTTTCGCAAGGGTGGGCAAGCGAAACCTTTTCCTGGGCAAACAAAACTTTTTCCTGAGCAAACGACAATGCACGATGGGCAATCGAACTGATGAGTTTGAACCACAAAATTATCCTGTAAGGAGCCAAATTAAGGATGTAAGTATTCGCAACCCCAAAAATTTAATTCTCTAATAACTTCTCTTGCAAGGGTGGGCAAACGAAACTTTTTCCTGGGCAAACGACAATCGGCGATGGGCAAATGAACTACCCAGCTTGCACTACAAAATGATCCTTTAAGGAGCCAAAATAACAGTATAAGTATAACCAATCTAAAAAAAACTTGTTTGCTTATAACTTTTTTTGCAAGGCCGGGCAAACGAAACTTTTTCCTGGGCAAACGATAATCCACGATGGGCAAACGAACTGCCCAGCTTGCGGCCTCAAAATGTCCTTTAAGGAGCCAAACTGTGGAAAGTGGCGCCCAAGTGGGATCAAAATACTTACTTTTTTATAAAAAGAGTTGGAGGGATGGGCAAACGAAACTTTTTCCTGGGCAAACGATAGTGCACGATGGGCAATCGATCTGATGAGTTTATACTACAAAATTATCCTTTAAGGAGCTTAATTAAGGATATAAGTATTCGCAACCCAAAAATTTGATTCTCTTATAACTTTTTCTGCAAGGGTGGACATACGAAAATTTTTACTGGGCAAACGAGGGCTTATAATGGGCTAATGGGGTGGGCAATTTAAATTAAATATTATCGTTTTGAGGGTGTATAATGTGACGCCCAATGTGGGACAAAAATTTTATTTTTTGAATAAAAAAAATTTGAGGGGTGGGCAAACGAAAATTTTGGGTGGGCAATCCTGGGCTAACGTTGGGCAAACGAAATAGCGAAAAAAAATCCCAATTTTTGAAAAAAAAATTTCGTGGGTTTTTGCATTTTGAAAAAAAAAGTATTTTGTTAATAACTTTTTTTGTAAGGGTGGGCAAACGAAAATTTTTCCTGGGCAAACGTGGGCCTACGATGGGCAAACGAACTGCACAATTCAAATTTGAAAAATCGAATGTGACGGTGCCAACTTCACAGAGCTTACACCGAGGCAGGTGCAGGCATAATTTAATAACAAAGAGATTTGCATATGCCTAATTGTTATTGCGAAAACGATTTGCACGCTAGACTGATACTTGATAAAATATGCGTAATGAGAATATTGAGAATTTCTCGGCTCGTTTATCTTACGGGGGTATGTACAATACAAGCATGCATAGGTACATAGACGCATAGGCTGGACACTCTCATTCTGCAAAAATGCGAAGAGCCGTAGTACATTAAAATTCCACGGATGACTTTTCGTATTAGCATACCAGTTAAAACTAAAGCGACAAGATTATCTAGCCTGTAGTAGAGTTAGTATTTGTAATTTGTTTCTTTCTTGTGTTTTATTGATTTGTGATTGATTCGCTTGACATTTAATAGATAGAAACAGAGATACATTTAACACTTATTGTTTGCGATAAAAAGTACTTCTAGCATTGGCAGCTTTCACACGGAATCAGCGAGTCGATGAATAGACAATGCTTTTAGCATAGGACACGAACTCACCACAAGAATGGAGTTAAATAGGAGCTTTCTCACGCGTGATTCCGTGAGTTGCTCACCGGCTCATGGACTCATGGATTTAACCTGGGCTTAAATGAAAACTTTCGCACGATCTGCCCGTGAGTCAGACCGTAACCGCAAACAAACCGAGTGTATTAGCTCTTTCAGAAGAGAAGCATTTTACGGGCTCATTCCCATGTCAAATCCATCTGCCGTTGATGAGTCAACGAGTCCAACAACAAACACATTGTATAACATTCTCTCGCGCCAATTTTACATTCGTACTAGTAAATTTGAGGGATGATTTCAGTTCCAACCGACTACCGAGTGGAAAAATTGCTCATGACTCATCGTTTTCACACGAAAGGCATTTCACGGGCTTATCCTTTTGAAACCACGTTAAATCCATCTGTATGTGGTAAGTCAGTCCATGATCCCAACCGGCGCCGAGAGGGGGAGGGGGGCGGAAGGAGCAAAACGCCCCGGGCCCGTGTTTTTCTCGAGGGCCCGAAAATTTTAAAAATTAAAAAAAAAACGTATCTACGCACTGAGCTTTTTTCTGCTCCTTGCCCTTTCATACAACTCTGACGCACTGAGCTACCGGTCGCCATATATGGGCCCCTACAAAAGTCGAGTACTGGGCCCGGATTTTCTCTCGACGGCCCTGATCCTAGCAACAAACACATTTTAAATTTACTTTCACGTAAATTAGTAAATTCGTTAAACTTCCGTCGAGTGAAAGCTGCCGATATAGGGCCGCTTTCACAATATCTGGTTACAGCTTATCCTATAGATAAACGCTAAACGCCACCCATCATACAGTTAAAAACTTATCGGACGATAATTCGAAACAGGTGATACGGGCTACTAAGATTTTGATAGCTAGAATTGTTTACGTTTTCACATTCAAATGAGATGATTAAACCGGTTATAGAAAACAAAGTTCTGGAATTTCATTCGATGGATTTGAAATCAACTCAGCCGTAAATTAATGCTGAGAGACGGTACAGACGTAGAATAGAGTAGAACAGGCCAAGAAAATCTACTGCATTAGCTGATTTTTCTATTTCATATTTTGAGCGTTACATCTGGTTAGGTTTAATTTAGTGTCCAAGATAGCTAACTGGCAGTTTAGACATTAAGAAAACGGGCCATAGTTAAGACTGCGCATCGGTCACCGCTCTACGATGCTAATCTAGAGCTCGAAGTTCAAGTCTCGGCGCGATCAAAAACTGCCTGTGAGTACTAATAGAACTCTCACAGTGCTCCGAGCTTCTCAGTATAAAGACGGCGCGGATAGGAGGTGTATGCTAGCAACTGCACTTCCAAAAAGTAGATATGCTATCGAAACGTCAACAAGGCATAGAAATGCTTGAGATGTTGACGCGCCCATGCCCCTGGAGAAGTCAAGCCAATTAACAACATACTTATATTCATCTCACAGTAAAAAAAATACACCTGTTAACACCAGCTGCTGGTGGATAAGGCCTTTTTTTTATCCATTCGGTGAGTTAATAATACTCCTGGAATACGCCGCACGATAGGTAATAGATAAATACCTTTACCTGGTGTAAAAGCCAATATGATTATAGAAAATTCATAACAAAAAGAAAAATTAGTTGTTACTCCATTGGGTGGTGTAAATATTTATATTATATTAGGTATATTCTTTTTTCGAAATACGTATCATGATATCGGGGAGTCGCGGTGGCTTTGTGCGTTCGCGTTGAGATGTCAGTCGGATGTATTCTTCCTTCCAATCTTGGGCTCAAATCCCGCCGTGACAATGGTAGGTGTCCGAGCTTTTTGTCGATTGAATAAAAATATCCAGTGATTCACCGTATGGATAATTTATTTTAACCGTTTTCATGGAAAGAAACTTTTTCACTATGATTAACCGTTTTCAAAATATTTAAAAAAAAAAACAAAAAAGTGTTTTTTTTTCGTGTTTTCTCGAAAACTATTTGAGACACGAAAAAGATTAATTTTAATAGATTTTTTAGAGTTTCCTGGTGATCTTCATTTTGTATTAGTATGTTTTATGCTGCGGTTGACGGTTTTCAAAAAATTAAAAAAAAAAATAAACTGGAAAGTTGTAGTTTTTGCGAGATTCTATCGAAAGTTCACTTCGTATTTACGAGCACTTTCAGCGGAAATTTCTCCCCACTACAAAAATATAAAATAAAAAATATCCTGGATAATTAGTATCTTTCACAATACAAAGCGGCAAACTTGATAAAATCGCGTAATTTTAAGGTTTTCTTGCAAGTTTTAACCCTCTACGGCCTCCAAACCCATCCTCGGAGGCTTGCCAAACTTCTCATTTTCGTATTCCTATTCGTATTACAAAGACACGATCGTGAAAGTTCCAACCTTGGTACTCATACCGTAACCGAATGGGCCATCAGCTCCCCAACTATTCGTCACAAATCACTCGATAATTTGTCCTTTGCGCTCCGTATTTTGAGAAGTATGATTCAGATGCATTTGTCAGTTCTTCGGGCGCTTTTCACCACAATGCACATACTGAATGTAATCTTATCTCCCTCCTAAAAGATGGAAGTATCTATTGTTGTAACGTAACTATACTGCACGCATTCCCAAGCAAAAGTCCGACCCATTTGTATTGTATATGAACATATAGTCATTACCATTACCGCTCCAACGACGACGTTCAACGAAGGAAGTAGAACTCAGCAATGTTGCTAGAAACGCTTTGGGCAAAAGAAGGGATATAAGACACGCAAAAAACTGCATCTTTCCCAGATCAAAATGTGCTTTCATTCGTGCACTCCCTTTCAATTCAACTATTGTATTTTATGTAAGTCATACAAAAATACAGAAAGGCTGGATAGCGCAACAGTCGTGGCTCTAAAAGTCCTGACACACTTGAAAGGGGTGTAATTTCTTCCATATCTTCGTCAAGGACTTTTTTTCTCAAAGTGTATCCAACCAACCAACGAGGACAAAGTTATTTTAACAAATGTATACATACAGCATCCTGTATGTGTACCAGGTTCAGATGGTTGTACAAAGGGTACGCTCTAGATATGTGCATCCACTTCAACGACGCTAACAAGCTTGCTCCAACAAACAATTGTCGTACGAAATCTATGTCGTCCGCCTCGTCTACCGTATGTATTGTATTTCATGTTCACATAGGGAATCTGCTCCAACCGATTTTTCTTTATGCTCGTAAGTGCTCATACGGTCGAATGCATGGATGTTGGATCCTGAGGCAATACAGTGAATTACAGAATCCTAATGGTACTTGGAATTGTTCAACTAGTACACGAGCAATGGATAAACGAGTCGAGTGCCTTGGAACAGACATGATAGTGTGAATTGTAGCAAAAAATGTTATTTATGATGTATAATATTGTAATTGAGCTGTGCGTGTATGGAAATATTAAAAGATCCCATAATTTCGCTGTTTATTGTGTTCCAACTTGCATTTATCATCAAGTTCACTCGTTTTTCTCCAATTGCTTTCGATAAATTCCACATGTTCTCAATTAATTTCACCAGTCTCTCTGTCGACTATGTGGTCATTTTATCTTAATAAGTGTATATGGTATCCTGAAAAATACCAAACAAACTGAAACAAATGAGAACAATAGTCAAACCTATTTCATGTCGATAAATGGACTCAACTATACTGCCCTCTTCAGCGCCGAGTGGACACTTCAAAACCCATATATGGTGAATACACAGAGTTCGATCCGTTTCCCAGCTTTTTATTGCTCATCTGTCCTGTTGGCGAAATCGTGTTCGGCTATCGACAAAAAGTAAACGAGAAATAAGGACAACAGAGCGAGCGCAGTTTATATTATCAGCGCTGTCGATTGTGGTATCCTTTGGTGGTGGATTACGTTCCGGGGGTTTTTCCGAAAAACAATATGTAACCAGGACAGAAACATTGCACACACTCGTGCGGTGCGATGCGGTTCCGAGTTTGGGTTTGGTTTTATTCAATATTTCCCAAAAACGTGTCGATAAACAAAGCCACCATTCAGCCACATAATATCCTTTGCAAATGTGCCACTGGCTACATTATTGAAATCATTTGCTTTCTGCGCTACGGAGCCACAACTTTGTACACAACGCCCCGGAACGAAAATATTAAAAAGCCACAAATTGTAGTAGCGGCTATCGTTTAATTACCGATTTTTGGTTCAAGTTTGGATAATGGTCAATTTTTGTAGTGGACAATGAATGGTGAATTTTGAGGGTGGGAACAAGATTTTGTTTGTCAGTGGTAGACTTCCTTAAGCCAGCACGGAGGATACACAATAAAATTCAAACTGTAGACTTAACTGTTGTAAAAACAAATATAATTTTTTTTTCTCCCATCATCCACCCCACATTTAGCGGATCCTTCTCACGAGATTACACCGAATTTTCATCAAACAAATGATATAGTCGTCGCACTTCCCCGCATCAGACTCATCGCACCCTCGTTTAAGATAATTTACGGCCTGTATATGGACGATTCTCACACTCCACCGATAATCATTACCAACGCGAAAAAATGGCGTGCTGAAATCTTTATCATCCTTTTCCACGACTCCTCCAGTCAGCTCGTCGTAGTTCATTGAGCCTGTTTTTTTCGTCGTGCTTCACCCATCCCCAGTCTGTTAAACACAGAGATGATGATATTTTCAGGACAATAAAAAAACTGCGCTGGAAAATTGCTTCAGGGAAAATCGATTTTCTTTGCGCGAAAAACTTTTTCTATTTAGGCAATCAAAATCTATTCGTTGGTTATATACCGAGAGAGAGAGAGAGTGGGGGGCGCTTGCAATGTTGGGAAAGTTGGGCACTATCTTTGAATCCGTGCCAGGCGAATTGGGTGGGAATGACGACGAGTAAGCTGGCTGCAGAAATCGCGATAAAAAAAAACCTTGATAACAGCCGAAAGCTCGGAAAAATTACAATTTTGCTGAGTTGGCTGCATTATTTGAGAATTAAGCTGATTTTATTGGGCTCGGAGATGATTATTTGATACTACAAAGATTATATGTTCGTTCTAATGAACTGTGTAGTAAAGTAGGATTTTAATTTTGATAAAATAGGAAAGAAGAAAGATAATGTTGTTTTATTAGGCTCCAGTTATTTCCAAATTACTAATGTTCTTGCTGTTTTCTTTTCTCTTTATAGTTATGGCATGGATTTGAATGGTGCTCGACGAAAAAATGCAACCCGCGAAACGACCTCCACACTGAAAGCGTGGCTTAACGAACACAAAAAGAACCCGTATCCGACAAAGGGCGAAAAAATCATGTTGGCAATTATAACAAAAATGACATTGACACAAGTGTCGACGTGGTTTGCGAATGCCCGAAGAAGACTGAAAAAGGAAAATAAAATGACGTGGGAGCCGCGAAATCGAGTGGATGATGACGATGCTAATGTTGATGATGACGATCATAAGAGCAACGATGATAAGGACATGTTAGGTGAGTGTCTGCTCCTTAGTATAAATGAAGGTCGCTATAAACGCTCTTAGTTTAGGCATGCGTAATTCCCTTTCGTCATTATACTACTGTTTTGCTTGAATCCCTAGTGGGGCATACCGCGTCAACCACACCTGCGCGCCGTCCTATTCTATGCTGGGCAATGGGGTGCAACTCCCTAAAAGAGTTATCCAGTGCCTTACACTCTTTTGCCATAGATCGACGTCATGTTATTTTAGGATTGCTTTTTGGTCGGCCTTTTCGGACCAGGAAATTCTAGGAATTCGACGAAGAAAACCTGCAGCTTTCTGGTAACTCTTACGGAAACTTTCCAAGTACTGCTCCCATATATAATAAAAGCACAGACAGTACCAGGGAGCGAAGCAGACCCAGCTTGTTCTTGATGCTGAGATAAGGGATCTGCCAGATTTCGGACAGCATGCCGTATGCACATTTAGCTTGGTTGATACGACGAGCGATGTCCTGCTCCGTACCACAATTTTCGGCAACAATGCTACCAATGAAGGCGAAGCTGTCCACCTTCTCCACAGGCTGACCAATAATATTGATGGCAATAGACGTAGGAATTCTTTTTCGCAATGGCGGGCTAAGAGCCTTGGTCTTGTTGGCATTAATCTTTAGCCCAACCTTGCTTGCCTCTCTCTCGAGATCTAACGCCATTGCGGACAGATCCATAATTTTGTGGGAGAGTAGGCATATGTTGTCAGCGGAGTCAAGATGTTGTAGATAATATGTAAAGTCCATTGAATTCCTCTCTCTTGTCCTGAGACGGCTGTATGCAACACATTGTCAAACTCCTTGATGACACCGTATACGGGGTTTTAGTTGTTACTTCTTGCTGCTTCTTCTGCTGAGGCTAAAAGAGAATTCGCATAAACTCTTTTATCGCGTCGCACACTACGCTGGACTTCTCGAGCTTTCTGACGGTAAAGGAGTTCGGTGCTGCAGCCAAACAAACCAGCTCTTTTCTTTCAACCATTTTTCGTTGCAACTCTTAAATCTTTTACTAATGACAAAGTGGTCGATCTGATTTCGCGTTCTGCGCCGATTAACAAGGGATCAACTGATTTTATGGTGGTCCTTCTGCTCAAACATAGTATGTACCAACGATGATGATGAGACTGTGAAAGTTGTACAATTCTACGTCGTCGTCACTATGCTGCTAAATATATTTTTTTAAAGTTTCGGAGCGAAAAAAATATAACACATAGTTACTTTTAATAACACTTTTATTTAACACAAAAACGAACACAAGTACTGGTACATTAAAAGATAGATATGATCTGAATAGATTTTAGTAACTGAATGATGAGCCATGTTTACGACATTAATTTATATTGTCTATTCGCGCGTATTCAGCATTTTTCAATAGTGCACATTGGTGCATCTGTAATGAACGTTCTCACGTCTTTCCAGACGGTGGTGTCGCATTTCGGCGACGTTCTCACGTCTTTCAAGACAGTGTCGCGTTGCTGCAAAGTCTCGGATTCTATTTTTGAGGAATTTGATGACGGCGTATACATAACTTGCTTTCGGTGGAGGCTATGTTGACACATCGACTCTAGGGCATCATTTTTCCTTGTCATTTATTACTCTTGTGTCATGAGATTTAGCGTATTTGCATAGACCTTAAATTTACATTAACATGAAAAAAAAATCCAAGCACACCACAATCGTCTTTTCAACCTGCATTTTCCCCCCTCTCTTTCATTTACAGACGCTAAAGATTCCGGTATTGGTTCAACGGAGGACAGTGATCGACCCTCGAACAGACTAGACATGCTCGATCGACCGGAAGGCAATAGCGAATGGTCCGAATCGCGGCCTGGCAGTGGTAACGGATCACCGGAAATTTACGATCGTCCCGGTGGCGGTCATCCTCTCATCCACCCAGCTGCCTTACATCATCTTCGACCACCAGCCGGATCGCCACCCGATGGCAGTAGTCACACGCCGGGAGCAAGTACGAATCCTAACGTTTTGAACAAACCGCGAATATGGTCACTGGCCGATATGGCTAGCAAAGAATCGAAGGACGGCAGTAGCGACGGACGAGCTGCTTCCTCACCCACGAATCCCTATCATCCACAACATCCGTCGCCCGGTAAAATACTATCACCGCTGGCCGGACGTTTACCCAACTACCCACCTTATGCACGACCGGATCTCTATCGAGGTTTCTACGGCCCGCCCGCGGATTTCCTCGAACATCACCAAAGATCACCTTTCAGTGCCAGTCTAGCACACAACGGCCTTGGAATGAACCCCCTTCTGTGGAAGGCAGCCGTCAGTGGCGGTGCGCCGTCATTTGCCCCGCTTAGTTTAACCACAAATCATCATCACACCGCACCGCCCGCTGTCATTTCGCCATCGGCATCGAGTACGTCCTCGTCGGGAGCGGAACATACGGCACAGCCTCCACCCAGCGCATCGCATTCTACGTTGCCTACAACACATGGACCTACATCGGGAAATTCCTCATCTTCGTCGTCAGGGAAACATTCACCGCCCCCACCAAGCGCTAAGCCATGACCGCTAATCCCATTTCTGAATCCGGAACAATTGAAATTGTCGGTGAGGCCATGAAGTGCGACTACGATCCAAGTGTATTTCGCGTGATTTTCTTATCTAAAATTTGGCGAAAAGCAATTATTCTGGTCAAAATGCAAGTTTCAGTGATCAAGAAAAGAATATAGAGGCGACACCACATCTAAAGTCTAATATAAAGATAAATAAAAATCTGCTTATGTGCTACACAATTTTTGTAACAAAACCAAGTGCAAGTGAAATCGAGAAGACGCGAGTAAAATTAACGAGAAAAATCTTTTGGACAATAATTTACATGTGATTTATTTGTATTAAAAAAACGTAAATAAAAAATAATGAAAAAAAAATATTTACACAAAAATATACATACACACAAACACAAAATGGCCATCATTTACATCCACGTGAGTTGTTTATATCCGTGTAGAAAAAAAACTACCCCGAAAAAAAAGGTAAGCTTCCAACATGGCTATATCGAAACCTTTAATTTCATTGATCTGAAAAAAAGAAAAACATCTTAACCGCGAAAAGGACAACTTTCATTTTGAAAGTATTCAACATTTTGTATATATGACGCTGTAAATTAATCTAGATTACATAAACGATTATTTGATCCTTCGTTAACTTTTATGCATTATTTGAAAAGCTTTAACGTAAGGGTATTATTTATTTTTTTTTTAGTGTACGGTTCAGTATGTTCCTCGTTATCCAGGTCTGCCTGTAATATCATTGTTCTGTCAGGGAACGTTCTAATTTTCTTTTTTTATCGAAATCCGATTACCCAGTTAACTAGTGTTCTATGGATACATAGAACTCCTGTTCGGCTCAATCTGTTGAATCTCCAGTTTTTTTATTCAAGCAAAACTCTTCAACAAATTTAATAATTCCACAAGTATCTCTTTTCTCTATACAAATATTTTAGATGCCTACTGTTCCCAATATTGACTCTTTTTTTCGAAATGCAATAAAAATAATTCTTTGTTTTATTTTTGTGTAAATATCAATGTAATGAAAATGCATGTAAAAATGATAGCTGATAAGTTAATTAAATAGTTAAGTAAGCAAGGAAAAAATAAATAAAAATAAATCATTCAAACAATCTGCAGTCGTTAAATTTTTAAACTCCCATTCATTTCGTCTGCAATAAAATCTCTAAAATCCCATATTCCCTCTCAAATAGAACTCCCAACCTAAAACCAGGAAAAAAGATAAATTTTTAAGAGGATCTTCGTGTAATATATTAATAGAAAAAAGGATAAAACAAAAATAAAGAATGTACTGTAATTAAATTAAAACTAGCTCTAGAAAAATGAGTTTTTATTACCGTCGATAGAAATGCAATAATTAATTTAAAATAGACAGTAAAAATAAAAGATACAAAAAAAAGAAAAACCAACAAGAATGTGAAACAAATAATGAAACAACTTAACATTTATCTAAGCATGCAGTAAAATGAGATCTTATACATATATTATGAAACTTAACGAAATAGTTGTAGAAAGAACTTAATTTTTAGAAACCCCTGTAAATATTATAAATATGTTTTATTAAAAAAAAAACAAGTGTAGCTTAAACAAAATTGTAGTCCTGAACACACAGATACTTCTATACAAATACACAAAACAAAAACAAAAAAAAAACATGTTCATAAAGTGAAAAATGCATAAAAAATAAACGTGATTTAAACAAGTTTTTAATGTTAATAAATAATTGGAAAACATGAGATAAAAAGCGTATAATTTAATTTTAATTTGTTTATTTGTTGTTTTAAGGTTTGACCAGATTTCAAATCAACACAGGAATGTAAGTAGTATGAGCATTGAGAACGGAATTCAAATCACACAGTTCGCAACATATCAGAAATCAAATATGATTTGATATTTTCCTAACACATATAATTTTTCTTTACTACAAATTGGTTCCTTTTATACTTTTGTATATGCTATAGACAATTTCGCTGGTTGAATAATTTCTCAGGAGAAGACAATACTTTAGTTGATTGTTGCATCCGATTGACAAATGAATATTCATCATTATTTATCCAGTATCTCAGTCTGTCTGTCAAAATCTGAGTGCAAAAATTACGCTTATCTCTGAATCTGAATTTTCAAACAGCGATTTGTAATGAACACGTGATTTTGATTATATTCGACAAAGTACATCTATACAACTATAATAATTATTGTGTAATTAAATAAAATCAACAAAACAAAGAAATACAAGTAATTGCGTATGTTAATTAATTAATATGAGGAATTACAATGAATCTAGTTGCAATAAAATGTGAATTAATGAAATAATATTACAAAAATACCGAAAACAAAAGAAAAGGAATATTCCACAATAAAAATTTAAATATTAAAATGAAAAATTGTGCATTTTTTTTCTCGGTGAATGTTTGGGTTTCAGGAAAGTTGGAAAATGTATTTGCATTGGAGCAAGAAAACATAACGTAAGTCTTTTGGATTTTCAGGATGAGTGAAATATGTTTAAGGATGGAGTACAGGCAAGTGAAATATGTACTTTCAAGAACAACTTTCGCGAAGTTTTAATGGTATCCTCAGTTATTAAAAATGACGCGATGTAATGGAAAGAAAATTACTTCATTTTAAAGGTGTGAGTTCTTTGGTCGCTACTGGGCGACTTGCGCTTGCGACTGTGAATAAAACTATAGCAATGGAGCAGGGTTGGTAAAAAAACAGCAGTTTTTTTTACTTTGACCAAATAAAACTGTTTTTTTTTTGTTACAAACTGTTTTTAGTGCTCTGTAGTAAAAACAGAACCCTAATGAAATCGGTCAAACGTCCGTCTGTCTGTCTGTCAGTCTGTCCATGAAATATCCCTCAATTTGGTGGAAATTAGTGATGGGCATAATGACTCTTTTCCCTGTGCACACATATATGCTCTGACTCTTTCCAATGAGTTGTTCAAAAGGAGTCATGCAAAGAGTCTGAAACTTGGTTAATAACATATTCAATAAAAGTCGTAGTTTTTAAAAATTCAGTTTTTTCTTTTATTTTTTATCCTCGATTCGAAGTCGGTGACCCCCAATGCCCTTTAGTTCGAGCCAGCCAGATCGACCACTATTTCCCATGAAAACGGGGTTGCCAATCTTGGATGGACGATCCCAATTTTTTTTGCCTTTTTTGACCCCAGATTCCGAGTCAGCGACCCCCCAATGCCCTTTGGTTCGGGCCAGCCAGATCGAACCACTATTTCCCATGAAAACGGGGTTGCCAATCTGGGATGGACGACCCCAATTTTTTTTTGCCTCTAGACCCCAGATTCTGAGTCAGCGACCCCTAAATGCCCTTTAGCTCGAGCCAGCTAATCGGACCACTATTTCCCATGAAAACGGGGCTGCCAATCTGGGATGGACGACCCAATTTTTTTTTTTTGCCTTTTTTGACCACAGATTCTGTGTCAGCGACCCGACCCGCCAATGCCCTTTAGTTCTAGCCAGCCAAATCGGACCAATATTTCCTATGAAAACGGGGTTGCCAGCCAGCCTGGGGTGGGCGACTTCAATTTTTTTTCTCCTTTTTGACCCTATATTCGGAGTAAGTCAAATCATTCCACTGTGTTCTAAAAGCTCCATGCCATGAATTCCTCATAGAGGGAAAGCGAAGGTTATTTTTATACCCTAGAATTTTAGTATAGGGTATATTGTTTTTGTCACGACGAAAATATGTAACACCTTAAAGGAGGCTCCGGAGGTATAGCAATGTATATATAAATGATCAGGATCACCTCCTGATTCGATTTAGCCATGTCTGTCTGTCTGTCTGTCTGTCCGTCTATCCGTCTGTCTGTCTGTCTGTCCGTTCGCACGATAACTTTCGATAGAATGAAGCTAGAGACTTGAAATTTTGGTAAAATGTTGGAACTATAATCTACTTGGTTGGTATTGAAAATGAGCATGATCAGGCCAAGAGAACGCCTACCTCCCCTATATATGTAAAATAATTAAATGTATCTATAACTCCCGATTAAATTAACATGAAAAGCTCTAGCTTTGGCAGATTGCTCGTGAGGATAATCTTCTACTCCCATAGAAAAATTAAACCGATCAGCTGAAAACTAACGGTAATTTTCTTACAAAGAGCCCCGTACTACCCTACTTTTCGGGTTTTTTGTCTATAACTCTTGAACCAATTGACGTAGACACCTGATTTTTGGCATGTAACCCTGGAGTAAGAAGATGCTTAAGTTCTAGTAAGTTGGGCATAATCAGATTAAGGGAACGCCTACCTCCCCTACAAATTTCAAAAAATTAAATATTCTTTTAATTACGATAACTTTCGACAAAATGACACTAGCGAGTTGAAAATTTGACAAAATGTTGTTAGTAGGATCTACTTGGTTAGTATTGAAAATGGGTAAGATCCGACCCAAGCAACCCCTACCTCCCCTACAAATGCAACTTCAATAAGCGATAACTATTGACAGAATCAAGCCAGCGACTTGAAGTTTTGGTCAAATGTTTGAAGTGAGATCGGGTTAGTTGGTATTTAAGATGGGTTAGATCAAACCTAAGGAACCCCTACCTCCCCTACAAATGAAACATCAAATAAGCGATAACTTTCGATGGAGTGAAGCTAGAGACTTGCAATTTTGTATAAATGTTTGTAGCATGATTTTATTTGTTTGTAACAATGATGAGCAAGATCCGACCCAAGGAACCCCTACCTCCCCTACAAGTGAAACTTCAAATAAGCGATAACTTCCGATAGAGTGAAGCTCTGAAATTTTGTTTAAATGTTTGAAACATGATCTTATTTGTTGGTGGCAATAATGAGCAAGATCCGACCCAAGGAACCCCTACCTCCTCTACAAGTGAGACTTCAAATAAGCAATAACTTTCGATAGAATTAAGCTAGCGACTTGAAAAATTCGACAAATATTTGTAGAATGGGTTAGTTAATTGATTTTGATAATGGTCAAGATCTTACTGAATCATTGCCAACCTCCCCTATAAACTGGCCGTATAGGAAACTCACTTTGAAGCTTCGCTTCGGCCCGGATTTTTTTTTCGTTTGGTGTAGGTCAGGGTTCGGCAAACAATTTTAGGCTCAGCGGGCCGGTTAGAAAATTCAATTCAATTTACAGTCAGCGCTCTGCGCTGGGATTTATTTGGGGATTGCGTTTTCCTCCGTATGTACCTGCCATTTTTTTTAGGTCAAACGTATTTGATCTTCTTTGCAAGTTTTCGACAATACTCGTATGTTTGAAGCTTAAAAGCGAATAATATGTGTATGAATGACGAAATTTTCACTGTAATTTCTTTTATTAATCCTCTAATGCTCATTTTCACAGCCATTAATTTTCGAATACGTCTATAACTTCTATGAAATCAAAAGATATAACGGTCCATGAGCTCTTAGCCTAATATAGAAAGAAAAGTCATAAATAATCGAAACTGTGATTATTTTTCAATATATTCTCCCTTTATTTGCACACACTTTTCAGAACGTCTGACTAAAGTTTCTAAGCCACTATAAAAATATGATGCATCTTTAGAATCAAAATGGTTGTACACCGCCTGTTTAATTTCATCGTCACTGTTGAATCTTCTACCCCTTAACTCGGCCTTCAACTTTGAGAACAAAAAATAGTCTGATGGGGCTAGATCAGGGCTATATGGTGGCTGTTTAATCTCTGTGAAGCCACATTCGCAAACAGTAGCCTTGGAAAGCGAAGCAGTGTGGACTGGAGCATTGTCATGAAGCAAGCGCACACCATGGCTGATTTTTCCGCGCCTTTTCTCGATATTTTTTTGACGCAACTGCCTTAGTAAGTCAGAGTAATATGTTGCGTTCACGGTTGTATTTGATTCCTTAAAGTCAAGTCAACCCCTACCTCCCCTACAAATGCAACTTCAATAAGCGATAACTATTGACAGAATCAAGCCAGCGACTTGAAGTTTTGGTCAAATGTTTGAAGTGAGATCGGGTTAGTTGGTATTTAAGATGGGTTAGATCAAACCTAAGGAACCCCTACCTCCCCTACAAATGAAACATCAAATAAGCGATAACTTTCGATGGAGTGAAGCTAGAGACTTGCAATTTTGTATAAATGTTTGTAGCATGATTTTATTTGTTTGTAACAATGATGAGCAAGATCCGACCCAAGGAACCCCTACCTCCCCTACAAGTGAAACTTCAAATAAGCGATAACTTCCGATAGAGTGAAGCTCTGAAATTTTGTTTAAATGTTTGAAACATGATCTTATTTGTTGGTGGCAATAATGAGCAAGATCCGACCCAAGGAACCCCTACCTCCTCTACAAGTGAGACTTCAAATAAGCAATAACTTTCGATAGAATTAAGCTAGCGACTTGAAAAATTCGACAAATATTTGTAGAATGGGTTAGTTAATTGATTTTGATAATGGTCAAGATCTTACTGAATCATTGCCAACCTCCCCTATAAACTGGCCATATAGGAAACTCACTTTGAAGCTTCGCTTCGGCCCGGATTTTTTTTCGTTTGGTGTAGGTCAGGGTTCGGCAAACAATTTTAGGCTCAGCGGGCCGGTTAGAAAATTCAATTCAATTTACAGTCAGCGCTCTGCGCTGGGATTTATTTGGGGATTGCGTTTTCCTCCGTATGTACCTGCCATTTTTTTTAGGTCAAACGTATTTGATCTTCTTTGCAAGTTTTCGACAATACTCGTATGTTTGAAGCTTAAAAGCGAATAATATGTGTATGAATGACGAAATTTTCACTGTAATTTCTTTTATTAATCCTCTAATGCTCATTTTCACAGCCATTAATTTTCGAATACGTCTATAACTTCTATGAAATCAAAAGATATAACGGTCCATGAGCTCTTAGCCTAATATAGAAAGAAAAGTCATAAATAATCGAAACTGTGATTATTTTTCAATATATTCTCCCTTTATTTGCACACACTTTTCAGAACGTCTGACTAAAGTTTCTAAGCCACTATAAAAATATGATGCATCTTTAGAATCAAAATGGTTGTACACCGCCTGTTTAATTTCATCGTCACTGTTGAATCTTCTACCCCTTAACTCGGCCTTCAACTTTGAGAACAAAAAATAGTCTGATGGGGCTAGATCAGGGCTATATGGTGGCTGTTTAATCTCTGTGAAGCCACATTCGCAAACAGTAGCCTTGGAAAGCGAAGCAGTGTGGACTGGAGCATTGTCATGAAGCAAGCGCACACCATGGCTGATTTTTCCGCGCCTTTTCTCGATATTTTTTTGACGCAACTGCCTTAGTAAGTCAGAGTAATATGTTGCGTTCACGGTTGTATTTGATTCCTTAAAGTCAATCAGAAGGATTCCCTCGCATTCCCAAAAGATTGTAGCCATCACTTTGGTGCTTTGAGTGACCTTTGCTTTTTTGGCACAGGTTCTCCTTTCCGATGCCACTCCATGGAATCTTTTTTGGATGTCGGAGTAACAGACCATGGTTTCATCACTCGTTACAACTGATTGGATTACACCTTCTTGGTCGTCGTGGCAAAGCTCTAAAAATTGCTCACAACAATCTACTCGACGCTGCTTTGCACTGCGCTGAGAATTCGAGGCACCCACCTTGCACTAATTTTTGCTATATTTAAATGTTCATGTAGGATCCTTAGAACACTTGTTTTGGATGAGTTGCAATTTCTTTTGTTTTTAGACGTCGGTCACTTAGAACAATTTCTTCCACAAATTTAATGTTTTCTGGAGTAACTAGTCACCGTCACAGGACCTCCCGCACGTGGGTCATCTTCTAATGATTCTCGTCCCCAACGAAAGCTTGCAATTTGCAATATCGTCTTACATCTCCAAGAGTAGGATAGTTCATCTCCTATTGGCATGGGACACTACAAAACCCTCGGATTGCGGGCGTAGCCCTCTATTTTGCGGTTTCATTTATTGTTGAAAATGATGGCACTGACGCTTGCATAAAGATTTTTGCGAATGCACTCTATTTACTATATGACGCCAAGAACTCATGGACCGCACTAAATAAATGTTTCCATTGCAAAGCAATTGTCATTTCATCAGTCCATTCCAAAATGATTCTTCGCGGTAGCAGCCTAAGTCGTTAGCCGTATCTATTACGCCCCAAGCCAATGACGAAATCGATCTGTGTTTTTGTTGAGCAACTGAGCAATTCGAAGCAACGAAACAGATATGTTTTTCAAAGATATTTACATGTTTTTTTTTTGCATGGCTGTGATTAAGGATAAACTATGAGTGGACTTCCGCCAAAACTATACGTACTTCTTTTCTACCTCACAACCAAAGCTTGACGCTGAAAAGGGTAGAATCGTACTGCATAAAGCTGAGCTCATCGCCATTGATGTTTCAGGTTATGATGTTGTTGTAATTGATGTTGGACTCAATTGCACTGGAGAGTCATGCCAGAAAGAACGCAGACGCAGAAAAAAAATTGCAGCCTTATTCAAATAATATCGTTTATTTCAGGAGACGCTTTACTTTAGGTCTAGATAGACATTCTCATGAGAATGGTATCATGACACTGATATCGTTCTCGAGAATCATCTAAATAGAAATGAGAATTAATTCTCATGAAAATTTTCCGTTCGCATACATTCTCTTGGAAATTATTCTCATCATCGTGATAGCGTTGGAGTATTTTCATACTAACACCACAGGCATAGCATCGCGAATCCGCAGAGTGGTATGAAAAAGCAAGAGAGAGGAGGAGTATTTTCATGGTCGTAACCATTCGCATGACCGAAATTTGTTCTCACGAGCTGTTCGTGAAAACAATCATTCTCACGGACGGCCTTTTGTAGAAGTTTGTGTTCTTTTACTGGAAAAAAATTAAGTAGCGCATTTTGTTTTTGTTTTTTAATCTGTAACGATCGAACGGGGATTTTGTAAAAAACAAAAAAGAATCAAGGGTCCAGAAGGGATTAAGAAAAGGAGGTCTTAGTTTATTTCGTCAACTATAGGCATGTTGGGTGTTGTATTAAGGGGATAATTAGCACTTTCCTTTTCAGGATTTTTTTTTCCCCGATTCGAAGTAGCTACAGATTGAGGGGCGAAATTGAAAAACAAAAAACAAACATTTAAAAGAATCCTTGCATGGATTATCGTTCAATATTAAACGATAGATATTATGAAACAAAATGGGGGAGACAGCAAGATAACGTGTTCGTGTGAGTGAATTTTTTGTATTACCCTATCCTTAACTTTTTATAACCCCCATGCGGGAGCTACGATTTTCATATTTTTAACCAACCATGTACCTACCTCACTTCATTAACCGCACTTTTTGCTTGGAAATTGCATCACATCTACTGAAGATTTATCTTAGGATTCCAAATATTCGGGTTGTTGTTACTATTTGCCTTAACCCGTAGTGAGGCATAGGGCGTTAATTACTTCTAAAAGGTCTAGTTCACGTTTCGTTATCATATAACTGGTTTCGATATGTATTGCTACCATACACATCTTTGAATCTTTGATACTTAAAACAAATAACGATACATATCTAGTTCCAGCGTATTAAATACCTCCAACTGGTTTAAGTTTACCATACCCCATTCGATGTATATCCTTATTCTCAAGTGATACAATTCAACACTCGATGCAACAATAATTTTTGTTGGCCTCTGGCTGTGTATTGTCTCAGTGATAATTATTAGCAAGTGCTCATTTTCCCATACAGATTTTCATTTATATGCGCGTTTTTTCAACAGTTTATATCAGATCAAAACAAAAATTGCACGAGTTACACTAACAAAATGGTTCTATACAGAGCAGGTTGTTAGTGTAATTCTCGCGATTGATCTGGACTGTTAAAAAAAAACAACAACACAACGACTGTTTTTACACACGATACTGAAATCGTGCTCTTAAATAAACGATGAATTTATTATTTTTTTAGACCCTTTCAACATATGTGCTACACATTTTTCATTTGACCGATCCCATTTTTGAAAATTTGAGGTGTAGCGCTGAGCAAAAAGAGAAAGAAAACAGGAAGGCGGTCAACCACTTACGCTCGGAAAGAGGCGCGCCGAGATGAAGGTTGAAAGTTCTAGATACAGGTATTACGGTTGCATAATAAACTAATATTAAGTTTTTGCTTTTTTGAAAACAAAATAAGGTAGCTAGTTGTGTAAAACTCTACATGTCTTATCCTTGCTAAAGATTAGCATTAAAGCCCATTAATTACTCCAACAAGGTTTTTCAGTAACCTTACTCATCGTTCTTTTTCTTCTTTTAAATGCGTTTACAGCCTTTTCAACATGTTGTAGGTAGGCAAAGGGAATTAACATTAAATCCTTTTATGAATCGGTAAACAAGAACTACCCATTGAAAATCCCATACAATATCACGTATCGTATGCTGCGTTGCGTTTGTGATGCAATTAGAAAGCTCTCTGTAATTTCCGTTCTGCATGCACTGTCACAGTAGTTTGGCGAGTGCCTGCGACATTCAAATATTATGCACTTCGAAATAATCGAATAAAATGCTTCAGTGACCAAAGCTAATCAACATAAGGCGCCTTGTTTTGAGTATCTATCGGGTGTAGGGTAGGGTAACGAACACGCATTACACAGACAACAAGTCGCTTGTTGTTTGTGTAATGTGTGCTTGTTTATTACCCTACCCTACACTCGATAGATACACAAAACAACGCGCCTATAGTAGAGCCTAAAGCTCAAAATTCCAAGCAAAAGATAGGTAGGCGGCGCGGAACTTGTGACAAGCATTAGGCCTCCCATAGTTAGTAAGTTCGCCTTGTGGACAAAACGTTGTGAATAAAATGACAGGTGAGACTGCAACTGTCTGAATGTTATCCCGAATTAGGTAAAACACAAAGTATTGTCAAAGAATAGAGATTGTTAACAAGAAGTGGGACTCCATACGAATTAAGAGTGCCTGCCTATTGGTTGCATATGTGTTGGATTCCATCAGTACACGAAGGGGTAATGCCGAATAACGAGCATGTTACTCATACAATGAAACATACTAGGCAGTGGTCATTTGAAGAGCTTTTTGAAGTGTTGTCGTCCCTATCCCTGTAAAGGCCACTTTCATTTGATTATTTGCGTCTCAATTGGTACCGCGCTTTTACTTAAATTGTATGAAGTTCCATCTCTAGTAGTAGTTACTTTATGGTATTGTTTTGACGGTGCCAAATAATCATATCCATCTCTGCCTTTATTAACTGTATTTTTCACATAGATGAAAATTGTAATTTATTACCAAGAATCGCAATCCTTATTTGATTCATACGAACGGATAAGGGTTTCGATCCGTCAGATATTGTCATAATTAAAGTGGCAACTCAACTCCTGGATGGTAAACACTATCTGCCACCATGCCTGTATGAATGGATTATTGTGTGACTGCTAATGTTCGTGTTCAAGCAGAAGCCACACTGCTGATCCCTTGCCTCTTTGACAGATGTATTTCATGTTGTCGGTGATTATGAGCAAATGTATCGGACACCTGTCCGGCTTCACTGAATACACTCAGTCCTCGCACACTTGTCGCTGCTGCACTAGTCGATTCTTTGGCATTTGTAGATGGACATAATTTCGTTTTCAATGGGCTTGCATAACTCTTCATCGCGTACTTGACAATGGACAGCTAATAAATGTCAAATGTCTATACTGCTATGTAGGTATGTATGTATATAACTGTAGGTGGATATTTACATGATGCTATGTTGATAGTATCTCATCAGCATTATTTGATCTATGTTTTACTTCATTTAAATTGACATGGAAAGACCGCCTAGTACGCAAAACTTGTATGTCCGTATAAAACTAAAGCATTCCTGTTTCTGTCCCAAAGGGGACCGTAGTG
Source organism: Chloromyia formosa (assembly GCA_964017055.1). NCBI lineage: Eukaryota > Metazoa > Arthropoda > Insecta > Diptera > Stratiomyidae > Chloromyia > Chloromyia formosa. Next base: position 97,784,565 of record OZ024814.1, read on the forward strand.
TACAAAGTGCAGAAAAGCATTTCCATTTCGATTTCTTTTTTACGGGATAATCGTAACAGGAAGGTAATCTTGTCAGTTTCAATACATTCCGAGATCCGTTCCGCCTTTACTTCGTTAGTTTTTATCAAATCAATGTATGTCCTCATTCAGAGTCGATTGGAGGCTGACTAGAAAGCAACTGCAAGGATTAAACATCCGATAAATAAACCTCGCGGTGCCAATAATTTCTCGCCTTCAGGGAGATAGGGTCGGCAAAACTTACCTCGCATTCGCTTCATGACCCCCAGCCATATGACACCCATCTTGACTAGATTTGACTTCACAGCCAAGAATATCTTTTTTTTTCTCACCAAAGGATCACCAGTAGTACAGTGCATCACCAGTAGTACAGTGCATTCATCTTATGACTCCCAGTAATAAGATACCCACCTTGTCTAGATATCATTTTTACCCAAAGGACTCAAAACGCCACCAGTCCTGACCAAAGGACTCAAAATGACTTCTACAGTACTCCCGTGGTTTGGAAAAAGGTGCTGTAATAAAAGGCTTGGTTTAGGCTAGTCAATTGCCCTAACCCCTTTTGGGGCATAGCGCGTCTACTGTTCCATATGGCCCAGTTGACGTTTCGTTGGCATAAATTCGTTTCGGAGAATGCAGTTGCCAGCATGCACCTCCTGCACATCCGTGGCCACGAACATCGTCGTGGACGGGATTCGAACCCGAAACGCCGGTAGTCAAACATGAGACTGATGCCTCAACACATTGCGCTACCGGTCGCCCGGTAGGGTTAGGTTAGAAGGGTTGCCATGAATGACACAGCACACTTAGACCACATATATGGGTCCGTTGTGATACCCCATGCATTTACCAACCTGTGTATTAGAGTTTAATCATTGAACCAACCGGAGCTGATAATGAAATTAAGGAGCTTATTGACATCCATGTCTTTAAGGTCATCCAAATCTCCGAAAAAGAAGGACCCAAGAATCTCATACGGCTAAGGCATTGCAGGCACAAAGAAGATGGAAAGTACTCTAGTCCTCATCTTCGTCATCACAACTCCCACAAAAATCCCTGTAAGGAAGTTGGAGTCTTCGGGCGTGTTCGCCAATCAGACAGTGTCCAGTTATTACTCCCACCAGCACGCTGATGTGCTTTCTTCCCATTGACCGAAGCTTGGAAGAACGGCCAGGATCGATGTAAGGCCACAACAGTTTTGTTATTTGGCATGTTATGCTGGTACTCCATCTAGTGTTAGTCCTGCTAGCCGCATTAGCCATTATTAACATTTTACAGGCAGCCGTGGGCATTCCAATTTTGAGAGGCTCCGACATCATCTCCCTAGTCCCTGCTCGAGCAAGTTCGTCGGCCCTGGAGTTGCCAGCGAAACGGCTGTGACCAGGAATCCAGCACAACACAATGTTGAAGAAGTTCCCCAGCTCAACGAAAGACAAGCGGCATTCTTCCACCAACTTGGATGAGGTGGAAGCCCCATTTTTTACCAATGGCTCTCTTACAAGAGTAAAGCGCCATATTAGCCTTATTCACACGTTCTTGTATGTTCAGCTTCCACGAAAGTTTCTTATCGAGGTGTTATGTCCTTTGATCAATGAAACGACTTGGTCTGATCAATATATAACAATCTTTTATTCCCACAATCTGTAGTGTGCTCACACGTTGACAGTAAGATGATGACTGGCTCAAATGGCCAGTTACTAATACATACACAACATCCCTTCACACCGGGATGAAGGTCTGATTGTTCTTCTCCGCAACAGTGGTAGATTCGCCTTCGATGCCTCTGTCGTTTCGTTCTCCTGCACCTGACTTCCATTAGTAATTGATACTGGATCGCAGCAAATAGACTCAGAATCTGAGTCACTCTCGGTTACTGTTGGTCCAGTCGGCCTAATATTGCCGGTCTCTTCCACCGCTCTCTGTAGTTCTGAATCCGTTGTTGATACCTGCGGCAGGATAAATTCGGGCTCCTCTCGAATCCGATTCCGCAACTGGAATTCGTGCCTTTTATATATAGCGCCATCCTCGAACTCAACGGAGTAAACACGGAATCCAACTTGCCGCAGAATTTTGGCCTTCACCCAGGATTTCTTGTTTGCCTGATATTTTCTCGCCCAAACTGTTTGCATTTCGCGAAATTTGCCTACTTTGAATAATCGCTTCTTCTTCGGACGCAGCTTGTCGAAATATGTCTCGATACGTCGGCCCATCAGTAACTCTGACGGTGATTGTCCGTTGCAGATGGGCATGGAATGGGACACTAGCAGATAGCAGGCCAATTCTTCGCCGATGTTGTCTTCCGTGGTCAATTTTTTTAAGAAGTTCTTGGCGGACTGAACCGCCCGTTCCGCCAATCCGTTCGACGATGCCATATAAGGTGCAATGCGATAATGTTCGATTGCATTGCGTGAACAAAAACGATTGAACTCTTGGGACGTGAATCCTCGGCCATTGTCCGAAACGATAGAGTCCGGCAAACCGTGCGTGGCGAACAATTCTCGCAACCTAGCAATAGTAGGTGCAGATGCGGTGGATGAAACAATTGAAACATCTACCCAACGTGAGTAGGCGTCCATGACAATTAGGAAAAGCTTATTCCTGAACGGCCCAGCATGATCAACATGTATACGAGACCATGGCTTCTCCGCTTGCTCCCATGGGTGAACAACCTTCTTGGGGTCTGCTCTTGTCTCCTGGCATGTCTTGCAGCATCCCACCAACTCTTCGATCGCTTTATCAATCGATGGCCAATACACATATTGTCTGGCCAACGTCTTCATTTTGACTATACCTGGATGGCTTACGTGCAACGTTCGCAATATGTCTTTTCGTACACATGCTGGAATGATGACCCTTGCTCCCCATAACAGACAGCCTTCAACAATTGATATTTCGTTCCGCTTCACGAAATAAGGAAGCAATTCTGGATTCATTTCCTTTGGTGATGTAGGCCAACCGTCTCGTGCGTACTTGATAATCTCCAGCAAAATCCTGTCCTTCGCGGTACGTGCAGCTAATTCAGCTGAAGTGAACGAAATAATATCCTTAGTGTCAATGAAACTGATTTTCTCATTTTCTATCGGGGCTCTACTGAGATAATCCGCATTCGACATTTTATTCCCTGGTCGATATTGCAACTCGTAATCGTATGCAGAAAGGAAAATTCGCCGCCGGAGCATGGTTGGTGCGATCACATCGGGGCACTGCTTCTGACCCAATATTCCCAATAAAGGCCGATGATCAGTCATGATTGTAAATCTTCGCCCGTGCAAAAAATTGTGGAATTTCTTTACTGCTGACACGATTGCTAGTGCCTCCCTGTCCGTCTGCGCATAGTTCCTCTCTGCAGATGTCAATGTCCGGGAGTAAAAGGCAATCGGTTTCTCTAACCCGTTTTCCATCGTGTGATACAATACTGCCCCAACACCGAACGGTGAGGCATCAGCAACAATTCCTACTGGGCGATGTAGACTGTAATGCACCAGTACCTGGTCAGAAGACAATGCGTTTTTTAACTCCTCCACTGCCGAGGTATGTTCCCTTGTCCACGTCCAGTCTGCTCCCTTGTCCAAAAGGCGATGTAGCGGCTCCGCAATTGTGGCCTTTCCCTTTAGAAAAGCTTGATAAAATCCGATGATCCCCAGAAACGCCTGCAACTCTTTTTTGTTGGACGGTAAGGGCGCTTTCTTGATAGCCTCCACCTTGCTGCAAATTGGTTTGATCCCATCTCCGGTCACTTGATGACCAAGGAACGGTACTGAGTAAGATGAGAAAACACACTTGTCCTTTCGTAGCCGTAGACCGTTTTGTTTGAAGGTTGCCAGTACACCACGTAGTTTCGCGGCCAGATCGAATTCGTCGCTCGCTATGATGATAATATCATCGAAGTACGGCAAAACTCCTTGCAGTTTACCTAGCATGCGCTCCATCAAACTTTGAAAAATTCCCGGTGCGGCAGCAATTCCAAATTGAAGGCGTTTTACGATATATGTACCTTTATGAGTGGTAATGGCCTGGATCTTGGCTGTCTCTTCGTTGACTGACAGCTGTTGATATGCCTGGGACATGTCTAACTTGGCAAATACTTTACCGTTCTCAATACGTGCCATCAAATCGTTGACAGAAGGTACCTTGTGTGCATACGGCTTTATCTGTGGGTTAACCGTAGACTTATAATCCCCACAGATGCGAATGGATCCGTCGTGTTTCTTGACCGCTACGATTGGTGTCGCCCAATCCGAGTAATCAACTCGTTGCAGTACTCCTTGGCTTTCTAATTTCACCAATTCCTTCTCAACCGATTCTCGTAATGCCATAGCTACATTCCTCGGTTTACGCGCGACGGGTATTGCAGTTTCCTTTAACTCTAACTTTACCGGTGGCCCTGTGTATCTTCCCAGATCTTGTTGGAACACTTCTTCGAATTCTTCAACCACCTCCATCACTGTAGACGACGTACTCACTCTGTGAACACCCTCAATCGAGATGCCCATCTTCGGAAACCAATTCCTACCCAAAATTGGAGACGAATTGCAGTTGACTACCAGCAGTGGAAGACCAACAATTTTCGTGCCGTTGTAGATGACATCAACATCTGCTTCTCCTGCTACGTTGATTCGGGCTCCCTGGAAATCATGAATGTTAACAGTCTTCTTCCTTATTGTAGTGCTCGGGAGGATCTGTTTAAAAATCTGACTCGAAATGATGGTATATGGAGATCCGCTGTCCACCTCAAAACGAATGATCCGTTCACCAATTTTTACCGACGCAAACTGTTGATTGCTGGATAGCGTTTTGATATTGTTGATCGACTTCCCACTGCGGTTCGAGTCCGATTTTTTTTCCGATTGTAGCCTTCGCTGAGATTCATCTTTCCCCGCCGCAGACAGACACACCTTTTCCAAGTGACCTTTTTTTCGGCAACGGTTACAGATGGAGTTGGTATACCTGCACTGTCCAGTGTGACTAGTGCCACAACGAAAACATAGCCGCAATTCTTCTTCCCGTTGCTTCGTGTTATTGTTCGATATTACGCGATGTACAGGTTCTTCTTTTATCTGCAATTGTTGTTTCTTTGCGCTCTCCGCCGCGACTGCTGTATCCATCGCGAACTTTTTCGTAATCACGTCCTCCTTTTCCTGTAGCAGTCGACGTTGCAACGATTCGTCATTGAGGCCGCAAATGAACTGAGTTATCAGCATACTGTCTAGCAATGATTGGAACTGACAATCGTTGGCGAGGTGCTGGAGTTCTGCCATGAACTGGTTTGCTGCCTCGTCCGGATGCTGGTTTCTCTTGAAGAAATTGTACCGCGCGATCCAAATTGATTTCCGCGGAACAAAATATGAAGTTAATTTAGCGGTTATGCTATCGTATGCCAAATTATTTACCTGGACGGGGGCGGCCAAGCTGGAGATCGTCCTAAACAATCTCTGACCGCCCACCGTGACAAGCATCGCCCGCTTTCGGTCCGGACACGTAATCTCGTTCGACTCCAGGAAAAATTCAAAACGCTGGATGTAATTCGTCCACTCCTCTGGATTGTCTATGTCAAACGGCTCCATTGACCCCATCAAACCCATTTGTCGATTTACAGGCGTAATTCCCCTTTTTTCATCGTTTGGAAGAATTTCTTTCTCCGTCATCGAAGTCGCCATCGATTGAGGTTAGGCTGACCACGTTTTATTGTTACTCGCGCACAATATTGTAGGATAACGTAAAAAATACTGCGTAGCTCGATACTACACCGACTGCGCCACTTGTTATGTCCTTTGATCAATGAAACGACTTGGTCTGATCAATATATAACACGAGGATTACACCCAGAAACTTTGCTTTATTAGTAAACACCAACCTCGTCCCTTCCAATAGTGGAGGTGTGAGATCAGGAACTCTGTATCGCTTTGTAAAGAGAACAAGCTCTGTTTTGTTTTGAGTTTGCAGAGTGAACCGTCAATACTCAGACTTGCGAGTGCATCAGTGATTGCAGCCGGTTGAAAACTATTAAAAGCCCCCTGAATATCCAAAAAGGCCACCAAGGTATATTCTTTACAGGCAATAGATTTTTCGAAATGACTTACCAGAGAATGTGAATGCGAGCATTTATCTGATTTCGGAATAAATAGAACCTTAACCTCTTTCCACTGTCGTGGAATATGTACGAATTCCAAGCATGCCCTAAAAATAGACGCAATCCAAGGGTTCACTAAATCCAGCGTGTGTTGTAAGTCTGCCGGGATAATGCCATCCGGTCCAGCGGACTTAAAAGATTCTAAACTGGAAATCGCCCATAAAATCTTCTCCTTAGTGAGAATAGATGCAGAGACACCGGAAGTTGCTGAAGAAAACGGAGGATTCGCCAGCGTAGTGTCAGTCGAGCTGTCTGGGAAATGCGTATCAAGCAGAAGCCTAATGGTTTCCTCACTCGTTGCAGTCCAAGATCAGTCGTGCTTAAGTAAAAAACTTGGCATAGGTGGATTTATAGATAGGATTTTGCGAAGCCTAGACGCCTCGCTTGATTCCTCTATACGCTCACAAAAGAGCCGCCAGGAACTTCTTTTAGCCAACTTCAGTTCTTTTTTGTAAGCACTTAGGTCCTTTTTGTAGGTTACCCAGTCCGAATTTAAACTCGAAAATTTCGCCTTGTTGAAACTTCTCCTGAACGTCACCCGTAGATTAGAAATCTGGGCATTCCACCAGGGTGGTTTCTTATTACCTGATTTTCTGCTGACTGGACAAGCCCTGGACAAGACGGCTTCATTGAGAGTGTAAAGGCTTGGTTACCACCAGTTAGAGTGTAAAGGCTTGGTTTAAAAATTAGTCCAAAATTTTTGACTGTGTATGAATTTCGCAGTTTATCTCTTGAATTCTGGGATCGTCTAGATTTACACTCTTGATGCTATCTCTCTCGTCTGCCAATCTGGCAGCTGAGGCTGGAAAGTTGGGCCGAATTTTCGGAATATGTTCTGCAGAAATGAATTTCGCAGCCCGTTTATATAGGCTACGTACATCGGTTGGCGTCGCGTCGGCAGAGCAATTTCTCGTTGGTGTAGGAGGTGAAGCCTTATTTTGGTTGACACAAGTGCGATATTCAGCAGATATGACAAACAAACCGACAAGGTTTGTCCAGCCTTATCACAATTGGTAAATGGTCCGAAGATAGTGTTAAGATCGGCTACCATTCAGCCTCATTTATAATGCATGCACTAGCAATCGTGATGTCTGAAGAACTGGAACAGGCACCGACGATTTGATCAGGGGTGTCGTCTTTCAACGTACAGAAATCTATGGCAGCAACTTGTTCTGCTGTTCAGATACCTCTGGCGTCGTTTTGATCATTTTTTTATTTTTTACAATATTTTTGTCGATCAAAGGCATTAAATTTGCCTTGGGGTGCAATTGCATCCGCCCAATACAGACGAAAGAAAATGCACTATTCACAAAAAAATTATAGTATGATACTTTACTAAAGAATAGTACTAGTAGTATTTATTATAATGGTTATGGGTGATTTGAATGCGAAAGTTGGCGCTGGTAACTATGGGCTCAGACAAGTGATGGGGAGAAACGGTCTTGGTGATCGTAATGACAACGGTGAAAGATTTGTAGAGTTCTGCAACTTTCACAGTCTCTTCATCAGTGATACTATGTTTGAGTATAAGGACCACAACAAAATCAGTTGGTCTTCTGTTGATCGGCGCAGAACACAAAATCAGATCGACCATTTTGTCATTAGTAAAAGATTCAAGAGTTGCCTCCTGGACGTGCGAAACAAGAAGGGTGCCGATGTTGGGATGGGAAGAGACCATTATCTTATCTCTCTCTCTAAAAAAAATGCATACATTGATAGCGCAAATACCATCCTTGGAACAAACACGGATTGTAGGAATAAGCCCTTGATGTCCGACGCTTCGTGGCAGCGGGCTGTTGAAAGAAAGGAGTTGAAGGTTCGTTTGGCTGCAGCATCAAACGACAATCGAAGCAGTATAGAACTCCTTTACCATCAGAAAGCTCGAGAAGTTCAGCGTAGTACAACTCCTGCCAACATCCGGTGAAGGATAGTGATGGAAAGCTACTTATCTTGAAAGAAGATCAAATGAGGCGGTGGAAGGAACACTTCACCGCGGTATTGAACCGCGTAACCTCTGGTGAAGTTCCCCTTCATATAGATAATTTAACTAACCATCAAAATGTGCGTATACGGTCCACTGCTCCGACTAAAGAGGAAATAGTCACTGCAATTATTGCACTAAAACGAGGAAAGACAGCCGGAATTGACGGTATCCCTGCTGAACTCTATCAAGCAGCGCCAAGCGCACTAAAACGAGGAAAGACCGCCGGAATTGACGGTATCCCTGCTGAACTCTATCAAGCAGCGCCAAGCGCAACTGCCGATTTGCTGCACCCACTTGTTGATAAAGCGTGGAATACAGAGACCTTTCCCACTGAGCGGAAGTAAGGTTTGATCATCAAACTTCCAAAGAAGGGTAACCTCACAGACTGTAATAATTGGAGAAGCATTTGTGCGCTTCCTGCCGTTGCCAAGATAATAGCAACAATAGTCCTGGAAAGACTAAAAGCCCACTCAGAAAGCACAATTGATGAAGAGCAGGCTAGTTTTCGATCCGGATCCTCCAGTGTCGATCACATTAACACTCTGAGAATCATCATCGAGCATTGCGCTGAATACGATTCTCCGCTTCACTTGCTTTTCATCGATTTCGAAAAGGCTTTCGATAGTGTGAACCGGGATTCTATATGGGCGGCCTTGCGCAGGAGAGGTATCCCTGAGAAGCTTGTTTCTATTATTAAGGCAACTTACGATGGTGCGAAATGTCACGTTCTGCATAAAGGTAAGGTGTCGGGGACTTTGAGATTCGCAGTGAAGTTCGGCAAGGGTGCATCCTCTCACCGATCCTCTTCCTCATTGTGATCGACGATGTGTTGCATGCAGCCTTATCCGGACTCGACAGAGGAATTCAATGGACTTTGACATCTTATCTACAACATCTTGACTACGCTGACGACATATGCCTACACTCACACAAAATCATGGATCTGTCCGCAATGGCGTTAGATCTGGAGAGGGAGGCAAGCAAGGTTGGGCTAAAGATTAATACCAGCAAGACCAAGGTTCTTAGCCCGCCGTTGCGAAAAAGAAATCCGACACCTATTGCCATCAATATTAATGGGCAGCCTGTGGAGAAGGTGGACAACTTCGTCTATCTGGGTAGCATTGTTGCCGAAAATGGTGGTACGGAGCAGGACATCGCTCATCGTATCAACCGGGCTAAATGCGCATACGGCATGCTGTCCAAAATCTGGCAGAGCAGTTATCTCAGCATCAAGACTAAGCTGGGCCTGTTTTGCTCGCGGGTACTATCAGTGCTTTTGTATGGGAGCAGTACATGAAAAGTTTCCGTAGGAGTTACCATGAAATGGAATCCCATTTCCAACCAAGGCCCACCAAGAGGAGGTCCTCGAATCTCATGGCGTCGATCTGTGGCAAAGGAGTGTCAGGCAGTGGGTAAGTCTTTTGGGGAGTTGCGCCCCATTGCCCAGAACAGAGTACGATGGCGCGCAGGAGTAGTTGACGCGCTGTGCTCCACTAGGGGTTAAGGCAAAGTAGTAAGTCTTTTAAGCATTGAAGGCATTAGTCTGAGATCATGTTGTGATAATCATGACGTACATTATCTTATAAGCTTCTTATGTAGTTACAGATCTTTTATCATCTTTTCTTGGACAAATGTGGCCATGTGTGCCTTCTACGCGTACAAAAATTTTCGAAAACATAAAAGCCACCTTTAATTCGATTATGCTGATGTTGTTTTTGTTAAGGATCTGCTGCAGAAATAAGGACTTAGATGTCGTCGGGTTCATTTGTACCCCATTACATAAAATTTGTAACTAATTGGTGGTGGTAAGCAAGAGTTAAAATTACTTGTCTCAAAAGGTAATTCCCATTGTTGACAATGAACCTTCGCATTTAGTCAACTTAGAGCAGAACATCGAATTCAAATTTTGGCCTCCGAACACCACCTCCTTGCTGCTACCTGGACCAGGAAGTATTTGCTTCTTGCGAGGCTTACTACTCAAAGCTATTCAATAGCGAACGGAACCACTTTTTCGGTCGGATCGAATCACCTCACTTTCAAAGGAAAGTGCGGGAAAAATACGATCAAAAAATAGTTCGGCTCGATAGTGAATGTTTACCTTTACATGAAACGTTTAGGCAACTTTTAACCGGAATTGATATGGGAGACAAGGTTGAAGACAATTCAAAGCTCCTGCCGATGTCAATATATTAAAAGCAGTGGAGGAAATTCATGAGCCTTGGAAAGGAAGTAAAAACATTCAGTATGGATGGAGGCTAGAAAAATTTGTTTGCTGAATGCTTAAATAGGCAAATAAATCCGTAGGAGGGAAATTTCTACAGAAGAACTAATCCAACTTCTCCAAAATCTTGACGAAGTTGAGGCTGAAACGGAAGTCCGATTTACTAAAAAAAATTCGGCCCAATGCAGCGAAAGATAGATTCATACTTGCCAGGATCGTCACGCAGACAAAAACTTCGTTACTTGCTACCATAGGCATTTCAAATGGAATTGTAGACTCAATTTTTTATATTTGTATTTTCTGTAATTAAGAGATACAGATGTACTACATTGTACATATACATTTGCGTGGATATAATACTATCACAACATTTCTATTTACTGATAAATTGTTTCTAATAAATAATAATAGTAATAGAACTTTGCAATTTAATTCAGCCTGATGTGTTTGCATAATGTTACTTGGTTTCAATATAAGTCGTTTCAAGTTAAGTCGCTTTTTTGTGGAACGTAACCCTGTCGTATATCGGGGTACGCCTGTATGTAATTGGGGACTATGTAAATATTTTGAAGTGCGCCGTTTACTGGGTTTATTAGGTTTTTTAAGTATTAATCTTAATTTTCTATTTATGTCAGAAGTCTTGAATATTTAATGCTGTTGTTTTAGGGGCAATTAGAGGTATCGGGAGGGTGGGTGAATATATTGTAATAAGCGAAAAATGCAAGTTGTATGTTACTTATCTTATTGAGTTATTTCAGAAGCGGCGCTATTAGAAATTCAGTATTTTAATTAAATAGTAATAAAAGATATTCCTTGAAAATAATTTACATGAACTCTATTGGTGGTAAACATGCAGAAAGTAGCACCTAAATTCGGGGTGTTTCTGATTTTCAACAGCACTTGGCCCGCCTTTGCCGACGTTTCTGATATCGAATGTATATCCAAACCCCTCGAATCAAAATGTTAGCTATGTACATCACTGTTCTCAACGAACAATATTAACTTGTACTCGTACATTGCACTTTCGGCTTAAAATTCGTATTTTATTTTCAATAAACAATGAATAAATATTCCAGTCTCAATTTTTTTTCTCAAAAACTCAGAATGATAAAGAGAGACTACACGCATTCGATAAAATTGTGATATTCACCACATTCATCATTAGGTTAGAACAAATTGTTTAAACATTTGTAAACGCGTGCGTGTGGTTCCTTTTGTTATAGTTTCTGCAGTTCTATTAATCTGAAATTTTCGCGGCGATTCTATTAAAAGTAGATAAGGTTAAACATCAAAAAATGCCAAACAAAAGCTATACATTTTCGTATATCAAGTAGTGGATGATCATTAGCCGATTCCAATACGCTTTCACCTTGTGCTACCCATTAACTAACCAAATGGTAGTTTTGTACGATATTTGCTTAACGTTTCAAAAACATCTCATTTACCAGCTTCTTGGCTTTAAAATACACATCAAGACATCACATCGACCAGTAGATACTCGTATAATTAAATAACACTTGAAATTTCTGTTCTAGTACATCATCATTCAAAATCCCGACAACAATCGAAGCTACTTCCATTCAATTTCAGTTTGATTGCACAGTAAATAGTAACAAAAATATAAAGATCAACGTCTTCAATCATCCGGTCTGGGAAGAGAAAAAATAAGAGTGCTAAGAATATATTTATATATATATATATATATATATTTTTAATTCTATTTAGTGCTATTTAATGAAATTTTATTGATAGATATAAGGTAGCATGGCCAGAATAGATCAAATGTATGTTTTCTTGGCAAATTGAACTATGAGGAGGCAGCATCGAAAAGGTTTCTACTTCTCTCGTACTTTTCTTCATTTCGATCATGTATGTAATAGATATTATTTCACACATGTGTAGCCCAAGAATGGTGGTTCATACAAGCGGCCGACGTGGAAAGTTTAGTTTGTTTTTTGGGGTATTGAAAATAAAACCGAGATTTGTAAATAAAAATTCGGATGGGAATTTTGTTTACTAACAAAACTAACGTATTTCTGATCACTTTTGGGCGGTTATGTTAAAATAATTATGAATTTAAATTTTTTCGATTTTTTTACTTTTTTTTTAATTTCATTTGGAGTGCTAAATGATAAAAAATTTCGGTAAAGGAACCCTTTTTAGACCAAAAACCCGAAATGACATTTTTCCGGTTGTTTTGTCTATGATCTTTTAGCAATTTTTCCGGTTTTTGCATAATATTTCCCAAAGTGTACAAACTAGAGAAAAAGTCACTCTTACCTTTTTCGAAGCAAATTAAATTTGTTAAAGTTTTCGAAAAAAAAGCTCTTCAAAACTGGGAAATGTTTACTTCCAATTTTATGTATTAATGTTCTTGCAAATGTACAAGTGCGAATCATTTTCAATTTAAATTGGAATTGTTTGTGACACTTGGTTTCATTCTGCACACCAACTTAGTATGCGTCTGTAGCTTAGCTCGGTAACGCACCGGGCATTTTTTTTGCTACTCGAAACACGGTCTCTGCGGTTCGCGCCCCGCAACGGGACCAACTATTTTTTTTTTTTTTTTTTATTCTCAAATTCCCTCTGAATTAATTTCTCCGAGCTTAGTGGTTTCGTATGGATAGTAGCACTCATCAGGTCTTGCATCTTTGCAGCTATCCATGTGCAAGACGACCACGAGTTTTCAAGTAAAAATCACGCCTTATACAAACAGAATTCTCACACTTTCGTGGTCGTCTTGCACATGGATAGCTGCAAAGATGCAAGACCTGATGAGTGCTACTATCCATACGAAACCACTAAGCTCGGAGAAATTAATTCAGAGGGAATTTGAGAATAAAAAAAAAAAAAAAAAATAGTTGGTCCCGTTGCGGGGCGCGAACCGCAGAGACCGTGTTTCGAGTAGCAAAAAAAATGCCCGGTGCGTTACCGAGCTAAGCTACAGACGCATACTAAGTTGATGTGCAGAATGAAACCAAGTGTCACAAACAATTCCAATTTACTTCCAATGTTTGAAGATATGGTAAGAAACCTCACTATAACGAATTTTAGTGAGGTTTCTTGCCCATATCAGGGAAAGCGGTCAGCCCACGAGTCGCACGGACCAAATTTGTTGGTAATTCAATCATCTTTAATTCGAGATAAATTTGATGCCCATCAGTTTACTAGCCACTTAGAAAATGGCTGCGAAAAATTGGCAAAAAAATGGAAAAATTGGTAAAAAAATTAGGAAACAAATGTGAATATCACATATCTCCATAAGCATGTGTCATGGAGAAAAAAAACCGCTCTTATCTTTTCGAAAGTATATTAGATTTACTAAAACTTTTGCTAACTATATTAAAATACACTTCCTACGTCCATAATTTCAAAAATACAGCTCGCATCAAATGGGATAGAACTGATTTTTGGATGTTTTATGTGACTGGTGTTTTATTATGAGTCTAAGTCTGCGACCTCCGCGGAGGATTGAAACACATGAAAATATCGATTTTTGTTTTGAGTTTTTTTTTTTGGTTTTGACCTATTTTATAATTTTTTAGACAATAAAATTTCCGATATGTTGAGCCCGAAATGATTACAACATCTATTATTGTAGTTTTCAAGATACAGGTTATACATTTCGCTTGTTTCCACTGCTAAGAAGTAGATTTTCATATGAGTAATATATATTGAATTAGAAATTTGAATTTAGTTTCTGGAAATACCTCCATAATGTAAACCCATCTAACACCTGAAACCACTGAACTAAAAATATGTGAACCAATACTTGTTTCCTTTTTGTAATACTTTTTCTTCTTTATAATAAAGCCTCAAGTGTAAGACGTGTTTTTGACTCTACAAAAAATCCACTCACATCACCCACGAAGTGGGAAAGTCACTGTTTTTCTGATGCATTTCATCAAATAACAAGCGAAATACTTACCCCAATTTTTTTATAACTAAATGAGCTTCGATTTAATTCAGACGCGCATAGATATAATACTACTTGATTAAAAAAAGTCTCCATGAGGAATGTAACGACAACGGCCAGCGACTTATCGACTTGGCCTGAAGCAGGAATTTAGTCGTAAGCTCTACGTGTTTCCCGCATCGACGCATTCACAAGCAGACCTGGAAGTCTCCAGACCCACATACCGTCAACCAAATTGACCACGTCCTCATTTGCAGGAGATGGGCGTCTAGTGTGATAGATGTCCGCTCCTATCGATGAGCAAACTGCGACTCAGATCATCACTTGGTGAAGACGACCTACAGATGTAGAATTTCCTCAGTGCACCAATCGTGAATCAGCCCCCCCCCCCCCCCCCCAAATCTTTGCGGTTGATAAGCTTTTGAGTGATGCTACAGCGGTGGCGTATACTACCGCCCTTGAGGAAAGACTATCGCCTATGCTACAAAACATCAACAACACAGGCGTCCATGGGTTCTGGGAAGAAGAACTCAAGGATAATATCAAGGATGTCGCAGAGAAAGTCGTGGGATATAAAGCCCGGCGAGCGCGAAATGACTGGTTCGACGAAGAATGCAAAAATTCACTTGACGCAAAAAACGAGGCCTACAGACAATGGATTCAACGAGGAACCAGAGCCAGAAAAGAAAAATTTGACGAGCTACGGCGGATATCGAATAGAATAGTTAATTAGACGTAAGAAACGTAAATACTTCGGCGAGCAGTTGCTGAATATAAACAAAAACTTAGCTAATAGGAACACCAGACAAGCGTACAAACTAGTAAATACAATTAAGAACGGCTATCAACCCAGGACTAGCCTTTGTAAGGACAAGGATGGAAATATCATCAGCGACACAGATGGCATTAACAAACGATGGGCCTCTTATCAAACGATGAGCTTCTGCAGCTACCATCTAACATCCCTACACAAGAAGCTGTCGACGATATTGCTGATTTAGGCCCACCCACGCAACCCCCGACAGTAGTGGAAGTTGATCTCGCATTGCGGTCACTGGAACGGAATAAAGCGCATGGCGCTGACGAGATTCCAGCTGAACTGCTAAAATTCGGTGGAACGGGTCTAGCTAATGCCATACGTCAATTATTCCTGCGAGTATGGGAGGCCGAGGAGATCCCAGACGATTGGCGCAGAAGCATCATCTGTCCAATTCATAAAAAGGGAGATAAACTGCGGTGTGAGAATTACAGGGGCATCTCACTAGTTTGTACGTCCTATAAAATTTTGACAAAAATTCTGGAAAATAGAATAAAACCGTACGCAGAACGAGTCATTGGCGAATATCAAAGCGGTTTCAGACCTGGTCGCTCCACAACCGATCAGCTCTTCTCAGTCAAACTGATACTCCAGAGGTGCTGGGAATACAACGTAAACGTATACCAAATCTTTGTCGACTTCAAGCAGGCATACGACAGTATCGATCGTGGAGTACTGTACAACATCATGGTGTAATTTGGTATACCGGCCAAATTAGTGCGACTGACAAAGATGACGATGCCCAACTCCGTCTCACAGGTCAGGATCCATAATAGACTTAGGCTGCGCGCATGTTGGCTCACGTTCGCGTGTCGCGTTCACGTGTTTGCTGTCAAACGGTTTGGGTCTATGGTTTGCAAACAAAGATGCAAATCTGCCAATCTGACAAATGCTCGACTATTGTCGTATCACCAAATTGGGTTCATTATTGTGCATTAAAACGGATAATTAGGTAAGAATTGAGTGGCAAAACAAACGACTGGAGAGTAGTAGGATGTACATAAGCACATATTTCATATTAAATTATTGGCGTTAACACACAATTTGAATCCAATTTGGTGATACGACAACAACCGAGCATTTGTCAAATTGACAGATTCGCATCTTTGGTTGCAAACCATAGACTCAAACCGTTTGATATAAAACACGTGAACGCGACACGTGAACGTGTGCCAACTGGTGCGCAGCCTTACTGACTGTTTGAAACACGCACTGGTCTGAAACAAGGCGATGGACTGGCACCGAAGCTCTTCAACCTAGCACTGGAATACGCTATTCGGGCCATGAATATGGACATCAGCAAGACACTACTCATCAAGTCGACACAATTAGCAGCGTACGCCGACGACATCAACATCATGTCTCGAAGATTGGTCAACGCAGAAGAACTTCTGCATACGCTCGATACCGCCGCAAAAGAAGTTGGACTACGTATCAACGAGGGTAAAAGTAATATAATGATGCAATCGACGGCAAGGACACCTGCGCAATCGAGCATCCATGTGGGGGACCTCAACATCGAGTTCGTGAACGAGTTCATATACGTGGGTTGCAACTTGTCAAGGGACGCCACCGAAACCGACGAAATCAAGCGACGGATACAGTTAGCTAATAAGACTTTTTTCTCGGTTCTCCCCATAATGAAACCGAAGCATGTGCACAGAAACACGAAGCTCCGCGTGAACGAAACCATTATACGACCAGTGCTATGATATGGCTGTTAAGCATGGATCCTAACTCAAGCCACCGGAAACTTGCTAGACACATTTGAATGCAAGGTTCTGCGGCGAATTTTCGGGGCCGTTTGCGATCGAGATGGATGGCGCATCCGGTACAACCATGAGTTGTATGAAATGTACGATGAGCTGCAAGTCTCGAAAATCGTCAAACTACAACGACTTCAATGGGCAGGGCATGTACAACGAATGGACAATGATCGCATGCCTAAGAGAGTAATGAATGCAAAACGAGTCGACGGAGCGAGACTGCGAGGACGACCGAGATATCGTTGGGAGAGCTCAGTTTATGTGAACTCAGCCCAATTGTTGGGCTTCCAAGATTGGAGGACGCGGTCACGTGACCGAGATAATTGGAGGACAATGATCCAGGCGGACAAGGCCCTACGTCGGGCTGTCGCGCTACGATGATGATGAAGAATTACACTCTCTAGCGAACAGGGGATCAAGGATGCAACATATACCAGTGACGTGCACTCGTAGTAAGCAATTCCAAACTGCTTGACTTACCGAAATAAGCAATTCAATAATAAACTTTGCTTACACCAATACACATATCATCATTTCAGTCAATGTTTTTCTTTAAGCTGAAGAATACGTATTATCATTCAAATATTCCTTTACACATTCAAATTCTGATCCGCGCCTTCTTTTGGTTAAAAAACATTCGTTCAATTACTTTAGATAATATTCAAACCTCCCACATTTTGCACACCATAGACACCAAACTTAGAATAGGAAAATGTGCCTAGATCTTTAGATGCATGTACCATGTGTGCATCCAAATACTAGAGACATGTTGATTCCAGAAAATGGGAATCTTGGATTTCGGTAGTACATTGGGCAACGATTTTTTTTGTTTTGTTCGCAAATTTATATGAGACAAGTCAAGCACTGGCGCGATTGCTTTTGTGTGTGGGATAAAGCCCAATGATGCTTGTTAATGAAATGTTGCCAATGCAGGGAATGTTTATGGGAATTTGATTTTTCCAGTAGAGCTTTTGTTTTTGTTATGTAATGGATTTTCCGTTGCAATTTAAAAGAGGAAATCAGTGCAATCGGGTGATTTTCATTAAATTGTGATTTGAAGTTTTTTTGACCGTTTGTAGTGATTTAATTGATTTGATTTGTGATAAAAGTGGTAAGTTTTCTTTTCGCATTATGTCGGAGTATTGCTGCGCGACGGATTTCGTACTAAAAGCGGGATTTTCAACTCTTTCCTTTGAAAGAAAAGGGAAATTATAGAATCGGATAGACCGAAGCCAGATCTTAGTTTAGAGTTTAAATTAAAAAATATTACGCGAAAATTCCATATCGAAACGTATGAAAAGTACATTTGGTTAACGGGAAGCTGTAAATTAAATAAGTTATTTTGCTGGCCGTGTCTTTTGTTCACGAATGAAAAATCTGTTTGGAATAAAGCTGGATTTAGTGATTTGAATAATTTTACGGGCTCAGCAGCAAAGCATTCAAGTTCCGAAAAACATCTTCAGTCGTTAATTAAATTAGATAATTTTGGTTCTCAGCGTATAGAGTTTATGCTTAGTAACCAGGTGGCAATATCTGTTAGTTTGCATAATGAAAAAGTTGAGCGTAATCGTAATATTTTGAAACGTTTAATCGATACTGTAATTTTTTTGGCAAAACAGGAGCTTCCTTTTCGCGGAAATAATGAAGACTCTTCTTCAAATAATCGTGGTAATTTTATCGAAACCGTAAATTTCTTGAGTTTGTACGATCCGATAATTGAGTCCCACATAGATTCTATAAAAGCAAATGCAGCGTTTTCGGGTTTGTCTAATAGAATCCAAAACGATCTTGTTTCCGCTATAGCTAATGTGGTTCGAAATAAAATCAATTTGGAAATAAAGGAGGCTCCATTTGTAGCTGTAATGGTCGACGAAACGCCAGATGTTAGCGGTCGGGAACAATTAACGATGATTTTTAGATATACAATATCAAATGAGATTGAAGAAAGATTTATCGGATTTTTGGATGTAAGCGCTAATCGTACAGCTACAGCAATAAGCTCTCACATTTTAAAACAATTGCAAAATTTTAATATCGATAAGAAATTAATTGCACAATGTTACGATGGCGCAGCAGTAATGAGTTCTCAAATTCGTGGAGTTCAGACTTTAATTCGGGAAAAACATAAATCGGCAATTTTCGTTCCATGTTACGCTCATTCACTAAATCTAGTATTGTCTAAAGCAGTTGAGTTTATTCCGGAAATTAAATTATTTTTCGCGCACATCAATAAAATCGCATCATTTTTTAATACATCCACTAAAAGGTCGGACCTTTTTGCAAATATAGTAAATCGTCGTTTACCATCGGTTTCCAAAACGCGTTGGCATTATCATTCGCGTATTATTAACGTTATATTTGAACATAAGCATGGAATTTGTACAGTTTTTGAGACAATTTCGAATGGTTCTCAACACTGGGATGGCGATTCCTTGACTTTTTCCGATATATACTTACAAAAATTCGCAGAGTCAGATTTTCAATTATATCTGTTAATTTTTTCTGAAATTTTTTCGAAAACTGATATATTATTTAATATTATTCAGAGCAAAGTGGTAAATATTTCATATGCAAGCCAAAAAATTATTGAATTTGAAAATTGGCTTGAAAATGACTTTTCTAAAAAGTTTGATAATTTCTATTCGACAGTTACAGCAGAATATCAGCCACCACGTAAGAAATGTAGAAATGCGATAGATCCTTTACAAAATTTACGGCGGATATTTCGGGAGATTATAGATGTTATTCTCGGGCAAATTCGAGATCGATTCCATTCGTTTAAAGATCTTTCATTTTTAGAGTTGCTTGAACCGAATTATTTTTCTAAATTCAAGTCAAATTTTCCCGATAAAAATTTTGACTCACTTATTGAATATCACGGTCAATTTTTCGACAGAATAAAGTTGAAAAATGAGCTAAAAGTTATTTATTCTTCAGATGAGTTTAAAAACGCGAATCCTAGTAAAATTCTCGATTATTTTCAAAAACGGCCTTATGTCGCAAACGGTTTTAAGCAAGTTCATATTTTAGCAAAATTATTAACGTCAATTCCAGTCACAGTGGCAACTGCGGAAAGGTAATTTTCAACACTAAAGCGCGTTCACACATTTTTGAGAAATCGCCAATCCCAAGAACGACTTTCGGATCTTGCTTTAATTGCGGTTGAAAAGGATCTTCTTATACAAATGCGAAGAGAAAACGATTTTTTTGATAATGTGATTAAAGAGTTTTTACTTAAAGAACGGCGCATAGATTTGGAATACAAATAAATGGCAATGGCGAAAGAATATTTATTTATTTCAAATACCCCTGAATTTTTCTTAGTCTTAATTAACATAATATTTATTTATCATTTTTTTTATTAGTAATATTTTATTTATTTATTTTTTTTTTTGGATTCCGAATATATGTGCCAATATTTTATTTATATCTTTCCTGATTTCTTCTTTAAGGCTTAAAACCGCTTGGTATAAATGTTTTTGTGACTGTCCATATTCTATTATACAGTCCATTTTTGTTTATGCTAAATTGACTTTAGGGCGCCCAACTGCTTGACTATGAAAAATTTCCACTGCACGTCACTGACATATACATAGGTATATTCTGTGACAGATCTACCAATTTCACAAATACATAGCGTACAATAAAATTGGAATATCCAAGAAGAATATAGAAAAATAATTTACTTTGAATTTCCCAGACATGGTCGAATCTCCCAATCGATTCTGACCACTTCTTTGGCTGTTTTTTACTCAAAATATATTTTGCAACATACGTCGTTCACGACCATATCGAAATGATTTCATATTTTCAATTGATTATCATAATCCATTTGGTATTCGGATGGCTCGTTATGTCTAACTACCGTCGGATCGATTTTTTCCCACCATCTTTTTCTTCTTTCCCATCATTTCATTTACTTTAGATCGTGACGGAGTGTTTTGTGCAGAGATGTGTGGTCAGCAACACGCTCAACCGAGTTATTTACCCCAAAACGGGTACTCATTTATCAGCTGAGTGGGCTCATAGCCCGACACGTAAGTCCCCTTTTTTATCGAAAGCATTTAGAAGGAATCGAACCGGTGCGGTGCCCAGTTCATTGAAGGCGATCGTGCTAACTGTTGCTCCATCCGGACTACTGATGCAGAATTTGACGCTCTTTGATTTACTTCGGAAAAGTGTTCCGATTTGGGGCACTGTTTAGGATTTACGAGGAGAATACTAAATTTTTCGGGTTTTCCCGTGCACAAAAGCCCTACCGCGGAGGCCAAAAATGAATGTGCTTATCATATTTTGCATGGTTAAATCGCTTACCAACTCAACTATCACTTGAACTGGAAATTTCATATTGATTGAATGAATTTTGAATAAACATGATCCAGAATTTTATCCGTCTTTGGGCCACAGTTCCTTAAAGCGATATCTTTCAGCACTTTTTCCCATTGACGCAAGCATCCATAGAAAATTACGTCAGTAGTTTAGTCGACGTGAGCACTATCGTAGAAAATCCTTATTGGACCGTTCTGAAGCCACAATCGCGGCCGCAACCCATTAATGTCTCTTACCTAAAAAGTCAGTACACTGTCGACAACAATGCTTAATCGCTGTAATGTTGAAACATCAAAACGTTTTGCCGCCCGATTCAGTGTACACCGGCACAGTGTGTTCGGGTGAATAACACTTTTCAACTTTATTGTGTGATAGAAAGCAAAGTTACAAAAAGAAAGCAACACAGTCTCCTGAAAATCAATCAGAAAAACCGGCACTAGATAATTCCAATACATGACTTTCAGTGATCCTTCTCAAGTATCAATTACAATGGGGGCCTGGAGTCAATAAAGCCAACTACTGCTGATGGGTATGTAGGCCTATGATGGAGTCTACATACAAATGAGGTGAATAAAGTGTATTCATATATTCCAAGTTTTTTTTTCTACTTGCAAAAATACTCATTTAATTCCAATGCGGCATGTTAATAAGTACTTATAAAACGAAATCCTTTCGATCAACGTATAATAATAGTGACAGAGTAAATAGATCCGGCAGTCGGGAGCCCTTTACGGAATTGCTCAAACAGAAAGCTCTGTGGAGAAAATTGAAGAAAAAATCATAAATCACGTACATACAATAGGTGATTCCTGTAATTGATTGCCCCAATGGGGAAGCTATACAGCGTTCGCCTGTCGAACAATGCATGTACGCACTTCTTGTGATAAAACGAAATTATGCGGTTACAGATTAGAGATTTAAACATATTGCAATATAAAAATAAAACCAATCTCCAGGGTCGGTATGACAGACGGATGAGCGGAAACTCGTGACAAAACAGGACCTATTCATCCCCAGTACCTAAACCTATAATAAAGCGAAGCATTTAATGCCTCGTGTAGACTAGGGGATGGTTGGCGAATATGATCATTCCTACTCGTAGATTAGCCGCCTTAAAACACCGAAACACAAAAAAAATAACATTTGTGCTCCATAAAATTAGAAATAAAGCTAAAAAAGCTACCCTGAGTTATAATACTACTCATTTGCCATAAACCCTAGTGGGGCTTAGCGCGTCAACACGTTGCCAGCATGCGCCTCCTGCGCCTATTTAGCTGCCTACCTGCGACAAGTCGAGAGATGTTGTGGCTTATTATTACGCCCCGAAAAATTTGTTAGTAAAATATTTTACTTAGAATCACGAAAATTCGTGTGGTGAATTAAATGCTTGTATTTTTTAGCTTAATGTATCGCACTTTTAAACTGGTTTACTCTGTTTTTGGTCCGTCCCATATAAAACTAGACCGAAGTTTCGACTCGGTACCGAGTCTGAAGCGTGTATACTCTAGACCTCTGCAGACATAGTGATAATACCAAAACTAAAAATTGGCAACGGCCATATGCAAAGACCTTTTCCATAGTCCTCCGCGTGGGCGCCCCCTGGTAACGGCAGTGTATCAATTCGCTGACGGCCAATGTCTTAGCGATAAGACAGTTTGGAAAAGGCAGATAGCTGTAGCCTGAATGGCTGACAAACACCTAAGCGTCTCAGGTCTAGTAGGATGGAATGACTTGCGTAGTTGGACCTGCTACATAGTTGTGTGGGCTCCAGCACGTTTATTAAACCATCTGAAGCAGCTATCTCCGAGGCCATCCCCCGAATGGGGTTAAGCGACGTGCTGACAACTCGTCCTTGTAAAAACCACTCCATGTCAAGAAACCTGGAACAAAAGCCTCGGATTGGACGGATCAACAACGACGACCACGCAAACGAATAAAGGATTATTCTTTCGGATCCTGGAATGTACGCTCCCTGAACCAACCGGGGGCCGAGAAGGCCCTCCTTCAACAGGTCGAAAAGTACAAGCTGAGCATTACTGCAGTCCAGGAAACAAATTGGCTTGGCAGCGAGATTAATGACAAGAAATCGCACACAATTTTTACAAGTGGCAAACCATCGGGCCGCAAGGAGTTTGGAGTAGCATTTATAGTGAACAATCACCTCAAACCGCATATTACTGACTTCAAACCCATAAATGAACGGCTGTGTGCGATTCGCATCAAGACTCGATTCTTCAATCTCTGGCTCATCAATGTGCATGCCCCCACTGAAGTTAAAGAAGACGCAGTAAAAGACGAGTTCTACGCCCGCCTTGAAACTCTCTTCGACTCACTTCTAACAAACGACGTCAAATTGCTGCTGGGAGACTTTAACGCGAAAGTCGGGAATGAAAGTTGGCATCGGGGGACCTCTGGAGGCCAGAGCCTCCATGAAGAATGTAACGATAACGGCCAGCGACTTATCGACTTCGCCTGCAGCAGGAATCTAGTCGTAAGCTCTACGTGTTTCCCGCATCGACGCATTCACAAGCAGACCTGGAAGTCTCCAGACGCACATACCGTCAACCAAATTGACCACGTCCTCATTTGCAGGAGATGGGCGTCTAGTGTGATGGATGTCCGCTCCTATCGAGGAGCAAACTGCGACTCAGATCATCACTTGGTGAAGACGACCTACAGATGTAGAATCTCCTCAGTGCACCAGTCAAGAATCAGCCCTCCCAAAATCTTTGCGGTTGATAAGCTCTTGAGTGATGCTACAGCGGTGGCGTATACTACCGCCCTTGAGGAAAAACTATCACCTATGCTACACAACATCAGTAACACAGGCGTCCATGGGTTCTGGGAAGAACTCAAGGGTATCATCAAGGATGTCGCAGAGAAGGTCGTGGGATATAAAGCCCGGCGAGCGCGAAATGACTGGTTCGACGAAGAATGCAAAAATTCACTTGACGCGAAAAACGAGGCCTACAGACAATGGATTCAACGAGGAACCAGAGCCAGAAGAGAAAAATATGACGTGCTACGGCGAATATCGAATAGAATAATTAGACGTAAGAAACGTAAATACTTTGACGAGCAGTTGCTGAACATAAACGAAAACTTAGCTAATAGGAACACCAGACAAGCGTACAAACTAGTAAATACAATTAAGAACGGCTACCAACCCAGGACTAGCCTTTGTAAGGACAAGGATGGAAACATCATCAGCGACACCGATGGTATTAACAAACGATGGGCCTCTTATTTTGAAGAGCTTCTAAACCGACCATCTAACATCCCCACACAGGAAGCTCTCGATGATATTGTTGATCTAGGCCCACCCATTCAACCCCCGACAGTAGAGGAAGTTGATCTCGCGTTGCGGTCACTAAAACGAAATAAAGCGCCGGGCGCTGACGAGATTCCAGCTGAACTGCTAAGATTCGGTGGAACAAGTCTAGTTGATGCCATACATCAATTACTTCTGCGAGTATGGGAGAACGAGGAGATCCCAGACGATTGGCGCAGAAGCATCATCTGTCCAATTCATAAAAAGGGAGATAAACTGCGGTGTGAGAATTACAGGGGCATCTCACTAGTTTGTACGTCCTATAAAATTTTGACGAAAATTCTGGAAAATAGAATAAAACCGTACGCAGAACGAGTCATTGGCGAATATCAAAGCGGTTTCAGACCTGGTCGCTCCACAACCGATCAGCTCTTCTCAGTCAAACTGATACTCCAGAGGTGCTGGGAATACAACGTAAACGTATACCAAATCTTTGTCGACTTCAAGCAGGCATACGACAGTATCGATCGTGGAGTACTGTACAACATCATGCTGCAATTTGGTATACCAGCAAAATTAGTGCGACTGACAAAGATGACGATGACCAACTCCGTCTCACAAGTCAGGATCCAGAATAGACTTACTGATCTATTTGGAACACGCACTGGTTTGAAACAGGGCGATGGACTGGCACCGACGCTCTTCAACCTAGCACTGGAATACGTTATTCGGGCCATGAATATGGACAACAGCAAGACGCTGCTCATCAAGTCGACACAATTAGCAGCGTACGCCGACGACATCAACATCATGTCCCGAAGATTGGCTGACGCAGAAGAACTTCTGCATACGCTCGATACCGCTGCAAAGGAAGTTGGATTACGTATTAACGAGGGTAAAACTAAAATAATGATGCAATCGGTGACAAGGACACCTGCACAACCGAGCATCAACGTGGGGGACCTCAACATCGAGTTCGTGAACAACTTCATCTACCTGGGTTGCAACCTGTCAAGGGACGCCAACGAAACTGACGAAATCAAGCGACGGATACAGTTAGCTAATAAGACTTTTTTCTCGGTTCTCCCCATAATGAAATCGAAACATGTGCACAGAAACACGAAGCTCCGCGTGTACAAAACCATTATACGACCAGTGCTATGCTATGGCTGCGAAGCATGGACCCTAACTCAAGCCTCCGAAAACATGCTAGACACTTTCGAACGTAAGGTTCTACGGCGAATTTTCGGGGCTGTTTGCGATCGAGATGGATGGCGCATCCGGTACAACCATGAGTTGTATGAAATGTACGATGAGCTGCAAGTCTCGAAAATCGTCAAACTACAACGACTTCAATGGGCAGGGCATGTACAAAGAATGGACGATGATCGCATGCCTAAGAGAGTAATGAATGCAGAACGAGTCGACGGAGCGAGACTGCGAGGACGACCGAGATCTCGTTGGGAGAGCTCAGTAGGTGTGGACGCCGCGCAGCTGCTGGGCTCCCAAAATTGGAGGACGCGGTCACGTGACCGAGATAATTGGAGGACAATGATCCAGGCGACCAAGGCCCGACATCGGGCTGTCGCGCCACGATGATGATGATATGCATTAAAAATACGTTTCATATATGGTCAGGTTGAACAGGAGTTCGCCGATGACGCTACGATGGTGGGAGCTTTGTAGGGGAGATAGGCTTCATTTTTTGCTCAAATGTCGAAAACATCCGACTAACCCACACCAAAAACATTCGACCAAAATGTCAAGTCGCTTTCTTGAATTTATGGAAAGTTATCATATATTTGAGATAACATACCCAACAAATAAATTCTTGAGAATTAAGCGCTTACAGATCTCATAAGGCTCTTGTAAGACTCTTATAAGGTAACTTTTGCAACGAAAATTAAACTAGTTCTCATAGCCTAATTATTTTAGGAGTTTAATGAAACGACAGTTGCTAAGATTCTTCATTTTGATACAAAACCAAATCTATTTTTTTTTTGTTATGTGAGTTAGAAGAAGAAGAGTTTAACTCCCAAAAAATGTTCTTACCAGTATTAGACTCTCATGATACTTATAAATAAACCCTTATCAGAGTTGAAGGGTTAAAACACTAAACCACTCATAAGAATAGTGTTATGAGTGCAAGACATTTAGAACACCACAAAACAAAATAAAAGAAGCAGGAGATGTCAATTAATATACAATAGATGCTTTTAAAATGGATGAGCTTAAAAGGAAAGTAGCTAAAAGACCAAGTTATTATCGAAGAAAAGGGCAAAGAACTGACAAGTGACAACAGACAATTTATTATGACTCGAAACGTCAATTGGCAAATATGCTTTTGTTCTTATTATGTGAGCTCGAATTTCTGAAGCGAAATCGCACACAATTTTTAGAAGGCAAACCGTCGCGTCACAAGGAGTTTGGAGTAGTATTACGGCGGTGGCGTATACTGCCGCCCTTGAGGAAAGGCTATCTCGTATGCTACACAACATCAGCAACATAGGCGTCCATGGATGCTGGGAAGAACTGAAGGGAACCATAAAAGAGGTCGCAGAGAAGGTCGTGGGATATAAATCTCGGCGAGCGCAAAACGACTGGCTCGACGAAGCATGCAAAAACTCATTTGACGCCAAAAACGTAGCTTATAGACAGCGACGAACCAGAGCCAGAAGAGATAAATATGACGAGGTACGGCGAATATCGAATAGAATAATTAGACGTAAGAAACGTAAATACTTTGACGAGCATTTGCTGAATATTAACGAAAACTTAGCTAATAGGAACAGCAGACAAGCGTACAAACTAGCAAATACAATTAAATCAACCCAGGAATAGCCTCTGTAAGGACAAGAATGTAAACCTAATCAATAACATTGATAGCACCAACGATGGGCCTCTCACTTTGAAGAGCTTCTGAACCTACCATTAACATTCCCCACACAAGAAGCTCCTAACGATATTGTTGATTTAGACCCACCCATACAACCCAAGACAGTAGAGGAAGTTGATCTCGCGTTGCGGTCACTAAAACGAAATAAAGCTAACGCTGACGAGATTCCAGCTGAACTGCTAAAATTCGGTGGAGCGGGTCTAGTTAATGCCATACATCCATTACTCTTGGGAGTTTGGGAGGACAAGGTGATCCGAGACGATTGACTAAAATAATGATGCAATCGATGACCAAGACGCCTGTACAATCGAGCATCAATGTGGGCGACCTCAGCATCGAGTTCGTGGACGACTTCGTATACCTGGGCTGCAACTTGTCAAAGGACGCCAACGAAACTGGCGAAATCAAGCGACGGATACAGTTAGCTAATAAGACTTTTTTCTCGATTCTCCCCATCATAAAATCGAAGCATGTACACGGAAACACGAAGCTCCGCGTGTAAATAATTACCTATATATACGACCAGTGCTATGCTATGGCTGCGAAGCATGGACCCTAACTCAAGGCTCCAGAAACATGCTAGACACATTTGAACGTAAGGTTCTGCGGCGAATTTTCGGGGCTGTTTACTATCGAGATGGATGGCGCATCCGGTACAACCATGAGTTGTATGAACTGTACGATGAGCTGGAACTTTCGAAAATCGTCAGACTACAACGACTTCATTCGGCAGGGCATATACAAAGAATGGACGATGATCGCATGCCAAAGACAGTCGACGGAGCGAGACTGCGAGGACGACCGGGAGCTTGTTGGGAGTGTTCGGCATATGCGTACGCCACGCAACTATTTGGCTTCCAAGATGGGAGGACGCGGTCACTTGACCGAGATAATTGGAGGACAACGATCCAGACGGCCAAGGCCCGACGTCGGGCTGTCGTGCCACGATGCTGATGACGAATACCATAGACGTGGACTACTTGGTGTGTTTTTTTTTTTTGAGGTAAAATGCGTCAGAAAATATCGAACAAATTTCAAGCGTAGAAATATTTTCCTTCACATTGATGGAAAAGCAACGGCCTTATCAATATGTAATATTAGCTGTTTTTTTTTGAGAGAGCAGAGTAGAGCAGGATAAGCTGAAAAAAACGCTATGGAGCAGATTAGAATAGTGAAGATGGAAACGGGGCATGTCTTTTATGGGATTGTGTCTTCGATCAGTTTGGCACTCAAACGTCAACTCAAATTGCAAGAGGAAACTTAAATCCGTAATACAGATACTATCGGACATATTTCGTTTAGGCCGTAGAATCATTTTGTATATTTATTAATCCACATAATTACACAAAACGAACATTTTATTGACAGGAAATGAATGTTTAATGCTTTCCAAACTGTAAGCTGGTCGAAAATTTCGATGCAATCACCGCCTGCATTTCAAGACCTGAAAATGCTAACGGAGCAGCATTCTGGCGCAAACCTTCTATCCAGAGCAGCTAGTGTTAGCTTGCTCTGTTCTGTTTGGCTGCTAAAAACACTTATTGTACATATGAAGTGCACATTGGGAACATTCCTGTTTAGGAAAAAATATTAGAATCCTTTCTATTCGTTTAGAGAAAACTTTCACAAAACTCAAGAAATTTCCGCTTTAGGACCTGCCAATCCCCCCGCATGTGTTCTAGGTTCTTCCCAAATAAAGTGGAAATGGACTACCTAAAGCGGATATGCCGCAATTAAGGTATTTTATAAAATCTCCCTAAATCCAATAGAGAGAATTCTCCTAATATTCGCGAAACAGGAATGTTCCGCACTTTGTACGAGTAATTTGTGCCATCGAAAATAAAATCTTTCATTTACCCGCTCTGCTCATGAAAACGTAAGATATTTCTTTTGTACATATATCATCCTCATTTTGACTGAACTGTCAAGAACAGTTCTAATAACAAGACTTTAGTACTTATTCATCATCATCTTGGCGCAACAGCTCAACGTCGGACACTGGCTGCCTGGATCATCGTCCTCCAATGATCTGGGTCATGTGACTGTGCCCGTGACCGCGTCCTCCAATTCTTGACGCCCAGCAGTTGTTTGGCATCCTCCACTATTGAGTCTTTCTAACAAGCTCTTGGTCTTCCTCGCAGCCTGGCTCTGTCGGCGCGTCGTCTGTTGAATATATTCTTAAGCATGCATTCATCGCCCATTCGTTGAATATGTCCTGTTAAAGACGTTGTAGTTTGACGATTGTCGAAACTTCCAGCTCCTCGTTCAGTTCGTGCAGCTCACCGTTGTACCGGCAAACTGCTCCAAAAATTCGCCGAAAGAAGGTTCAAATGTGTTTATCATGTTTTTAGAGGCTTGAGTAGGGTCCAGGTTTCGCAGATATAGCATAGCACAGGTCGAATGATGGTTTTGTACAACTCAATTGCCCTAACCCCTTGTGGGGCATAGCGCGTCAACTGTTCCATGTGGCCCAGTTGACGTTTCGTTGGCATAAATCGGTTTCAGAGAATGCAGTTGCCAGCATGCACCTCCTGCACATCCAAGGCCACGAACGTCGTCGTGGACGGGATTCGAACCCGAAACGCCGGTAGTCAAACATGAGACTGATGCCTCAACACACTGCGCTTCCGGTCGCCCCCAATCCAAGCTGAATCCGTTGCTTGATTTCGTCAGTTTCATTTGCGTCCTCTGACAGGTTACAACCCAGGTATATGAAGCCGCCTACGAATTCGGTGCTGAGGTCTCTGACGTTGATGTTCGGTTGATCTGAATTCCTTGTTATTGATTGCATCATTACTTTTGATTTGCCCAGGTTATTGCGTAGTTCAACTTCAATTGCCGTCGTATCAAAATTATTAGAAATTCTTCTGCGTCGGCCAGGTTTCGGGATATGATGTTGATGTCGTCAGCGTACGCGATTAACTGCGTCGACTTGAAGAGCAGTGTTCCGCTGTGGACCGCATTCATTACCCGGGTGGCGTATTCAACTGCCAGGTTTAAGATCGTCGGAGCCAGTTCATCGCCCTGCTTCAGTCCGGTACGTGTTTCAAATAGATAAAATAAGTCAGCCTGTTTTGGATTCTGACCTGTGAGACGGAGTTGGTCATCTTTGTACTTATTATGAAAATTTAAATGTGCTCTTATATACACATAAATAGTTTTCTTATGAAACTTATGCAGTGCTCATAAGAAGAGTTAAAGTTTTGATATACGATAAAAATAACTACCATAAGTGCATCATTTAACCCTTGTCAGCCTCTCATATGGTGTTTGTAGCACTCTACAAGGGGCAAACTACGCGAATGTAATTCTCCACATTAAATTTTATAAGACCTTTAATTAAAGATTAGTAGTTTTTCTTAAGTGTAAGGCAAGAAGTCCTCTAAAAATATTACTTTCGACTCAATCGAATTTAGTGCTAACGATTACAAAAGAAAAAAGAAAACAGACGAATGACTTCTTTTTTGTCTTCAACTACTCGCAACTCTACTTGTTGCGACTTAATAAATCCTATTAAAATATTTCAAATTAAGGAAGAAAGAGACTTCTAAGCTTGACTTGTTGAGTCCAATAAACAAACATTGTGAAATATTATATTCAATATGTCATGTTCACGTTCCAACTCAATATCATACATAACAATCGTAAAATAACTAAAACAAACTGTAGACAATGTTTCACAGAACAAAATACAACTTGGCAGCAAAAATCTTGAACATACATTCGGAATCGTTTCTTTCTCAAAATCAATGTTTCTGGACGCACTACATCACTGTGCAACATGTATCACGACTATAAAATAAACATTCGTGTACATACATATGTGCGCAAGCCTATACGAATTATTGACATTCTGGGCAAAATTTATGTCTGCTCTTTTAATCACCGACAATTCTGATTGATTATACATTCATAATTTCATATGCGATTTTTTATGAGATATTGGTCTAGAGAGTCTACAACGAGTCGTCCGTATGATAACATAAGAGGGTTACGGACGTCGTAAAATATTTAATTTTCATGGAACTTCAATACAGTGTTGACGAAGTTAACTGTTTATGACTTGTCATAAGCTAAAACTTTTGGACGAAGGAAAAAAAGGATTGCGGCTTTGCTATTTTTTCAGCAATAGATCTTAGGTATTGAAGAGGGGAATTTCAAACATGGACCCACGCTATGAAAGTAACACACACTTACTTACCCAGTCAGAATCCTGAGTCCAAACGTCAATAGGAAACATGATGATAATATTTAACAGTTTTATTATACTGGGGGGCAAAGACCTTTTCCATAGTCCTCCGCGTGGGCGCTCCCTGGTAACGGCAGTGTATCAATTCGCTGACGGCCAATGTCTTAGCGATAAGACAGTTTGGAAAAGGCAGATAGCTGTAGCCTGAATGGCTGACGAACACCTAAGCGTCTCAGGTTTAGTAGGATGGAATGACTTGCGTAGTTGGACCTTCTATATAGTTGTGTGGGCTCCAGCACGTTTATTAAACCATCTGAAGCAGCTATCTCCGAGGCCATCCCCTGAATGGGGTTAAGCGACGTGCTGACAACTCGTCCTTGTAAAAACCACTCCATGTCAAGAAACCTGGAACAAAAGCCTCGGATTGGACGGATCAACAACGACGACCACGCAAACGAATAAAGGATTATTCTTTCGGATCCTGGAATGTACGCTCCCTGAACAAACCGGGGGCCGAGAAGGCCCTCCTTCAACAGGTCGAAAAGTACAAACTGAGCATTACTGCAGTCCAGGAAACAAATTGGCTTGGCAGCGAGATTAATGACAAGAAATCGCACACAATTTTTACCAGTGGCAAACCATCGGGCCGCAAGGAGTTTGGAGTAGCATTTATAGTGAACAATCACCTCAAACCGCATATTACTGACTTCAAACCCATAAATGAACGGCTGTGTGCGATTCGCATCAAGACTCGATTCTTCAATCTCTGGCTCATCAATGTGCATGCCCCCACTGAAGTTAAAGAAGACGCAGTAAAAGACGAGTTCTACGCCCGCCTTGAAACTCTCTTCGACTCACTTCCAACAAACGACGTCAAATTGCTGCTGGGAGACTTTAACGCGAAAGTCGGAAATGAAAGTTGGCACCGGGGGACCTCTGGAGGCCACAGCCTCCATGAAGAATGTAACGATAACGGCCAGCGACTTATCGACTTTGCCTGCAGCAGGAATCTAATCGTAAGCTCTACGTGCTTCCCGCATCGACGCATTCACAAGCAGACCTGGAAGTCTCCAGACGCACATACCGTCAACCAAATTGACCACGTCCTCATTTGCAGGAGATGGGCGTCTAGTGTCATGGATGTCCGCTCCTATCGAGGTGCAAACTGCGACTCAGATCATCACTTGGTGAAGACGACCTACAGATGCAGAATTTCCTCAGTGCACCAATCAAGAATCAGCCCTCCCAAAATCTTTGCGGTTGATAAGCTTTTGAGTGATGCTACAGCGGTGGCGTATACTACCGCCCTTGAGGAAAAACTATCACCTATGCTACACAACATCAGGAACACAGGCGTCCATGGGTTCTGGGAAGAACTCAAGGGTACCATCAAGTATGTCGCAGAGAAGGTCGTGGGATATAAAGCCCGGCGAGCGCGAAATGACTGGTTCGACGAAGAATGCAAAGACTCACTTGACGCGAAAAACGAGGCCTACAGACAATGGATTCAACGAGGAACCAGAGCCAGAAGAGAAAAATATGACGAGCTACGGCGAATATCGAATAGAATAATTAGACGTAAGAAACGTAAATACTTTGACGAGCAGTTGCTGAACATAAACGAAAACTTAGCTAATAGGAACACCAGACAAGCGTACAAACTAGTAAATACAATTAAGAATGGCTACCAACCCAGGACTAGCCTTTGTAAGGACAAGGATGGAAACATCATCAGCGACACCGATGGTATTAACAAGCGATGGGCCTCTTATTTTGAAGAGCTTCTAAACCGACCATCTAACATCCCCACACAGGAAGCTCTCGACGATATTTGTTGATCTAGGCCCACCCATTCAACCCCCGACAGTAGAGGAAGTTGATCTCGCGTTGCGGTCACTAAAACAAAATAAAGCGCCGGGCGCTGACGAGATTCCAGCTGAACTGCTAAGATTCGGTGGAACGAGTCTAGTTGATGCCATACATCAATTACTCCTGCGAGTATGGGAGAGCGAGGAGATCCCAGACGATTGGCGCAGAAGCATCATCTGTCCAATTCATAAAAAGGGAGATAAACTGCGGTGTGAGAACTACAGGGGCATCTCATTAGTTTGTACGTCCTATAAAATTTTGACGAAAATTCTGGAAAATAGAATAAAACCGTACGCAGAACGAGTCATTGGCGAATATCAAAGCGGTTTCAGACCTGGACGCTCCACAACCGATCAGCTCTTCTCAGTCAAACTGATACTCCAGAGGTGTTGGGAATACAACGTAAACGTATACCAAATCTTTGTCGACTTCAAGCAGGCATACGACAGTATCGATCGTGGAGTACTGTACAACATCATGCTGCAATATGGTATACCGGCCAAATTAGTGCGACTGACAAAGATGACGATGACCAACTCCGTCTCACAAGTCAGGATCCAGAATAGACTTACTGATCTATTTGAAACACGCACTGGCTTGAAACAGGGCGATGGACTGGCACCGACGCTCTTCAACCTAGCACTGGAATACGTTATTCGGGCCATGAATATGGACAACAGCAAGACGCTACTCATCAAGTCGACACAATTAGCAGCGTACGCCGACGACATCAACATCATGTCCCGAAGATTGGCTGACGCAGAAGAACTTCTGCATACGCTCGATACCGCTGCAAAGGAAGTTGGATTACGTATTAACGAGGGTAAAACTAAAATAATGATGCAATCGGTGACAAGGACACCTGCACAACCGAGCATCAACGTGGGGGACCTCAACATCGAGTTCGTGAACAACTTCATCTACCTGGGTTGCAACCTGTCAAGGGACGCCAACGAAACTGACGAAATCAAGCGACGGATACAGTTAGCTAATAAGACTTTTTTCTCGGTTCTCCCCATAATGAAATCGAAACATGTGCACAGAAACACGAAGCTCCGCGTGTACAAAACCATTATACGACCAGTGCTATGCTATGGCTGCGAAGCATGGACCCTAACTCAAGCCTCCGAAAACATGCAAGATACATTTGAACGTAAGGTTCTACGGCGAATTTTCGGGGCTGTTTGCGATCGAGATGGATGGCGCATCCGGTACAACCATGAGTTGTATGAAATGTACGATGAGCTGCAAGTCTCGAAAATCGTCAAACTACAACGTCTTCATTGGGCAGGGCATGTACAAAGAATGGACGATGATCGCATGCCTAAGAGAGTAATGAATGCAGAACGAGTCGACGGAGCGAGACTGCGAGGACGACCGAGATCTCGTTGGGAGAGCTCAGTAGGTGTGGACGCCGCACAGCTGCTGGGCTCCCAAAATTGGAGGACGCGGTCACGTGACCGAGATAATTGGAGGACAATGATCCAGGCGGCCAAGGCCCGACGTCGGGCTGTCGCGCCACGATGATGATGATTATACTGGGGATACATGTCTGTGAAATATAGTTTTTTATTTCCAATCTGAGTCTTTTTTTAAATAGTTACGGAGAAAGAGCCTTGTTTACTGATTTGCTTTAACCCCTAGCGGGCATAGCGTGTCAACTATTCCATGTGGCTTAGCTGACGTTTCGTTGGTATAAACCAGTTTTGGACGATGCACGTTGCACGAACGAAATTATCGGTTTGCAATTTTGATGACGTCTGCCATATTTCTCGTGTCATCAAAATGTCCCAATTTTCTGTTTTTCACATTTACACCTATAGCAGTATCCCGAACCGAATCAATGAAGTGCTGTCGACACTTTAGCAACGCCCAAACGGCCTGTTTTCCTTTTGTTCTTGGTGGACTATTGCCTAGTACCATACAAAGACCGAACATTGAGCATGAGCATATAAGTTGACTTGCTTTCTTTTTTATGATATTTACGTCAATTTATACATCGGTTAGCAGACAGATCAGACTTTCCTTGTGTAATCAGTCGAGTGTTTTTGAAGTTAAATATTATAACTGTCAACAATTGCATCATCTTTTATTTTAGGTCTATTATGGGTCACAGAACAACAAAATCAGGAACATGTTCAACTTCTGATCCAGATCCAAGCTCGTAGACTATTTTTGTCATAGAAATGGCTATGATCTATCAGCTGTCAGTTTTTAAGTTTCCATCAAACTGAGCAGCTAGCAGCTAAAGCTCAACACACATGGTGAACAAAATTGTTCGCAGCCACCATTGAACCACGTCAAAATCAATAGAATGTGCAGAAAAAAGAATCTCTCCGTTTCCACTGTTCTATTGATGTTGACGTGGTTCGATTGTGGTTGCGAACCATTTGGTTCGTCATATGTATCGAGCTTAACAGCTGATGACATTCAAATTGAATTTGTTCTCTGCGGTTACTGCGACTTCCACAAATTCGCAAAACAGATGTCTACTACTCAACTTTCACACGAGAGCAATTGAAAACTGATGACCACATAACTTAAGTTCGCCACACATGATCACACACAACCACGACCGAACTTCCATCCAACTCAATTAAACCGTTCAATGAAATTGATGGTTCGATGAAAGCTCGGCTATGGTTGTGCGCGATAGTGCGGGGCGACCATAAAGAACACCACAACAATTGGAAACACGTCCGCAACTATCAGCTGTCGGATTCGCTGGGGAGCATGGTTTGCTAATTGAACAGAATAAATTATGATCCGAAAAAGGACGTTAGTTGGAAATACGAATGGGAACTGGACCGGAAAGCATTTCTAACAAAATCGGAGAAAACACTTCCAAAAATCAAAAAACAGTTTCGTCGTAGAAACTCGACCATGAACTTCACATATTTCTAAAGCCTACAAGAGCGTACTTGTGCGAGTTCACAGCATGCTCTCGTTTTGCAGACCCAGATTCAGTATATGATTCGTTATTGCCTCGCGGGCTGCCGGTTGCCGACCCCTGCTTTAAGTGATCCTTTTTCTAACATAGGGTGGTTCATTTTCACTGTCACTCACTGTATACTCGAATATCACATTATTTGCTTTTGACCCTCAAACTCCAAGTTTCAAAACTCTTCAATTTCTTTTACTTGATTTGTCTTCCAAAGCGGGTCTATATCCGAATATGAAAAGATCAATATGTACACAATTGGCGGCATTGGCGTTAACTCATTCACTACTTGTGTCCTATATGTGTGACACATACTTTTGATATTTTTTACTTACCCAATTTGATAATATTTCCTAAAAATCTATTTGTGCTTCAATTTTTTAATTGTTTCCTTTTATAAACACGTCAATCTTTACTTTTTCACTGCAGCGGATCTGCCATAGAATAGATAAGTTTAGAAAGGAGTAATACTGTGACAGGCAAAATTTGAAAATAAGAAAAGTTGGTTTGAATAATAATATATTAGTTTCTTCTTCCCGTGGAAGCTACGCCATTGCTTTGTCCCCTAAATGGCGCAACAGTATTTAATCGATATGTCATTAATTCTTTGGAGGCTTCTGTAACAGATTCTTCTTCAAGTTTTTAGAAGTTTTAGGTTGTAATATGCTTGTATACTCTGGAAAAGAGATTGTAATGAACCATATTATGGTCTGGTAGTACTGCTCCCACCGGCAGATCGAACCAGCACCTGATGAGTAGTGATCTGTTTGTGGTACGAAACCAGAGGCCGAGGGTCCCATTACACCCGGACCCAAGTACGACCGCGTGGGCATCTGATCCGTCCGCTAACCATTCTATCCTTTTCGACAATTTTTTTTATTCCCCATTTTTACCTCCCCTGTTTGTGTTGTCTTCCCCAGGCCTATGAATTTTTGTTAATACGTAAAGGACAGGGGCAACGAGCGGCGAAAACCCCGCCCACATCTCCCGAACTGAGCTACAGCAAGCACAGGCCGCTGCTTAGCTCGTTGAGGGGCCTTTTTCTTCGCCGATGGCACGGCCCGACCTTCACGGTCGTTATGCTACCTAAGGCTCCATTCCCACGGGTATCTTCGGATGCCCACCAAACCGTCCGTTACATATTTCAGTCCCCACGTTGGGCGCCAAGTGTAATGGGACCCTCGGCCTCTGGTTTCGTACCACCAACGGATCACTACTCATCAGGTGCCGCTTCGATCTGCCGGTGGGAGCAGCACTACCAGACCATAATATGGTTCATTACAAGATTGTTGAAAAGATTTTTCCAAATCTTCGAGAATCAGCGCTCGATATTTTGGGAAATTTTGTAGATTTTTACTGAATTACGAGGGGGTTGTCAAAGGAGTATTCTTCATTCTTATCCCAGACAGAACTCTATTGTGTACAAAAAATGAAT
Organism: Chloromyia formosa; assembly: GCA_964017055.1. NCBI lineage: Eukaryota > Metazoa > Arthropoda > Insecta > Diptera > Stratiomyidae > Chloromyia > Chloromyia formosa. The sequence goes on from OZ024814.1 coordinate 97,822,347, forward strand.
CTTCGCTTGCCAGGACAAGTCGTTTTAAAAAATAACGATACCAATGTAGAAAATCGAAAAATAAACCTGGATGCATGCGTTGTATTGTTCAACACAATACTAAAACTTACAACGCTTCGATAATTTTGTCGTATATATGGGACACCCTGCGAACTACAAATGGGAAAGTGGACAATTTTTTTAGGCCATATCCGTATTCATAGACTTCAAATTAGTCACAACCAGCTCCCAAATATTTTTTTACTCGAAATTCTGGAATAATCTAGTGAATGAAAGCAAACCTTAAATTTCCTCTCAATCACATAGTTTAAAGTGACCATCACTCTGATGCGAAAAAAATCGCGTGGCGCGGCATCTTATGAGGAAGCCCATACTGACGCGAATTTTTACACGACGACAAGATTCGCTGCACACCAAGTTTTTTTTTTCGCTTTGACGCCATGTGTTCTTGTTCGCAAGTCATTTTGTTGTTGTTTCCAAGTGGAACCTTTATGCGTTTTCTGGAATATGTGGACCAATCAGAAATGCCAAAATGCCCATCGAAAAGTTATTCCTTATTAGAAATGGTAAATCTGCATTTACTATATAGCCTGGATTTTTTGCGCCGCGTCGGTGGGATGATTACTTGAGATATGGTGTTCGAGTGAAAATATTAATAGTGAACACTCCTATTCTGGTACAATGTTTATCCACACAGACGGCACAAACACAAAATCTTGAGATTTTTGTTCAAAAAAAAAAAATAAATGCAGCTAGTTATGAGGTTTTCTTTAGATGGAAATCACTTTGCCAACCTCGCTACCAGGTGGCCAAGGCCCGACGTCGGGCTGTCGCGCCACGATGATGATGATGAACATCGCTCAATAAAAACAACTGAGTTATCTGGGTTAACCATGTTCATTATGTGCTCTTTTCGTAAAACGGCTTATAGTAGGACAGGGTAACTCGTGGAGCTAAGTCATGCTGTCTACCACGACTGGCTTCAAAATTGACAGTTGCTTCCAGAATTCATTCGTTTGTGTTCATGTGATAAGCAATTATGAATACGGCCGCCTAAATAAGGAATGAGCAGTACGAATTGATTAATTCATCATCTTTGGAACTTGACACCAATTGCCAAATTAACGACAGGCATACCAATACCGCGTTTTTTTGACACAATCTATCGAGTGCAGGTTACATGTTTAAGTTCTTGTTGTAATACATGGAGATACCCCAACCTGCACCAGATAAATGTTTAAAAAACAAACTTATTGATTTGACATCAAACAAGAATCCGATTTCAAACGTAGTTTTTTATACCCTTCACGGATGTGTACTATACGAGGGTCAGTCAGAAAGTAAGTTTAAGGATCCGATTAGAGGGGAAGGAGTGGTCAAAACAAAAAAACAAGGTCATTTTCGGAAAATTCAGACATTTTTTATTTTTCTACAAAGTCGCCATCTCTCTCAATACATTTTTTGTATCTACAAACTAATTTCGTAATTCCGACGTCGAAATGTTTTGCGTCCAAATTTTTAAAGTACGCTGTGACTGCTTCGGTGATGTCATCTGTCGTGTCGAATCGTATGCCGCCAAACGCTGTTTTCATCGCCGGGAAAAGGTGGAAATCACTTGGGGCCAAGTCAGGGGAATAAGGAGGATGCCCAAAAGCGTCCCATTTAAATGAGGCCAATTTTTCGTGGGTTAAACGGGCAGAATGCGGACGAAAACACTTTGCGACTCAACAAACCTGGCCGTTCGTTTTTGATTGCTTTTCGTAAGCGATCCAAAACACCACATCCTCCTCGATCAGCTGTTTAACAAGCGCAACGTTCCTCTTGTTCACTGCGCTCGTTGGTCTGCCTTGGCGCGCTTCGTCATGGAGTTCTTTTCTTCCGTTAAGGTACGCTGTTCGCCAACGCGTAACCATTTGAAGGCTCATACACTGTTCACCATATACAGACGATAATTCTCGATAAATTTCACTAGCGGATAATTTTTTTGCGGTCAAAAAACGTATCACACTGCGTGGTTCTCATTTGGACGCTACTTGTATCGGCGTCTCCATTTTAAATCGTTGTAAAAAACACAAAAATAGACTTGTCGAGCTCAGCGATGCGTCAAATTGGTTAGGATTGATGAGAGAACAACCTCCTAAAATATCGTTAGTTTATCTTTTCACCACGCGGAGCGCTGCCACCCTTAAACTTACTTTCTGACTGACCCTTGTTTATTATCTTTGTCATGAAGTTTGCAACGCACAGAAGGAAGCATCTCCGACCATACAAACTATACAGACACTGGCAAAATTATTTACACATTGCAATGTTTGCTTCTTGAACAGCCTTTAAAGTTGCAGAACTTTTAAAATAGCAACAAATCATCCCTAGTTTTTTCTCAATTTTAAACACTGTTATTTTATTTAAATAGCTAAAACAAAAAAAATCATCCAATTCCAACAAGTAACTGTAAAAATCATAAGAAAATATGTTGCACAATTATTTACACAGCCATTGAATACTGGCAAAATTATTTACACGAGTGCAAATAATTGCACTTGGAAATTAACGGTTCCAAATTTATTTGGTAAATTAATACTTTTCGCGGCATTCAGTAATTGTGATCAGTTTGGTAAGGTTTTTGCGCGAAACAAATTGTACGGGATGCCAAAAACTAAAGAAATTTCTCTTGAAAAACGAGCTGCCATTGTGGCAGAATTCCAGAGAGGTGTTTCGGCCCCGGAACTTGCAAAAAATTACAGTTGTACCCGAAAACCGATTCATAGTCTAGTTTCAAAGTTTAAAGATTGTGGAAGTGTTAAGAATAAAAGTGGGAGAGGCAGAAAAAGAGTGACATCGAAAAAAAATGATGCTAAAATTGTTCGGTCCTTCAAAAAAACTCATGTGAAAGAGTCCAAAGTGTGCTCGTGGACCTAAACAAAGATCGGGAAAACAGGATCAGTGAAAGAACATTGCGACGAAGGTTGAAAGAAAATAGGATAAAAGCCTACGTCATTCAGAAAAAACCGCATATAACACCTAAAAACAAGCAGGTTAGATTACAATTTGCTAGAGAAGCCACCAAAGTTTTGGAGAAGCATTCTTTGGACGGATGAAACTGGTTGTTCCTTGGACGGTACCTATGGACACAAATATTATTACGCCGATGCTAAAACTAAGGCAAAACAACCCGTCACACAACCCAGGAGACATTCTAAAGGTGGTAAAATCATGATATGGGGTTGCATATCATATAGTGGTGTGGGCCCACTTGTCAGATGCTCGGATAATATGACACAGTCACATTATTTAATCATTTTAAATGATGTTGCACTGCCCGCAGGTTCAAAATTTATCGGGAGTAATTTTATCCTACAACAGGACAATGCACCGATACATACAGCCGCAAAGATTAAAAAGTATTTGGCTTTTGTGGACCAACATGTTTTAAAATGGCCACCCCAAAGCCCTGATCTGAACGTCATAGAAAATTTGTGGCAAATAGTAAAATCAAAAATGCCTGGAAACATCGGAAGAACTGCAGATCAGACTTGGAAGGACTTCATTGCGACTTGGAGTACAGTTGCATTAGAGCAAGTCCAAGGATTAATAGACTCTATGCCCAGACGCCTTGCAGAAGTAATTTCGCCAAAAGGATGAAACACAACTTATTAAGTACTGCTACTTTAAATAACCGTTTACTTCAACCTTAAAAATATTACCATTTTTTGCTTATAGAAGCGAAAAAAAAACAACAAAAAACACAAAAAATGTATTTGTGTAAATAATTTTGCCAGTATTCATTGGATGTGTAAATAATTGTGCCACTTACTTTATTATCATTTTTACAGTTACTTGTTGGTATTGGATGAATTTTTCTTTCTTATTGTTTAAATAAAATAACAAAGATTAAAATTGAGAAAAACCAGGGATGATTTGTTGTTATTTTAAAAGTTCTGCAGCTTTAAGGGCTGTTCAAGAACCAAACATTGCAATGTGTAAATAATTTTGCCAGTGTCTGCATATTGTAAAATATATTCTTGGGCAGTATAATGAGAAGAGTTGATTAAGCTTTGTCCGTCTGTTCGTCTGTCTGCCTGGTTCTACGTAAACTAGTCCCTCAGTTTTAAAGCAATCAAGCTGAAATTTTGCACAAAGCCTTTTTTTTTTGGACGCTGCATATATAGTATGTCGGAAACAATAGAATCGGGCCGCAATTGTTATTATTGTACTGAGTTGAGGTCATCCTGCTTTGGCGGCGGCCCTATCGCAGCTACGGTTAATGCACTGTCATAGCGTTATAACTACATAAGATGGCCAGGTCTGACATGGGAAACTGGAAGACCAAAAGAACAAATTCGAGATCTTGCAGGCTGACTAAAAAATTGGTCATACCTATTATTTATTATACCCTTCACGGATGTGATAGGATACAATAAATTTGTCATGAAGTTTGCAACGCACAGAAGGAAGCATCTCCGACCATACAAATTATATATATTCTTGGTCATTATGATGAGACGAGTCGATTAAGCTTTGTCCGTCTGTCTGTCTGGTTCTATGCAAACTAGTCCCTCAGCTTTAAAGCTATCATGAAATTTTTGACAAAGCCTTTTTCCTATTGCACGCTGTATATATGTTGAGACCAATGGAATCGGACCACTACGTCATATAGCTGCCATAGGAACAACCGGTCTAAAAATTCACCTTTGTGAGAAAAACTTTTTTATTTCTAAAGATTTTTCCGATTTCACACTAATCAATAGTATCTTCAGTCAATTCACATTCCCGAATTTGGTTTAAATTGGACTACTCTATCATATAACTGTCATAGGAACGACCGTTCCAAAAGCAAGTTTTTGTTTGAAAGCCTTTTTTATTTCTGAAGATATCTTTACCAAATTTCATATTATTCAATCATATTAACTGCCAAAATTTCCTACATTTGGCTGAAATCGGAGCACTATTTCATATACCTCTCATAGAAATAGGGAAATCGGAACAAACTTTCCTACTGATTTCAAAGTGGCAAATTTACCATAAGTCACGCGAAGCGTTAAAAGTATCATACCTTCAAATTAGAACAATCTAGCCTTCGGCTGTCTTGTTTTAATGTATCTTGTACAATTTCAATTTGCTCCTTTTCAGAAAATTCCATAATACATGCTACCCTTTAAAATCAAAGAAAGACATCATGCACATCATTTTTATTTCCGACTTACAAGTTGTCGCAACTTTTTCAAATATTAGTTGTTTGTCCCGAATACGATCGACATACTTACATGCATAGTTTAAGAAGTTGTTGGTTGTCGAAAAACGAGAGAGACTTCATAAAGAAAACATGTTATTTGTTCAATCCGAATATTATGATGATCGAATCGACTTGTACAATTCCATTCAGTCACTTTGATTACCGATTGTGGAACGTCGTCATCAATGTCATCTGGCCATCGATCAACTGACAAAAAGTGATCTTCATAAATCACTCTTCAAAGTCAAAAGATAGATTTCCCTTGTAGAGGGAACATTTCCATGATCCATGCTCTGAATGCCTTTTATTCCAGCAGCCTTCATAGTATGTCCAGCGAGACATTGAATACCGTTTCTGTAGATGCTGTTTCCATCTGTGACCTGGTATTGAGATATTAATATCTACATATATTTTCATGGATTTTGACGAAACTGGATATGTTTTTCTCTTTTTTGAAGACTCGGTATTTGTATTTTAGATGGAAAATAGTTAAAAATTGAATGCAATTAGCCATAATAAAATCATTCGTTGCTTATGTCATTAGGGAGGCAATGAAAACGAAGATATTTGTGTTGATTTGAAAAGAATCCGTTGACGATATAGAAAAGTCCATCATTAATAAAGATTATATCGAGACAACGGCGAGTCAAAATAAATACGGATAGTTTTTAATACAAGTAACAGAAAGGTATTTAATTTGTCTTATTCAAATATAATAAGACTCTCGAAACTTGCTGCTTGTTAAAATATCAACATACATATAATATTAATTAAAGCAAATAGTGACCGTATATATAAAAATAAGTCGTTTACGTATGTACAGGCATAACTCAATAACTCTTTCTCCGATTTGGCTCAAATTTTTTTTTGGTGTGCTCAAGTTAGATACTAACGGAGCCCAAAATTGAAAATTTTCCCGGAAAATTGAGAAAATTGGGAAATTCCATTTCCCATACATTTTGTATGGAGAAATTTTTTCATCTCCGATTTGGCTCAATTTTTTTTCGTTTGTGTTTGTAATGCTCCCTCCTATTTGTATATTCATAAAAAAAAATCCAGGACAACCTGTTGTCGCACATGAAAACACCCATTCGTCCGATTTGCCTCAAAATTTTTTTGGATCTGTTCCTTAAGCCGAATTTAGATTTTAACGGAGAATAAACACAAAACAAAATGAAACCGGAATATAGAGGGCTACGCCCGCAATTCGAGGGTTTTGTAGCACGCGCTTGGTATCTAAATATTGGCTCCCTGCTCTTCTTGGTACCACTTAGCTGAATAAAAACACCATAACTAACTGTCTTACCCATGATATAGTATCTTATATGCCAATTCCCAAAAAGACTGCATCTGTCACCTCTCAAAGTAATAGTTTTAATACGAGAAGCTGTAGATAGATATGTATGTATACGAGATAAACTGTCCTACTCTTCGAGATGCTTAACCATTCATGTTACGACGACATTGCAAATTGCAAACTTGTGTAACGGCTTCAGGGCGGCGGGGACAAATTACGGTCTAATATTTTTCCCTCCTCCACTGTTCCCCTTTCTAAAATACAAATCTCAAGAAAATGCCAAAAATGGAATGTACTCAACTATACTATGGCTACACCAGTGGATAAAAAAAAATTTACCTTAATTTCGCCTCTATGTGGACCCCCCCCCCTTTTAAAGTTGGCTGATTACAACACAACGCTTTCTTCAGCAAATTATAGCATTTCTACACATTCTCGCCGAATTATATGTGCAGCTTCAGCCGTTCGTAAGATATTCTATGAACAGACGGACAGACAGGTATTTGACCGATTTTGTAAGATTTAAGACACAAAACCCTAAAAAAATTAATTGTGTGAATAGTTATTGTTAGGATCACCAATTACCAATCTTCACCCTTCCAAAGTTGGCTCATTAAATAACTGCAATTCGCACTACGAAAAACAACATGCAAGTAGTACACGCATATCTATGTATGCGTGAGGCCGGTAGGTGTATTTTTTGTATGGATAGTGTCAAAATGCATAACTTTAAGTCAATGTACTATTATTAGATATCATGCCATTGTAATGAAACTTAGAGGTATTATTGCCTATGATGTTAGTTATCATTAGGTATCAATATTTTTGGCCTCAGGTAAGCTTGAGGGGTGCAGGGGTGTGCTAACTGCAACTATAGAAATGTACTTTTATTAACCTTTTTGGATGAGATTTAAAAATTCTATTATTTTTAGTTTTCTATGCTAGTGAAATGCCGCTTTTCTGTAAATTTTCATATGTCTAGCTATAACGGTCTCGAAATGCAAGGGGGGGGGGGCAAACTCGGACCACATATTTTCCCCTCTCCCTCTTTTCTCCTTTCTTCAAATTTGAAAAAAATTCCAAAAATGGAATGTACTCAACGATACCTTTCTTACGATACCCCACTTGCCTATACCAAATGAAAAAAAATTTCGACCTTCATTTCCCCTCTATGGGGACCCCCCCTTAAAGTTGACTTATTACGACGCATCGCTTTCTCCAGAGAATTATAGTATTTCTACATATTTCCACCAAATTTCATGCATGTAGCTTCAGCGGTTCGTGAGATATTTCATGGACAGACAGACAGACAGACAGACGGACAGACGGACAGACGGACGCATGACCGATTTCATAAGGGTTTTGTTTTTATACAAAACCCTAAAAAGAAACGATCTGTGTCGTATGTACAGGGTTGGCGTCGTTATCCTTTATCCGATTTGCTTCAATTTTTTGTTGCATTCGGTTTCTTTGCGCTCCACTTGAAACCTTACGTCATTCGAAATTGGAAATTTTCCCGGGAAATTGGGAAATTCCATTTTTCCATACATTTTGTATGGAGACATGTTTTCCCTTCTATTTACTTAACCCTACATACGATTTGCTTAAAAATTTTTCCCTTTTGATCCTTCACGCTCAACTTACATGTTCACCGAGCCTATAAAGTCCAAAAAAAGGACGACCTGCTGACAATAAAGGACATTCTGTTGTCCTTCGAGGAAATATATCCAGTACGTTGCATGTAAAATACTTTACACATGTTCTCAATGCAATTAATTTTTTTTACGTGGTCTCTCCTAAAAAGGACGACCTCTTGTCTGAAATGAAATTGAGGTGTGTCCGATTTGGATGATTTTTTTTGTTCTGTCTCTTTACGCTCGACTTGGATCCATACCCAGCTCAAACGCAAATGAAACCGGAAAATAGAGGGCTGCCAACAATTCCATTTGCTGGAAAATGATACTCATTGGGATTGTTTGCCATCGTCATATCGACATGTTTCCCACCGAGTCCGCACGGTTTGTGGAACAAATTCAAAGACGAAATGTCAGACGATATTTTGCATAGAGTTCGCATTTCAAGAGCCGATATTCCACTTCAAATGAGCGACGCCATACATAACGAGGCGCTCATTTTGAAAGAGAATATATGCTTACTGCTCTGTGGAAATTTGTTGAGTAAATTAGAAATGCCGGCCCCCAATCGTCCAATGCACGACGCATTCAACAGGGAATTGGAACGAGAACGTGATTACGATCGAGATGCATTGAGTCAAGCAGTACAAAGAAATGTGCCATTGTCGAATCCCCAGCAGAAAAGTGCATACGATACACTGATGAAAGCGACCGATAATGGACAAGGTGCCATTTTCTTTCTTGATGCGCCTGGGGTACCTGGCAAAACATTCCTCATTTCCTTGATTTTAGCAACGATTCGTTCACAAAGTGACATAGCGTTGGCAGTTGCGTCATCTGGCATTGCGGCGACGTTGCTTGAAAGAGGACAGACGGCTCATTCTGCCATTGTCATTGAACTTGCAAATGACGGACGAACCAACTTGCGACATTTCGAAAAATTCTACTATGGCTAAAGTCTTGCAAACTTGCAAAATAGTTATTTGGAATGAATGCACGATGGCCCATAAACGTGCATTAGAGGCTCTCAATCGCACTCTGAAAGACTTGCGCAATAATCACAATCGTTGGAGGCGCAACGATTCTGCTTTCCGGCGATTTCTGTCAAACACTGCCCGTCATTCCGAGATCAACACCTGCGGATCAACTCATTTATGAACCTACGTGCAGATATCACAACTGACAACAAACATGATCATTCTACTGATGTGTTCTCGAAGCAATTGTTGGACATCGGCAATGGAAATGTTCCAGTTGATGAGACAAGTGGTTTCAGTGAATTTCCCATTCACTTTTGTCAATTCACTGAGTCTAAGGAGCAACTCATTGAAAAAGTTTTCCCGAACATAGTACGCAATTACACCAATCATGAATGGTTGGCTGAACGAGCTATTTTAGCAGCAAAGAATGTCGATGTCCACCAATTGAATTTTGACGTTCAAATGAAAATCGCTGGCGAAGTGTTGACATACAAATCTATGGACACCATCACCAACGAAGAAGATGTCGTCAACTACCCAACAGAATTTTTGAGTTCATTGGATGTGCCAGGATTCCCGTCACATCAACTGCAACTGAAAATAGGCTCAATCATCATAATGATTCGAAATCTGAACCAGGCAAAGCTATGCAATGGAACCAGACTTGCTGTCAAACGGTTGTTACCCAACGTCATAGAAGCGACAATTCTCAAAGGAAAATTCCAGGGCGAGCACGTGTTGGTTCTACGAATTCCAATGATTACCATTCGAATTTAAACGATTGCAATTCCCGGTGCGTCTTGCGTTGGCGATGACAGTCAACAAAACACAAGGACAGTGGATGAATGTGTGTGTCATTAATTTAAAAACTCCGTGTTTCTCGCACGGCCAATTGCACTGCACGTTGCCTGTTCGCGAGTAGAAAAACCAGATTCCCTATTTGTTTTCGCACAGCAAAACAACACTAAAAACGTTGTATATCACAAAGTCTTGAATTAAGTGAACTATTCAAATGGAAACAAATTGACTTTTATTCATTCACATCAAACGTGACTCAGAGGGTAATCCATTTCTAGAACCACACACCTCGCCACCTGTCGACTAACAGGAAGATTAGGCGCGGGATGCAATTCGCGAGGTCAGCTTCATGTATGAAAAAAATAAGTCGGGGTAGGTGAATGTTGCAAGCGAGCACTAGCTAGTTTTATATAAAACTAACAATCACCGACACAACCACCTATCAATCACCTAACAATCACCTATGGAACCTGTTATATGGCAGGTTTCATAGGTGGGCTGATGACAGGTCTGATGGCTGAACTGACAGTTGGTTTGATGGCAGATCTGATAGCTGGAGTAACGGGAGATCTGTTGACTGGACTGATATGTCATCTTCATCTAAATACTTCTTATGTGTTTTTTTTTTAATTTTCGTTGCGAAATTTAGTTTTAAGTAGGCGATGTTTTATCAATTTAAAATTACAGAGTTTGTAACTCATCTATATTCGGTGTATTTTACCAAGGTTGATCATGACTACCATTTTTTAATGATTACCTAATTTCAAAAAGTGTACCACCATGATAAAAAGTCGTGCAGACTTAATTTGATTTATGCGTCAGAGTAGTGTTGTTAAATATTGCGATAAATATTTACTACCTAGAGCTAACTGTATATGCAAAACAGTGTGCTCTTAATACTGGAGTGATGAATTTGAAATTAATGAAGCAGAATAAATTTAATAAGAGCCAACAAAGAATTGCAGTTCATGTAACATACAAACCCACTTTCCTTCTTGCATTGAAGGGTTTTGGCAGCTCTTGGCCGTTGTGAAACGGGTCGCTCCGGTGCGTAAAACCGGCTGCCGCAGGAACGCTAGTTCATCGCTATGTCTACTTTCAGTCATAAGATTTTTGCATCCTATTTCTTTCAGCTTCAGTTAAAGCAAAAATGGCATCACTACATCGAAACCTTTCCATTCATCCATTAGCACGAAGTCACTTTTCTCGGCGAAAATTTCAATAAATCAAAATTAAAACCGAAAGTGTTTCTTGCAAATCTTAAGACAACTGTAGTTCATTGTTTCCACAATTCATGCAGAAACTGCACGTTATTCTTCTACGTTAATTGGTCTTCAATTGCAAATATGTACCAATTCTTATACCTACTCGCATTATGTCTCACAGGAAATACTCGTACATTATGTATGAGTATATCGGCGTTCAATGTGTACAGATGGATATGTAGATATATGTATAGTATGAGACCAATACGAGGACCTAGCGAAAATCGTGCAATGAGTACGTGAATTCGAGTATATGGATTGTTATCTTTTGCAACCGTTTTGCTGAATATTAGGCGGTTTTTTTTTAACAGCCATGCAGAGCACAACAAGTTAACACTACACAATTACACTAACACTTTGATCTGATCTGCTCTGGAAAGAAGGTTAGTGTAAGAATGCTGCTCCGCTAGTATTACTACATTTTGAAATGCAGGCAGCACAGGTGTCGAAGTTTTCGGGCAGTTCACAGTTTGGGAGGCACATAAAATTCATTTCTTACGTCAACTCAAATTTCAAGAAGAAACTTAAAAATCTTTGGTTCAGATACAATCGGGCAAATTTCCTGTAGGCAGCAGAATTATTTTGTATGTTTACTATTCCGTATAATTACTCAAAACAAACAATTTATTGACAGAGAATGCATTTTATGTGCTTCCCAAACTGTAAACTGCCCGAAAACTTCCACACCTGCGCCGCCTGCATTTCAAAATATGGTAGTACTAGCGGAGCAGCATTCTTTCCAGAGCAGCTCAGATCAAACTGTTAGAGTAATTGTGTGGTCTTTTCCCACTCTGCTCGGCTGTTTAAAAAAACGCGCCTATTAATACCTATTACTATGCAATTTTTTTAATAAACTAGCTTTTATCTCTTATGCATTAACCAAATTAAGAAATTATTCTTGATTTATGGCTGTGATTTTGCTCGTTATCCAAGAAAAATAATTATTCCATATTCTACTTTAAGTTGCGTTTTCGATTACGTAGTTAATTTAATTCACGAAATAATTATTTTTGATCATTATTATCAGAAAAATTAGATTATTCACCATGGATGCAGTGTTGAAGCAGATAAATTGTTAGTAAAAATAGGTGTTATTAAAGAGGCGTAAGATTTAGGGATTTTTATTTCAAGAATCCTATGGTAACTTGCGTGGCACAGGCCGCTTTTGGTCAAGCTTTATTCCAGTAGGCATTTTTGTTCAGGCAAATACTAAAGCGATCGACTACGGGCGATCTATCTCTAAAAAATGTATTTATTCAGAAAACAGGAGTCAGTGTAAGAGCCATTGATCTTCTTTTAAGAAAAAGAAGTGTAAATACGACATAAGTTCTTCTTCTTGAGCCTGCTCTTCCTTTACATAACACCCGGCTATATTGCAGTGTCCATCCTCATTTTCTTGAGCTCAGTAGGAGTCGTACCGTTGAATTCTTTGATTCATTTGTATCCGGAACAACACGAATGTGGAACAACATTCCACCTTTTGTTTTCCCCTGCAGTTATGGTCTGAAATAGCTTAAACGAAACGTATAACGGTACCTCATTCAAACTCAACCCATCCCAGCCCCACTACCCTAATTTCCTTCCCGCCGAGGCTGTGCTCTCGCATCAAAGGGTATCCCCTAAGCTTTAGCATAAGCCAAAAAAAAATTAGTTTTAGAAGAACGCATAAATAAAAGCTCCTGCGACATCTGTGGATTTAGCTATCGAAATTTGCACGATTTTCTCAAGTTAAATTTGAAAATAAAGTTTTCAATATATTCATCATCATCGTGTCGCAACAGCCCGACGTCGGGCTTCGGCCGCCTGGATTGCTGTCCTATAATTATTTCGGTGAACGCGTCCTCCAATTAAGTAAGCTCTCCCAACGAGCTCTTGGTTGTCCTCGCAGTCTCGCTCCGCCGACTCGTCGTTCGTTCATTACTTCTTCAGGCAAGCGAACTGTTCTCTCCTTGTTGTTGTTCCAAGTTTGAAGATTTTCGAAACTTCCAGGTAGTCGTAGAGTTCATACAACTCATGGTTGTACCGAATTCGCCATCCATCTCGGTAGTAAACTGCTCCAAAATTTTACCGAAGGACTTTCCGTTCGAATGTGCTTAGCATGTTTTCGGAAGCTTGGGTTAGGGTCCAGGCAGCCATAGCTTAGCACTGGTCGTATGATGGTTTTGAATACGCGGAGCTTCGTCTTTCTGTGCATATACTTGGATTTCATTATGGGGAGGACCGAGAAGAAAGTCTTATTTTCTTGCTGTATCCGTCGCTTTATTTCGTCAGTTTCGTTGGCGTCCCTTGATAAGTTGCAACCCAGGTATATGAAGTCGTTCACGAAGTCGATGTTGAGGTCCCCTATATTGATGCTCGACTGTGCAGGTGTCCTTGTCGTCGATTGCATCATTATTTTAGTTTTACCCTCGTTAATACGTAGTCCAACTTCTTTTGCAGCGGTGTCAAGAGTATGCGAAAGTTCTTCTGCATCGGTCAATTTTAGGGACATAATGTTATTGTCGTCGGCGTACGCTATCAATTCTGCCGACTTGAAGAGTACCGTTCCGCTGGAGTCCGTATTACCCGAATGGCGTGTTAAGGTTGAAGAGGGTCGGCGCCAGTCCATCGCCCTTCTTAAAACCAGTACGTGTTTCAAAAGGATCAGTAAACCTGTTCTGGATTCTGACCTGTGAGACCGAGTTGTTCATATCTTCATCTTTGTTAGTCGTACAAGTTTTGCTGGAATACCAAATTGCAGCATGATGTCATATGCTTACTTAAAGTCGACAAAAATTTGGTACGTTTTATTCCCAGCACTTTTGCATGATTAGCTTAACCGTAAAAAGCTGATTGGTTGTGGAGCGACCAGGCCTGAAACTGCATTGGTAATCGGTAATGATTCGTTTGGTGTACAGTTTTATTCTATTCTCCAGAATTTTTGTCAGTATTTAGTGAGGCGTATAGATTAGTGAAATGCCTCTGCCATCCTCACACTGCAATTTATTTCTTTTTGTGGATGAGACAGATCATGGTCTTGCGCCAATCGTCTGGGATCACCTCGTCCCCTCAGATTCGCAGAAGTAATTGGTGTATGGCATTTAATAGACCGGTTCCACCGGAATTTAGCAGTTCAGCTGGAATCAGCGCCCTGCACTTTATTTGGTTTGAGTGACCGAAAGGTGAGATCAATTTGGTCTACTGCTGGAGGTTGTGTAGTGGGGCCATGCTCAGTAATAATGCCATCGACTTGAGCTTCTTGTATGGGGACGTTAGATGTTGGTTTCAGAAGCTCTTCAAAATAGGACGCCCATCGTTTATTGAAGCTATCGGTGTCGCTGAATATGTTTCCATCCTTGTCCTTACAAAGGCTAGTCCTGGGTTGATATCCGTTTTTAATTGTATTTACTAATCTATTCCCTTTTCTGGTTTCAATTAGCTAGGCTACATCTATCTAATACAATATAATATATTAATATATTAGATTACATTCAGACTCAATTGCCCTAACCTATTGGGGCATAGCGCGTCAACTATTCCATGTGGCTTAGCTGAGGTTTCGTTGGCCTAAACCAATAAACGATGCACGGTGCCAGTAGGCACCTCCTCTCCCCATTTCGCCGCCTACCTGTGACAAGTCTGGAGATGTGGCTTATTATTTCGCCCCGAACTATAGGGGAAGACAACACAAACATCCATGGCCACGTGGACTTTGTTGACACTCTTCGTTGTCATATTTGTTAAAGCTTGGTTTATCATTTTATTTGTCGTAATAATATAGCCTATAAGCAAAATGAACTCCTGCCACTTCAATAACACGCTTATCCGTAGACTTTTCTCCACATGCTGACGCAAAGGTCCTGTCAAATAGCTGGCAGTTTTTTTAACTAAGTATCAAACTAATGGTAAAACAATACAGCTTTTGCATCTAAGTCAAATTAGTTTTTTTTACTTAATTATTGTACATCGATGGCAAGAGTAGATTGTCCTACAATACAAGTAGTAGAAAGCATATTGTTCTTACCAAAATATAAATAAACAATAGGTAAAATGTTAGATTTTAACATTTTTAAAAATTTACCGTTTTTTTACATACATATGTATTTAACAATTTGCTGATAAGCGTTGTTCCGCTAGTGCGCCAAAATGAGTTTGATTTTATATTAGTTAAGCGTTGATATGACACGGAAAAAAATTAAAAAATTATGTTTCAACAAATGTTTCAAGAAATAGTGTCTCGGACTTTGAGTATAGATATCTAAAGTTGTCGATAGTTATACATATTATCCTCTTCATCATTTTAGCTTTACAGCATCCTGGTGTGCCTTCGCTGTCTAGAAACTTCCGCGCGAAGGGAGGGGCGAAGACGGCGACCATCCCGGGCGCCATTAGCAGGAGCGTCGATAGCGAGAAAAAAAAGTGAAAATTTTATAATAATACAAAATAAATATCTAATTAAACATTTTATTAGTCCGGTAATGGCAATTATGGTGGATTTGGAAACAACTTATGGCGTGGCGGAAATTGTGACAATTTTTTTGTTGGAGTTAAGAATATTTGTTATTGCACAATTCAATATTTTGAAAAGTACTTCGAACAATGAAATGAATTGAAAGTCGTGAACAGGATGGATTTCAAACCGATTATTGACCTAAACTACAATGACGATGAAAAATCCTTTGAGGTTCTGATAGGAAAACAAATTGTAATTGATGATTAAAAATTGTTCGATCAAGTCGTAAATTCGGAGAACTTTTTATCTAAAAAAAAAATTTGTAATAGGTCTGACGAATTTTTTAGTCAGCCTGCAAGATCTCGAATTTGTCCTTTTGGTCTTCCAGTTTCCCATGTCAGACCTGGTCATTTTATGTAGTTACAACGCATTGACAGCGCATTAACCGTAGCTGCAATACGGCCGCCGCCAAAGCAGGACGAGCTCCGCTCAGCTCAGCACAATAATAACAATTGCATTCTTTTTTAAGACATAAATGAAAGTCTTTAGATTCAAAAATACTCATAGGAAATGAAAGGATTGAGCTTCGATCTTATTTTCCCAGCTCTGTGAAGTTGGCACCGTCACATTCGATTTTTCAAATTTGAATTGTGCAGTTCGTTTGCCCATCGTAGGCCCACGTTTGCCCAGGAAAAATTTTCGTTTGCCCACCCTTACAAAAAAAATTATTAACAAAATACTTTTTTTTCAAAATGCAAAAACCCACGAAAATTTTTTTTTCAAAAATTGGGATTTTTTTTCCCTATTTCGTTTGCCCAACGTTAGCCCAGGATTGCCCACCCAAAATTTTCGTTTGCCCACCCCTCAAATTTTTTTTATTCAAAAAATAAAATTTTTGTCCCTCATTGGGCGTCACATTATACACCCTCAAAACGATAATATTTAATTTAAATTGCCCACCCCATTAGCCCATTATAAGCCCTCGTTTGCCCAGTAAAAATTTTCGTTTGCCCACCCTTGCAGAAAAAGTTATAAGAGAATCAAATTTTTTGGGTTGCGAATACTTATATCCTTAATTAAGCTCCTTAAAGGATAATTTTGTAGTATAAACTCATCAGATCGATTGCCCATCGTGCACTATCGTTTGCCCAGGAAAAAGTTTCGTTTGCCCATCCCTCCAACTCTTTTTATAAAAAGTAAGTATTTTGATCCCACTTGGGCGCCACTTTCCACAGTTTGGCTCCTTAAAGGACATTTTGAGGCCGCAAGCTAAACAGTTCGTTTGCCCATCGTAGATTATCGTTTGCCCAGGAAAAAGTTTCGTTTGCCCGCCCCTGCAAAAAAAGTTATAAGCAGACAAGTTTTTTTAGATTGGTTATACTTATACTGTTATTTTGGCTCCTTAAAGGATCATTTTGTAGTGCAAGCTGGGCAGTTCGTTTGGCCATCGCGGATTATCGTTTGCCCAGGAAAAAGTTTCGTTTGCCCACCCTTGCAAGAAAAGTTATTAGAAAATTAAATTTTTGGGGTTGCGAATACTTATATCCTTAATTTGGCTCCTTAAAGAATAATTTTGTGGTTCGAACTCATCAGTTCGATTGCCCATCGTCCATTACTGTTTTCCCAGGAAAAAGTTTCGTTTGCCCAGGAAAAGGTTTCGTTTGCCCACCCTTGCAAAAAAAGTTATAAGCTGACAATTTTTTTTAATTTGGTTATACTTATACTGTTATTTTGGCTCCTTAAAGGATCATTTTGTAGTGCAAGCTGGGCAGTTCGTTTGGCCATCGCGGATTATCGTTTGCCCAGGAAAAAGTTTCGTTTGCCCACCCTTGGAAGAAAAGTTATTAGAGAATTAAATTTTTGGGGTTGCGAATACTTATATCCTTAATTTGGCTCCTTAAAGGATAATTTTGTGGTTCGAACTCATCAGTTCGATTGCCCATCGTGCATTACTGTTTTCCTAGGAAAAAGTTTCGTTTGCCCAGCAAAAGGTTTCGTTTGCCCGCCCTTGCAAAAAAAGTTATAAGCAGACAATTTTTTTTTAATTTGGTTATACTTATACTGTTATTTTGGCTCCTTAAAGGATCATTTTGTAGTGCAAGCTGGGCAGTTCGTTTGGCCATCGCGGATTATCGTTTGCCCAGGAAAAAGTTTCGTTTGCCCACCCTTGCAAGAAAAGTTATTAGAGAATTAAATTTTTGGGGTTGCGAACACTTATATCCTTAATTTGGCTCCTTAAAAGATAATTTTGTGGTTCGAACTCATCAGTTTGATTGCCCATCGTACATTATCGTTTGCCCAGGAAAAAGTTTTGTTTGCCCAGGAAGAGGTTTCGTTTGCCCACCCTTGCGAAAAAAGTTATAAGCTGACAATTTTTTTTATGATGGTTATACTTATACTGTTATTTTGGCTCCTTAAAGGATCATTTTGAAGTGCAAGCTGGGCAGTTCGTTTGGCCATCGCGGATTATCGTTTGCCCAGGAAAAAGTTTCGTTTGCCCACCCTTGCAAGAAAAGTTATTAGAGAATTAAATTTTTGGGGTTGCGAATACTTACATCCTTAATTTGGCTCCTTACAGGATAATGTTGTGGTTCAAACTCATCAAATCGATTGCCCATCGTGCATTGTCGTTTGCCCAGGAGAAAGTTTCGTTTGTCCACTCTCCAACTCTTTTTATAAAAAAGTAAGTATTTTGATCCCACTTGGGCGCCACTTTCCACAGTTTGGCTCCTTAAAGGACATTTTGAGGCCGCAATCTAGGCAGTTCGTTTGCCCATCGTGGATTATCGTTTGCCCACCCTTGCGAAAAAAGTTATAAGCTAAAAAAATTTTTTATGATGGTTATACTTATACTGTTATTTTGGCTCCTTAAAGGATCGTTTTGAAGTGCAAGCTTGGCAGTTCGTTTGGCCATCGCGGATTATCGTTTGCCCAGGAAAAAGTTTCGTTTGCCCACCCTTGCAAGAAAAGTTATTAAAGAATTAAATTTTTGGGGTTGCGAACACTTATATCCTTAATTTGGCTCCTTAAAGGATAATTTTGTGGTTCGAACTCATCAGTTTGATTGCCCATCGTACATTATCGTTTGCCCAGGAAAAAGTTTCGTTTGCCCAGGAAAAGGTTTCGTTTGCCCACCCTTGCAAGGAAAGTTATAAGCTGACAATTTTTTTTATGATGGTTATACTTATACTGTTATTTTGGCTCCTTAAAGGATCATTTTGTAGTGCAAGCTGGGCAGTTCGTTTGGCCATCGCGGATTATCGTTTGCCCAGGAAAAAGTTTCGTTTGCCCACCCTTGCAAGAAAAGTTATTAGAGAATTAAATTTTTGGGGTTGCGAATACTTATATCCTTAATTTGGCTCCTTAAAGGATAATTTTGTGGTTCGAACTCATCAATTCGATTGCCCATCGTGCATTACTGTTTTCCCAGGAAAAAGTTTCGTTTGCCCAGGAAAAGGTTTCGTTTGCCCGCCCTTGCAAAAAAGTTATAAGCTGATAATTTTTTTTTAATTTGGTTATACTTATACTGTTATTTTGGCTCCTTAAAGGATCATTTTGTAGTGCAAGCTGGGCAGTTCGTTCGGTCATCGCGGATTATCGTTTGCCCAGGAAAAAGTTTCGTTTGCCCACCCTTGCAAGAAAAGTTATTAGAGAATTAAATTTTTGGGGTTGCGAACACTTATATCCTTAATTTGGCTCCTTAAAGGATAATTTTGTGGTTCGAACTCATCAGTTTGACTGCCCATCGTACATTATCGTTTGCCCAGGAAAAGGTTTCGTTTGCCCACCCTTGCAAGAAAAGTTATTAGAGAATTAAATTTTTGGGGTTGCGAATACTTATATCCTTAATTTGGCTCCTTAAAGGATAATTTTGTGGTTCGAGCTCATCAGTTCGATTGCCTATCGTGCATTACTGGTTTCTCAGGAAAAAGTTTCGTTTGCCCAGGCAAAGGTTTCGTTTGCCCGCCCTTGCAAAAAAAGTTATAAGCAGACAATTTTTTTTTTAATTTGGTTATACTTATACTGTTATTTTGGCTCCTTAAAGGATCATTTTGTAGTGCAAGCTGGGCAGTTCGTTTGCCCATCGCGGACTATCGTTTGGTCAGGAAAAAGTTTGCCCACCCTAGCAAAAGAAGTTATTAAAGAAATAGGATTTTTTTTACTTTGGGAATTCTTAATTTAGCTTTTAAAGGAAATTTTTTTATGCGAACTGGGTTTTTCGTTTGATCATCGTAGGCAAAAAGGTTCGTTTTCGCACCTGTAAGAAAAGTTATTGGCAAAATAACTTTTTAGATTGGGAATCATAAAGGCTCAATTTGCATTGCCTTGCGAACCGGATGAACCGAATGAGTGGCTTGAGCAAACCACTTTGACGACCAACTCAATAGTAGATGGTTGTTGCGCGAGAGCATGTGGTTCATGCGGCAATGGAAACTGAGCTTGAGCTAGCTCTTTAAAGTATTGTACAAAAAATATGTACACACATTTATGCAATCAGCAGAAATCATTTCCGCTTTTTCCAACCATGAGAGCACTGTTTCCAAGGTTAAACTTTCAGTCTTATATTGCATGCATGCGTATGTTGAGTTATATAATAAATGAAAGCTTGGGGAAATGGCTTATCTTGCATATTTGATGCTGCAAACGCAAATTGGTGTTGGTCTGGGGGTTTGACTGTGACTTTGCTCTAGTGAAGTTTCGGGTTCTACTCGCGTCGTGGGTCTTTCTAACTTTTCCTATTCATGAAAGACTTGTTTTTTCCCAAAAAAAAAAACGTTTAATTTTAAGGAAAAACATAAAAGAACTACGATTGGGGTAAACCCCAATCATGCAATACTCTAGATGAATTTGAACCTGGTTAAAGCCAATAAATAATTTTGGTTGCAATCTCGGATGCATCGTTAAGACGTAAGACGTAAGTCGTTAAGACGTTAAGACGTATTTCATGAAATAGTGCAGTTTGTATGGGAGGGGGTAGAAGGAGGGTGAGGATTACAATAAATTTTATAATGTAGGTTACAATTATTATAAAAGTGATATATTCAAAATTTCAAAGCAAGATGTTTTATAGTTTCTGAGAAAATCTGATTATTGTAAATTATCAAAAATGTGTCATTTTGTATGGGAGGGGGTAGACGGAGTAAGGGTAATCGATTAATTTTTTTGAATCTAACTGATATTGTTAATTAAGTGTTAAGTACAAAATTTCAGCCCGATAAATTGTATACGTACTGAGTAAATTGGCTTAACGTATTTCATGAAATAGTGCAGTTTGTATGGGAGGGGGTAGAAGGAGGGTGAGGATTACAATAAGTTTTATAACATAGGTTACAATTATCATAAAAGTGATATATTCAAAATTTCAAAGCAATATGTTTTATTGTTTCTGAGAAAATCTGATTATTGTAAATTTTCAAAAATGTGTCATTTTGTATGGGAGGGGGTAGAAGGGGTGGAGCGATTTAGCCCGTTCACGAACTTAGCCTTCATTTTTTGTCAAAAATAACGTGTGCAAAATTTGAACTTCATAGCTCAACGCATTCTCGAGCTAGAGAGGTCACGGACGGACGGACGGACAGACGGACAGACGGACATCCGGTTTTGAGATATTCGAGTGATAATATGAACTTCTGTATCATTCATTTTTTCAACTTTGTGGCAAACTTATAATACTCTCAGATTTCATCTAGAGTATAAAAATGAAAGAAATGTTTGAAAAGATTAAGAGCATAACGAGAACTTTAATAACTTAAATTACATGTAAACATGGTTAAAGAAATTGCTTGGATGGTCAAAAATTTCGTACTTTTACTTTTTTCTAGTAACTGGTTAAGCATTTATATTAAATTCTAATCTGCTAAGCTGTTTTTATTACGAATAAAACACAAAACTACTAGAGCTTTTAGGAGATGATGCCAGGGGGAAACGACGATGAAACCCAAAGGTTTGCTGCTTTTCCACGAGTCATCCATAAAGCGCGCGTTGTGCGGCTGCTATACAAATTCTCTAAATTAAAACCCCCCAAAATATAAAAATTTTAATTTTACATATATGTATATAAATATTTCATACTATTCAATTAATATTTATTGATTTTCTACCAAAAAAAAAAGAAAAGGAAAAAACCCGCCCTCAGGGTCAAAGTCAAAGTGGTTTGCTCATGCCACTCATTCGGTTCATCCGGTTCGTAAGGCAATGCAAATTGAGCCTTTATGATTCCCAATCTAAAAAAATTATTTTGCCAATAACTTTTCTTACAGGTGCGAAAACGAACCTTTTTGCCTACGATGATCAAACGAAAAACCCAGTTCGCATAAAAAAATTTCCTTTAAAAGCTAAATTAAGAATTCCCAAAGTAAAAAAAATCCTATTTCTTTAGTAACTTCTTTTGCTAGGGTGGGCAAACTTTTTCCTGACCAAACGATAGTCCGCGATGGGCAAACGAACTGCCCAGCTTGCACTACAAAATGATCCTTTAAGGAGCCAAAATAACAGTATAAGTATAACCAGATTAAAAAAAAATTGTCTGCTTATAACTTTTTTTGCAAGGGCGGGCAAACGAAACCTTTGCCTGGGCAAACGATAATGTACGATGGGCAATCAAACTGATGAGTTCGAACCACAAAATTATCCTTCAAGGAGCCCAATTAAGGATATAAGTGTTCGCATTTCTTGCAAGGGTGGGCAAACGAAACTTTTTCCTGGGCAAACGATAATCCGCGATGGCCAAACGAACTGCCCAGCTTGCACTACAAAATGATCCTTTAAGGAGCCAAAATAACAGTATAAGTATAACCAAATTAAAAAAAAAATTGTCAGCTTATAACTTTTTTTGCAAGGGCGGGCAAACGAAACCTTTTAATGGGCAAACGAAACTTTTTCCTGGGAAAACAGTAATGGACGATGGGCAATCGAACTGATGAGTTCGAACCACAAAATTATTCTTTAAGGAGCCAAATTAAGGATATAAGTATTCGCAACCCCAAAAATTTAATTTTCTAATAACTTTTCTTGCAAGGGTGGGCAAACGAAACCTTTTCCTGGGCAAACGAAACTTTTTCCTGGGCAAACGATAATGAACGATGGGCAATCAAACTGATGAGTTCGAACCACAAAATTATCCTTTAAGGAGCCAAATTAAGGATATAAGTGTTCGCACCTCCAAAAATTTAATTCTCTAATAACTTTTCTTGCAAGGGTGGGCAAACGAATCTTTTTCCTGGGCAAACGACAATCGGCGATGGGCAAATGAACTGCCCAGCTTGCACTACAAAATGATCCTTTAAGGAGCCAAAATAACAGTATAAGTATAACCAATCTAAAAAAACTTGTCTGCTTATAACTTTTTTTGCAGGGGTGGGCAAACGAAACTTTTTCCTGGGCAAACGATAATCTACGATGGGCAAACGAACTGTTTAGCTTGCGGCCTCAAAATGTCCTTTAAGGAGCCAAACTGTGGAAAGTGGCGCCCAAGTGGGATCAAAATACTTACTTTTTTATAAAAAGAGTTGGAGGGATGGGCAAACGAAACTTTTTCCTGGGCAAACGATAGTGCACGATGGGCAATCGATCTGATGAGTTTATACTACAAAATTATCCTTTAAGGAGCTTAATTAAGGATATAAGTATTCGCAACCCAAAAAATTTGATTCTCTTATAACTTTTTCTGCAAGGGTGGGCAAACGAAAATTTTTACTGGGCAAACGAGGGCTTATAATGGGCTAATGGGGTGGGCAATTTAAATTAAATATTATCGTTTTGAGGGTGTATAATGTGACGCCCAATGTGGGACAAAAATTTTATTTTTTGAATAAAAAAAATTTGAGGGGTGGGCAAACGAAAATTTTGGGTAGGCAATCCTGGGCTAACGTTGGGCAAACGAAATAGCGAAAAAAAATCCCAATTTTTGAAAAAAAAATTTCGTGGGTTTTTGCATTTTGAAAAAAAAGTATTTTGTTAATAACTTTTTTTGTAAGGGTGGGCAAACGAAAATTTCTCCTGGGCAAACGTGGGCAAACGTGGGCCTACGATGGGCAAACGAACTGAACAATTCAAATTTGAAAAATCGAATGTGACGGTGCCAACTTCACAGAGCTTATTTTCCCATAATTTGACATGTAACCGTGGTATTAAGAGGGTGACCTATTAGTGATTTCGCTCTTGGTAGTATATTATTCCCCGATTTAGCTCATCTGCCTACCTAGATTATACATCATTGGTAGTATTGCTCGTCTCGTTGATATTGCCCGACAGTTTTACTCGGCATTAATTTGACTCACATCCTCGCTACAGAGGATTATTTTTTTTTTGCTATTTAGCAAAGAGTATTCAGTGAAGTATATGGCAACAAAAAGTGTGCGTGAAGAATTTACTCGCTAATGAAACACTTAGGGAGTACGAGTTAAGGCTGGTTTGCTGGAGACATCGTGTCCCAACGAACGAAGTATTTGGATGCGCCGGAGAATAAAACGTATTGGGAATCGACAGTACTGGATGATAAGCTATTACACATATCCCGCTCCAAACCCCTTAGTACACTCATAATTACTACCCACTCCAATTGAGCGTGTTTTGCCGCCCCTGGATGCATCCTTTCAATAGTCGCTTAGTCATACGGCTGTCATCCTTCATTGTATACGCCCTGTCCATTGCGAAAAGTCGTATGCGTCGCTTAGGCTCTTTATTGAAACAATACTCAGCTAAAGTCAGCGTAGCCAGCAGCCCAACAATTTTAATTCCTTTTTTTAATGCAAACACATTTTATTTATATAGGTGTTTTCCTATGTTGAAAAATATGAATAGGATCTTTTAGAAAATTTGCATTCATTGCGACCATCCATTTAATGTGAAACATAATCAAATTTCAAGTCAAGTTTGAATTTCTTTCTCCTTCATTTAACCACTCACAACATTTTACATCTTTCTCACACACTCAGTAGTTGCACAATAGTATTGTGTTGTGAGCCTACCCATTTACTTCCAAGTGTCAGATAGCATTTCCAGCATTCTGAAACGCCATGTAAAAATGGATCACTCGTCTTTATTAAATGCTTGCTCACCCATCCACCCGCCATAAGTGTTTCAAAACAATGCTCGAATATCGTTCAACTGGAAGCTTAATGTTAAAGTTATTGTTATTCATGTTAATTAGAGTATACAGCACAAGGACAATATCTACTACACGTTACCTTCGCAATAAGTTGAATCTGCTTTGTTCACTTTGTCACAAGGTTGCTAATCATCCTCATTCTGGCATATCCTAGTTTAAGTAGGCCGCCCATTGTTGAAGCATCTCATAGTCCTGAACTGAAATCCGTGGGAGGAGTAACAAGCGAGCGTGTCATCCTCCATCACTTCATATAAACAAGTACATTATCCCCAAAACTTTGATATTTTCGCTTACGTTCCTGCTTCTAATAGGTTCCACTGAATAAGTTGCTTGTTCACATGTAATAAACCCAAGGTGGTGTGGTGTTGAATAGGACAATAAAGATTGCCGTACGTGTTTGTATGTAGGAGGCAAGGGTGTCTCTAATGGTGATAGGTGAGATGAAATGTCTAAATCATGTAGAGTTTAACCCTGCATCTCCTGGATACGGAATGATTTTGTGTAGATGATGAAAATATACTGTCCTGTTAAAGTTTTCATTTCATGCTTGAATTAACCCATAGTAATGATATGTCAGCAGATCAACATCCATTTTGTCCTTACCGCCTTTTTCATCCTGTGTATGTGTTAATGTTTAAGAACAGAGCAACCAACGAAGCAAACCCCGCCAACGTTTTCCGAACTGAACTATAGGTCCGCGAGACGGCAGCGTGTTGACTAACCTCATCACGTTTTACTGGGGGACTGTAATTAGGTTATAAATTTGGTGTGTGTAATCACGGAATATCAATTCTGCGAGAGCAGATTCTGCCGGAAATGCCTTTCAAAAAACTACAAAATAGTTTAAAAATGGGTCCCACTACCCTCATGTCGGCTTGCAATCACAAATGCATAAAAGTGAAGAGGGCTAGGCCTGGCGCCCGAATATGCCATGCCCCTTCGTCCAAACTGGCCGCAAGTAGGTGGCCGGAGCGCGCAAATGTAATGTTTGAGATCGGCAAACTTCCCTCATAGCGTTTCGCACTATATACAGTGTGAAATCAAAAGTCTTGACCTCCACTTTTAGAAAAACCAATCCTGGGTAACCTAATTTCGCCGGAGGTATGATGGGTGGCAGAAACGCGCAAAGTCCTATTTCAGGTGGAAGAACTGTCACTTTTCACTCGCGTCAACCTAAAAGTCAAGATTTTGCAAAAAAAACAAAAAATTTTGCTTATTTTTTTTTTTAATTTTTTTTTAAGATTTTATTTATTTTTTTAATTTTTAATTTTCTTTTCCATAATTTATACTGAATGTTTGGTATATTGGAGGCATGGAAAATTAAAATATTCGCAAATCCCCTTGCGTGGGCTCCGCTCGCTCCGCGCTTAAGGGATCGCAACCCTCAGTATATCGCACAAACATGAACGCTCGCTTCGCTCGCTCTGCGTCAAACAGCGTTTTGATCAGTTTTAAACACACCAAACATTCAGTATAAATCATTAGAACAAAAAAAGTAAGAAAAAAATTAACAAATTAATAAATTAAAATTAAAAAAAAAAAAACTAAAAATTATTTTTTTTTTTAATTTGACGCGAGTAATAATTGACAAAAAATCCGAATGAAAAGTGATCTTTTCACCCCGGGCCCCGGAAACTAAAAATACCCCAGCATGGGTTATCGAACCACTCAGGAGAATGTTGACGTACGTTTACGTATGGTGGGGCTCAAGATGTAAAATTTCCATATAAATCCATCCTAATCGATAAGGAAGATAGCAAATATTCTTGAGCGTTTTTGAAACGGTCAGCATGGGTCATTGAACCGGGCAGGAGTATGCTGACGCACGTTTTCGTAGTCTGCGTACAATGTTTTACAACTGGTGTAAATTCAAATGGGTTACATTACATATGACGATGATTATACCCGAAAATTAACACAAGCGATAATTAATTACCCCAATGCGGAACCGCTGATTGTTGGGTTGACTGACGCTTCCGTAAGAGGCTTGTACGAAGTGTCTTTGTATTTTTTTTCAGCCGGTTACAGATGACAAAGGCTCTTTTGCTGTGAGCTCCCGCTAAATAAGGGCTGTGCTGAAGGTACGGCGGACAATGATCGAACAGGGATGTTTGGAAGTTCTGGAAGAAGTGCTCGCAGAAAGATACTACTTTGCTTAACCCCTAGCGGGGCATAGCGCGTCAACTACTCCTGCGCGCCATCGTACTCTGTTCTGGGCAATAGGGCGCAACTCCCCAAAAGACTTACCAAGTGCCTGACACTCCTTTGCCACAGATCGACGCCATGTGATTCGAGGACCCCCTCTTGGTCGGCCTTGGTTGGAAATGGGTTCCATTTCATGGCACGCAAAGCAATGCAGTTATCACTCTTCCGCAATGTGTGACCTATCCACTGCCATTTTCGCCTGCGTATCAATTCGTCGATTGGCATCTGACCCGTACGCCGACTTAGTTCTTCATCTGATATTGTTTCGGGCCAGAAAATTCTTAAAATTCGACGAAGACATGAATTGACGAAAACTTGCAGCTTTCTGGTAACTCCTACGGAAACTTTCCATGTACTGCTCCCATACAAAAGCACTGGCAGTACCAGGGAGCGAAACAGGCCCAGCTTGGTCTTGATGCTGAAATAACTGCTGTGCCAGATTTTGGACAGCATGCCGTAGGCGCGTTTAGCCTGGTTGATACGACAAGCGATATCCTGCTCCGTACCACCATTTCCGGCAACAATGCTACCCAGATAGACGAAGTTGTTCACTTTCTCCACAGGCTGCCCATTAATATTGATGGCAATAGGTGTCGGATTTCGTTTTCGCAACGGCGGGCTAAGAACCTTGGTCTTGTTGGTATTAATCTTTAGCCCAACCTTGCTTGCCTCCCTCTCGAGATCTAACGCCATTGCGGACAGATCCATGATCAAGATGTTGTATTTTAGATAAGATGTCAAAGTCCATTGAATTACTCTGTCGAGTCCGGATAGGGCTGCATGTAACACATCGCCGATCACAATGAGGAATAGGATCGGTGAGAGGATGCACCCCTGCCGAACTCCACTGCGAATCTCAAAGTCCCCCGACACCTTACCTTTATGCAGAACGCGACATTTCGCGCCGTCATAGGTTGCCTTAATAATAGCCACAAGCTTCTCAGGGATGCCTCTCCTGCGCAAGGCCGCCCATATAGAATCCCGGTTCACACTATGGAAAGCCTTTTCGAAATCGATGAAAAGCAAGTGAAGCGGAGAATCGTATTCAGCGCAATGCTCGATGATGATTCTCAGAGTGTTAATGTGATCGACACTGGAGAATCCGGATCGAAAGCCAGCCTGCTCTTCATCAATTGTGCTTTCTGAGTGGGCCTTTAGTCTTTCCAGGACTATTCTTGCTATTATCTTGGCAACGGCAGGAAGCACACAAACGCCTCTCCAATTATTACAATCTATGAGGCTACCCTTTTTTGGAAGTTTGATGATCAAACCTTCCTTCCACTCAGTGGGAAAGGTCTCTGTATTCCACGCTTAACCAACAAGTGGGTGCAGCAAATCGGCAGTTATGCTTGGCGCTGCTTGATAAAGTTCGGCAGGGATACCGTCAAGTCCGGCGGCCTTTCCTCGTTTTAGTGCAATTATTGCATTGACTATTTCCTCTTTAGTCGGGGCAGTGGACCGTATACGCACATTTTGATGGCTAGCTAAATTATCTATATGAGGGGGAACTTCACCAGAGGTTACACGGTTCAAGACCGCGGCGAAGTGTTCTTTCCACAGCCTCATTTGATCTTCTTCCAAGATAAGTAGCTTTCCATCACTATCCTTCACCGTATGTTGGCAGGAGTTACGACCACCTGTAAACTCCTTGATGACACCGTATACGGCGTTTAAGTTGTTACCTCTTGCGGCTTCTTCTGCTGAGGCTAAAAGAGAATTCGCATAAACTCTTTTATCGCGTCGCACACTACGCTGAACTTCTCGAGCTTTCTGACGGTAAAGGAGTTCGATGCTGCTTCGATTGTCGTCTGATGCTGCAGCCAAACGAACTTTCAGCTCCTTTCTTTCAACAATCCGCTGCCATGAAGCGTCGGACATCCAGGGCTTATTCCGGCAATCCGGGTTTGTGCCAAGGATGGTATCTGCGCTATCAATGTACGCATTTTTTATGGAATCCCACTTTTCATTTATGTCACTATCTGGGTGACTAGTTATCTCAGCTGCTTTTTGCGCAAGATGGTCATTATATTTTTGTAAGACAGCTGGATTTTTTAGTCGAGCGGTGTTGAATTTGCGGCGCCTGGATCTTTCGTCGCTGTGGCGGCGCACGGCTGCAATACGCAATCGAACATTAGCGATCATAAGAAAATGGTCTCTTCCCATCCCAATATCGGCACACTTCTTGTTTCGCACGTCCAGTAGGCAACTCTTGAATCTTTTATTAATGGCAAAATGGTCGATCTGATTTTGCGTTTTGCGCCGATCAACAGAGGACCAGCTGATTTTGTGGTGGTCCTTATTCTCAAACATAGTACCACCGATGAAGAGACTGTGAAAGTTGCAGAACTCTACAAATCTTTCACCGTTGTCATTACGATCACCAAGACCATGTCTCCCCATCACATGTCTGAGCCCATTGTTATCAGCGCCAACTTTCGCATTCAAATCACCCATAACCATTATAATGTCACCTTTAGGTGTTCTGCTCTGAACGGCGTTTAGTTCTTCGTAGAAGGAGTCTTTTGCCAAGACATTGTCGGTTCTGTAGGGGCATAACATTGTACTATTGAGATGTTCCTCATTTTGGTCCGGAACCTGGCGGTCAAGATTCTGTCAGAGACCGGCTCCCAGGATAAGAGACAGTTTCTCGCGGCTCTGGTTAAAAGGAGCCCCACACCTGACTCACGACGACTACCGGTAGCTTTACCGGAGTACAACATTACAGTACTGTCCGTTGGAGAGATAAATTCTCCGCTGTGCCACCATCTTATCTCACTAACTCCTAAGATATTTAATTTGTACCTCAGAAATTCACTCTCTAACTGAAGAAATCGTGCGTTCTGGGGACCTTCTGATCCATTGTCCAGGAGAGTACGCACATTCCAGAATGCAATCTTTGTCATTGTACTATAGCCAAAAGTCGTAACCGTTGAGTCAGTGCTTATCCGTGGCATAGTTGACGTTTCGTTGGCATATAAAGTTTTCCGATAGTGCAAGTTGCTGGCATACACATCCTGTCCTTTGATTGTCGGTTTTAACGACAGGCCCTCAAAGGGATAGGCTGTGGTATTTTTTTTACACCCCACACCACAGGAGTACATCAACCAAATCATCACACTGCCATCACTGGCGGCTTGACGTTGGTTGGCAATGGTCAGTGACCACTGCCGTTCCAGGAGCCGCCCACGCGGAGGACTATGGAAGAGGAGTTTTTGCCACAAAGCACAACCAATATATCGTAAACAAAATTACTCGGTCCATTCACTAGCTCACTTTTGCGTGCCAAACATCCCCAAAAAGGGTTAATTTTGTTGATTTCTTTACCAAATGTGTACAACATCTATTCTAACATACGCCAAATTTCTCAATCCTTGCTGGGATTTGTGTCAACATTTTGAATTGCAAGGAACACGAATGTACATTATATGTTACCTCCAACCAGGAACATCATGAAGCCCAAATCCATGAGACACGGGGAGAGAGCCCTTTCTCAAGTGCGCTCCTCTTGCCTAAATCTGTCTCTTCATTACGCTAAAGTCGTGGCAATTAGTTTAGGCATGCAATCACGAAAGTGTGGAGGCACTTTGATGACTTCAAACACGACGAGGGGTGAACTTAATGAAAATCGTGTAATCCTGAGAAAGTACGACATACTCCTACATACTGCCACACTCTTACGTATGCTTGTAGACAAACGAGCATAGAATGTGTGTAAAACACACGGTACGCATATTAAATCCAATGGTAATTACCTTCGCCTTTCGGGGATGTCTTTCATGACATTCTTATGCTAAGCAGAATGCAAACGACACAGCCGTCGTGTAATTTCAACTATTTTGAGAGTAGCTACCATTCAGGTGGTCGAGTCTTTTACCTTTACAACAAGACGATAAATTGAATGCTGCCGTTGAAATTTATGAGGAGACCTGACAAAGCCTAAGTCACTTTGTCGATGGATTGGATCCGATGAACAAAAGGTTGTCGTCGTCTGGTGGGTCCGTTTTGGAATTTCGAGAGAAACAATTTTCAGTGTGACAATTTTTTAAGTCCACCAAAAACACCGATCATTCGGGTGATTAGAGGCTGAATGGTGGGAACGATTCGCACAGATTTCACAAAAACAAGGCGCAACATTGATTAATTGGTCTTTTGTCTTCACATAGCATCTTCGCTTCGCACGGGGTCATTCATGACTTGACCAAAAAAACATCGGCTGATACCTTCCATAGGTATCACAACATGTGTTGTAGAGAGTAGTATGTTTGAATACAATTTTATATGAATGACTTAAAAATTGGTCCTGTGTTTTGTCGAATCTGCACAATCACCGTAAATAGTGTTACCAAGTCAACTGTAAGCTCCCTGGGCTAATTGTGACTTATCCTTTAAAATATGAGCTATTGTAAGCAAAATCACTGATCTTTCTCATTATTTTTTTCTGGAGCGCTCTATGTTTATGCTTCCAGCGAAAACGAATAATAAGAATACATATGTACATTTACCTTTTCCCTTAAGGTCTTTTGGACTATTGGAATCCCCGTACTTACATGTGAAATATTTATTAAGAAATCAATGTGAAAATTAGCTGAAATCTTGCATGCAATCCTAAGGTAGAAATAGCACAACTCCTCATTAAGTCTATCAAAGGAATCGATTCTATGCGCTACTGACACCTTTGCCCGCTGGACCCAGGGCCGTCGACAGAAAATCCGGGCCCGAGACTCAACTTTTATGGGGCCCCATTATATAAAATAATAATGATGGAAATTATTGCACGCAGTTTATTCGTCCTTGAAAGAATTCCGAAAGTTCAAGCAATTTAAATAAATATTTTTTGCATTTAATATTCACCTTAAAAAAATGTTTATGTCTATTATGAATTCATTCAATTCGATTCATTGAATTTCCCAATAATGCAGGAACTCCCTGGGCACCGCTTTTCCAGCGCGCAGTTGGCGTTGAGGTTTAAAAAATGAATCTTATTTTTTATTTGCATATCAAATCTACCGTTTAGGGCGTGATGGAAGCGGACCTTAATATTGTTCTGCACTGTTGTGCTGCAGTGGGCCTGAACGTAAACCCACATAAACCTATCGTTGTACCATTTACGCGAAAACGGAACCTGGCCTTGAGGCCGGTTTCCCTAGGCGGAACTGCACTTGAGTACTCCACGGAAGTCAAATGTTTAGGTATTACGCTGGGCTAGAAACTTAGCTGAAACATTCATATTGATAATGTATTAAGCAAGGCCACGCGCTCAATGTGGGCCTGTAGAAATCTCTTTGGAAAGACCTGAGGATTCATTTCAAAGATGATCGAAGGGCTGTACTGTCTGCTGGTGCACCCTATGGTACATACAGACGCTGCGTTTGTATGGTAGCCTAAGACCCGTCAGTCTTCAACAATACTAAAGTGCAATAAGCTACAACGTCTTGCTTGCCTAGGCATCACTAGGACTTTCCGTACAAGCCCAATGTGTGCCTTAGATGCCATCATTGGATTAACTCCGCTACACATCTTTACATATATACATATATTATACATTTCACTTCTAACGTACACAGCAATCACGCCGGTCATTTGAGCATTCTAAAACAAATTCCTGGAATGCAGATCTGCTTAAGATCCGATTACTTGCTTCGGCAGGAAATTCTCAGCTTTTATCCCGGATCGCTCGGAATGGGAAAATGGCAATCCCTGCCCTGATCCTAGGTTTATTAGGTGGTTTACCGATGGGACTAAAACTGAGCAGGGAGTTGGTGCTGGGGTCTATGAACCGAACACCAGGATTTCAATCGCAATGGGATCCCATCCCAGCGTCTTTCAAGCAGAGATCCATGCCATTGAAGTCTGTGTCTGCGTCTGTGTGGGCGTGGAGCTCATATCGCCATTTTTTAGATAGCCAGGCAGCCATTAAGACGCTCTCTTCGCATAAGTTTTCTTCGAAGTTGGTGAAAGAGTGTTATGAACTACACATTCTGAGTTCAAGTAACCGGGTAATCTTGTGTTGGGTGCCAGGGCATCACGGCATCGAAGGAAATGAGATCGCAGATGAACTTGCTAGGCAGGGTTCGTCTTCTCTTTTTCTTGGGCCAAAACCATACTGTGGTCTGAGCACACCTCAGCCAAAATGGCTATTAGAGAATGGTCTGAGGAGTTAGGGCCGCTATACTGGTGATGATCTTCCGGGGCTGCGTCAATCGAAGGAGCTTATAACGCCCTTCAAATACAATAATGCTACTCGAATGAGTAGAGCAGATCTAAGGGTTTTTGGTGGGATACTTATCGGGCCATCACTGGGTGAGATACCACCTAAATAAAATGGGTCTATCTAGCGAAACTGAATGTCGCCTGTGTATGGAGGAAGATGAAACCACTACGCACATCTTGTGCGAATGCCCGGCAATCCGCGGGCTAGGTTTAAGTTTCTGGGACTGGCCACGGTGAGCCCTGCAGTTATCAGGAAAGCTCCCGCAAAAGACATTATGCCATTCGTAAAAATGGTGGAAAGTCTTTTGCAATAATATGGGCTATGGCACAATAGACCTCTCCATGATCGCAGTGCCCACCGGATGGGTAAAAAATTCCCCAACTTGTAATAATAATATTATTTATTTTGGTTGGTTTGGAGGGCTCGGAAGATATTTTTTTTTTTTTAACTTTTATCGAGTTTTCCGGGAAAACTATAATTTTTTTCGCAAACATGATACTAGGTAAAGCTTTCCTCGATGATCGTTTGTCAAGTAACGATTGATTCGCTTCTTGTGCCGGGCCTCTCATCTCCCTTCTGAACTTTCTTAAACACTTTCCTGGCCGGCACACAGAATTTTCCTACCGCCCTACAACTCCTGAAGATGGATCGAAAGAAAAACTGCGTCCACGTCCACTAATTTTTCATACTGAACCACTGTCAGCTCCTAGTGTATCAGGAACAGTGGCAACGCCAAATAAGATTTCTTTGAAAACACTTGTATTATCGCCACGTTCAATTCCATATTCGTTTCTAGAGTGCCAGGCTTACTAATATAGAAAAACGTACGTACTATTACTTCTAGGATTTAGATTCTCGTCAGTTTTTAGTATAGATTTGCGTCAGTTTTATACACGGATTGTTGTTGTTGTTCTACATACAGATAGCCTGGTGATGAGCTGGTACATTCATGGGTCGCTTAGAGTGCATGATTTTGAGCAGGTCTCTCTTGAAAAGGGAACTCTTTTTCCGGCCTAAGAATTGGACTGGAAGCATAAGTCAAAGTGGCGCCCAACGTGAGGTGTGTGAGGAAAAATCATTTTTTCCCTTAATAATAATTTAACTAGCAAAGATTTGAAGGTTTTAAAACATAAATATTTCGCATAGGTTCTTAAATCGTTCATAATAGGAGTAATTTGTAGAAATACACCGCCCAGAAAAGTTTAGTAATGATGTTGTAGTTGTAGAAACGCCTTCTGACGTTGAAAGGTTTTAGGAGCTCTTGGCTGTTGTTCATGAAACGGTCGCTGCCGTCGATCTGTCCTGACCACGCCTGCCTTTATTTCAGTTAATCTGCATAAATTTAACAATGCTTAAATGATCCAAAAATATAGTTAAAGCGAATATCGAATTGACGCCCAGCGTGGAGTATATCTGGGGCATTGTTCAGCTTTTTTGCTTTCTACTGAACTTACCATATATATAACTAGCCAGCGCTTTCGAGCGAACGTCATCCTAATCCCTTATTACGTCTAACACGGTTCTGAGTATAAGGTTAGAAAAACGGAGGTACTTGTAGTAAGTTACAGAGCAAATCTGATTTACGGAAAAACGGAAAGAGTCGGTAAGAGTCTTAGACTTGAGCGAAATGGTTAAAAGCGCAAACCAAATGCAGCGGTTAGCTATGGTGCGTCTTCCTGCACCAATAAATAACCAGAGCTACGATTATACCAGGCAACCAATACAATAAAACCAGGTCTGCATAGGCAGAAGAGTTTCCACGAGTCACCTTTTTCGCATTCAGTCCCAGATGTGACACGCTCGGTAGCCGTGAAGTCTCGGTCAACTAGGCTTTATATAGAAAATATGGGTTCCATCCCTGGCGCGTCAATAAAAACTATCAGTGGGTATTATTAGAACTCCCACAGCGCTCCAAGTTCGTCAGTAAAAAATGGTTAGGATAGGAGGTGCATGCAAGCAACAGCGCCATCTGAAATCCATATGCTATTGAAACGTCAACAAGGCATAGTATTGCAAGAAGAAATGTTAACGCGCCAGGGTCAAGGTAGTTAACAACACAAAAAAAAATTTTGTTACCTCTCTTGCAAGAAAAAACTTTACCTAAGTAGTTGCATAGA
The DNA here is from genome assembly GCA_964017055.1 of Chloromyia formosa. Taxonomy (NCBI): domain Eukaryota; kingdom Metazoa; phylum Arthropoda; class Insecta; order Diptera; family Stratiomyidae; genus Chloromyia; species Chloromyia formosa. The sequence goes on from OZ024814.1 coordinate 97,857,628, forward strand.
GTGAGACCACTGAAAAGCTCCGAGCTCTAGATTAGTATCGTACAGCTGTGACCGAACGACCACGGCCACCGAGCGTGACTTTTCTTTGATTGTTTCTGTCGCGACGAAAATATGTAACACCTTAAAGGAAGCTCCGGAGGTATGCCAATGTATGTGTATGTAATGATCAGCGTCACTTCCTGACTCGACTTAGCCACGTCTGTCTGTCCGTCTGTCTCTCCGTTCGCACGATAACTTTCGATTGGAGGAAGCTGGTGACTTGGAATTTTGGTGAAATTTTTGTAGTATGATCTAGTTGGTATTGAAAATTGGCAATATCCATCTCAAGAAACCGCTACTTCCTCTAAAAAATATAAATTCAAATAAGGGATAACATTCGGTTGAATGAAGCTAGCGACTTGACATTGTGGTCAAATGTTTGAAGTAGGATCTAGTTAGCTGGCATTGAAAATTAACCAGATCCGACCAAGGGACCCTTATCTCCCCTACAAATGAAAACTTCGATTAACTGATAACTTTCTATAAAATGAAGTTATTGACTTGAAATTTAGGTCAAATGTTAATAGTAGGTTATATGGGTAGTTGGCTCACACTAAAAATACGTAAAATTCAACGAAATAAACCCCTACTTCCCCTACAAAAGAAGCTTCAAAGAAGCGATAAATTTCGATAAAATTAAGCTAGTAAAAATAAGCTAGATCCGACCTGAGAAACCCCTACCTCCCCTACAAGTTAGACTTCAAATAAGCTGTTACTTTCGATAGAATGAAGCAAGCGACTTGAAAAATTCCACAAATATTTGTAGTGTGGGTTGGCTAGTTGATTTTAAGAATGTTCAAGATCCTACTGAATGAGCGCCAACCTCCCCTGTAAATGTTAGTTCAAAAATGTTTAACATCCGAATGGATGAACGATGAAACTTATCACTGGATCCACACACGCAGTTGAAACTGGCCATATAGGAAACTCACTTTTAATGCATTTGGTCGTTGCCAATTGGTACTTTCGGTATCACCACTAGGTATGTACAAGTCTAGGGTGCATATGCTTCGGGCTTTGGACCAAACCAAAGGTTAAATAAAATGTAGAAATTGCCGGAACTTTAGAACTTCAGTTTCTAGTGGTTACTCTAATCATTCATATCGAGAACGAGAATGTAATTTTCGACTAAATTTAGTTTGAAAAGTACTCATAAGTCTATTTAAGCTTTGCGAAGTCTTATTATGTTCCTACTTAAATACATCATCTCTCAATTGCCTTAACCCCTTGTGGGGCATAGCGCGCCAACTGTTCCATGTGGCCCAGTTGACGTTTCGACGTCATAATGACGACGGAGAATGCAGTTGCTAGCGTGCACCTCCTGCATATCCAAGGCCACGAACGGCGTCGTGGACGGGATTCGAACCCGAAACGCCGGTAATCAAACATGAGACTGATGTCTCAACACACTGCGCTACCGGTCGCCCCATATACATCATGCTCTTCGATAACTAATTTGCATGAATTATTCGGTAACATAAGTAAGTCTGGTAACTCCGCCGATTTAGTGCCAAACTTATTTGATCTGCAGTCGGGGGTAATTGTTGACATTGTCTTATTTTTATTTCCCCCGTTCCAACGTCTCGTTCAAGTCATGATATTAAATTAAATCGGCGACGAAATAAATTAAATTTTAATTGGATAGATATGATCCTGTTACGATTGGAGAAACATAACAGCAAACAGAACATCCACCCACCTTTCTGTTGGCGAACAACTTGTTAACGCGAACATGCTTACTCGATCCGTTAAGATGTTCAAGGAAGCAATCGGCGAGTGAACAAGAACCTCGGTTGGTGCAATTGGCGATGCTGTTCGACGATTTTAACACTTTGTTTGCACGGTGCAAAACTCAGGTACATGTATTCGCGCCTTGTTAGAGCGTTACAATGCTTGTTACGATCACCCGGCTGATTATCTCCGATTGTGTCAGGGAGCATGCGCCATCAGCTTTTCTTTCGCCATAGGTTTACTTTGCACACATGAATGTGTATATACATATAAAGTACTCATGATCAGCGATCGGTAAATTTGGTGCGCATTCAATTAAAGGATACGCTATGTTCAACCAACACAAGGTGCTATGGAAAGAAAGTTAAAGTAACATTTTGAATGGTTCTCGTGAGGTTCAAATCCATATCTGATGATCGAGAGGTGAGGTTACTGGAAATTCGCAAAGTTCTTTGAAATAATAGAATAATATTGTAATAATAGATGAACGACTGACTGAATGTAGTCCCATTGAGCTCATTTAAGCTGGTAGAACAAAAGTAGCGGACAAAATTGGACGTAACTGAAAGAAGTGTAATCAATTCGGACCTATTTAGTGCTAATTTCGTACAGTCGAACAAAATTTCCCACACATTATATATAATACATTTATTTTTAAAAGTTTCAAAATAACTTTGACATTAGCGAAGTACATTCGCCTTAACAACCCCAGTCATATGATAACCAGCTTAACCTTCATAGGCCCGAGCGGGGTGCAGCTGCACCCTAGACTTACAATTCTTAGGATATCTTCCGAAATAAAATTTCCTATTAAATTTCCTCTGAGATATGTATCTTAAATATACTTCATATATCGTGCAAAAATAAATTGAAATAAATTGCTACATGCTGTAACGAGTTATCTTCAATTTTGTTCGTTGCGGTACAGGTAATTTTGACGTTGTCGGTACAATAAGTACCTGAATGTAGATTATATCAAAATGAGAACCGTTTGTAATAAATGTGATAGTTATTTTCGTACTGCGGATTTCACGGTTCCTTAATTTCAGTTTTATCTATAAATAATTTTTCTAAATATGGAAATAAAATGTTTTGTCCAAAATATTTGTTGTCCTCTATATAAAATAAAAAAGTTGGGGTGCGTTTACACCCCACTTGGTCTTTAACGTCACTTTTCGAAGTTGGTCCAATGAATGTTAACTAGGTTTCACTTAATTGGCAAGAATGTTCGTTTCTGCACCAAGGACTCAAAATGCCGTCAACATTAGTCAAGCACATTCGTCTCAACATCCCCAGTCATGAGATATCCATCCAACCTAGATATAACTACATTGCCAAACAAATCCTTCTTCAACAACAAATGCCTCAAAATGCCTTCAGCAGTAATCTAGTGCATTCGCTTCAGCATCCCCAGTCATATGATATCCATTTTGACTAGACATCGCTTCACAGCCAATAATATCATTTATTTTAGCTAAGAATGTCTTTTTTCCACACAACAAAGGACTCAAAGGAGCAAAAGACCTTTCCCATAGTCCTCCGAGTCTGCGCCCCCTGGTGACGGCAGTGGGTCAAACCGCTGACGGCCAAGTCTTAGCGATAAGACAGTTTGGAAACAGGCAAGATAGCTGTAGCCTGAATGGCTGACCATCAATAAGCGTGTCAGGTTTAGTAGGATGGAATAATTTGTGTAGTTGGACCTGCAACATAATTGTGTGAACTGTAGCAAGTTTATTAAACCATCTGAAGTAGCTATCTCCGAGGCCATCCCCTAAATGTGGTTAAGCGATGTGCTGACAACTCGTCCTTGTAAAAACCATTCCACGTCAAGAAACCTGGAACAAAAGCCTCGGATTGGATGGATTAACAAAGACGACCACGCAATTGACTATCGGATTATTCTTTTGGATCCTGGAATGTACGCTCCCCGAAAAACCGGGGGCCGAGAATTCAATCTTTCAACAGGTCGAAAAGTACAAACTGAGCATTACTGTAGTCCAAAAAACATATTGCCCCGGCAGTGAGATCAATGACAAGAAATCGTACACAATGTTTAGAATCGAGAAACCATCGAGCCACAAGGAGTTTGGAGTAGCATTTAAACAATCTCCTCAACCGCACATCATTCATTTCAAAACCCGTAAATGAACGACTGTGTGCGATTCGCATTATGACTCGATTCTTCAATCTCTGGCTCATCAATGTGCACACCCCCACTGAAGTTAAAGAAGACGCAGTCAAAGACGAGTTCTACTCTCGCATTGAGACTCTCTTCAACTCACTTCCGACAAACGAAGTGAAACTGCTGCTGGGAGACTTTATCTCGAAAGTCATAAATGAAGGTTGGCACCGGGGGACAACTGGAGGCCACAGTATCAATGAAGAATGTAACGACAACGGCCAGCGACTTATCGACTTCGCCTGCAGTAGGAATCTAGTCGTAAGCTCTACGTGTTTCCCTCATCGACGCATTCACAAGCAGACCTGGGAATCTGCTGACGCATATACCGTCAACCAAATTGATCACGTCCTCATTTGCACGAGATGGGCGTCCAATGTAATGGACGTCCGCGCCTATCGAGGAGCAAACTGCGACTCAGATCATCACTTGGTGAAGACGACCTATAGATGTAGAATTTCTTCAGTGCACCCATCGAGAATTAGCCGTCTCAATTTTTTTGAGGTTGATAAACTTCTGAGCGATGCTACGGCGGTGGCTTTGACGAAAGACTATCTCCTATGCTACACAACATCAGCAACACAGGCGTCCATGGGTTCTGGGAAGAACACAAGGGTACCATCAAAGATATCGCAGAGAAGGTCGTGGGGTATAAAGCCCGGCGAGCGCGAAATGACTCGTTCGACAAAGAAAGCAAAAATTCACTTGACGCGAAAAACGAGGCCTACAGACAATGGATTCAACGAGGAACCAGAGCCAAAAGAGAGAAATATGACGAGCTACGGCGAATATCGAATTGAATAATTAGACATAAGAAATACTTTGATGAGCAGTTGCTGAATATAAACGAAAACCTAGCTAATAGGAAACCTGACAAGCGTACAAACTAGTAAACACAATTAAGAACGGCTATCAGCCCAGGACTAGCCTCCTTACAAGGATGGAAACATCATCAGCGACACCGATGACATTAACAAACGATGGGCCTCTTATTTTGAAGAGCTCCTGAACTTACAATCTAATATCACACAAGAAGCTCTCGACGATATTGTTGATCTAGGCCCACCCATACAACCCCCGACAGTAGAGGAAGTATATCTCGCGTTGCGGTTGTTGCGAACCACTGGTATAGCCGAATTGATCATGCAGCATTCGCTCTGCATATGCATAAAGTATGCTGCATAATAATTCGGCTGAAATGACCTACGCCAATATCGATCGCCGACAATGCACAGCTGACCGGCTATGGAAATAGTAGTATCTAGGCAATAATAACTGCAACAGCATAGATCAAGCGGTGAGTGTGTACCATGCAAAATCTATGCTGATGTTGTTGCCGGGATATTGAGTCGGTATATCTGTTTCATTGTTGGCGACAGTGATGAGTGGCTGGATGAAGGCTCGGACGATGACCCGTCATTGTCGTCATCAAATTCGAGGCGGCGGGAATATTATTTTTGATGCAGGATAGTGGGGGCGATGACCGATGTTGGGATGTGGAGGACCGTTGAACACGGTGAATATATAAAAGAATGAGCGGGTCGGGATTTTTGGAAGGTAGATGTAGGGGACTGGGTCTGAGATCGCCGGTGAAGCCGGTTGGATTTTAACACGGTGGAGATATTGACGGTTGGATTGTTTTTTTTTTTTTTTAAAAGATTGTTTTTGATTGCCGTGTAAGAGAGTTGGATTTTGGTGGAAATTGGTTGAAATGATGGACAGTTTGTGTTGAAGGAGTGTGAACTGCTTGAGTGAGTTTAAAAAAAAATATAAGGAGACGGAATTTTGATTTTTTGGAGAAGTCTTTTTGTGGGAAAGAATTCTAACGAACTTGTCATGGATTGTGGGCGGATTGATTTTGCGATGGAGTATGAGTGATTGATGTGTGGAGAAAAAAAAGCGAAAATAGCCGGTGAATTTGTGAACATACCACAAACAAATATACCAGAAAAGTTATTGAACTGGTCAAGATGCCGAAGTGGTTATAAATTGTTTGGATTGTCGTGATTTTTTTGTTCGAAAATTCTGGATCAATACAAAGAAACGAAAATTTTGATTTTTACCTTGATGTCCATCATTGCATCCGATTTTTTTTTGTGAATACGAATGAATTTATCAAAACTCGAAAAAAAAAGCCAAAGTTGGACTAGTGCAATTATCCGTTTCGATTCCGGGAGATGATTAAAGGACGCATTTGGATTGGAGCTCTTCCTTTTTTACATATAATTTATAATAATTATTTTCTTTGTTTAAAATTCGTTTATTTTTGCTTAATTGATTTAACATCTTTGTGGCGACACCCGAAGGAGCGATCGATCGTTTCATCGTAGGAAACTAAACAGTGAGTCCATATTCTTTCACTTAAATTCGATTTTGTTTGTTTTTTTTTCATATTTCAAATTGGTTAATTTAAATTTTTTTTCTATCTTTCTGCTATTTTTGCCTTTGTCGATCTAATATTATTCTTGAATTTTTCTCTTGAATTTTTCTCATTAATTTTTTTTTTTTTCTGAAATATAAAATTTAAAATGTCAAGGTAAATTCTCTCAATCCTTTGGGTTCTTCCGTGTCCCGAAGGATGGACACATTCCCTCCCTTCTCCTAATCCTTCCTTCGTTTGCTCTATGTTATTTTTCAGGTGGCTGATCTAGGACTAGGATGCTTTGGCTCCAAACCCACGACCTCCGCTGGTCTAGCCGGGACCTGAGCCACCGAGCCAAAAGCATCCTGGTCATCAAAATATTTTTGTTGCAGTGACGGTGGCTCAACACAGAGCCGTGGTTCGCAACACGGTCACTAAAACGAAATAAAGCGCAGGGCCCTGACGAGATCTCAGCTGAACTGCTAAAATTCGGTGGAACGGGTCTAATTAAGGATATACGTCAATTACTCTTGCGAGTATGGCAGGACGAGGTGATCCCAGACTATTGGCGCAGAAACATCTGCTGTCCAATTCACAAAAAGGGAGATAAACTGCGGTGTGGGAATTACAGGGGCATATCACTAGTTTGTACATCCTGTAAAATGTTGACGAAAAGTCTGGAAAAAAGAATAAAACCGTAGGCAGAACCAATCATTGGCGAATATTAAAGTGGTTTCAGACCTGGTCGCTCCACAACCGATCAGCTCTTTACGGTCAAACTGATACTTCAGAACTGCTGGGAATACAATGTAGACGTTTACCAAATCTTTGTCGACTTCAAGCAGGCATAAGATAGTAGCAATCGTGGAGTACTGTACAACATCATGCTGCAATTTGGTATACCGGAAAAATTAGTGCGACTCACAAAGATGACGATGACCTATTCCGTCTCACAGGACAGGATCCATAAAAGGCTTGCTGATGTATTTAAAATAAGCACTGGTCTGAAGCAGAGCGATGAATTGGCGCCGACGCTATTCAACCTAGCACTGGAACTGGATTACGCTATTCGGGCTATGAATATGGATAACAGCGAGACGCTACTCATCAAGTCGACACAATTAGCAGCGTAAGCCGACGACATCAGCATCATATCCCGAAGATTGGCAGACGCAGAAGAACTTCTGCATACACTCGACATCGCTGCAAAAGAACTGGACTATTTAGTCCAGTTCTCTTTGTGAGGATGTATAATGTGGCGCCCAAGGTGGGATTTTTTTTTTATTTTTTGAATAAAAAAATTTGAGGGGTAGGCAAACGAAAATTTTGGGTGGGCAATCCTGGGCTAACGTTGGGCAAACGAAATAGCAAAAAAATTCCGAATTTTGGAAAAATCAGGGGTAGGCAAACGAAAATTTTGGGTCGGCAATCCTGGGCTAACGTTGGGCAAACGAAATAGCAAAAAAATCCCAATTTTGGAAAAATTAATTTCGTGGTTTTTAGCAATCTTAAAAAAAAAGTATTTTGTTAATAACTTTTCTGTAAGGGTGGGAAAAAACGAAAATTCTCCCTGGTCAAACGTGGGCCTACGATGGGCAAACGAACTGCATAATTTAATTTGGAAAAATCGAATTTGACGGTGTCTACTTCACAGAGCTTCATTTGAGAAGGCTTATTTTTATGCTGATGCCCCAGTTGCAGACGACTGAGAAGCACTAAATCCTCAGAAACATCACATCACTTTGCGACACCAAGGAAAGAGTTTGCCGAAATACCACAAAGCCCAATTATTTTACCTGAGCATTACTCGATCTATCTTCGTATCTAAATTTCAAGGTTATTTAATTCTAATTAGGCTCATTACACAAAAATTTGTCCTCGTATAAAGTTTGGTTGGTAAGAAATATCCACCGACCCATATTATTTGACTAAAGTTCAAGTTTCAAGTGACAGAAGCCTATTTTTCCTAAAACTCAGCAAATTTTTCGTCGCATTACAACACTTTTAAACATTTTGAAAAGTTCATACTACGAAAATTTCTATAACCTTGCCTTATGACATAAGATGGTAAATGCCAGATCATGGAACGCATCCAATTGTTGCTGAAAAAAATCGTAATAGAATACTAGTCTCTTTTATTATAATTATGGTATTCGCCATCACTTCGCGCCGTATTCTTATCCAACAGACGAAAAAAAAAAACAACGTTTTGGTTGGACCCCACACGGTTTCAAATTAAACCTGTGTCCTCATATTTATTGTAACACAAAGTGTCTGACTTCAGTTCGTCTAGCTTCAGGATTTCGGTGTCAAATGACTTCCTCGTGACTTATCCATTCCGCAGAAAATTCTAAGAATTAATTTTTCCCACAGTCCAAATGCCACCGGGGTGCTGGTCTCTTGGAGATATAGTGGTCATCTTCATGTTCGACTCGTGCTTAGTATTATAGGGCTAATCATTTTGTTTCTGCATATGCTATCGGCTAATATTGCATGACTCGATAACAAGGCTGCACATTTGATTCAGAGGTGGAGAAATGGGATAATGCGGAACGCCAAAACGTTTGAAGAAATTTTTGGGAATATGAGTATTGTTAACTTCTCTCCACACTTTGATCTAACAACCTTAATAAAAGAGAAGGTAACGTAGTAGACGTTTATAGGATAGAATCTATCTTTATTGATCAAGGTTCATGAGAGATTTTGGTATTTACGAGCGATTAAAAGTAGTAGACCTTGAAAAGTTTAAGCTTTTGCACCACTGATCCATATGAACCCTTACCAACGATTATATGTAACATTAGAAATGTACAAAATAAACAAATTACTTTATCGTCTACATTCTGAAAGGTTGAGATTCGTAATGAGACACCCCCCCAGGAATTTGAGTCCGCGAAATGTTTCATCAACGACTTTGGATACAATACGAGGCACGACGCGGTGGTACATCTGTTGCTGTTGTTGACCAGAACGTTTGTATCTTGCCAAGTTTTATGTTGCAAATTGAAAGGAGAGTTAGAAACAGCAAAATATTGTTGCTATTGTGTTTTGAATTATTTCGAGAGGGTGTTTGTTGTTTCAAATGCCACTCATATGTATTGAACGGATATGTTGCAGACCTCACACGTCTTATGTTTGATGCTGTGTATCCTGTGAACAAATTAACGTTGAAAAAGTATGTTTGCCTGAGAGATGGTTATTTGGAATTATATATTACATTTAGATTTTTTTAAATATCCGGTTGAGATGAGACAGTGGGGCGATTCGTTTGGGGTTATATTTTATTTTTTAATCTTACATAGTTCTATTGAGCTAATCATTCCATTTTCTAAACGTTGATCGAAACTATCTGACAAGAAATAAACAGACTCTCAGAGAGACAACCACAACGTATGGCCAATCTCTTGTAGACTTTGTTACTAGCAAATAGCGCTGCGACATCGATGTTTTGGCCCCTATGTTATCACAACTTCAATGTTTTAGTGTCATATTGACATATTTTTATGAAGATCATGCTCTTATACAACAACCGATCAGCTGTTGACAGTCAAACAAATCCTCGAAAAATGCTGGGAATTCCCCCTGTGGTGTGGGGCATAAGAATAAGCCACAGCCTTTCCCGACTTGTCGTAGAAGGCGACTAACTGAACATGATGTGTATGCCTGTAAAATGCATCAAACGAAACTTGTTATATGCTAGCGAAACGTCAACTATGCCTCTTATGTGTTGTCACACCAATTGTTGAATATGGAGCTGTTGTTTGGTGGAAAAAATCAACCACCAAAGATGGCAAAACCAAACTGGGTAAGATTCAGAGACTAGCATGTCTCACAGCCACGGGGGCTATCCGCAGCTACCCGACTGTAGCTCTTGAAGCGCTACTCGACCTCCAGCCGCTTCACATTCACATAAAGGCGGAGGCAAAAATAGCAGTAGCAAGACTAAAAGCTTGCCAGAATTTTCTCAAACTAAACTCTGAGCAGACCAACTGGGTAAATGAGGACCACGTATTTAGTATGCCATCAGACCACTTGGCTAGGGAGCTTTACTTTAAACTTCCATTCTCAACCGAAATATGGAGCAGAGAGGATTGGAATCTGAAGCTCGACACCCTGCCCACAAACGTTGTTACGTGGTACACAGATGGATCTAAAACCGAAGAGGGTGCAGGGGCGGGCGTCGTAGGTCCGTCTCACAAGATATCCGTTCCAATGGGAAATTACGCCACGGTATTTCAGGCGGAAGTTCACGCAATCGAGACTTGTGCGAACACATGCTTAGCAGCTGGATACCAAGGCAGGAATATTGCAATCTTCACTGACAGCCAGGCGGCGATCAAAGCACTAAGCACTATAGCTGGCCACTCACGCAACCGTACCCACGAACTGCTAAGACTACGCAGAAACCTGGTTAGAATTATTTTTGGGCTCCTTACGGGTCACTTTACCCTGAGGGGTCATCTGCATAGAATGGGAATTGTCTCTGACCCAAGTTGTCGCTTCTGTGAGAGCAAAGATGAGACTTCCCAGCACATTCTCTGTGACTGTAATGCACTTCATCTCCGCCGCTTGAAGTGCTTCGGCGATGCATTCCCTGAAGGGGAAACGATTGCCTCACTAACGCTCGAACAGCTGAGCAGATTTGTTGGGATGATTGGTCTCGAGAATTAGTCTGATCACTAATCTGCATAGACTCCAGGATGTAGCACAATAAAGTTCCGGGTCGCAGTGCTTGTTGGCCCTCTGGGCCAACTGCCCTCCATCTAATCTAATCTAATGCCTCTTATACTATAGATAATTTCTTTATGCCTCTTAGGAGTAGCTTGCGCGCTATGCGCCACAAGGAGTTAAGGCAAATCATCATCATACCAAATTTTACATGATTTCAAGCATGCCTACGACTGTGTCGATCGTAACGTACTGTACAATTTCATACTGCAATTCGGTATACAAACGAAACTTGTACGACTAACAAATATAACGATGACCAACTCCGTCTCAGAGATCAGTATCCAAAGCAGTCTGACTGACACCTTTGAAACGAGGACTGGATTAAAGCAAGGCGAGGGACTGACTCCAAAACTGCTAGACTATACAGTGTCCTGGCAAAGAAAGGGTTTAACTTTGCACACTAGAAACACCATTCGGCAATTCTACGCAAAGCTTCGGCAGTACGGGTAAAACCCTAGACAGACGATACGCGATAATTATCATTATCAGATAATTGTGTTTGCGAAGCACGTCGTCATGTGCTGTTTCACCTGATGATAACTGAAAGACATCATTTCGATTGTCATTAACATAACGTCATTACGACTTAATTACCTTCACTTTCAACCGCTCGCCGCGCCATTCTTTGGAAAAAATGGAAAGAACAGCTGGTTTCCAGTTGTCATTTGCAATTGTTTGCACGGCAATGTCATCCGTTCACGTCCAAAACCACACAAATCTTGTTCTGGTTCCCGCTAGTGCTAGTCCAATTATTGGTGTCGAACGTCTGGAGTGTGTTAGAAGGTGTTTTTGTGAGTTTTTGTTCTGCAAATTCTCTTTTCTCACATTCGATACTTTGACAGTTCGAACGTAATTATGTTTTTCACGTGTGTCTCTAGTCAACGATAAACACGTTTGGACTTAATGATCATTGACGCAAACATGTTTAACGACGATCGTCTGACACGGGGTTTAAGCTCCTTCTGGACACTCATTTTCAAGGGTGTAGAATTGTTGTAGATGGTGAATTTGACTTGAAGTGCCAAGATATACCTCACAGAGCCAGCACTCTGACTGGGAGGCATCAAGGGGAATATTCACTCACGACAAAGTTAAGTGGGCGATTTGATCATTTGACTCCTAAAAATCGCCAGACACAGATGGAATTTTTCCAACACTCCTACTGAAAGGCCAGGAAGAACTTATTCCACACTTAGCGCAATTCATCAGAAATAGCTTTGCGCTAGGTCTTATTCCCAGTGCCTGGAGATCAGTGAGGGTAGTTTTTATTCCCAAAGTGGGGAATATACTTGTACATATGGACGACCCTAAGTCGTATCGTATCGACCTATCAGCCTGACATCATTCATGCTGAAGAATATGGAGAAGATCCTTGATGTTTACATCAGGATATCACTCCTCGTGAGAGATCTACCGAAACTGCTCTACACAACCTCGTTGGAGAAATTGAAGGGGCCTTGTCGTTTCTTAACATTGAAGGAGCCTTCGACAAAACCTCCTTCGAGTCCATCGAAAGTGCCCTCCGAGCTAAAGGAGCCAATCTTGCCACCACAGTCTGGGTGAAACGTATGCTGGCCTCTAGAAGGGTTATCACTACGATAGGTAAGTGTACCCTCTCAGTGAATGTCATTCGGCGATGCCCGCAGGGTGGAATATTATCTCCCCTCCTGTGGTGCCTCGTAGTCGACAGTCTGATGTGGAAATTATCCTCGATGAAATTGTCCACACGACATTACGCGGACGATCTGATTATCACGGTCAGGGTATAATTATAATTTTCACGAATGTGATAGGGTATATTAACTTTGTCATAAAGTTTGCAACGCACAGAAAGAAACATTTCCGATCATATAAACTATATATTCTTGGTTAGTATGATAAGACGAGTCGATTAAGCTTTGTCCGTCTGTCCGTCTGTCTGTCTGTCCGGTTCTATGCAAATTAGTCCCTCAGTTTTAAAGCTGAAATTTTGTTTGTATTTTGTAAATATATCTTTTTCAAATTTCACACCAATCAATAGTATCTTTAGTCAAATCACATTCCCAAATTTGTTTGAAATTGGCCCACTATTTCATATACCTCTCATAGGAAGAGTGAAATCTGAAAAAGTTTTACTACCAATTTCAAAGTGGCAAATGTACCATCAGGCACAAGCAAGCAGGCATCTCTAGCCGAAGGCTAGCTTGTTTTTTCCTAAAACCGGTTTTAAGTTACACGTGAATACTGGACTTTGTAAGACGATCATATGGCATGTGTTAGTTGCCTTGAACACTCCAGGGGCATGGGCGCGTCAACATCTCTAGCATTTCTATGCTTTGTTGACGTTGCGATAGCATATCTACTTTTCGGAAGTGTAGTTGCTAGCATGCACCTCCTATCCGCGCCGTCTTTATACTGACAAGCTCGGAGCACTGTGAGAGTTCCATTAGTACCCACAAGCAGTTTTTGGTCGCGCCGAGATTTTAACTCCGAGCTCTAGATTAGTATCGTAGAGCGGTGAGTGAACGACTACGGCCACCGAGCGCGACTATGAATGCAAAACTTGGACCTTGACCCAAGCCTCCGGAGACATTTTCGAGTGGAATATCCTTCGAAAAGTATTCGATGCGGTTCTTGTCCGAAATAGTTGGCGAATCTGTAATGAACCACCCGTAATGGACCATAATGTGGTCTGGTAATGCTGCTTATCCTGTCAACCCCTTGTGGGGCATTTCTCCAGCATCTGCAGTCTTGAGGAGCGGCTAGGATTAAAGTCCGGCCAAATTTGCATTTTAACATTGCATGTAGTTCCATTTAGCCATTCTACAATATATTAGCACGGTTTAGTGCGTTTGTTTTGATCAGTTTCTTACAAGCTGCCTTCGGTATTTTGACAGGGCGAAAACACTCTACATATGTTTACATTGGTGGTACCAACCCGAGCCAGCTCGTCCGCCCGGCAGTTACCGCTGAAATCACTATGCCCTGGTATCCAGCACAAAGTGATGTTGAAAAAGTCGCTGAACTCCTTGAGAGCAGAGCGGCACATCACTACGGTTTTGGAAGTAAAATGTGCAGTGTCCAGGGATTTTATCGCCGCCTAACTATCGGTATAGATAGAAATACATAGTCCTAGCAGATAAGACATTACAACCCAACCAAGCCAAAACTTCGGCAATTGCAGTGATCTCCGCCTGGATGACATTACAGAATGCTGGAAGACGGAGTGACAAGCCAAAATCCAGTCTCTCTGAAAAGATACCAGCGCCCACACATTCTTCTGTTTTCGAGCCTTCCGTAAAAAAAAACCTCTAACTTCCGACTCTGTCTACGCCCCACTCTTGTTGAGAGGGTATTAGGCTGGTATAGCCTTTGTCGAAGGAGTACACCGGAGAGGTGTAATCTGTTTGTTCTGGAATATTAAGATTGTCCACTATAGCCGAGTGACCAATAGTAGTCATTTTCCACTGTCCCGTTTCCTGATGGCCATCAGACCGGGATTGCAGCCAACTGCTCGGCCAAGATGTTCAGGGGAATCAAATTAAGCAGTACACCAAGAGCAGCAGTTGGTCTTGGTGGGAGCACCAGTTATAGCAATACAGGATAATCTTTGAACCTTGTTCAATAGAGTCCTGTAGGACGCCTTGTTGAGTGCAATCCAGCAAACTTCTACCCCATGCATTAAAATAGGGCGTACGACTGATACGTACAACCAAATTATCACCTTTCGTCGCATGCCCCATTCCAAGCCAATAGCCTGTCTGCAAGGAACAGAGCAGCTGTTGCCTTAACAACTCGCTCCTCGATATTTGCCTTCCAGGAGAGCTTTCTATCAAATATAAGTTCCACAAATCTGGCTTTTTCGCTAAGGGCCATTCTCGACACCTCCAGTAATGGTGGTATCACTGAAGGTAGAGTGTTCCTTCTGGTAAAGAGAACAGGGTCTGTTTTGGATAGATTGACCCCCACACCCACTTGGGTAGCTCACTGAGATTTAGGGCATTTTGCAGAATCTCATTATGAACCCCGGGAGACTTTCCCGAGATAGCAATAGCAATATCGTCCGCGTACGCAATAACCTCACAGCCAACCCCCTCCAAATCCAGAAGCAGCCTGTTAACCAGCAAGTTCCAAAGAAGTGGGGACAGGACATCACCTTGAGTAGTGCCCCTACAAACTTGCCAGCGTATTTTTGATGAACACAAACTGGTAGTAATCAATCTAGATGTTAGCATCAAACAAATAAGCTCACAGATGGGGCCATCCACACCCAAACACAAGAGAGCATTCGAAATAGCTGCCGGTTTGATGTTGTTGAAGGCCCCTCAATATCCAAGAAGGCAACCAAGGCAGAAATTTCTCAATACATGCTACCAATGAATGCAAACCTGTGTTCACCGATCTCCCCTTTCTGTAGGCATGCTGCGAAAAGAAGAGAAGGTGTGATGGAATAGTGACCCTTAAGTATATGTCGATAAGACGCTCCAGCATCTTCAGCAAGGTTGACTATAAGCTTATGTGACGAAGGTCTTTCGAACGTGGATTCAAACTTCTGCCCGCCGTCGGAATAAAGACCACCTTCGCATCCGACCATGTGCGTGGAATGTGTACCAGCTCCAAACAAACAAATAATAAAAGAGGAGTGGGATTGCGAGTCTAAGTCTAAAATGACTCAAACTCACTCTCCACTACCACACAAAAATTATCGGCTTAAAGCCAATTCTTCCCCGGTCACTTGGTTTCGTCCACACCATGGATCACTCTTCAGAAGCTGCCTTAAGTTCATGGGGGAAGCAGCTTGACCAACTCAGTGGGTTTGTATTCCGACCTAAATCGGAATACGTCCCTGAGTGAAGTGCTAACACCTTATATAAATTGGCTTTAAGCCGATTATTTTTGTGTGGTAGAGGAGAGTGAGTTTGATTCATTTTTAACTTAGACTCGCAATGACCCACTCCACTTTTATTCTTAACAAGTATGATATACGCTTATGCGTAAATAAACACAGTGACAATTCATTGGATGAACAAATAAATAGATTTCCGAAACAAAAAAAATATTTTCCGAGTCATATTACCTAATATCCAAATCAAAAACAGTTATTTTCCAAATGGAATATACAAATTTCCAAGTCAAATAAGCAAACTGCCACAGTAACAAAGTTGTCTAAAGAAATGAATTCATAAATCAACTAATTCATTTCGCAAATAAAGACATTCGAGGCAATCATTACTCATTGTAAGTTGGTGGAACGAAAATGAAGTGGATGTCGCCTCAAAAGACTGACAGACGATGTTTTGGCTGAGATTGAATGAGGAGGAATTTTTGTGTTGCCAATAAGAAATTGAACATAAAGTTTAGAAGGAAGTTGTAATGTAAATAATGCAATTTTTAATAAGGGATCGGGGAAACTAGGTATCACAATGAAGATGGTTCTCTCAAAATTACTTCTTGCTTGAATTTTATGTTGTCTCCCTGGTCGGACGTAAGTTTCAAATCCCGTGCGACGAAATATTACAAATATGTATTTATTTAGGATTTAAACTGTCAAAAATGGTCGAGCATTATGCATGATTAAATTTGTCCAACGCGCTTCACAAAAATAAGTGCACTAAGTGTCCCTTCTATTTATCCCTTTCTTGGGTAGTTCCAATATATGTGTGTGTGACTGTTTAACAAATTGTATACTGTACGTACATTGTGTTTATGCCAGCTAAAGCAATCCTTTGAGATTGGCCACCAATTGAGACCTTCCTTGAAAAAACAACACCTATCGTTAAATCAAAAGGCAGCAAAGGAATGCTCTGAACATCCAGTTCATACTAGAACTTATCATGATATGAAAATTTAATTTGTTCAAAATAAACTCATAAGTCTATCCACAGAGCTTATTAATCAGCCAATAATATTATGTAGTTATTTATGAGTTTTTCTGAAAATACAAATAAAAATGACACGATCAAAGTGACTCCTGAAATTCATCGGAAAAATCCCATTTAATATATGATTTATGGTCTTTTATCACTTAACATCTATAATGTGATCGGAATTCAATGAAACGGTTCCTAGATCTTTCTCGCATCAACTTTGTTTCATCACCTTCAATTAGATAGCGTTTGTGTTGACAACGCCATCGCCAAAGGACCCAACATCTTAACATCATTTCGGCATTTCGCCTGGTTTATCTGCATGCGATCAAAAGCAATCAAATAAATCAATCAAAGCCTTAGGTTGGCGGTTAAGTTTTCCACTGTTCTTTGGAAGAAGACGAAACGTGCTGAGTGCTGAGCACAAAGTACCGCCACCGTTTAAGTAGATACAAAATAATCGATATGTCGACAGTTTAAAAATTAAAACACATCTTCCTTAGAAGAATGAGATATTCGGCTCAAAGTAAAAGATACGGGCCAGTGGCTGAGAAACGTTTCGTTTCAATCGAGTTTCGAGACAGCATCTTTATTATTCCGAATGAAAATGTTGCAGTGAAATTATGGGTCTTTCTCCTATTTATTTCCCGCTCCGTTCATCTAGTATCGCGAACCGAAGACTCAGCATCACTTCGTTGTATCTGTAGAATTGTCAGATCTTCTCAAGGTGTGCATCCATTGAGCAGGGACTTCGGGGAGAGATTCGACTAATAAAGATCGGATTTCCGCAATCGTTTCTCATTTTTTCCAGGCATTGATGTCAGAATTTCTGCTGATTTTTGTTTTCAACTTTTAATTGCTGCCAAGTAGCGAAAGATCAAAGCGGGACATGCGACGAATCAGGCGCGGCATCGCAATTCTATTGAATCTGCAAAGTATCAAACGCCGCTAAGATCACACGGAGATGATCGCATGTGCCAACAAAGTGATCCTCTGCAATTAGATGGGGGTCGCTGCTACTCGTATTCTATTTTCGAATTATTATGACCACACTATGCACGAAATCAGGCGAAGCGGATTACTTTGATAGAACTGCGGGGATTTCGCACGAGCGGTGTCTGATTCAGCGTTTGGCTTTGATATGATCTTTCAGTCGTGTCAGATGCAATTCATTACTTAATGTCTTCATTAAAGGATCACACGTTTGATGGTGAACAGTGGTTCATTGGATCCGCTGAAGATGTTTCATACACGTGGAATTATGTATGATTTATAAAGTGGGATATTATGAGTGGGTGTAATCATGAGCACAATAATTGGATTTCCGCTTGCAAAATCGCAGTAGACGGCAGGAAATCGATTTAATGAAAAGTGTACTGCGCGGAGGCGAGGTGAACG
Source organism: Chloromyia formosa (assembly GCA_964017055.1). Taxonomy (NCBI): domain Eukaryota; kingdom Metazoa; phylum Arthropoda; class Insecta; order Diptera; family Stratiomyidae; genus Chloromyia; species Chloromyia formosa. The sequence goes on from OZ024814.1 coordinate 97,875,914, forward strand.
TGGCATTCCCGTGGACCTATGAATTTAATTTTAAAGGAATTGGGTCTGCAGAATCATCAGAGCAGGAGATCGCGTGTCAGGATGTAAAAAAGGTTAAACTAGGTTAGCTAAATAAACGAAATGGTTTGTAAATAGCACGAAGGGGTATTTAAAATTAATATTTTAAAATAATAAGTTGTTAAATAAAAGTAATGCAATTACACAAAAGGTCTTTTGCATATTTGTGGCGACACTAAGGTGCCTTCCAATAGGGGCGCTAGAATCGACAAGAGGACAAGAAGACGTCAGCTGATGAAAGACACTCACTCGCGTTCCATCTTTTGAACATTTCAAATGTGCTTTGTTAATTATTAAAAGAACACGTAATAAAAAGGTTTTTGTTCCAATTGTTTGACACGCAGAGTTTCTCTTTACTTAACGAGTGTTACCTAAACTTCGCGCTCAGTGGATTTGAAATACACCAACGTATTTTCCCACATTGGTGACCCCATCTGTCCAGGTAACCTCAAAAATGACAGAGAAAGAAGCACCACCTCAAGAAGTTGGTCACGAAGAGGAACAATGGTTCGAGTCGAAGCAGGAGGTTGTAACAGCTGTGGCAGCAGTCAAACTCCCGCCCTTCTGGCGTCAGAATCCGGCTCTATGGTTCACTCAGGTCGAAGCAATTTTCGCAGTATCTCACGTTGTAAATGATGCAACACAATTCAGGCACGTAGTGGCTAGTTTGGAACCGGAGGTGCTCCCTTACGTAGCGAGTATTATTTCCGACCCCCCTGAAGTTGGAAAATACAACAGGTTAAAGCAACGAATCATCTCCTTATTCGCCGAAAGCGAAAGCAGCACACTGAATAAACTTCTCAGTGGGGAAGTTCATGAGGAAAAGCCCTCACTTCTGCTGGAAAAGATGAGGTTTCTGGCAAATGGCAAATGCAGTGACGAACTTTTGAAACATCTCTTCATCCGTCAACTGCCTCGAAGAATGCAAGAAATTTTGGTTCTGAGCGATAATTCCGACATCGATCAAATTGCGCTGCAGGCAGACAAGTTAGCTGTATTAAGTAAGGCTAATACCAATGAAATTTTGGACGAGAACCCGGCTACGCGTCAAGTGGACAGAATTTCGGCGTTGGAGACAACGGTTGAGGCCATTCGGAAGTCGCTGAGTAACGGAGAAGGATGCAACAGGCGCACCGAGCAATTTTGTTATTTCCACAGGCGCTTTGGAAACGCGGCTCGGAAGTGCGAAGGTAATTGTTCTTTTAAACGCAAAAACTCGGGAAACGAAAAAGGCGCGAACTTGAGGCGGTAAGTGAGCGCAAGTCTAAAACCAACCGCCTTCACATCCGAGATAAGAAGACAAATTACAATTTTTTGATTGACACGGGCGCGGAAGTGTCTGTAATGCCGCATTCTTTATATCATGGTCCCACAAATAAATCTAGTTATCAACTGTTCGCCGCCAACGCGACTCCTATAACGACGTTCGGGACCGCAGAATTTGAAGTGGACATAGGCTTGGGAAGACAGTATCGTTGGAAGTTTTACCTAGCAGACACTCCCAGACCGATACTGGGAGCCGATTTCCTAGCCTACCATAATATATTAGTGGATGTTGGAAAGAAGCGCATCATAGACGGTCCATCAAGAAATTATACGATGGGTAAAATGGCATTGGCTGAAATCAACCTGTTGGCCATTAGTCATCATAACAAGCTCCACCAACTTCTTCTGAAATACAAGGACATTATGGCTCCTAGAAAAGCAACGGACCAAGTTAGTCACAATGTGCAGCATCACATCGTAATACGTGGACCTCCTGTAGCCGAACGGCCCCGACGTTTATCGCCAGATAAATTGCAGGTAGCTAAACAGGAGTTTGAGGAAATGGTCAGGCGTGGAATTTGTCGTTCTTCCAGCAGTCAATTTGCTAGTCCGCTACACATGGTCAAGAAGAAATCGGGCGAATGGCGATTATGCGGTGACTACAGACGTCTCAACGCTATCACCGTTCCTGACAAAACACCCATTCCCATATTCACGACACTCTTTGGGTAGATGGTGCAAAAATTTTCTCATCGGTGGACTTACGGCGCGCTTATCACCAGATTCCAGTAGCTAAGGAGGACATAGACAAGACGGCAATCGTAACACCATTCGGTCTGTATGAATTCCCAATGATGACGTTTGGCTTAAGAAACGCCAGCCAAACTTTTCAAAGGTTCATGAACCAAGCATTACATGGCCTCCCGTTTGTGAAATGTTATATCGACGATATTCTGGTTTTCTCCAAAAATGAAGAAGAACATGTCGAGCACATGCGCCAAGTTTTCGATCGCCTAAGAAGCTTTGGGCTAGAAATTAATTTGGAGAAATGCCGTTTTGCTAAAAGCACGATTGACTACCTAGGACATCGTATAAGCGAGAATGGAGTGTCACCCATTCCTGACAGAGTCGAAGCCATATTACAAATTAATCAACCTAAAAGGAAATGCGATCTTCGTCGATTCCTCGGCGCGATAAATTTCTATCGTCGGTTCGTAAAAGGTGCGGCAGAAACACAAGCAATTCTACACCAGCTGCTCGGTAATTGCAAGAAGAATGACAAGAGACTAATCGAATGGACCCCCGAAGCATTAACAGCATTTAACGCCTGTAAGTCACAATTGGCACATGCAACATTACTGGCACATCCTCGTAGTGGAGCACAGTTAAGACTCTCAACAGATGCTTCCGATAAGGGCATAGGAGCGGTACTTGAACAGGAAGTAAATGGATCTTGGCAGCCTCTAAGTTTCTTCTCCCGTAAACTGCAAGGCGCCGAACTCCGCTACAGCGCGTATGACAGGGAGCTATTGGCAATTTTCCTGTCCGTGAAACATTTTCGACATCTGATTGAGGGGCAGAAACTTCATATTCGGACAGACCACAAGCCTCTGATCTACAGCTTTCAGCAACGTTCCGATCGTGCAACTTCTAGGCAAGTTCGTCATCTTGAACTAATTGCACAATTTACGACCGACATTCGTCATATTTCCGGCGATGACAACAGCGTGGCGGACATGCTTTCTCGCGTGGAGGCGATCGATTTTCCGACGTTTTTATCAACTGAGGAGTTAGCTGCATCGCAGGACAAGGATCCGGAGTTGAGACAGCTGTTGCAGTCCGAGACAGCTCTGGTTCTTCAACGTATAAGTGTGGATAAGTCACCACATCTCGTTTACTGCGACATGTCTCATAGTGTGGCTCGCCCGTACATTCCGAAGGAGTTACGTCAACGTGTATTCGAGCTCATCCACAACTCAAGTCATCCCAGCGGCCGGGTGACCAGTGAACTAATTCGACGCAAGTTTGTTTGGCCTTACATCAAGAAGGACGTTCGAGAAAGGTCACGAGCTTGCTTGGGATGTCAATGCAGCAAGGTTTCTCGGCACGTAAAAACAGCTAATATTGAATTTCCAGTTCCATCTCAACGGTTTCAACACGTGCATTTGGATTTGGTGGGACCTCTTCCACCCTCGGATGGCTACAGATACCTACTAACGATGATTGACCGTTTTTCTCGGTGGCCAGAGGCGGTACCGCTACGAAGTATAGATGCAGATACAGTTGCAGGAGCCTTCTATCGTAACTGGGTATGTCGTTTCGGTTCCCCTGAAACCGTAACAACCGATCAGGGCACTCAATTCGAAAGTCAGCTTTTCCAGGCCCTCACTCAATTAATCGGCTGCGAACGAACACGGTCTACTGCTTACCATCCGCAAACGAATGGCATCGTGGAGAGGTGGCATCGAACATTGAAGTCTGCGTTAATGTGCAGGGACGTTAAAAATTGGACAGACGTTCTCGATACAGTGCTCCTTGGTTTGCGAACGGCCCTTAAGGAGGATATCGGTTGCAGTGCAGCCGATTTGGTGTACGGAATGCCGTTAAGAGTGCCTGGGGAGTTTATCTCCACCGATTTGGATACGCCAGACCCTCAGCAGTTTGTAGAGAAATTCCGGCAGCATATGCGGGTGTTGCAACCGAAACCTACAGCTCATCATGCGAAACCGAATTTATTTTTCTTCAAGGAGTTGCACAATTGCACACATGTATTCCTTCGAACCGATGCCGTGCGAAAATCACTAGAACCACCATATACCGGCCCTCATCTCGTCGTTAGTCGACCAAACGACAACCAATATACCATCGAAGTCAACGGGCGACGAATAGTTGTGTCGATTGACCGGCTTAAACCAGCGTTCTCGGTACGTAGCGACGATTCGGACATTTCTGGAAATGGCGAAAACAGTTCGTGTCGAGTTTATGGGCGAAAATCAAACGTGTCTGCAATTCAGCCACTCGGAGGGGAGTATTGTGGCGACACTAAGGTGCCTTCCAATAGGGGCGCTAGAATCGACAAGAGGACAAGAAGACGTCAGCTGATGAAAGACACTCACTCGCGTTCCATCTTTTGAACATTTCAAATGTGCTTTGTTAATTATTAAAAGAACACGTAATAAAAAGGTTTTTGTTCCAATTGTTTGACACGCAGAGTTTCTCTTTACTTAACGAGTGTTACCTAAACTTCGCGCTCAGTGGATTTGAAATACACCAACGTATTTTCCCACATATTCCTCCACGTGGGCGCCCCCTGGTAACGGCAGTGTATCAAATCGCTGACAGCCAAGTCTTAGCGATAAGACAGTTTGGAAAAACGCAGATAGCTGTAGCCTGAATGGCTGACCAACACCTAAGCGTCTCAGGTTTAGTAGGATGGAATGACTTGTGAAGTTAGACCTGTACCATAGTCGTGTGAACTCCAGCATGTTTATTAAACCATCTGAAGCAGCTATCTCCGAGGCCATCCCCTGAATGGGGTTAAGCGATGTGCTGACAATTCGTCCTTGAAGAAACCACTCCATGTCAAGAAACCTGGAACAAAAGCCTCGGATTGGATGGATCAACAACGATGACCACGCAAACGACTAACGGGTTATTCTTTCGGATCTTGGGATGTACGCTAACTGAACAAACCGGGGACCGAGAAGGTCCTCGTTCAACAGGTCGAATAGTACAAACTGAGCATTACTGCAGTCCAGGAAACACACTGGTTTGCAAGCGAGATGAATGACAAGAAATCGCACACAATTTTGACAAATGGCAAACCATCGGGCCGCAAGGAGTTTGGAGTACCATTTATAGTGAACAATTACCTCAAATAGCACATTACTGACTTCAAACCCATAAATGATCAACTGTGTGCGATTCGCATTAAGACTCGTTTCTTCAATCTCAGGCTCATCAATGTGCATGCCCCCACTGAAGTTCAAGAAGACGCAGTAAAAGACGAGTTCTACACACGCCTTGAGACTCTCTTCGACTCAATTCTAATGCCTGCTACAGACAATGGCCCATCGCGATGGTGACTTTGATGGCTGCCATCACACACCAAATGTCAATTGAAATATTTTCAAGAATTGCCCGTCCACACAATGGTCTTCGATGGGCCATCAGGAAATTGCGTTATAGTGGGATATTGAAATTGAAAACTGTCGCTCTGTGCGTCACGGCAGCTATAATCAAATAGATCACCTACACAATGGCGATGGCCCTGAATGGCCGGGGCTGGGCCATTGTCTGTAGCAGGCATAACAACCGACGTCAAAATGATGCTGGGAGACATTAACGAGAACGTCGGAAATGAAAGTTGGCACCGGGAGACCACTGGAGGCCACAGTCTCCATGATGAATGTGACGACAACGGCCAGCGACTTATCGACTTCGCCTGCAGAAGGAATCTAGTCGTAAGCTCTACGTGTTTCCCGCATCGACGCTTTTACAAGCAGACCTGCAAGTCTCCAGACGCACATACAGTCAACCAAATTGACCACGTTCTCATTTGCAGGAGATAGGCGTATAGTGTGATGGATGTCCGCTCTTATCGAGGATCATCACTTGGTGAAGATGACCTACAGGTGTAGAATTTCCTCAGTGCACCAATCGAGAATCAGCCCTCCCAAAATCTTTGCGGTTGATAAGCTTCTGGGCGCCTACTACCGCCCTTGAGGAAAGACTATCGTTTATGCTACACAACATCAGCAACACAGGCATCCATGGGTTCTGGGAAGAGCTCAAGGGGACCATCAAAGATGTCGCAGAGAACATCGTGGGATAGAAAGCCCGGCGAGCGCGAAATGACTGGTTCGACGAAGAATGCAAAAATTCACTTGACGCGAAAAACGAGGCCTATAGACAATGGATTCAACGAGCAACTAGAGCCAAAAGAGAAAAATATGACGATCTGTGGCGAATATCGAATATAATAATTAGACCTAAGAAACGTAAATAATTGATAAGCAGTTGCTGAATATTAATGAAAACTTAGCTATTAGGAACACCAGACAAGCGTAATACAATTAAGAACGCCTATCAACCCAGGACTAGCATTTGTAAGGACAAGGATGGTAGCATCATCATCAACACCGATGGCATTAACAAACGATGGGCCTCTTATCTTGAAGACCTGTAATGAACCACTTATAATCAACCATATTATGGTCTGGTAGTGCTGCTCCCACCGGCAGATCAAAGCAGCACCTGATGAGTGGTGATCTGTTGGTGGTACGAAACCAGATGCCGAGGGTCCCATTACACTTGGACCCAGGTGTGACCGCGTGGGCGTCTGTTCCGTCCGCCAACCATTCTATCCTTCTCGACTCTTTTTTTATCCCCCATTTTTACCTCCCCTGTTTGTGTTGTCTTCCCCACGCCTATGCATTTTTGTAAATACGTGAAGGACAGGAGCAACCTGCGGCGGAAGCCCCGCCCACATCTCCCGAAATGAGCTACAGCAAGTATAGTCCGCTGCTTAGCTCGTTGAGGGGCCTTTTTGCATCGCCAGATGGCACGCCCCGACCTTCACGGTCATTACACTACGTAAAGCTCCGTCCCCACATTCATCTCCGGATGCCCCCCATCCCGTCCGTTTCAGAGCTTCTGAACCTACCATCTTACATCCCCACACAAGAAGCTCTCGACGATCTAGGACGACGATCTAGGTTCACCCATACAACCCCCGACAGTAGAGGAAGTTGATCTCGCGTTGCGGTCACTAAAACGAAATAAAGCGCCGGGCGCTGACGAGATTCTAGCTGAACTGCTAAAATTCAGTGGAACGGGTCTAGCTAATGCCATACATCAATTACTCCTGCGAGTATGGGAGGACGAGGTGATCCCAGACGATTGGCTCAGAATCATCATTTGTCCAATTCACAAACAGGGAGATAAACTGCGGTGTGAGAATTACAGGGGCATATCACTAGTTTATACGTCCTATAAAATTTTGACGAAAATTCTGGAAAATAGAATAAAACCGTACGCAGAACGAATCATTGGCGAATATCAAAGCGGTTTCAGACCTGGTCGCTCCACAATCGACCAGCTCTTTACGGTCAAAGTGATACTCCAGAAGTGCTGGGAATATATTGCTGCAGAAGAAGTTGGATTACGTATCAACGAGGGTAAAACTGAAATAATGATTCAATCGACTACAAGGACACCTGCGCAATCGAGCATCCATGTGGGGGACCTCAACATCGAGTTCGTGAACGACTTCATATACGTGGGTTGCAACTTGTCAAGGGACGTCAACGAAACTGACGAAATCGAGCGACGGATACAGTTAGCTAATAAGACTTTTTTATCGGTTCTCCTCATAACGAAATCGAAGCATGTGCACAGAAATACGAAGCTTCGCGTGTACGAAACCATTATACGACCAGTGCTATGATATGGCTGCAAAGCATGGCCCCTAACTCAAGCCTCCGAAAACATGCTAGACACATTTGAATGTAAGGTTCTACGGCGAATTTTCGGGGCCGTTAGCGATCGAGATGGATGGCGCATCCGGTACAACCAAGAGTTGCATGAACTGTACGATGACCTGGAAGTTTCGAAATGGTCAAACTACAACGACTTCAATAGGCAGGGTATGTACAACGAATCAATGATCGCATGCCAACGAGAGTAATGAACCCAAAACGAGTCGACGGAGCGAGACTACGAGGACGACCGAGATCTCGTTGGGAGAGCTCAGTTTATGTGGACGCCGCGGAACTACTGGGCTTCCAAGATTGGAGTACGCGGTCACGTGACCGAAATAATTGGAGGACAATGATCCAGGCGGCCAATGCCCGACGTCGGGCTGTCGCGCCACGATGATGATGAAGAATTACACTTTCTAGCGAACAAGGGAGCAAGGATGCAACATACATATTCTTTGACAGATCTACCAATTTCACAAATACATAGTGTACAATAAAATTGGTATATCCAAGAAGAATGCAGAAAAATAATTTACTTTGAATTTCCCAGACATGGTCGAATCTCTCCATCGATTCTGACCACTTCTTTGGCGGTTTTTTACTCAAAATATATTTTGCAACATAAGTACGTCGTCCACGACCATATCGAAATGATTTCATATTTTCAATTGATTATCATAATCCATTTGGTATTCGGATGGCTCGTTATGTCTAACTACCGTCGGATCGATTTTTTCCCACCATCGATCGCTTCGGATGTGGTACCACCACATGATCGGTAGCACTTCTAAGTTCCTTAATCATCATGTCGTCGTGCATGTCCAAAAACGGGCAAACATGCCTATTACATAAAATCCATTCGAATGTCACAATTTTTCTGATGACTTATTTATGACAAAGTTATTAACGGAAAAATTCATCGTTGATTGATCGTGACTTGCATTTGTAAAAGTGAATTAACGATCGATTCGCTAATTGATCGCATAAAGGACTTCTTTTGCGTTGACTCATGGAAAGCAGCAGCGCTGCTAACTTAGATTTGGTCGCATACATGCATGTGTGATTCGATAAGTTGCGATTGTCTTATTTGGTCTGGCCAAATGTAACCCAAAGACATGTGAGTAGACCACGAAATTTGTGACATGTAGGATAGTAACAGTGGCTTAAAGAATTATATGTCCAGGGTGACAATTTTGTAGTTGGGGTACTATAGGTTTTTATGACAACTTTTTTTTTGGGTGCCAGAATATAAAAATAAAACCGGAATATAGAGGGCTACGCCCGCAATCCGAGGGTTTTGTAGCAAGCGCTTATTTTGGTATATAAGTATCGGCCCCTTGCTCTTCTTGATACCACTCAGATGGACAAAAAAAAAACATAATTAAAATGTCTTACCCACCTTCATTTTACATGCCAATTCATATTACGTGATTGTAAAGAAACTTAGAATATATTTTATTATTGCCTAAGGTGTTGGTTATCGTTCGCCATCAGTACTTTTGACCTCGTAAGTGTTTAAGGCGTGCAGGGGTGTGCGAACTGTAACTACAGAAATAAACTATTATTTACCTATTCTGAGAAGATATACAGATTCTATTATTTTCCATTTTATATGCTATTCGGAACCCACCTTCCTGTAAGTTTTCATAATTCTAACAGCCTCCAAATGCCCAGGGGGTGGGGGGGGGGGGCAATTACGATCTAATATTTTCTCCTCCCCCACTATTCCCCTTTCTACAAATTTCAAGAAAATGCGAAAAAATAGAATGTACTCAACATTACCTTTCTCACGACACCTCACTTGTCTATACCAGTCGATAAAAAAATAATTTGACCTTAATTTCGCCTCTATGTGGACCCCTCCCCTCTTCCACCCCTTAAAGTTTGCCAATTACGACGCAGCGCCCCCAACTAATCTTTACCCTTTCAAAAATGATTAATTAAATAACTGCAATTCGCACTACGAAAAACAACATGAAAGTAGTACTCACACCTATGAGGCCAGTAGGTGTAATTTTTGTGTGGATAGTGTCAAAATGCCTAAATGAATGTACTATTATTAAATATTATGTGATTGTAATAAAACTTAGAGATATTATTGCCAATGATGTTGGTTATCATTGGCCATCAATATTTTTGACCTCGGGTGTGCTTAAGGCGTGCAGGGGTATGCTAACTGCAACTATAGAAATGTACTATTATTAACCTTTTTTGATCAGATATCAAAATTCTACGATTTTCGGTTTTCTATACTGGTGAAATGCCGCTTTTCTGCAAATTTTCATATTTCTAAGTATAACGGTATCGAAATGCAAGGGGGGGGAGACAAACTCGGATCACATATTTTCCCCTCTATCTCTTTTCCCCTTTTTTCGAATTTGATGAAAATACCGAAAATGAAATGTACTCGGTGTTACCTTTCTCATGATACCCCACTTGCCTATACCAGATGAAAAAAAAATTTTGACCTTCATTTCCCCTCTATGGGGACATCCCCTTAAAGTCAGCCTATTACAACGAATCGCTTTCTCCGGCGAATTATAATAATTCTACATACTCCCACAAAATTTCATGTATGTAGCTTCAGCCGTTCGTGAGATATTTCATGGACAGACGGACAGACGGACAGACGGACAGACGGACAGACATTTGACCGATTTCATAAGGGTTTTGTTTTTAATACAAAACCCTAAAAACTAGAAGATTTTTGTAATATAATTTTCCTCTCCATATGTGAACCGGCTAGATGCTTCTTTGCTTTCAGTGGATAGCATTCATAGCGTTCTTTCTAAAAAAAAAAAAATGTAGAGCGGTAAACAAGGTAGTTCTTTTATCACTAAACATTTGCTTTATTGGAATTCATAAAAAAAATATAGGATGTAGAAGAAGATCGGGTGATGCAAAAATTGACGATTATTTTGATACAACGCTTACAAGCTCGTTGCTGTCCGTTGGTTGTACATCGTCGCACCCTGACTGATTTTTTTTATGTTGCATACTTGTGATTGATGCTGACGCTTAAATAAATAACTGGCGTAACAGTCAGGGGCGGCGAAACACTCTCTGCCCATCTGGGTAGTAAGAATGAGTGTACGACTGTTAAACTTTTTTTTCATTAACATGACTCTTAATCAGCAAGAGGCTCAGCTTGGAGTGATAGTGAGCCGCGGCATTTTTTGAGCAAAGTTCTGACGGACCACTTCATCGCAAGGCTAGAATTTAATTGCCCTACGAGAGCACGTATTGTAGTGGACCGAATTTCTCGCATTAGTCGCTCGCAGACTTTTTAAATATTTTGGTGGAGCAGTTTTTTTTAGGTTTATAGGTTTTTTAATTTATCCAACGGTACCTTTGGGTTTTAAAACCAGTAGGTTTCTCCTTTTTTCTAAGAAATTTTGATCTTTTTTGATAATTTCCCGTGGTCAGAATTCGATCAAATTTGATACATCGCTTGCGTGATTCTAAGCATCACCCGATGACTTTTTGATGCTGCTGTGGCATGAAGACAACAGGATCCTCTTGAGTCCTAGTCAATCTGGTTAAGAATGATGATACCAATGCACTGGAGTACTGTTAAAGGCATTTTAAGTCCTTCGGTCGGAACAAAAGGACTTTCTTGGGCATAAGGTGAAACCCGGCCGACTTGTCTTCTGCAACGTAGAGCTTCTGCTAGAGACAGCCGATCTGATTGTCTATGTCTGTGTGGGTTATTTGCATTGACCCCTCCAGGGGCATAACATTTCTATGCCTTATTGACGATTCGATAGCATATCCACGTTTCGGAAGTGCAGTTACTAGCATGCACCTGCTATCCGCACCGTCTTTGTACTGACAAGCTCGGAGCACTGTGAGAGTTCTATTAGTACCTACAGGCAGTTTTTAGTCGCGCCGAGATTTGAACTCCGAGCTATAGATTAGTATCGTGGAGCGGTGACCGAACGACCACAGCCACCGTGCGCGACAACATAATGGCGCCTCGCATAATTGCGGTATTTCCAAAGGCAATGAACGACATGCTGGCATGCTTTCTACAGTACAGTCCGTTTTTCTGATTCCTGCGTTTGTTTTGCATCGGGCAGAGTCGCGTTACTTTTAAAAACGGTATTTTGAGGAAAAGAAAACCTTTTTTTTCTCGAAAATGGTTTTAGCTACTCAGTGCATGAAATTTGGTAGCAATATGTATAATGACAACAATTTGCTGGAGAAAGCGAATCGTTATCATAGACCCCTTTAAAGGGGGGAGGGGGGGTCTCATAGAAGTGAAGTGAAGCTCAATTTTCGTTGGATATTGGCATGCGGAGTGAAGATGAGTACATTCCATTTTTGGTATTTATTTTTAATTTGAAGCAAGTGTAGCGATTTGAGGTTGTTAAAATATATTTGAATTTTTTTCAGTGCAGTTCTGGCTAGGGATCCTCTGTGCACCCTACCGTAAGACTGAAATAAAAAAAATGCAAAGTATGCTGATAAAAAACATCACAGGCAGGTAAGTTCATAACACACAACGGTTGGCATATTTTTGCCAATTTATTTCTTTTGTTATAAACGTATTAACAAACTAGTAAAAAAACTTACTAGTAAAAACAATAGTTTATAACAACAATATTGCTTAGGTTTTTCGTTCATTGAAAACTGTGGGCCGTAGGGTCTGAATTTGTCGTGAGACCCCCATAACTCGCGTCACTGAGCATGGGTTGGCCAACTTAGGTGAAAAGATTTATACTTAGATATCTGATATCACATATTCAGTTTGGTAACAGTCCAATTAATAGACAAAGGCTTCGAGATAAGTTAGCATCACCTCATTTACTAGATCATAACGGTGTACTTAGAGGTGTGTGATCAGCAACACATTCATTCGAGTTGTTTACCCCAAATGGATACGCATCTAATAACTGAGTTAGTTCATAGTCATACACACTGTATAATCGAAAAGACTTTTACTTTCAGTAGGGTTTCAATGAAAAACCCAGTGCTGAGAAGGCGCAACTGCTAACCATTACCCGGACTATAGATAATGATGGTGCTTGCGGGGTGACAAATGACCGTGAAATTTGGAAGACTCTAGAATTGCCGAAGACAACCTTACTTAATTGATCATATGCGATATCCAGCAGACCAGCGAAGTTATCAGTAGTCGCAGGGTGGGATAACGCTGCTTTTCTGACAACCTGCCTTATGCCCCTATTAAAAACCTGCTGCATTACACAGAAACGCAAAGTTCAAATGTAAAAGACCATTATCGCATGCTACCGATCCGCAGAGAGTCAATCATGCGACGCGACGGAAATAATGATAAACGCTTTCGCAAGAAGGATCCTCTGCCGAATTTTTGGAAAGACACACGAAGAAAACCATTTTCCAACCATTGTACAACCATGAGTCGTACGAAACATTTGAAGAAACAGAGAGGTGCATAGCTATGAAATTACGGAAACAAACACGGGCGTCGAGCATCGAATACCAAAAGAAGTCTTTGAAGAGACGGGTTAAGGAGTGCCGAAAACTTAGAGGCCAATTTGAGCTAATCTCTAATTGCCTTGACCCCTCCAGGGGCATGAGTGCGTTAACATATCTAGCATTTCTATGCCTTGTTAACGTTTCAATAGCATATCTACTTTTCGGAAGTGCAGTTGCTAGCGTGCACCTCCTATCCGCGCCATCTTTATACTGACGAGCTCGGAGCACTGAGAGAGTTCTATTAGTACTTACAGGCAGGTTTTGATCGCGCCGAGATTTGATCTCCGAGCTCTTGATTAGTATCGTAGGGCGGTGACCGAACGATCACGGCCATCGAGCGCGACTACAATTTGAGCTAATGACAGGATGCATTTGTTATGTGATGGATAACTCATCTGCCCGAAATAGTGCTACTTGGCTTGATGTAAAATACGACGGATCCTAATAATACTTGCATTATTTAGTCTACCCATACTGTGTATTTCCAATATCCCCATGTTAAGTCGAGAATACTATTTTAAATAAGTAAATTGTTGTGAAATAATGTTCGAACTGTAAAAGCACTGAAGTTTAAAACTGAGCAAGATACCACCTATCAAGTTGCTTGGAAACCTATGAGGGCTTAAATAATGAAAATGAAAGTTCGAGTAGATAAGCCTTGACACCTCCAGGGGTATGGGCGTGTCAACATTTCTTGCATAGCTAAGCCTTGTTGACGTTTCAATAGTAATCGTATATAAATTTCGGATGGTGCACAGTTAAAAATCTCGGTATTTTTTTTAAACCTGGTCTTGGACTACCACCATTTTTAATAATTTTAATTCTATAATCTAAACCCTTTCAAAGTTTACTTCTATTTTAAACCAAATTTGTAATAAATTCTAATACAATTCAAAGTTTACTTCTATTTTAAACCAATTTGTAATAAATTCTAAAATAATACAATTCAAACCTTTTTGTGTTCTTTTTGTTCTCGCATTAGTTTCTAATCTAAGTTTAATTAAAAGGTAAACCCCACAAAGTATATTTTTTGAGTCTCAAGTCTCACTATAACTACTCGCAGTCAGCTCAAAATATTATGCTGCGTGGCCGAGTGGTCTAGGTCGCAACTCTTCAACACGGAGTTCACAGGTTCGATGCTGCGCCATGGCGAAAAAAGTTAAAGATTAGCTGGCTAACCTGCGATGGGCTTAATAAAGGATTTGGAAGTTTAGAAAATTGAAAAAAAAAAATAATGGAGAAAAAACTTAGAGGAGTTAAAAAAACGCAGTAAAATTAATATTTTTTCATAGATTATAATATCTGTAGATTAAATTTTAAACCAACAATTTGATTAAAAAAATAATGCCAGAAAAGTTTAATATTTAAACCAGTGAAGTTTACGGAAGCAATTGTAATACTTTCATTTTATTAAAATCTAATACAATTTTGGTGTCGTCATATATGTAACCCCAATTAGCATTGATAATAGACCAGGATTTTTAACTGTGTGCAGTTTACAGCATGCACCTCCCATCTGAACCTTTTTTTACTTGCATGCTTGGAACGCTGTAAGAGTTCTAATAAAGGGTGTTTTTTTAAGCCCGATAGAACTTGAAATTGTAAAAAATAACACAAAAAATGAAATTTTAATAAATCTAAAATATTTTTTTTATTCGAAAGAGAAATACGTGGCATTAACATTTGAAAATGATTTCGGGCATATGGCCACCGCGGCTGTTCTTGACGAAGCGCATTCTGGACGTCCAATTGTGGGTCACTTTTTCGAGCACTGCTGGCCGTATGTCACGAATAACACGAACAATGTTGGCCTCCAAGTTGTCAATTGTTGCTGGTTTATCAGCATAAACCAGTGACTTCACGTAGCCCCACAGGAAATAATCGAGAGGTGTCAAATCGCACGACCTTGCAGGCCAATTGACAGGTCCATTTCTCGAAATCAACTTATCGCCAAATTTTGATTTCAATAAGTCGATGGTTTCGGTCGCCGTATGGCACGTAGCGCCCTCCTGCTGAAACCACATCTCGTCTGGATCAATGTCATCCATATTTTTAAACAGAAAATCATTGATCATGGTGCGGTAACGATCTCCATTGACCGTAACGCGAGCTCCGGCCTCATTTTTGAAGAAATAAGGTCCGATGATGCCACCAGCGTGTAAACCGCACCAAACGGTGCATTTTTCTGGATGGAATGGAGTCTGGAGGGTCTGTTGTGGATTGGTCTCACTCCATATGCGGCAATTTTGCTTATTAACAAACCCGTTAAGCCAAAAATGAGCCTCATCGCTGAACACAATTTGGCGATAAAACAACGGGTCAGTTTCCAACTGCTCTAGAGCCCCATCGGCGAAAGAACGACGCGTATCATGGTCTCGTGGCTTTAATTCCTGCACCAGCTGGATCTTATACGCGTGTAGGCCAAGATCTTTGCGCAAAATTTTCCACGTAGTGGACGGGCAGAGCCCCAATTCCTGCGACCGACGACGAAGCGATAAACTTGGATCTTCTTCCACACTTTCGTTTACAGCGGCGATATTCTCTTGAGTACGCACATTCCTTCGACGTGTTGGTCTTACTGCATCATGTAGAGAGTATGTGGTACGAAATCTATCCACAGTTCGACGGATGGCTTGCTCAGATGGACGATTATGTGCGCCATAAAAATCACGAAGTCGTCTATAAGTTGCGCGAATCTACGACTAATTTTCGAAGTAAATTTGGATAATTTGGTAGCGTTGTTCAAACGTCAGTCTATTCATGATGATTTGCCAGAGTATACTGAAACAAATAATAAAATTTTTTTTATTAAAATTTAATTTTTGTGTTATTTTTTACAATTTCAAGTTCTATCGGGCTTAAAAAAACACCCTTTAGTACCCACAGGTAGTTTTTTCTTAACGCGGCGGCGGCGATTGAATCTCTGCTCTCTAGAGGCAACATGGTAGAGTGGCGACAAAGACCTCATGGCAACCGAGCGCGAACCAGCCGGATCTGACAACAAAATGATACAATTGAACGAGCTGACATCACTTAAGTCGTCCAAAATTATAAAGGAAGAGACAACGCTGGTATACAGAATACAAAAAGTGCCTATCTCCTGATCGATATCCACACACACACAACATCTGCAGGAAAAGATTCCTGGATGCTCCGCAATTTAGGGGTGTCATCTTTTAATTGTAATTATATTGGCAGACCAACGAGTACTTCATCTTCGTCGTTTGTCAGGTGATACCGTTGATTTCTCTAGGATTGGTGTTGCTTACCGGGAGGCTGGTAGCTCAGTGCGTTGAGACGTCAGTCTGAGGTCTCAGCGTACCGGTTGTTCACGAGTTCGAGTCCCGTTAGGGCCATGGATGTTAGTGTTGTCTTCCGCCTGCGGTGTGGGGCGTAACAGTAAGCCATAACCTCTCCCGCGGAAGTGCGTGCGTCGACCGAAACAAGTTTATGTTAATGAAACGTCAACTAAGCCACAATGTGAAATAGTTGACGCGCTATGCCTCACTAGAGGTTAGGGCAAATAGTACCTATTGTTATTTTGAAAACTAGAACAGGCATTTTGATTTGTTGCATCCTAGAGGCGCCATAAGGCACCCATTCTCTCTGCGTCAATCTACCCTTTCAAGTTACCTGACCTATTCTCAGAAATTCATACACACAATTGAACTAGTCTAGAGTATCCGAGGTCTACATGACATTGTCAAAAATGTTGCATTCCCTAAAGTTCGCAAACTGCCAATAACTACTTACGAGAATCACTGTCACCACATTAGATTAGTACTCAGCATTGACATAAATATCAGATTGACCAGAAATATGCTTGTGGAATTAATGTTGACCAACATATGATGTACAAGTATGTTTCGCGTCTATATATGGGTGGCCAGCAATGCACAGAAACATGAATGGATTTTATCGGTCGGCGAGCGCGGCATTATTAATGTCCCTGCAAGAGGTCGTTCCGTTTGGTGGCTTTGACGATGCCGGGCATTTATCATTCAAAAGGAAAGATATGAAAGGAAACAATATTTGTCGCAAAAATTGTGTTCATCTTGCTAAGAGTCCGAAATGGTTTATATAATTTGTGTTTCGATTAAGACTATTGGCGGCCCGATATCGGCTTATGGTGGCATGTCGCATGTAATTTATTGAATAGCGGTTTTAGATAGATGATGATGTTAAATTAAGGTCGATTCATAAATAAAGAATATTTGGCGGATTGAAAAAAAAAGCGAATCCTATTGCAGTCAGAAAACAAAAAAGTACCGTGAAAGGGGCTCTTTATTGGACAATTTTTTTTATATTTTAACCAAATATACATATGTATGTACCTTTTTTAATTGGGACACTCGATGTTTAAATACAGTGAAGACTACACAAGTCAGGAGTAATATAGGTGGCTGCGAAGTTAATTCGCTAATTGTTAACCCGAATTATGGAAAACTGCTCATAAATCTATTGTTCGGTGAGCTAAAAATAAATATGTACATAGCTTAATTAGCGAGCTCACACTATAGCTATCTGTCGGGGAGTAGCGCACAGACACAGACTGATGATGATGGCTTTTCCTTTCGGGGCGCATTGCCGAGAAAGAAGTTGGTGATCAACCAATTCTCTTTCAATTCTCATTCGGTGTGATCCCATACGAACCTGAATCGAAGGCCGGCCAGGGAATTAATCTTTATTCGGGTAATTCGAACAAGGCTATTATCTTTGCGTCTACCAGTCGGGGCATCTTGGCTCCACAGAGGAATCCGGAACATTCACTAAGCACCGCGCCCAAGCTGCCTTCGTATCATCCGACTGGCCCTCAATCTAACAAGGCTCGGGGCGAGCACCCCCTGATGGGACCGGTAAATTCGATAGGAGCGGCAAATCCCGACAGAGCGTTGTCAACCGCCAATCCTCGAGTAGACATCATGAGCACCATAAGGGTGCTTCAAGCTAACCTGCACCAGGTGAAAGTAGCATCGGCCACACCGTGCAGGTTATTCGAAGTGAAGAAGACCACTCTTGCGCTCATTCAGGAGCCTTGGGTGGTAAAGGGCCGAGTCTGCGGTATCAGCCGTACATCTGATATGCTGATTTATGACAAATTATCGGATCGTCCTCGCGTGGATTTCTTGATAGACAACTGTATCAGTCACTTACCGCTAACCAACTTTATTTCAAAGGATCTAGTTGCGGTCAGCAGGCAGTTATAGCATCCGATTATTTTCCCTCGGATAATGATGCAATTCCTCCGACCGAGGTCCAACTACTTGTCGACTTCTGTAAGAAGTCTAATCGGCAATTCATCATTGGCTGCGACGCCAACGCCCACTAGACTGTTTGGGGAGCCGCGAGCCTACTTGATTATGGTATGAGTAAACAAGTGTTTGTTCTTAAGAAAGGGTGCAAGCCCACTTTTTTCACTGTGGCTAGGAGAGAGGTAGTAGATCTCATTCTTGCCAGCAGAGTTTTATCGGAGACAGTTACGGACTGGAGAGTATTGGATGAAGTGTCTAATTCAGATTACATGCACATCCGTTTTGACATTCCTGGGGGTTCTAAACTCAAATATGCATCCGTTTGTCTTAAGAAGACAATTGGAAATTTTTTCAAAAATAATTGAGTTCCAAAGCAGACCAACTTCTTAATTTCATCAGTACGACTGGTGTGAGTTGGAGTTGGCTGCGCAATAGCTAAATGACGTCCTTATTACCTCCTACGAAGATAGTACTGTAGCACGTGGCTTTCGTACGGTACGCGCAAAAGGGCCCAGGTAATTAAGAAGTTCAACAGAGCAAAGCGTGATAGTGACTGGGGCGCATACAAACATTCGCTCACCGAATATAATCTCCTTATCAGACGTTCAAAACCGGAGAGCTGGAGGAGACATTGTGAGAACATTCAGTCGCTACTTGAAGCGGCACGCGTTCACAAAGTCCTATCTAGGGAGCATACTAACGGCATCGGGCAGCTTAAAAAGCAGGACAGATCCTTTACTGAGGGTCCAGAGGAAACTATGGAGCTCCTCCTACACACCCACTTTTCGGGTTCAGTGCAAGCTGGAGCCTATCCATACATTCCATCGGCGGACCATCGGGTTCCGTGTAGCCGGTTAAGTAGTCGGTCATTTTCAGAAAAGAAATCTTATAGGCCGATCTCATCGTTTCTTTTAAAAACGATTGAGAGGCTACTGGATCTGCCTATCAGGCAAAAAATGGAATACACGTCACCCTTGCATCGTACTCAGTTCGCCTATGTAACAGGTAAGTCGACTGTGGTTACCTTACACAATCTCGTGAGTACGATTGAAACAAACCTTAACGACAGGGAAATCGCTCTATGCGCCTTTATTGATATAGTGATAAGTTTGATACAGCCGTCACGGAGGTGATGGGTGCGGCACTCGACCTAGTCCTACGGTGGTGCACTGAAGTTGGTCTGAAAGTTAACCCTCAGAAAACCGTCTTGGTTTCATTCACCCGGAAGAAAAATCTTAGTTTAAGCACGGTAAGCCTAGGCAGCACGGCACTCGTGTTCTCTACCGAAGTGAAGTGCCGAGGCATCACGTTGGACTCGAGGCTCAACTGGAGCGAACATGTCGAGACTGTCATTAATAAGGCCACTCGGATCATGTGGGCTTGCAGGTTTCTCTTTGGAGAAACCTGGGGTCTCACCCCTAAAATTACTGAGTGGGTATATTCTATGCGACCAGCTGTGATATATGCTACGCTCGTATGGGGCCCAAAACTCAGCAGCGTTGCACCATACAGTTGTGTAGCAAATTACAACGTCTTGCATGCCTTGTTATGAGAGCATCCATCCTTACATGTTCCACCTCGGCCATTAAGGCGATTGTTGGACTGACACCACTACACATTTTTATTGAGGAATCTGCGGCTCTAAGTGCAGTTCGAGTGCATCTAACATATGAAATATGTGTTCAAACAGGGCCACATGAGTATTTTGGAGTGGATTCCTGGCCTGCCGATCTGCTCGAGATCAGACTACATGACTACGGAACTCTGCTTCGGTAGGAAATTCTCGCTCTCCATCCCTAGTCAATCGGAATGGGATATTGGCAATATCTGCACTGACCCCGGGTATATTATGTGGTATACTGATGGGTCAAAAACGGGACAAGGAGTTGGTGCTGGGGTCTTTGGACCGAACACCAGGATCTCAATCGCTATGGGAACTTGGCCCAGCGTTTTCCAAGCCGAGATCCATGCAATTGAGGTTTGCGCCGGGGAAATTGTGTACAAGAAGCTGACATCATTACCTGTTCTGACAGTCAGG
Source organism: Chloromyia formosa (assembly GCA_964017055.1). NCBI lineage: Eukaryota > Metazoa > Arthropoda > Insecta > Diptera > Stratiomyidae > Chloromyia > Chloromyia formosa. The sequence continues at coordinate 97,896,469 of OZ024814.1, forward strand.
CAGCTATTAAGGCTCTTTCTTCACTTAAGTTCTCATCGAAACTATTGAAAGAGTGTTTTGATACCTTTCAATGTCTGGAAAACTCTAACCGGGTCACTCTTTGTGGGCATCGGGGCATTCATTGCAACGAAGCTGCGGATGAACTTGCTAGGCAGGGCTCATCGGACAAATTCTTTGAACCTGATCCCTCCTGCGGTCTAAGCTGAACCACAGCCAGGGCACTGGTGAGGGATTGATCTGCGGGCGAAAGGCTGCGGCACTGGAATAATCTCCCATAATTACTACTGTCCAAAGATCATATCAACCCCTACGGTCTCACAGAAGCTAGCCGATTGGGCAGAGCTGACCTGAGATTGGTCGTGGGTTTCCTCACGGGACACTACTGGGTGAGATATCACTTCAACAAAATGGGTCTGTCTGTCCACTGAGACGGAATGCCGACTTTGCCTGGAGGATACTGAGTCTATCAAATAACTTCTCTGTGAATGCCCCGCGCTTGCTCGCGCCAGGTTCATGTTTCTTGGAGATTCCATCGTGAGCTCCGGTGTCATTAAGAGTATTGCTACAAAGAACCTACTGGCCTTTATCAGGTTGGTTGAGGGTCTTTTGTATTAGTTTATGCTATGGCACAATCGGTCTTATGGTCGCAATGCCTACCAGCTGGGTACCTTAGCCTGCCTTTACGGATATTTATAATTATTATTATTACAATATAATCTTTGCGTTGAAATAGGTCTACGTTGAGGAGTGGACGATTGCGGTTGTTTCTTTAATTCTAGACTACTTTCAAAATAAGGGATGCTATGTTTGTATTTACTTTGTGTAGCATCTGCACCTCAGATGTAAAAGGGTCAATGTCCATCTTGTAAATTGTTGACAATGGCGAAATTAAGATTTCAAAATGTTCGGTAGGTCATCACTTTTTTCTTAGTCAATTTTGCAAAATATATTTTGGAATATACTTCATCTCAACGTCCTTTTCGAAAAGAAATTCTTAAAATGTTTTTTTTTTTTTTTTTTTCAGTAGTATCACAAGATTTTTATGGTAGCGTTGTGTTCCTGCTTCCACAGTTTGTAAAAATAAAGCCCACTATATTTGTTTGTAATTTCTGAATTCTTTATTAATAAGTTTAAAACTCTCCACAAATCCAATGTTTACACAGTGTAAACCCTTCTGAAAAAAATATCAACAAAAGTCGTTTAAATTTTCCAATGTTATGACAAACAAATCTTCCCAATAAAATTAACTCATAAATCATTGGTTTCCGAGCGTAATAGGGAGTGAATAAAAACATTCAAGCCTAAAACCAGTGACCAAGACGATTGCCATGAAACCGTTCACCAGGCAGCAGCTGCCTGGAATTCAATTATGAAAGATTCTCACCTTCCCAACGGTCATCGCCATCCAAATTGAATCGTCTTATAACGAAGATATTGAATAGTAGCCACTACCACCTGGGGTCCTAACTAGACCCTATTACATCTCTATTTGGCAGCTTACCACTGATATAATTTTCGGTTTTACAATCGGAATAACCCAAATAGAGAAGATCGGATACCGGGACCACATGCCGTGCGTAAACCGATTAAATGATGAAAAAAAAAATATTATTGGGAATTATACTGAATTATGAATTCTAATATCAAACGGAGAATTTTTAGAGGCGAGGATATTTGGATGCACGAGGTGTTATATAAACATCTCATGAAATATTGGACATTTTGACAGTCGAAAATTGGTTAGGCTACCGGGCTTTACATTTTTTTTAGTATGTATGAGACAGATATTGAAATGCGGGAATGCTTCAGTAGGAATTAACTTAACTTAATAATTTTTTTTATCTAAGATAGAAATCGGTCGATCAAAAGGGTTAAATTATATTTCATTTTCAGGAGGTTTTAACATTTTTGGGTTTATTTCTTTAGAATTTAAAGTACAGTATATCTAAAGCGTTCATGTTTGTACGATACAAAGGGTTGCGATAACTTAACGCCGAGCGAGCGTAGCGAGCGGCACACAAGAGACTGTTTATTCACAATAGTATCTTGTGTGTGCTTGGGATATTTAAGAGAAAAGTATGAACAACACCAAATTAAAATGTAACTGTGTACACAATGAATCAAACTATTATATGTCTGCCGACTTTTGATTCATTGTTGATATTTTAAAAAGTTCGGATGGCGCAACGGTTAGCACGTTCGCCTTCTACGCACTGGGCCCCGGTTTGATTCCTACTGAATGCGGTAGTTTTCGATAAAAAAAGGGGATTTACGTGTCGGAGTATAAGCCCACTCCGCTGTTAAATGAGTACCCATTTATGGGGTAAATAACTCGATTGAGCGTATTGCTGACCACACACCTCTGCACAAGACCGTCACGATCTAGAAAATATGATGATGCTAACTCATCTCGAGGCCATGGTTCAAATTGGACTGTTGCGCCAGTTATTTATTTATTTATTTTATATCTGAAGCGAACGTTCCAACTATTTTGCACTTGTGTATAATATAGAGTCTTAATAAAAAGGCAGGTAGCTTCTCCTACTACAAATGCTTTATTATCTGTACATTTACATGTATTTCGGGAGCGACTTCCTCCCTTCATCAGTACTTAACTACGAGATACATGAATCTACATATAATAAGGCATTTGTATTGTAGTAGGAGATGCTGCCTGTCTTATTTTTATTTAAACAACTAATCGAATTGGAACCAACTACTATGGAGTATAATTTTTACACAGCGGTTCCTAAACTATGGGTCCCGACACCAAATGGGGTCGCTAACTGAAAATTTAGGGTAGCGAAAATATTTTCAGGTACATAAAATAAGAAAAAACATTTATCGCATTCCCTCCATTATCTTGAATTATACATTACATCAATTCAATTCAATTTATTTTCTCATTATCAGTAATTATAAAGTTCGTTAAGATACATAATTGGGTTCTTAAAATTAACCTATGCAACTCGTGAAATATATTACTTAAGTTTTTTTTTTAAATTTGTGTATTAATGTTGAATGGGTTGTATAGGAAAAATTCGAAAACCTCATTGATAAATATTTTATACATTACATGTTAGTTTTCCAAGTGCTTTACATTGAATTTTTACCTTAAAAAGTTAGCAAACCATAAGGTGGTTAACCATTTTGGATTGACATTGATGAAAATAATCACCTGCCATATCAAGTGATTTAACCTTAAAAGTGCATTTTGCTAGGCACACGATTCAGGATCAGCGATCAAGTCATAGAGTACAGAGAACTATTTGTGTGTATCTTTTTGATAATCGCCTGTGATCGAAGCAGAGTGCTGTCTAACAAAACGGACCTTAACACTTGAATTTCCACAAAAATTGTTAACTGAATTCCGGATCGGAGCTAGAAGTAAACTCCCCGCATTTCCTGAAATGACATTAAAAGCTCTTCTGCCATTCAGTACCACATACTTATGTGAAATATTATTTTCAACTTTAACTCTTATTAAATCCAAATATCGTTTAGCGCTGAAAAATGTCTGAAATGGTTTACATCCAAGAGTCCCAATTATTTCACCAAGATTTGGATTGTTATGTAGCAAAAAAACAAGATAATTTTACACGTATGATAAGAGAGTCGGGCTACTGACATAGCAGGTGGGCACTATGACCATAAAGAGATCTTTTGTGCCGCAGATAAATTAATTAAGCCAATTTTTTCTATGGAAAAATATTTCAAAATCTCGACTTGAGAAAATCTCGAGTGATAAAAATATGGACAGAAAAAAGTAAATATAATCTCGACTAATTTATGATGAATAATTGTCCATCTCATAACTCTATTTTCCTTTTGAAAAAGAAAGAAGGTAAACTGACATTATGTCGCTTTTCCCCGCTTTGGTAGTGCGGCCTCATCGAGATAAATCTCCGATTTATTAATATCTTTTTCACTCCCAATTTCTCTAACCCCTTGAGTGGCACAGCGCGTCAACTGTGCTACTGGAGAACGATCGTTCTAGGTCTATTTCCTAAGAGTTAGGAACGATCCATGAGGAGCGTAGCCCACACAATAGACTGTTGCATTCAGAGCGAGTGGAGCGAGCGTTCATATTTGTACGATACAAAGGGTTGCGATAACTTAACGCCGAGCGAGCGTAGCGTGCTACACACAAGAGACTGTTGATTCACAATAGTCTCTTGTATGTGCTTGGGAGACTTAAGAGAAAAGTATGAACAACACCAAATCAAAATGTAACTGTGTACACAATGAATCAAACAATTGTATTTTCAAAGTCTGCGGTCGACTTTTGATTCATTGTTGATAATTTTAAAATCGAGATTTTGATAAGTCGAGATTTTCACATATCGAGATTATGATTCAGTCGAGATATTTGCACTCGATATTTCGAAATCGAGATTTTGTTAATTTAAATTTGACACGTCGACGTTTCCTACCCAACTCGAACCGAAAGCGTTTAAGACCTTAAAGCTACCTTATCATTTTTTTATCTCACGAAAAATAAACATTGAAAATAGTATAAAAAATTGTTGCAAAAGCCCGAAAATAGTCGGCGCCCTAGGGTCGGTGTAGTTTCATGTTATCAGTGAATCCGAAGTGGACAATTAGAAAGCCGCGGTGTCCTAGATCCTACCTAAGTGCCGATACACATGAACTTCCAAATGACGCCGCGTCACTTTCAATCGAATAGTGGAAGCGATGCACAAGGGACGCAGATAGCTATCGGCGTCACTTTGCTGTCGCAATAGTTATCTGGGATGCCGCTAATTTCCGCTCCTATCTGCGGCAGTTCCTGCGTCCGCGGAACAATTTTTATTAAGCTGGGCCATGTATACTCGAACTCGGAGCACGAGCACAGGAACAATGTGTGATTTGGTCGAAGTTGCTTAGACCATTCACTTGAGGATCACTTTTACTCAAGCGATGCTTTGAAATTTCCTCCGAATAATTCAACATACTTCACATAAATTTCAACTTCGTGTTCGACATTATGTGGCCCGGATTATACCTATATAATACAGAGTGATGCTGCATCCTATCGCATCATGTGATTTGAAAAGCAGATAGGTGGCAAAGAGGGAGAAGTTTAAGTGACGCGGCGTTCAGCGTCATTTGGACGCGCATGAGCACTGGGGTTAAAGATTACATTTTGATTTCTAAAATGTAATGTTTAATTTATTAGTTTGGAAATTTAGGGCTCCTACATAATTACACCCTGTTCATTCACATTTGGGGAGACGTGCCTGGTCCAATTTAGGAAAAAAGGAAGTGTATAATTTCATGATGAATATCATAAGTAAGTAAAACAACTTTGGGTATTATGGTATTTGAAAAAAACATAAGATACGATAAATAATGTTTCAACTCTGTTTAAAATATCGAAAATGCCATTCAGTAAGTCTGGCTCTACGTCATTTAGCAAATCTTGATCCCATTATGCCACACCAACAATGTATTAATAGTCTGTATAATTAGCGGTTTCAATTCAATTAGATGCGTTCCCATAAGTGATCTAGTTAAAATGCACAAGATTACATCATGTCATTGTGCGTGTCTACTGTCTATTTATCCGGTGTGCTTTGATGCGCTAAGAAGTTCGAAATTCATTCAGTTATTCTGACAAGTTGTATTAGGTCTGCTCATCTCGTCCAGTGTTGCGGAAGTATCATCTCAAGAGTGTGTTTACCGGCAATCTGCAGATCTATTACATCCACACATACAACTGGAGTATTGTTGAGCTATTGCATTCATTTGTTGGATAGATCATCCATATGAATAACAGTTAGTCTTTATGCAAATTAGAAGGGTTCAACGTCGGTGACGATCGCCGAAAACAAACAGGTAATGAGTATGTGTACATTTCAAAACAATTAATTAACATTTTGTTTCTGATCGCTGGATGGAAAATGACGACGGTGCGGTGTTACCAAACCAATTGGTAAATGACGCAATATTTGATCGTGCCGAAAAGAAATGTGTGAATAGTGGGATATGATATACATATTACATGGGCTGAAAAGTCCCGTGATTTTTCAATAGGTGGCACCACTAGAAAATGAGGACGACTCATTTCGAGAGGCTCATCTATCTCTAGTTTATCTATCTCTAGTATATGTATGAAATTCGTTTACAAGGTACAGTTGTTTGAGTAATGCTACTTTCGCCTAACAATAAGTAAACACCAGGCCGAAGCGTATATACCCTAGACTTGTACAGACCTAGTGGTGATACCAAAAGTACCAATTGGTAACGACCATATGCATTAAAAGTGAGTTTCCTATATTGCCAGTTTATAGGGGAGGTTGGCAATCATTCAGGAGGATGTTGACCATTATCAAAATCAATTAACTAACCCATTCTACAAATATTTGTCGAATTTTTCAAGTCGCTAGCTTCATTCTATCGAAAGTTATTTTTTATTTAAAGTTTTACTTGTAGGGGAGGTAGGGGTTCCTTGGGTCGGATCTTGCCCATGATTGCCACCAACAAATAAGATCATGCTACAAACATTTAAACAAAATTTCAAGTCTCTAGCTTCACTCTATCGAAAGCTATCGCTTATTTGAAGTTTCATTTGTAGGGGAAGTAGGGGTTTCGTTGGTCGGATTTTACGTATTTTCAATATCAGCCAACTGAATCTTACTACAAACATTTGACCAAAATTTCAAGTCGCTAGCATTATTTTGTCGTAAGTTATCGCTTATTTGAAGTTTCATTTCTAGGAGAGGTAGGGGTTCCTTAGGTCGGATCTTACCCATTTTCAATACCAACCAAGTGGACCGTACTAACAACATTTTGTCAAACTTTCAACCCGCTAGTGTCATCTCATCGAAAGTTATCGTAATTAAATGAATATTTAATTTTTTGAAATTTGTAGGGGAGGTAGGCGTTCCTTTGATCCGATTATGCCCAACTTACTAGAACTTAAGCATCTTCTTACCTCAGGGTTACGTGCCGAAAATCAGGTGTCTACGTCAATTTGTTCAAGAGTTATAGATAAAAAACCGGAAAAGTAGGGTAGTACGGGGCTCTTGGCAAGAAAATTACCATTCGTTTTCAACTGATCGATTTTATTTTTCCAGCGGAGTAGAAGACTATCCTCACGAGCAATCTACCAAAGCTAGAGCTTTTCATGTTTATTTAATCGGTAGTTATAGATACATTTAGTTTTTTTTACATATATAGGGGAGGTTGGCGTTGTCTTGGCCTGATCATGCCGATTTTCAATACCAAGCAAGTAGATTATACTTCCAACATTTGACCAAAATTTCAAGTCTCTAGCTTTATTCTATCGAAAGTTATCGTGCGAACGGACAGACAGACAGACAGACGGACAGACGGACAGACGGACAGACGGACAGACGGACAGACGGACAGACACACAGACAGACAGACAGACAGACGGACAGACAGGCAGACATAGCTTAATCGAATCAGGAGGTGACCCTGATCATTTATATATGTATATACATTGCTATACCTCCGGAGCCCCCTTTAAGGTGTTACATATTTCCGTCGTGACAAAAACAATATACCCTATACTAAAAGTCTAGGGTATAAAAATTGGGAAAACAGGAATATCGCATCTTGATCAAACATAGTGTTTTGATGGGAAAAACTTCGGAACAATCATTGCAATGGTTGCAGAAATGTTATCCCACATCTGCTCCTTCGAGAACATCAGTTTAGTCAATTTAAAATGAGTCGTACAAGCACCAAAGACGCACTACGCTCTGAAAGGCCAAAAGAGGCTACGAATGCGGAAATCGTAAAGCAAGAGCATCGAATCGTTTTGAATAATCGTAAAGTGAAGTTGCCCGAGTTAGCTGAGGCCATGGACATCTCAAAAGAACGGACAGGATATATTTTGCACGATCTTTTGGAAATGGAAAAGCTATTGGTGCGTTGGGTGCCGCGTTTGCTGACCATCGACCAAAACCAGCAGCGCGTTGATGATTCAACGGTCGATTTGGTGTTGTTGCAGCGTAATCGCGTGGACCTTTTCCAATGTTTTGTGACGATGGATGAAATATGGGTCCATTACCATACGCCTGAGTCCAATAGGCAGTCGGCAGAGTGGCTAGAAAACCACGAAAGACCAGGTTATGGCCTCCGTTTTTTGGGATGCGCATGACATAATCTTCATCGATTACCTGCAGAAGGGACGAACAGTCACAGCAGAGTATTATGCAGCGTTATTGGACAAACTGAACGACGAATTAAAGAAAAAACGTCCCCATATGGCGAAGAAAAAAGTTATGTACATACTATCACGATAATGCACCGTCACACATGTTCTTAAAAGCGATGGCCAAATTAGACCAATCACGATTTAAATTGGTTGCTCACCCAACGTATTTTCCAAATTTTACCTCCAGCGACTATTATCTGTTCCCAAACCTCAAGCGGTGGCTTCGGGGAAAGAGATTTAGATCGAATGAGGAAGTCATCGCGGAAACCGAGGCGTATTTCGAAGGCTTAGACGTTTCGTACTACAGAAACCGCATCGAAATGTTTTGGAAAATGGCTATACCAAGTGTATCGCCCTCGATACACTCTATGTTGAGGAATAAATATAGCTTTGCAAAAAAAAGCTTCTTTTCATTAAAAATCCCCGGACTTTTCAGCTCATGTAGTATGTAGATACTTTGCGAATGTCTGAAAATGAAGATTCTTAATGTTGTTATTCGAACAAATTACTTTAGTTTGGGTTAGAGAGCTGTCATCTCAACAGCGCACGCTTCAACCAAAACATAAGTTCGTAACGGTATTCTGAGCATTCAAAGGAAATTCCAGTCTTGCTGTGATGTTAAGCCCGCCCGGAGTTAGTCCAGAAGCGCAGAACCCCCAATGCTGATTCCCCCAGATGATAGAAAAGATAGTAATCCAGTCCAGAGTACCCCCACTGCTCTTTGCTGTGCCGGGCAAGTGCATATCAGATGAAAAATGCTTGATAATTATGCAGATTAACAATTATATTTCCCCTCCGATTTTCCTGAAATTCTAGTATGATGTTCTCCTGATGATGCTGATCAAGAATTATGTATATGTTAGGCGCGGAAAATATTTCCTTACATATGTTAGTTTTTTTTTAATGTTGAAGATGTATTCAAACTCTTGTATTAGAATACTAGTATACATCGCCAAGTAGACCAGACAGACGATCTTCACCGTGTTTTCATATTTGCGCAAAAAAAGTTTTGATATTCAGTCGGTTTGCGCAGACGTGTTTGCACTGTGTGAGTCGTGATTGCACAATCAATCAGTGCATATCTTGTGGCGAAAATGGAAGATATGCAATTCGTGAGTGAATTTATAGATTTGTAACAATCAATACTGTGTTTATGGAAAATTAAAAGCCAGGCAAATTTGGTCTGTATCGTCCGTAGTGTTTGCAAACGACCTGTTGATCGACAATTTTGCGCAGACCGTCTGTGTGGTCTATTTGGCCCTTAATTTGTTCAATAAAAATGGCATCATCGCGTAATGAGTTTGCAAGTTGCATATTAAATGTGTTGCGTAGCGAAAGTTCATATTTGTGCGATACTGGGGGTTGTGGTCCCTTCAGTGCGGAGCGAGCATAGTGAGTGAAGCGCACCCAAGAGACTATTGAGAATCAACAATCTCTTGTGTGGCTTAGGTCCCTTCGCGCTTAAGGGATCACAACCCTCAGTATCGCCCAAACTTTAACGCTAGTTTTGCTCGATCTGCGTGGAACATATTTACGATATATCGTTTATTTTTTTCAAGCTCGAAAACTATGTGAAGATATGTTTTCCGTACCCAACATGTGTATATATTCTTACCCAACATGCCGAAAAGGTGGGCACAATTAACTACACATATATTTCCACAGATTTTTAACATTAAAAAATTATGTGAAGATATGCTTTTCGCGCCCAATATGCATATATATTCTTGTTCAGCATACTGAACCTACAACATACAAAAATTTCAAAATCGGAGGTGAAGGAGTTAATCTGCACAATTACCAAATGCTTTTCTCGTTATCCATATTTCCACAGCTCTTACGAAAATGGTTATACTGAAGTCGAAGGTTCCTGGTGTGCTCACCGATGACCGAGTGCTCATACCTACTACTACACCGATCTGCTGTTTTGACATCGACAACGATTTTGTGATATGGCTGATTTCCAACCTTGGGCAAATCAATTTAGCTATAAGACATTTTAAGTTGCCTTTGCTGATCGCAGTCGACAGTCGACTTTATGATCGATTCTAAGAAAGATAAGAGACAAGAGATGTTACTACTTCCTAACGAGCTCGTCAGTACTGTAATTTCCGACAAGACCACAATGGCCAGCAATTCAACCTAGTACAATGTGCCCCTTTGAGGGATATAATGGCAAGCTGGCTGTCTGTGATAATTGTGATCTCTTTTGTAGTTGTGATATCAGGACCCAACCAAGCCGTCACAGCCTCTTTTAAAAAGAGAGATAAAGTTCACCCGAGTGGATACCGGCGCGGCGCGCAGACCATCTCTGTATATCTCCTATGAGATCGATAGTGAAGGCCCGCCCAATCCTCATAGACTTCGTTTTGGGATCAGCTTTTATAGTTCTTTTCGAACCAGTACGATGATGGTATGTAGTCTGTTGATCGATCAAGACTATTTAGCGACCATTAATCAAGACGCTTGATCGACTGGTCTCCCGAATTCTAATGGCTGAGTTTTCCTCCATTCGCTTCCAGAAAGACCACTGGAAGTAGGCCGAGCATCATATCCATCGCCACAGATGAAGTTATCCGGAGAGCTTCCCTGATTGCCACGCAGACTGCTCTGCATCCTAGTTAGCGAATAGTATTTACTTCGGTACGTAGGGCATATCGCAATACCACCACCCTATACAACATTATTCGGTGCAAGAGCTATATGTAAAGCCAATGCAGAAACTTATGTTGCAGAACTCATGCCTTATCAATAGTCTTCCTACAGCAGTAGTGTGGTAAGGTAGCTTTGTTCGCACTCTTCAATAATCGATTTTCAGTTCAACTTTCTGTCGAATATTGGACCATGTTTGAAAGTTTGCCCATCCGCAAAGGTCAGTCTTACTCCTTTCTAAATATGAGGCACAAAGTAGGAAAATCAAAATATTTTATGGCCATGGGGGCACCGACCCCTCCATAATGTTTGTTATATAGAGTTTGGTCATGGAAGATTCGAGCAAATATTTGAAAATAATTTTCAAAAAGCGAATTCAAAAGGTACCCGACAAGGGTGAGACTCATTGCGCCACACATTCCTCTTCGGTTATGCTTAATAAGGTGCACGGTTGTTGTGTAGACTTGTGAGCAGGGATACCCCACAAAGAGCACCTCGCTTTCTCTGGGACTCTGTTGTCAATATACTGCTTTGGAATCTGAAAGTATCGGGATGCATGGCGTGTCTGTGCTCATGCGAAAGACATTGATGCCGCCATATCTGGTAATTTTCTGGTGTTCTTAGTGAGACATTGCAGAAGGCTCTCTCACAGTAAAGGTTAATCAGAACAGAATAATGGGTACTCTCTTCGCAAATATAGGATATTGTCAGTTGAGCCTACTGTGCCACATGAATCGGGCCTAGTGTTAGCTGATAAGGCGAAGTTTCTATGAAGCTGTTTTACTCGTATGTGGGCTAGCCGTAGCTTGCTGGATAAGGTTCAAAGATTGGACTGCGTTGCTTTTGTGGTGTTCTAAGGACTATACTGCGTCTGCTGCCTTCATCATTCTGTTTAATCTAGGCTCCTTGACATTGACGGGGTTAAAATTTTCTCTGATGAGCTTAACCTAAATATGGCTTTCAGTATCTGTGAATAATGTAGTGTTTTTCAGGCTATTACGAAAGTGCGATTCCAGACGGCCAAGGTCCACTGAAGGGCCATAATGGTTATGGCTTGGAAAGTCTGATTTTTTACCACAGATTAAGTAAATGACGGTGAGCAATGGAGTTTTAAATGACAACCAACCAATATTCATTACTCCTGTCTCTTAGTAATTGCACTCGACCAAAAGGGACATAGAAGCCGGTAAATGTATTTGCTTAGAAATCATGGACTGGAGAAACGAACCAGAAATTTTTCTTGCCTTATCAAATTGTCTGATTCTATCAAGTTTGCCAAAACGCAGCCAATGATGATTAAAGCGACAAGCAGGATCACCCCAAGATAGATAAATTGTTAAACATACCTTTCAACAATACTGTTGTGTCCTGACTGGACTGCAGTTGCTCCGCTAAACTGTTGTCGCTGAAAACGCAATACATCAGAGCTGCTTTCGGAGTCATTACTGAGAATTGCATAATTGAAAGCAGCTGTGACGAGGAAAGAGAGGAGTGTATTGTAATGTGTCGACCGAACCCGGGTTCGTTAGATATTCTTATGCTGAATAATGAAAACACTTTGATTGAATAGCACACACACTTTATTTAATAACCGAACTAAACACACGCGTAACTAACAACCAAGTACTAACTAGTTCTAACAATTTGTTTCCGGTGGATCTCGCTAACGATTGTACTACTTTTCGTCGAGCGGATACTGAACTTCGACTGACTTCATCGCTCTTGATGACCGTGGTATTATATAGCTGATCTTCGACTGCAGAACAATTTAGATAGTTCGAAAGTCAGCTAGATCTCGTTTTATTGTGACTTATTGTCAAAGGTTCCAGATGGTTCGAGACTCTTCTAGTGCTCGTTTTATTGCCACTTGTCATCGATGGTTCGATACTATGATAGAGCTTAGTACAGTCTGTCTCATAAGTGTGACGTACTCCAACAACAGTATTCATTATCTTCTCTGCAGCTGTCCTGTTCTGCCGTGAAGCAAGAAGACATTCATTGAACTGGATGGCTTAGCTGATGTTTATGGGGTGGTGGGTGGGGGATGGTGGGGCAGCAGCAGCAGCATTTGTATCTAATCTTGGTACGAGGTGCATGCTTCTCTTCAATAAGGAATACATCCGCGCTTTTAATACACCCATGCCTTTTAAGGATCAAAAGTTTAATAAGTCGGGCCCCTTCCAAACTCGATTCCTAGATCTGGCACAATAATTTCCTCTTTTTTTTGACAATCTACAATATTATACGCCGTTGTAATATTGAGAATATTCGTGTTTCGCAATAAATAGGAGAATCCTCTCTAGTATTACAGAAAGAATTTTCGTAAGACTCGAGAAATTTCCGCTTTAGGACCTACAAATCGCCCCCGCGGGTGGGTTCTATATTCTTACCACCTAAAGCGGAAATGAACTACCTAAGGCGGAAATGTTGCAATTAAGGAATTTAAAAAATTCTCTCTAAATGAAATAGAGAGAATTCTGCTAATATTCGGGAAACAGGAATGTTCCAAATATTATTTCCGTAAATTTTCTTTTATCTAGATGGGATTCACTATCAGCTTCCTAAACAAATATCTGTTCATCTGGGAACAAATTATTAGCCCATCGCTGTAGTCCTCAGTCAAAAACATATGATCCTACTCGGCAAACGGCAACACTATTCAAACTACGACTTCGCTGTAGACACCTCGATTGTGTCAGCATTACACGTTCACCCGGACAAGATACAAATGATCGTGAACGGCGGAGCTCATACAAATGGCATTTGGTGGACGGAAACGAGAAGGTGATTCCGTTTAATGGGTCCTAATCTCTTGTATTCGATTTTAACCTGTCCAAAAATTTGCATAATAATAGTTCAGATATATTTCAACTTTGTTGTAATTTGGGGGCTTCGTACAAACACAAAATTTTCATATATTTACATTTTTCGATTGTCCTATTCAGTGTGACCCATGTTAATACTATTTGTCTTGCATTGTTGAAGATACGAATTTCAGTTTGAAGTAGACAGTGGCGTAGATGAAAAAAAAGGAAAGTCCATGCAAATTTATTTTCCACACACTCGTGCCAACCAACTCCCCCTTTCTTCAGATATGTGTAGAAGAATGGATGTAAGGCCTTATGGTAGAACACACTAGCTAGAAGCACTACTCCGCTGGGCACTTCTTCTGATACGCAGTTTAGTGACCCCAGGGCGAACATTGTTCGTGCCAGAGCTCTAAGGTTTCCGTAGGCGAGCGCCATGAGGCAGTCCAAGTGCACTAGAAGCTGAGGGTCGCAAGCTGGGAAGTCGGATCCATGACGGGAAAGAGCGAGAACTGGAGTACATCATGAAACGGATAGACATAATGTGAGTGCAGGAGACCAAGTGACGAAATCACCAAGCCTACTGAGCGCGTTTTTAGACGAATTGCAAGAAGTACAAATTGTACTATTATGGAAACTCGAATGATAGACAGAGGACTGGCGTTATTCTGTCATCGGCTTTATTTGGCAGCATCGTGAGTATCTCGAAGATAACTACTCAATTGCCCTAACCCCTTGTGGGGCATAGCCGGTCAACTGTTCCATGTGGCCCAGTTGACGTTTCGTTGGCATAATCTGGTTTCGGAGAATGCAGTTGCCAGCATGCCCCTCCTCCACATGCATGGCCCCGAACGTCGTTGGGGAAGAGTGTGGAATGTCATAAGTGCCTACGCTCCCCAAGTGGGTTTGCAGCAAAGTCAAAAAGACGCAGTTTGGAGCGGCGTTGACGAATAGAGTTCAACATGTGTGAAATGCTTTCGATGAAAGGTTAGTAAGTAAGGCTGAAAAGACACTGGGAGTTGCGTAAGGTCCACTCCATACGAACAAGGAAACGTGGTAATGGGTTAACGAAATTAAAGAAGCAGTGCAGGTCAAATCGAGCGCATTCAAGGCTTGGACAACATGGGTACGGAGGTTGCCTTTTATATTTCGGGATTGGACAGCCCTATTGTTGCAATCTGGCAACTGACAGCTCTATCGTAAAGTTTGACATTTTTGAGGTTATACGTACTCAGAACTTTTGACATACGAGCGCTATTTGTGTTTTTTACAGTAACTTAAAAGATTAATCTCGGCCAAATAATGGAATTCAATCGTGAACATTTTCGTGCGATTATTTTTAACAACTTTCGACGTGGATTAACTCAGCAACAGTGCATGGATGAACTGAATTCAATTTTTGGCGATGAAGCTCCATCAAGGACCAGTGTTTATCGATGGTATGGTGAATTCAATCGAGGTCGTAGTTCACTCCAAGACGAATTTCGTGAAGGTCGTCCAAAATCAGTTATTTTTCCGGAAACCATTGATGCTGTGCGCGAACTGATATTGCAAGATCGTCATGTGACATATCGTGAGATTGAGACAATTTTAGGCATTAGTGGGACCAGCATACATTCAATATTGCATGAACATTTGACTGTCAAAAAAATTTGTTCGCGTTGAATCCCACACAATTTGTCAATCGCTCAAAAAAAGGCTCGTGTCGATTGGTCGAAAGAAATGCTCAAAAAATACGATCGCGGTGCTTCGAAACACGTCTATGACATCGTGACAGGTGATGAATCGTGGATTTACGCGTATGAGCCCGAAAGTAAACAGCAGTCGACTGTATGGGTGTTTCAAGATGAGCCAAACCCAACAAAAGTTGTTCGCGCACGAAGCACTTCCAAACAAATGGTCGCCTGTTTTTTTCGGAAAAACTGGACATGTCGCAACCGTACCACTAGAACAACGCAGAACAGTCAATTCTGAGTGGTACACAACCATTTGTTTGCCAGTTGTCTTCCAAGAAATCAGGAAAACCAACCGCCGAAGACGGATCACTCCTGACCACGACAATGCGAGCTCTCACACATCAGCTCAAACAACTGCATTTTTGAGCACTCAAAACATAGATTTGATGGGTCATCCGCCGTATAGTTCTGACTTGGCACCGAATAACTTCTTTTTATTCCCGTACGTAAAAAACAAACTGAGAGGTCCACGTTTTTCAACACCTGAAGAAGCGGTTGCTGCGTTCAGAATGCATGTTTCGGAGACACCTCAATCAGAGTGGCAAAAGTGCTTTGACAATTGGTTCAAACGCATGCAAAAGTGTATAGATCTTCATGGGGAATATTTTGAAAAACAATAAAGCGATTTTCAATGATTAATATTTGTTTTTGTTCTCTAATCCCGAAATATGAAAGGCAACCCTCGTATAAAGCCGTGAAACCGAGAAAACTCAACTTTTGGGAGGAATATGATAAATGCCGGAGGGAAATATGGCGCAAAGTGATTCAACCAAAAGCGATGGCGGCTGAAAAATTCTATAGAGAATTGGAAGATCAGACTGCGGATAAGAGATCGCCATTGCAAAAGAAACCTAAAGAAAATGCCATGATTTATAAGGTCGCCCAAAGCCCAAAGAGAAGAAACTCCTGCAGAGTGCCCTTTCAGTGATCACCAGATGGACTAATATGTGCGGTGTTGGCGTGAATCCGACCAAGACAGAGCTCGTTTTGTTCAAAAGGAAACTAAGAATCCCTCCAGTGGAACCGCCATCGATTGGAGGCGCAGTACTCACTTTCTCCGAAAAGGCTAAGTTTCTGGAAATAATTTTTGATAAGAAGCTGAGCTGGAGGCTTAACATCCAGGAACGCGTCAATAACGCGACTGTCGCACTGTACTGATGCAGAAAGGCTGTGGGGAAGAGATGGGCTTACAGCCTAAAATGATGCACTGGCTGTAGGTTGCTGTCATAAGACTGATACTGATGTACGGAGCGATCGTTTAGTATCAAATCAAACTCTGTTGGGGAAGGTTCAGAGAGTAGCTGCTGTGGCTATCAGCGGTGTCCTACGGACAACTCCTTCCGCTGCCTTGGACGTGTTACTCAACTTGCTACCTTTCGATATTCTAGTAAAGCAAATAGCTACTAACACGGCCATACATCTGCGGGAGGTTGGTCAATGGACTGCATCAAGGACGGGGAACTCATCTGTCCTCTACAATAGAGTGACCCCAGATTACGCAGTTGCCTCGTACGCCTTTGGTAAAAACTTCAAAGTCAACATCGCTTCACGTAGTCTTTGGATGAATGAAGGGCTTGTACTGGCAGACACGGTTTTTTTCTATACGGACGGCTCCAAAAGTGGTAGTACTCCACCGGGCCGAACGTTTGTTTATCAGGACGACTCCCAGATCACTGTAATGTTTTGCAGGCGGAGGTTTCCGCAATTATGGAAGTCGTGGCGTGGCTGGGCTGCAACACTGTATCCACTATGGACGTCACCATCCTTAAGGATAGATAAGCCGCGGTTAGAGCATTGAAATCTGTGACAACCACCTCTAAAACAGTTGCCGAATGCTGCTCGGCTCTTATGATGATGGGGGATTATTTCAACATCACACTGTGCCGGATCCCGGGTCACAGCGGCCTCGTTGGTAACTGGAGGGCGGACGAACTCGCGCGTAGTGGGTCCACTGGGGAGTTCTACGACTCTTATAGGCATTTAAATATATCGGTGTCCTCCTGCAAGAACGCGATGTCTTCGGCAGCACTCCTGAAAGCAAATCTTAGGTGGGAATATGGGTATGTCAAACAGCCAGAAGCCTGTGGCCTAAGATGGAGCCAGCTAAATCTAAGAGACTTCTGACGCTGAACAGAAGCCAGTTAAGCATTACGGTGGGGGGTTGTAACTGGACACTGCCTGCTGGGGAAACATGCTAGGAGACTTAGAGCCCCTCGCTATGACTACTGTAGAAGCTGCGGTGATGTGGAGGAGAAGGAAAGCGTTTTCCATCTGCTCTGTACCTGTCCGGCACTCTCATGGAGAAGGAGGTCGATCTTGGGAGCTAGCTTCTTTACTCTCTTGGAGGACTTGACTGGGGTGGACATTCACCTGCTGAGCCGATTCATAGTCAGCTCTGGCTGGCTCAAATGATTCGTGGATGTCTAGTGTTGCGTATCAAGGGTATCGCAACGGACCTAGTTATGGTCTAAGTGTGCCATGGTATTCATGGCAGCCCCAGTAACCTAACCTAACCTAAGGCGTCCGCCTGAGAACCTTATCAATAAGGCACTATCACTGAATGTGACAGGCAGACGGAAACACAGGTGAATCGGTCAGGTGAAAAAGTAACAGCAACGTATTCATCTCGGTGATGATATGATCCAAAACCGAGCTGCCTGAGATTATACCGCCAGAATGGGCAAAGTACCAACACCACAGGCAGAGCAACGCGAATCCACATAGTGGTATTAAACGGTAAGGAAGATAAAGGATAACAAATATTTTAGACAAAATTATAATTTTATATTTTTAAAAATAACAGAGCTAGGACCGTTTTCACAATGTCTGGTTAAAGTTTATCCTATAGATAAACGCTAAATGGCAACCATCTACGAGTTGAAAATTTATCGGACGATAATTCCAAACAGCTGATACGGGTGAGGAGATTTTGACAGCTAGAGCCTGACCTGACCACAAAGAACAGAGTGCTGGAAATTCACTCGATGGGAGAGGATTTAAAACCAATTCACCCGAGTTTTCTACTGCATTATCATATTTTGAGCGTTGCATACGCTTGGATTTAATTTAGTGCCCCGGATAGCTAACTGGCAATTTAATCAGACATTGAGAAAATGGGCCATAGGAAGCTAAAACCGAAATTTATAAACCGTGACATTCTTAGTATAAGATTCTGCTTTGTGTATAATCTATTATACATTCAGCTACTGTTTTTACTCAAAACTTCGAGATTACTGTACCCAATGAATAAAATTGACGATAATAGTTCGTTGCAGTACATATAGCAATTTATTACATTTGTTTTATACGATACTAGTGGTATATTCTAGATACAAAAATTTAATAAGAATTTATCTTCAGAAGATCTCTTAAGGCTGAAAACACACCGCATAAGATAAAACGTTTGTTCTTGTTTTAAGAAACAACCGACCTTCGCTTCTTATCAGGCAGCACTTACCAAAAGAAACGAAGCAAAGAAACGTTTTTGTATCGATGCGTTTTATGACTTTATGACTTGTCGATAATGCATGTCCTTGAATATGATCAACACACACCGAATGAGACAAACGTCATTGTCGATAATTGCATACATTGGAATAGGCGCAACACACACCGCATGAAACGAAACAAAAAGACAAGACAAAACAGAAAGACATGTTTCGTTGCCACTAGGCGGCTAGTTGTCTTTCGGAAACAAAAATTTGTTTACGCTTAATAGCTGGTCATTTTATGTAAAATTTTGCAGATTATGAACGTCGTCGTTGCAAATTCAATTTTGTCTTATCTCAACACACCAACCGAAACAAGACAAAAAACGTTTTGTTTTGTTTCACTGTGTTTCGCTTGGTGTGTGCTGCAATGAAAAACGTTTTCTTGTCCTATGAGACAAAAACGTTTTGTCTGATGCGGTGCGTTTTCAAACTAAGAAATGTAAGTTTGGGGAGCAGTTGAACGCCACTCGGGCTTATTAAGGTCAAAACCAATGCCGTACTCCCTTCATACTAACGATTCGTATTGTGTTGGCTAATATGCCAGAACAAAAATTAAATATGCAATGTACCCTCCGCCACTGACAACTTCATTTTGCACCAGAGAATTCGGTCATCCGGTGTGGGAAAACTGATACACAATTGTTCAATATAATTCCAAAAGCATTTAGTGTGAACGTCTTTCTTTACGGTTTTCAAAACTAACATGAAGATGGACAAAGTGGATAGTTGCACACTATGTAATTAATGATACCACTGCGACTTAAGCTAAGCGAATAGACATTAACGTTTTTATTAATTACTGGTTTGAACCTTCAATGTTTGGACGTTTCCAAAACACTTGACCGTAGAGAGGATACTGACCTGGTTTTCTAATCAGCCAACCGGAAAATTTTATCGTGTCTTTTGACCGGCTTAGATGTTAATTTTTTGACTGTTTTCTTAGGAGAAAGGGCTATTAATGTTTGGATATATACTGGTTAGCCTGAACAATAGCATGTTTTACGGTAAATGGTGTATGAAAAGATTGTCTTAATGATACGTTTCAAATGCCATATTTCTGAAATCATATCAGTCTAAATGGCAAATTTTTAATATTTTTGTTTCTGGGCTAATTGCTATGACTTCCTTTCTGTTCACCGGAGTTTATTACACGATGTAGCCAATTTCAGGTGGCGATACGTTCATGGACCTCAGATGTTTCCTGATTTTTTTATTTTCAAGTTAAAAGTGCCACTAGCACATTTTCCATTGCAACCCTTTCAAGGGATAATTTATCCCTTGCTTTTGACTATATCAAAAAGCGTACACTTTTCACCAAATACTGAACTGAAAAACTTGTTACAAATCAAAATTTATAGACTTGACGGCACGTGTTCGAAATCGTTTCTTTGTCGCCCGGGAAAATTTTACAATTTTCACATTTATAGGAAATTTATTTTGTGCCAAACTACACGACAGCAAATTCGATTCGCTCCAACAACACTGTGTTATTGTACGTATCCATTGCGAGTGCGATGGGTGTCCTTATTGTGACGAAGCTGTGGCTGTGGGTGTCGGAGATGTGGGATTTTACAATTTCCGAAGGAAACCGTTGTAAGGCAATGCATTGGAAATTTGTTCTTCGTGTTGTACTTTGTGTCAAAATACATATGGCCGTGTTGTAGATATCGGTTGCTGCCTTTATAGCGTTTCCTTTCAGGAAGAAATGGGACATTTTCTTGGGTTACTTATTTAAAATTATTGAAACTCATCAGTTTGGTGTGTGTTGATTTGAAGTAGGATTGGGAGGGTCGACATGAGTGAAATGATGAAAACATCGAAATGGGTTTTTATTTTTTTTTCGGAGTTATTATGTTTAATATCGATACCTTAACGTACAATACAATAGTTCCAAGTCCTTTTTTTATTTCGGCATAATGGTATCCTAGTTAAGTTCTGCATCTAGTCCACAATGTTCCAGGACCATTTATCGGTTTGAAACTACAATTAATCACACTTTAAAATGAAGCCGGAAAGTAGAGGGCTTCACCTGCAACATGAGCGGTATATAGCGTTCGATGCCAACTGGAGAGGAACTGTCCTCCTGGAGATGCTTACCCTCTTATGTTAAGGCGAAATTGTAAATTGCAAGCTTGCATTTAAAAAAAAAGAGTGTGTGAATAATTACAGTTCCAACCAATCTTTAGCCTTTCAAACACGGTTAATTAAATAACCAACCAAACCAATGTTTCTCTCACTGGATCCTGTGAACCTCTTGTGGGGCATAGGGCATTAACCACGCCGACTTTCAACCTCGTCCTGTTCGCCGCCATCGCCTTCAACTGTCCCCACGACTTGCCTAATGACTTCCCTTGGACCTCAACTGATCTTCTCCAGGTGTTTCTAGGTCGTCCAATACGGCGACTTGCATCGTTTCTCCGTGGGTTCCAATTGAGGGCCTGTTTAGCATTGTTTTCCGGCCCTTTTCGAAGTATGTGACCTTTCTATTGCCACTTTCGCCTTTTTATGGAGGTGTCTATCCTGTCCTGGCTAGTAATGAACAGGAGGTCATCGTTACAAATGACCCTCGGCCAGCGTATGCGTAGGATTCGCCGTACACAGGTTTATGAAAGTTTGCAATTAAGTTTTCATCGCCCTTGTCACCTTAAAGAAGCACAGATTTTACATTGGCTTCGAAGATCCTGAGTTTGATACTTCTGGAGATGTTGTTGTTTTGCCAGAAAGGAGTCAAACTAAAAAAAAAATGCCCGAGCCTTACTGATGCGAGACAGTACACCAGCATCCCCTCCACCATTTGCTGTAACTACGCTTCCGAGGTAGCAAAAATTGTCCACTTTTTCCACCGTTTGCCCCGAAACACAATTTTCGCTCTGTCTTTCTGGATCCAAGCTCAAGTACTTAGTTTTGGCAGCATTGATTTTAAGCCCCGCGTTGCCACTTTCGTGGGGCAGGGTATCCGTCATTTGAACTAGATGATCCGATATATTTGAAAGAAGACAAATATCGTCAGCGTAATCCAGGTGTTGAAGGTATTCAAACAGGTTCAATCTGATACCTTTGCTCTGGTGTTCATCATCACGCACTGCAAAGTACGTCGTTAATGGCAATCAAAAACAATATAGGTGACAAAGTGCAGCCTTATCTCATTCCGCTATGTACCTCGAAGTGATTTGAAAGCTTACCCTTGTGCAAGACGTGACATTGGACTCCGCTATAGGACTCCTTGATGATGAGTATAATTTTATGTGGTATACCTCGCCAGGCCTTCCAGTTGTATTCCCGGTAACGCTGTCAAACGCCTTCTCGAAATCGATGAACATGAGATGTATTGGGGATCTCCACTCTGCGGATTGTTCAATAATAATTCGGAGGGTGTTGATGTGGTCGCTACATGAAAAGCAGAACTCCAGAGTCGGAAACCATTTGCTTTTTTACTAATGGATCAAAGTCGGAAGAGGGTGTGGGCGCTGGGATTTACTCGGAGGAATTAGATGTTTGCTTGTCACTCCGTCTCCCAGCTTTCTGCAGCGTCTTTCAGGCGGAAATTACTGCAATTGCCGAAATTCTAGCATGGTTACGTGGTAACGTCGTGTCGGTACGGAATATTACTATCTATACTGACAGTCAGGCGGCGACCGGTAGCGCAGTGTGTTGAGGCATCAGTCTCATGTTTGACTACCGGCGTTTCGGGTTCGAATCCCGTCCACGACGACGTTCGTGGCCATTGATGTGCAGGAGGTGCATGCTGGCAACTGCATTCTCTGAAACCAGTTTAAGCCAACGAAACGTCAACTGGGCCACATGGAACAGTTGACGCGCTATGCCCCACAAGGGGTTAGGGCAATTGAGTAATCAGGCGGCGATCAAATCTTTGGACGCGGTGCTTGTCAATTCAAAAACCGTAGTGAGATGTCGCACAGCTATCAAAGAGCTTGGCGACTTTTTCAACTTCACTTTGTGCTGGATTCCAGGGAATAGCGGCTTCGGCGGTAACTGCAAGGCAGATGAACTGGCTCGGGCTGGTAGGACTAATATGGATATGGAATGTTTTCGAACTGTCGATATACCCATAGAATCTTGCAAGAAGCTAGTCAAGACAGGAGCTCTATGTCGCGCTAACATCAGATGGCTAAATGGAAGTACCTGCAACATTATAAGACAGGTCTGGCCGAACTTCAATCCTTGCTCCTCAGGGCTGCTGATACTGGAGAGGAAGCATCTTAGGAAAGTCGTGGGGATCATTACGGGGCATTGCCCGATGGGTGAGCATGTGAGGCGTCTGAGGCTTCCGTACAATGATTATTGCAGAAGCTGTGAAGACGAGGAGGAGGAGGAGACTATACATCATTTCCTGTGTACCTGCCCTCCGCTGGCCTTTAGAAAAAAAGGACACTTTGGGGTCCTTCTATTTCATAGACGTGGATGCCCAGAAGGGCGTAAGTGCTGGTCATCTACATCGATCCATTGACGGCTCCGGTTGGTTCGACGACTAGAATCTCATGGTTTTGGGATGTTGAGGTATTACAACGGACCCTTGTGGTCTATGTGTGCTGTGCTCATGTACAGCAGCTTCTATAACCTAACCTAACCTACATGAAAAGCCCTCGCGAAAACCAGCCTGTTCATCGTTCAGTGTGCGGTCAACTGTATGCTTGATCCGGTTTCAATTACATCCCTAGATTTGAGGTTATTAATTTTTCTATAACTTTGTGGCTTGGATATACTGACAGTTTATGTAGAGCATCCCAGCAAAAAGCGTGGCTAACCAAGTAGGGTAGGTACCTGGTTAACCAAAACATCAAAATCGTAGCCCCCACATCGGTTGTCCGAAAGAGGGTAAGAGAGGGTAATAAAAAAATGCATCAATGACACAGGCATTTTGCCAACCAACGGTGCCCCCCGACGTTACTAACGTAGGCTACTACCGTATTTACCTTTCCTAAGTTGGTCCCTTAAATACCCACCAAAAGTAAAAAATCAGCTACATCCGGTTAGTACGTATATGCCTATTTGATTTTACGGTTGGGTCGTTTTCCTAAGAATTGTTTTTATAATTTTTTCAACATTTAAATCAAATTTTTCTGTTTGCATGTCCGACTGTGATTCGAACTCGGGTCGTTCCGCCTCGGAAGCAACCGCGCTACCACATACGCCGTCGAGACTAATATAGAATGGTTTCCAAATAATGCTTTATAAGCAATACTGTCCCAGCATAAAAAGTGGTTAACTAAGTTGGGTACGTAACTGGGTTACCTAAATCATGAACATCGTAGCCCGCGAATAGCTATCTACGTTGGGTACGTACCTGGGTTACCTAAATCATGAACATCGTAGCCCCCGCGCCATGGATCTCTTGAAAGTCCTATGGGATGAGTGAAAATGGTGGGTGTGCCCGGATGGCTATTTAGCATAGCTATTTTGGGTAGTACGCGTTACCGGGTGGTACGGTTTTTTCCTGGGGTGACTCTAAATACAACGAATACAACTTGGAGCTATTGTGATTTCAAACATAACTGCTACATCGATACTTTACATATTTGCCAATTTTCAAATTGCTACCGAACCAAAATACTTGCGTCTGCGATACAACCCTCACCGATGAAGTCGTCCAATCTTATCCAATCGCGAGAGTTTTCCAGAAAATTTCACTTTTACCAGGTTCAGCTCTGTAAGTCTCGCTGGATTTCCCATTTTCATGAAATTTTCGCTACTGTTTATATTTGTTCGATTCTACGCTGACAAACGCCAACAATGTGATGTCGGGGCAAATTTATGATCCTGTGCCTGTAATAAAAGTCCCGGAAAGGCAATAGACATTTCGTTTTTTATTTTTACCCAACTCCCAACCAAAAAAACCGAAGAGGTAAGACTAGAAAGAAAGACTACAAGCGGCAATGGTCCAGCGCAGGACACCTATTGCTTTCACGAAAGTGAAACGCTGTAGGCGATTCGAAAGCGATGTCGTGTGTAGGGTTGATTTAATTTTATGTTTATAGTCCTTCGATAGAATGCAATAATTTTAAATTATTGATACGGGCGTGTGGCATGGCTGGCGTGGGTTGTTGTTGTCGGGTAGTCGGAACGGAAGTCAATTGGCCGCACCCGAATTCGAGAATTTCAGCGTTCCGGTAATTCACTTGTGACGCAGGAAGAACCGCCCAACTTTTATTGGTTTACAATGAAATGGACCGAAACAATATTTACTGTCGTAAAATATTCTTTGTTGGCAGTTTTTGTCGATTTTCGTAAATAGGCGCGTCCCATATGCTTGGGCTCATGAGGATTATCCGCACAATCTCGCAGATATGGTCATAAAACGATAATGTCATTTGTGGCCGACTACCTGGTCGGCGGTGCAACTTGCGTTCTGCCTATTAGCATTGAAAGAAGCTCAAAGAGGATTAGTTCCGCTCACTTTTTCTAATATGTTTGGAATTTATTAGGTATGGCGTGGTATTGTTTTGCTATCTCATTACGAACCAAAGTTAATCTGTGCGGTCAGGTTTTTACCAAATTATTATGAATTTATTAGGCGTATGATTAGTGTTATTCTAGTAGGTTATAACAGGCTTATAATGTTTACTTTTAATAAGGATTTTTGTATCTTTGCGTTCGGCACATGCGACGGTTTACACCGGCCAGATGGTGGTGGGAAAATTTGATTTTTCAGTAAAACTAATCGAGCACATATGCTGCAGATTTGAGGTGTTGCTTTGAATGAGTTGTTCCTTTGAAGTTCGTGGCGAATTTTGTTAAACGATGTACGCCTCGGTTTCATTATGACCATATTTTTATGGCGGATTTATGTCAGTAATACAAATATGTAATGTAATAATGGCATAGACGGGACTCGTTTACCTGTAATGAGTTAAAGACTTTCTTTTTTGGAAATCATACTAAATGCATTAAGGAATGAACGATTCTCATAAATATAGCAAACGCAAAGCGCATTTAGGATTTGAAAGATGGAAATTCCATCAGTTGAATATTTTGAGTAGAGAGGAAGTACATACATTCTATGGGCTACTTAGGTAAATTATGTACTTTCATATATTTATTTCATCTATTTATAAATTGACCGGATAGTGGGAAATCCATCTAGATATCCTGCATAGCTCAACTTAAAATAATGCAAGTAAAAACGCACATTGAACGGTTTAAGGTCACCATTCGCTATCGAACCTAACCATTTATTGATTTCACTGAACCACATAAGTTCATAGGAATGTGCGGCAAAATTTTTCTTATTCCCCACGTTCTCTCATAGGAACATGTAGAACAGTGACGAGGTTCGGTAGAACTATAAAATGGTTCGGCTCGATAGTGAATGTCGATCTTTGACAATTTGAATGAAAAAATTATATCAATCGTAGTCCAGGATCTTGGAGATTTAGAGGAAAACTCTATTGTAGAGATTTTCTTTTTTTGACATGGATATGTCTTTTCGCGGGGGGTCATGTTTAAAATTTGTCCGTTATGTAATATGTCACGATTTTATTAAGGATGCAGTAACTTCGTTAGTTCCATCCCACGAAAATCGTTCACCATTCGTTGGAAAGCCATCAATTTATCTCAAGATCTCGGGCTACCAAAATCGACCCTCCTCGACATCATACTTCATAAAATTGAATTGAATTTTCGTATAATCACAAAGCCGTGCTGCCCGACTCTCATCACCATCACTTTATGTACTTCAGTTTCTCATAACTTGAATGATATGCAGAACAGGTGCCGTTCGATCCGTTTCCCAAAATTTTACATCCCGAAACCCACTATGATTGGCTATCACAATGAGTTACCGTCGACTGAACCCCGACAACGTTGAATACGCTCTAATGATTGAGAGGTGAACATTCTAAATTATGGTCAAAACAAAAGCTCATCTAAACAACTCTTTTGAGTGTAGGCTAAGAGCAATTAGATCCGGATCTGACATGTTCAAGGAGATCAATAGAATAACCCACCGTAAAGATCGGACCCAAGCCCTCATAATGGATGGAACCTTACTACCGGATAATGAGACCACTGCAAGCGCCGCTGCACTCTACTTCTGAAATATCGTCCGTGGTGAGCAAGCGAGGATGCACCGTTTGCTTGCGAAATGTGCGAAACTGATGATGTCTTTGAGGAAGAACAGGCCAAACTCATTCCTACGGATTTCTCCACAGAGTCTCCGGCCGACCATCCCGTAGGAGAGAGCTCCTTCTTTAGACCTCAAGAGCTCGCTGACTTAGCAAAAAGCTTCTCGAATAAAAAATCTGCCGGGGAGGACGGGGTTCAAACTTCATGTAAAAGAAAATGCCTTTCTAATTCTTCGTTCTTCTGGCTGTCATCTTTAACAACTGTATAAACATCGGCTATTTCCCCAAAGCGTGGAAAAAAGCAAAAAAACATACCGGTTCCTGAAAAACTGTCGCTCATGAAATCCATAACACAAGGCGCTTACTCCTCTCCAACGTAGGAAAACTCCTCGAAAAGGCAATTCTAACACCAGTCAAAAACTTGTCTGACTATAGACTATATTCCGTACGAAAGTAGTTCTTATATCAAATTAAAGATAAGTTTCTTTACAGAATGAGTTATTTTCACAACATGTATTGTACATACATACATATTTGGAAAGATATATCAGCGTAACGAAAATTTTTCACTTTTTAACAATATTTGAAGAGCTGCTTCTCGGAAAGTTCTGGACGTGATGAAACGAATTTGGTGTAAAATTTTAACAAATGCAGTGTTCTTAAAAAAATATGCTATTGACATTTTCGGTAGGACGTATTCTTTTGGAAATATGGGTGAAAACCCAAAAAGGTCATTAATTTGGCGAATAAAATAGTTACCCACTCAAATTTTTGTTGGCAAACCTCGAATGGTGTTTAGCACAGAAATACGAGTACATCAGGTACATAAAGAAAAAAAGATTGTAAGACTTGCAGTGTTTCATAGTGATATTGTTTTAGAGACGTCAAATATTCATGTACGAATTGGAACACAATCCGGATAGCGCAACCGTTAACACGTTGGACTTCTCTGCCCTGGCAGTTCAGGCTAAGAAGTCCAAGCAAGTTTTATTAGTAGAAAAAATCGTGTAGTATTGAAATTTGGCATTGTTGTTGATTTGTCCAGCCAGTTTAAAGGTTAAACCCAACCAAGATGTACGAGGGTAAGGTGAAAAGTTCTCGGCCTGACAATGAAAGACTGCGATTTTCTATTAAAAAATTAATTTATTTTTCTACATAATCTGCCTTGCTTTCAACACACTTGGCCCAGCGTTTCTGTAACATTAGTATTTCTTCCCGGAAGTGAGTGTCTAGAAGGCTGTGCAAATATTCATCTAAGGCCCTCTCAGCTTCTTCATTGGATACGAAGCGCTTCCCAGAAACAAATTTCTTCAAGTTTGGGAAGTCTGTGGGTGCCAAATGAGGAGAATGAGGGGGATGGTCGAGCGAATCGTACCCCAAATCCCGCAGTTTTCCCATAGCCAACGCACACTTGTGTGCAGGTGTGCGTTGGCCTAGTAAAAGATGATTTTTTCTTCTTCAAACCAGGACTCTTCTCGCGAATTTCGGCATCCAGCTGGTCAAGAAGTTTGGAGTAATATTCGCCCGTTTTTGTCCTACCTTTTTTAAGGTAATTAATTAACAAGATCCCTTTCGCATCCCAAAAATACGCAGGACATGACCTTTCCGGCAGATGCGATCGATTTCGCTTTCCTTGGTGCTGGTGGTTCCTGGTAGCTTCCACCCACTGCTTCGACTGCTGTTTCGTTTCTGGCGTGTAGTGGTGGACCTGAGTCACATTCATTCATGGTGACAAATCGCCGGACAAAATCAGTCGGATCCCGATTGAATCGGTGCAAAAATTGGTGCGAAAATCGTTTGCATATTTGCTTTTGATCGGCATTCAGCAAATGCGGCACCCATCTTGCATTCGCATCTCTAATTCTTTGTGCAAGATGTTTCGCACGCTTTCTGCCGACATCCCCACAGCCTCAGCAATATCACACTTTCATTCACATATCGTCCAACACGATATCATGCACTTTTTCGATGGTTTCCCGTGTGGTTGCGGTTTTTGGCCGTCCTTCACGCGGGTCGTCTTCGAGGGACGTGCGAATACGTTTAAATTCAGCTGCCCATTTTTTAATGGTTGACATCGAAGGAGCAGAGTCCCCGTAAACTTTTGTTAATTTCGGATGAATTTCCTTAGGGGTTAATCAATCCAAAACGAAGAATTTTATGACTGCACAATATTCAAAATTCTCCGTTTTAACGAGAAACACGTAAGACGTCTACTGCAAAAATTTGTGTAAACAAACTACTTAAGAAAACAAGTTGAAACTTGTTATACGAACTAATGACACGTGCACCCACGCAGGAAACATAAATTTTTGCTGATTGTAATGGTATTTCTGTGTCAGGCCGAGAACTTTTCTCCTTACCCTCGTATTCAGCGTTATTCAAAAAAAAGCTGGACGCGCTATCAAGTTTCGCTTTCGGGACATACTAGGTAGGTATCCGTATCATGAATACTCAACGGAATGGTTGCGAGATCTAGTATATCGGAGTATATTAATCCAATAAATAATCACATTTCTTATACCACATTAACTTCTTGGCTTATATGCCTTCGACAAGGAAGACTACAAATTGAAAGGTTGTTGCAGTATATCAATACTTTGTTAAGTAGGTACCACTCCATACGAACTTTTGAATGAAACAGTCATCATCATCATCATTGTGGCGCGACAGCCTGACGTCGGGCCTTGGCCGCATGAATGAAACAATGGTGGAACTAAGGATCGACTTGCGGTTTCCATAGTTCAACCAAAAATAGATAAGGTGATTGCTAGCCACAGGGAGGAACTTTGGGACAGTTGTCTGAATCAACAAGAATGGCGACATACGTGACATATTCAACCACAACACACCACAATATGGTCTTCAATAATTGATCGTTCCTGACAATCATCAGCATTCATGACTTACACCCATTTAATTTAATTTTGTTCCCATCGTATAAATCTGAGACCATTTTCCGTAAACGTCATGTAATTGACCAGCATGTGGTTGACTGCTATTGAGTAAAATTAAATATTAAAAAAATAGAATCCCAATTTTTGTTTCAGAAATAGGACATCTAAAGACAATCGTCTAGGTTTTATCGTTGACAAATGCTAGATCAGACATGTATTTCGTGATTTTAACTACATGTTTGAACACATTATCGGTGCATGACATGATTTTACCAAAGGCTTTCGATGATCTCTTTCACATACAAATGAGGTGCGAACGTCGACATCACCTCGGTTCCAGCAGAAAAGTCGATGGTGTCAAAAAACAACAAATAAAATAAGGCATTGCAAAGCGAGAATACCCTAGACCTAGCCATGATACAATCTAAACCTGGGTAAACCTAGTGAAGATATTAAACCTACAAATCTGCAACGGTTATTTTAACATAATAGTTTCCTTTTTTCTACAACTAAATCAAAGTCTAATGTGAAGCTCGGCTGCCAAAAATAAGCTCCCTACGTCAATTTGTTCAAGAGTTATATACAAAAATATGAAAAGTAGGGTAATACGGGGTTAAAAAAAAAACTCTTCGTTTCCCACAGATTGGTCTCATTTTTACAAGTAAGTATAATATGGTTCTTTACAAAGAACAAAGCAAAGTTTCGATCGGGAGTTGTTGATACATTTAGTCATTTTACTAAGGTAGGTGGTAGGTAGGTAGGTGATACACCAAGCGAGCGTTCATGTTTGAGCGACACTGAAGGTTGTGATTCCTTAAGCGCAGAGCGAGCGTAATAGGGGAACCCCACACCAGGGACAGTTTTTAACGAGTCGGTTTTCGAGTACTCGAGTACTCGTTTTGTAATGAGGGGTAGGTTTTAATGAATCGGTCTTTTAATAAGTCGGTTTGTAACTCGTTTTTTTTTAACCATGAGCCGGTCGGTTTTTAACAAGTCGGTTTTGAGTACTCGAGTACTCGGTTCTTAATGAGTCGGCTTTTTGGCGAATCGGTTTTATGGTGAATCGGGTTTTTAGTGAGTCGGTTTTTATGACCATAAGCCGGTTTTTTTAATAATTCGGTTTTTTCGAAGCCGGTACTTGGGAATCTCGGGACCGGTACTAACAAAAGACCGGTTTTCGACCGGTGGACCGGTTTTAGGAACAATCCTAATCAAAAACTCGTCAATTAATGTTGGCCATGTAAGAACAGAAAAGGTATATTTTTGCTGTTGATGTTTTTCAATTCAGTTTTCAAAATTCGGTATTTAGCTCAACGTTTACAAGTAAACGAAGCATTAGGTAAATCAAAAAGTAAGTGCACCCAATCCAACACCATACTCTTATCTTTTATCCGCCTCTAACCTAAGCCACCGTAGATAGCAGTGTAACAAAACTCCTAAAGCTTCACTCGACCTGATATCAATAAAATCCAATTGAAAATACAATCCATTTCATTCTAAACTGCAATATAGCGATATGTAGATATGTCTCCTAATCTAATCAGCAGTTCAGTTCTCCATTCTCTTATTTACAATTACGACTCAGACTTCGGCGAACCTAGTTCAACCACTCATCTGTTCTTTCACTCCATCTGCAACTCTACGGACGACAGATTCGTCTCGTATACAGAGTAGGTCTGCGAACTTATTTTCTTGAACCTGCTCCGTTGTCGGACTCGGAGTAGGTTGACCTGATCCGCAAGAGGAGCAGGTCATGCCATAACTTATATGCGTATGAGCCCGAAGCTAAACAGAAATCGGCGGTATGGGTCTTCCAGGACGAGGCAAATCCATCGAAAATTGTTAGCGAACGAAGCACTTCGAAGCAAATCGTCTCCTGTTTCTTCACAATAACCGAGCATGTCGCCACCGTACCACTTGAGCAACGTAGGTCGGTCACTTCTGAATGGTATACAACCATTTGTTTGCCAGAAGTTTCCAATGAAATGAGGAAAACTGACCGCCGAAGGCGAATTATTCTTAATGACGATAATGCGAGGTCTCACACAGTGACTCACACAACGGAGTTTTTGAGCGCCGAAAACATCGAATTGATGGGCTATCCGCCGTACAGTCCTGATATAGCGCCCAATGACTTCTTACTGCTCCCGCACATTAAAAATAAACTGCGTGGTCAGCGTTTTTCGACCCCGAAGTAGCAACTGATGGGTTCAAAACACAAGTTTTGGAGCTAGCTCAATCCAAATGGAAAAATGTTTATAAAATTCGTTCAAGCGCATCCAAAAGTGTTTTGATTTTCATTGAGAATACTTTAAAAAACAATAAAGCCGTTTGCGAAAATAAATTACTGTTTTTGCATTGTTATGCGCAGAATATAAATAGTGACCCTCGTATAAATCAAGTTTTTGACACTTTGGATAACTCTTTTTGAATGACTCTTTTTGAACGACTCTTTTTGAACGACTCATTGGAAAGAGTCAGAGCTTATGTGCCGGCCTAGTGAAAAGAGTCATTATGCCCATCACTCTTATCTAGGCAATAGTAACTGCAACAGCATAGATCAAGCGGTGAGTGTGTACCATGCAAAGTCTATGGTGATGTGGTTGCTCTTGGAATATTGAGTCGGTATATCTGTTTCATTGTTAGGGACAGTGATGAGTGGCTGGATGAAGGCCCGATCGATGACCCGTCATCGTCGTCATCATATTCGAAGTGGCGGGAATAGTTTTTTTTTATGCAGCATAGTGGTTTTGATGACCGATGTTGGGATGTGGAGGACCGTTGAACACGCTGAATAGATAGGAGAATGAGCGGGATTAGATTTTTGGACGATGGATGCAGGGGAGACTGGTTTTGATTGCCGTGAAAGAGAATTGGGTTTTGGTGGAAGTTGGTAGAAATGATGGACGGTTGGTGTTGAAGGAGTGTGAACTGATTGAGTGTGTTTGAAAAAATATTGAGGAGACTGCATTTTGATTTTTGGAGAAATCGTTTTGGTTTGAAAAGAATTCTGAGGAACTTGTGATGGATTGTGGGCGGATTGATTTTGCGATTGAGGATGAGTGACTGATGTGTGGAGAAAAAGCGAAAATTGCTACTGAAAGTGTAAACGGATGGTAAAAGGGAAAGTGTGAACCTATCACAAACAAATATACCAGAATTGAACTGCTCAAGATGCAGAAATTATTATAAGTTGTTTGGATTGTCGACTTTTTCGAAAACTCAGTATCAATACAAAGAAACGAAATTTTTGGAATTATGCTTTGACGTTCATTATTAAATACGATCTTAATTTATTTGAACGTGAATACGAACGAATTTATCAAAACTCGAAAAAAGCCACAGGTGGATCAGTGCAGTATAAAAGTTATCCGTTTCGACTTCGGGAGACGATTGAAGGACGCATTTGGACTGGAGCTCTTCTTTTTTTTATTAGGGTTTTGTAGTAAAACAAAACCCTTATGGGGAAATGAAGGTCGAAATTTTGTTTCGTCTGGTATAGGCAAATAGGGTATCGTAAGAAAGGTACAAAAGGTCAAGTACATTCTGTTTCTGTAATTTTTTTCAAATTTGAAGAAACGGGAAAAGAGGCAGAGGGGAAAATATGTCATACGAGTTTGTCCCCCCCCTTGCATTTCGAAACCGTTACACTTAGAAATATGAAAATTTACAGAAAAGCGGCATTTTACTAACATAGAAAACTAAAAATAATAGAATTTAAAAATCTCATCAAAAAAGGTTAATAATAGTACATTTCTATTGTTGCAGTTGGCACACCCCTGCACCCCTTAGGCACATCCGGGGTCAAAAATATTGATGGGCGATGATAAACAACACCATAGGCAATAATGTCTCTAAGTTTCATTACAATCATGTAATATTTAATAATAGTACACAGCATTTTTACACTATTCATACAAAAAATACACCTACCTGCTTCGAAGGTGCGAGTACTACTTGCATGTTGTTTTTCGTAGTGCGAATTGCAGTTATTGTTACATATTATGGTTATACATTTTTTATGAAAGGGTGAAGATTGGTAGGGGGCGATGTGTTGTAATTGGCCAACTATAACGAGCGGGGGAGGGGGGTGGGGCGAAATTAAAGTCAAATTTTGTTTATCGACTGGTATAGGCAAGTCGGGTATTATGAGAAAGGTAATGTTGAGTACATTTTATTTTTGGCATTTACTTTAAATTTGAAGAAAGGGGAACAGTGAGGAAGGAGAAAATATTAGATCGTAATTTGTCCCCCTTGCATTTCGAGACCGTTACACTTAGAAAAATGAAAACTTTCGGGAAGGTGGGTTTTTATAAAACGGGAAATAATGGAATTTATATATCTCCTCAAAATAGGTTAATAATAGTTTATTTCCATAGTTACAGTTAGCGCACCCCTGCATCCCTTAAACACGTCCGAGATAAAAAGTACTGATGGCCAAGGACAACCAACATCATAGGCAATAACATGTTCTAAGTTTCATTACAATCACTTAATATGAATGGGCATGTAAGATACTATATGATGGGTCAGACATTTTTATTATGTTTTTTTTTATCCATCTAAGTGGTACCAAGAAAAGCAAAGAGCCGATACATGCATACAAATATAAGTTCTTGCAACAAAACCCTCGGATTGCGGGCGTAGCCCTCTATATTCCGGTTTCATTTATAATTTATAATTATAATTTTTTTTTTAATTTTTTTTTAATTTTTTTTTAATTTTTTTTTCTAATTGATTTAACATCTCCGTGGCGACACCCGAAGGAGCGATCGATCGTTTTATCGTTGGGAGCTAAATAGTGAGTCCATATTTTTTTCACTTAAATTCGATTTTGTTTTGATTTTGTTTTGTTTTCATATTTGAAATTGGGTCATTTTAATTTTTTTTTTATCTTTCTACTATTTTTTTGTCGATTGATTATTATTATTGAATTTGTCTCATTAATTTTTGTCTGAAATATAAAATTTGTATTGTCAAGGTAAATTCTCTCAATCCTTTGGGTTCTTCTGTGTCCCGAAGGATGGACACATTCCCTCCCTTCTCCTAATCTTTCCCTCGTTTGCTCTGTTATTTTTCAGGTGGCTGATCTTGGACTAGGGTGCTGTGGCTCCAAACTCACCACCTTCGCTGGTCTCGACGGGACTTGAGCCACCGAGCCAAAAGCATCCAGGAGCCCTATTCCAGTTCTCGCTATCGCTAAAATGTTTAAAATTGCTATAACGATAAAACTAAAATGTTATCCGAAATTTTAGCGTCTTCGCTAAATTCCTATTCTAGATTTCAGTTCGCTAAAAATCTTTAAGCTAAATTTTATATTTTTATCCACCGCTAATTTTAAATGTCAAATATTAGAATTAATCGATGACAATGTAAGAGTTTTTGTGCGTTTCAGTTATAAGAACATTATTTACCAAAAAGAGATTTGTTTTTGATTTGTAAAATGAGTGCATTACGGCGAAATCTCGTTTAGATGTTTGCACGTCGAAATATAAGAAACAGTCTTCGAAAAAAGAGGAAATGCTTGCGTGAATCGACAGATCCATTCGACATTTCTGATGAAAGATTTGTTGAAATTTTTAGATTTAGAAAACAAATGTGTAAGAAAATTTTTGCTGAAATTAATCCATACATGAAAGGAAGAATGAAGAGTTTCGGTATTTCCAAAATGTTACGATTCTTAGTAGCTTTGCGATTCTTTGCCCAAGGTAACTTTTGTTTCGTTATTTCGTCATGGTGTTAAACGTTTTATTCTTTAAATGTAGGAAGTTATCAGCTTTCGGTTGGGCAAGATCTGTTACTAAACGTCTCCCAAAGCGTTGTAAGCCGGTGTGTCCGTGAAGTTGCGGATATTATGGATAAATATCTTTTACGGAAATATGTTAAGTTTCCATCAACTCGAGGAGAAATACTAATATGCAAGGAAAAGTACGTTTCCTCATCCGATGCATAAAAACATACTTTACTAGCTAACTTTTACTTTCCAAAGGTTTTATGAAAAGTTCCGCTTTCCAGGCATTATAGGAGCAATTGATGGAACACATGTTAAAATAAGAGCACCGCCGAAAAATATTGAACATTTGTATGTGTGCAGGAAAGGAGGGCATTCCATAAATATTCAAGTAGTAAGACTAACTAATATAGTTTTACTCAGCCATTTAAGTTTCAAATTGTTAATATTCTTGAAGGTATGTGATTATAATCTACGAATATTAGATTGTAACGCACGCTTCGGTGGGACGGCACATGATGCATCCGTTTGGAGAGCAAGTGCTTTAAAAGTTTTACTGGAGAATCGTTATTCAAATGGAGAACGAAACTTTTGGCTTTTGGGTAATAATGATTCTAACTAATCTGCAATGAATTTTAATAAAATATTCCCTTTTAAAGGTGACAGTGGGTATCCACAACTGCCATTTTTAATGACGCCGATGCAAGGTAATAATTTGTCTGATGCTGAGGAAAACTACAACAGGCAGCATCGAAAATCAAGAAACTGTGTTGAACGGTGCATTGGTGTACTAAAATCAAGATTTCGTTGCCTGCTAAAAGAAAGAGTTCTAATGAACGACTCTATAGTAGCGGGGAAAATAATTAATGCTTGCATTATTCTGCATAATATTTTGATTATTAATTATGGCAACTACGGAGATGCCAATGTAGAGAACGAAAGATTCTCCAAACATAAATAGACAATAATACATAAAATTAATTCTCAACTAGTTTTGCAATACGTTTTGACAGTAAATTTATCGACGTAATTTTTTCTCGTTCTATCGAATTTTGAGCTTCCAATAATTCATTTCTTTTTTCCAAAATATCACTTTTCCTTCGCTTTTCGGCTAACTTCGCTTCCTCAATTTCGATTTTCTTTTCCTCTAGACGTAGCATTTTACTGCTTGTTTCTTCTAAGGAAGGATTCTTCCTGCGAGGAGGCTGCCGAATTCGCGGGGGCCTAGTATATCTTTCTTCCATCGGTGGTTCAGGAGATTCCGTCCTATTCACGATACGTTCTTCGATGAACTGAAAATAAAAAAAGACACAATAAAAACTTAAGTCAAATGTAGTACTTTTTTAAACGGACCTCAACATCTTCATTAAAAGCCTCGAACATATTCACAGAATGGATTTCTCCCGATCTCCTCTGTGATAGTTTATAGGAACAAGTTGTATTAATTAAAACTAAAGGGAAGCTGTAAACTACGCACCAGTGTTTCGCCAACTACCTCTTGCCCGACAATTGCAAACGTTGACGTTACGCCGATAATCCTTTCGTCCATATCGGACAGTTCTTTTCCCGATATGTTGCCATTTACGCCGCTCCTCCCCATTGCATTTTTTAGGTCATGGGACTTTTGCTTCGTTTTACTCCTTATAATAAAGATGTTAAATTAATTTAATTTCCCTCAAACGTTTTCTAATGATTACCTCATATTCATCCAGGCTTTTTTCCATCCATCACCATTTTTCTCCGCTCCGCCGCAGGCATTAAGCCTGATAGATAGCAAAGTCCACTGGTCCTTGAGACTTTTGCTTCCAGTATCATTCACAAAACTGCATAATTGTATAAATTTAGTCTTAACAAAATGAAAATTAAACAATTCCTTTTACCGGTCGCGTGCGAATTCCGGGTGGTCTTCTAAATATTGAATCAGCATAAACTTCTGCTCCTTTGTTATTCGCTTTCCTCGAGATTCCATTTTCTGTAATTTAATACATATTTTATTTAATTTGAAATAAAATACCTTCTAATGTAATATTATAAAAGTTTTACCTTTCAGTTTTTTGTTTAACGCCGAAATTTACTTGCCTCTAAATTTACCGAATTTTAACGATTTTATAGCTGACAGAACATGACTGGAATGCAAATTTCGCTAAAATTTAATTGTCAAAGCCAACTTAGTTTTTATCCGATTCATGTTGTTCATCGCTAAAATTTATCACCGTAATGAATCAAATTAAGCGATGTGTTTAGAGCCAGAATAGGAAATTAGTCCGAAATTCGCTAAAAACCATTTAGTAAATTTTAGCGCTAGAGTTTTAGCGATAGTGAGAACTGGAATAGGGCTGCAGGTCATCAAAATATTTTTTGTTGCAGTGACGGCGGCTCGACACAGAGCCGTGGTTCGCAACAATATATATAAACATTGCTCTACCTACGGAGCCTCCTTTAAGGTTTTACATATTTTCGTATTTGGTGAGAGGTATTTGAAATAGTGGGCCGATTTTAGCTAAATTTAAAAATGTGGTTTGGCGGTGAACATGAGTGCTTGTAAGGATGTCGTCAGAAATAAAAAAGTTTTTCTAACAAAAACTTAATATGACAGCTATATGATAGAGTAATCCAATTTCAGCGAAATTCGGTAATGTGGTTTGGCAAGATACGACTGAATAGAATGAAATTCGGTAAAGATATCTTTAGAAACAAAAAAGTTTTCCTCACAAAAACAGACTTTTGGTCCGGTCGTTCCAATGACGTAGTGGTTCGATTCCGTTGGTTCCCACATATTTGCAGCGTCCAGTAAAGGCTTTGAGCAAAATCTCCAGTGAGAGACTATTTATTATAAGGCCAGATGGGCAGACAGACAGATGGACAGAGCTTAATCAACTCATCTCGTCATACTGCCCAAGAATATATATACATACTTTAATTGCTCGGAGAAGTTTCCTTCTGTGCGTTGCAAACTTCATGACAAAGTCGGATTCGCGAAGCATATAACAAATACAAAATATAGTTACGTTCAAATAACCGTCCAAAGTGTTAGCAAAAAAACCTATTTGTATCAAAAACAAAAATCCCAGCCGATTTTTTGTTGGTTCAGGCTTTTGGGTTCAGCACCCCAAAAAAACATAAAAATATAAAGAAAAAAAAAGCAATAGTACTAAGAAACTTTCCACCTCAGC
The DNA here is from genome assembly GCA_964017055.1 of Chloromyia formosa. NCBI lineage: Eukaryota > Metazoa > Arthropoda > Insecta > Diptera > Stratiomyidae > Chloromyia > Chloromyia formosa. Next base: position 97,935,222 of record OZ024814.1, read on the forward strand.
CGGTTATACGAGGGTATGGTGAAAAGTTCTCGGCCTGACACAGAAATACCGTTACGATCAGCAAAAATTGATGTTTTCAGCCTGGGTGCACCTGCCATTAGTTCGTATGACAAGTTTCAACTTGTTCTCTCAAGTAGATTGTTTACACGAATTTTTGCAGTAGACGTCTTACGTGTTTTTCGTTAAAATGGAGAAACTTGAATATCGTGCGGTCATAAAATTCTTCGTTTTGGATGGAATAACCCCTAAAGAAATTTATCTGAAGTTAACAAAAGTTTACGGGGACTCTGCTCCTTCGATGTTAACCGCTAAAAAATGGGCAGCTGAATTTAAACGTGGTCGCACGTCCCTCGAAGACGATCCACGTGAAGGACGGGCAAAAACCGCAACCAGACTGGAAACCATCGAAAAAGTGCATGATATCGTGTTGGACGATAGGCGAATGAAAGTGGATGATATTGTTGAGGCTGTGGGGATATCGGAAGAAAGGGTGTTTAGATAAATATTTTCACAGCCTTCAGACTCTCACTTCCGGGAAGGAATACTAATGTTACAGAAACGCTGGACCAAGTGGTACTGAAGTCAAGGGAGATTATGTAGAAAAATAAAATCATTTTTTAACTGAAAATCGCAGTCTTTCATTTTCAGGCCGAGAACTTTTCACCTTACCCTCGTATGAACCAGCAATCTTAGGCCATAAATTGTTTACTAGATAAAGTTTTGATTAGCTGGCTCAAAATATGTTTGGCATTCATTATTCAGATCTGCGGTATTAATACTAAAATAGTGTGAAAATTGTGCCTAGCTTCACACTCAGGTATAAAATACAACATTCTTTTTAGAATTCTCCACTATTTTACATTTTAGTATGGTAAAACTACGTACACTACTTTCTCAGTCATGTAAGCCAAAATTACGTATTCATGATAGCATGTACGGATATCCTTCCTGTAAATCCCAAATATATTACAGGACTGGCGTGAAGATATCCAACCAAATCTCGGACATGTCTTCACCTTTTCACCGGGTGATTTATTTTCAAATTTTCGTTTTTTTTTTATCGGATTTCTAATACATGTCCCGTGTAACAGGGCTCTTCCGTTTTTTTTAGCGCAAAACATCATCACGGTAGCATCTTCATCTCGTCCAGAATAGTAATGAATGCAGGACACATTTATGATATTGATCATCTAAAGGAGGTTTTGCAGTGTTTTCCCCGCTCAAGTATGTCGTTTTTTATTTTATGTTCTGCGTACGAAGTGGATAAGAAATCAAACAAGAGAAGGGAAGCGCTCTATTCAAGTTGATGTTTTATCAATAGAATAAAAGCGACATAGAGAGTAAAAGCGCGTATACGGATAAGCGGATTCCTCCTTTTTTGTGTTTTTCGAAAAAAAAGATACAAAGTATCTACACTGCATGCAGATACATCGGAGCATGGATATGTCTATGACTACCGACTGCGTGGAACCTGTTGTGTTGAAGATATCGACGTAAGTTTAATAAAGATCCCAGTACAGTTATACTGGATGAAATCATTCGAAAAAACACGTCCCACGCTTTCGGTTGGCATAAGACATATTTATTTATTTATTTAATAGTAAACGGACAAGTGTCCTTTATATATAAAAACATAAAAAAAATGGCTGTCTTATAGTGAATATACTAGGTAAACATATTATAATTAACTATTATTATTATTAAGTAACAATTCAATATTAAAAATTCAAAGTAAACGCTTAAATTACTAGAAAACAAAATTAAAAGAAAATCACTCAAATAAATCTAGTAAGAATTTTTTCAATATAACTTTATTCGAATTGAATAAGTCCAAATGATTAGAAACCAGATTTCCAATAGCTTTCAATCTTTCCATAGGCGAGTTTGACTCATAGTTAGTTCGGAATGTATGTAGACAAAAAAGTTCATGATGCCTTGTGTTTCTAGTTGGGACTTTAAAAGGGATTTCTTGAAGTATGTCAGGGGCATCGATTATACCATTAACTAAATTAAATACAAAAATTGCATCATAATAACTTCTTCTAGCTTCAAGGGTGTTAATATTTAAAGTTGACTGAATACAAGAGTAATTAATATTCTCAAATGGGATATGCATTTTATATGCCATATATCTTAGAAATTTGTGCTGAACTTTTTCAATAGTATTGCTGTGAGATTTATAAAATGGATTCCATACAACAGACATGTACTCTAATTTACTCCTGACCAGTGAAAAATATAATGATTTAAGTGCATGTATGTTACGGAACTCGGAAGAATTTCTAATTATAAAACCTAGCATTCGACGGGCTTGTTCGCAAATATCCATAATATGTTCACGGAAATTTAAAGTTGAGTCAAAGAGTACTCCAAGGTCATTAATTGAGTTAACTTGCGTAAGCGGAACATTATCGATGGAATAAGTGTAATGAAAATCAGTTCTACTTCGATTAAATACAATGAATTGACATTTTGATAGGTTAATCTCTAAATTATTCCAGGTACAATAGTTGAAGAAGTTATTTAAATTAGATTGCAGAATTAGGATGTCATCGTTACAGGTTATTTTTTTAAAGATTTTGCAGTCATCTGCAAAAAGCAAAAATTCAATATTCTGGAAAACGTTAACTATATCATTGATAAAAATCAAAAATAATAAGGGACCTATGTGGGAGCCTTGCGGAACACCTGATGTTGGACAAAATGGTTCAGAGTAATTATTATTAACATTAACAATTGATGAGCGATTTCTAATATAGTCATTTATCCAATTTAAAAAAGACACAAAGAAACCGAAATTCCGTAGTTTTCTTAGCAAAATATCGAAATTAATTTTATCAAAGGCCTTTTTCAAATCTGTGTATATAGAGTGGACTTGTGAGAAGTTGGCAAATGACTTATAAATATAATTTTCGTATACGATTAAATTAGTAGCAGTGGACTTTCCAGCACAAAACCCATGTTGGTTAGGTATAATCAAAGGTCGTACTAAAGGAGTTATCATATCCGTTACAATACTTTCAAAAAGTTTCGGGATGCAAGACAATATGCTAATTGGACGATAATTTCTTATATCGGCTCTGTCACCGGATTTATAAATCGGTAGAACATAGCTTACTTTCCATATGGATGGAAAGTGTCCAGAAGCTAGAGATTTATTAAAAAGGACATGAAGTGGGTGTACAACATTCTCGACACAATTTTTTAACAAAATCGGTGGAATACCATCAGGTCCCGCACTTTTAGAAATGTCTAGCGTAAACAGTTTTTCTATAAGAGAATCTAGGTTAATTGAAAGACTGGATAAGCTAAAAGCATTATTGAGTAAGGGAGGCTCATACGAAGTATTATCAGTGCTGTATACCTTTGAAAAATTTTCAGCGAATAAATTAGCAATTATTGAGCTGTCTGAGGTCCTTATACCATTAAGATGCATGGTATCAGGCAAGTCGCCATCTGTTTTGCGAGAATTAATGTGTCGCCAAAAATACTTCATATTAGCAGGAACCTGAGATTCTAGCTTGGAAATGTAGCGTTGGAAATCAAGTTTAGATAGCTGTTTACATTTTGATCTAAGCATGGAGAATTCCGTATAATAATTTAAATTACCCGTTGCTTTATAATTTAAATGAACACATTTCTTTTTTTGAATTAATTTTTTCAAATCACTAGAGAACCAATTGGGAAAATTGTCACAATTTAAGCGAGTACTAGGAACGTATAAAGTAATTAGATTATTTAAAACATTATAAAATAAAGACACAGCATCATCTAATGGTAGATTTTCTAGCTCGGACCAGTCAATTGAACGTAACGCATCATTAATATTTAAATAATCAGCATTTTTAAAATTCAGAAAATTAGAAGATCTTCTATTTACTTTAGCATTTAAAATATGTAAATTTACAATAATCACTAACGCAATAATACAATAATCACTATTTTACCTATTGATTTATATCAATCAATAGGTAAAATAGGATGTGTAGCTTGTAAAACATTAACATTATCTAAATTCGAAAAAACTAAATCAAGTAGACTATTGGTTACATTTTTAATTAGATTAAATTGAGTAAAGTTTAAAAGGGAAAAAGCATCAATTATTTCGGAGCTTTTAGAATTATTATTATTTACAGACCAAGATTTCGAAGTCCAATTAACATTACTTAAATTGAAGTCACCAGTTACAATAAAATTCGCTGTGGGAAAAGCTTCCGAAGTGTTACATATTTCTTCTGCATGAAATTGGTAGAGATCGGGCGATGCGTCCGGTGGAAGGTAGACAGTCGAGACAATTGTACGAACCGGTTTAGTTTGAATGCACACAATCAGCTGTTCCACATTATTATATTTACATTTAAGCAAAGTAGATTTTAGTAATTTATTAACTGCGATGAGAACGCCGCCGCCATTTAGTTTATTAGAAGTTAACTTATTACGATCACATCGATAAATATTATAGTTACTTAAGCCGAGTTCAGAAGAATAAAATTTATTGTTTAACCACGTTTCCGTAAAAATAATGATATCGTAAGAAATTGTTGATAGTGCAAGTCGTAAGTCATGTAATTTAGTACGAATACCACGCATGTTTTGATAATATATATTAAGTTCTAGTTTTTTGGGGAACGGCCATGAATTATGCGAGGGACACTATTGTGGTATTTAATTGTCGCATCGGGGTCATTTTTTTTAATTTCATTAAGTTGAGATCTTAAGGAGTTCAGATGTTCACGTTGTCGAAAGGTCAGGTCAGAAACAACATTATAACTATTCGCGCGCAAATATTGTTTCGCAGCGTGATCTTTTTTGCCCTTGATGATATCAAATGCCACGGATGAGTTAGAAGTAATTACTTTTATTGGTCTTGGTTTATTTATCCATGTACCCATGTATCTGGTGGCAGTGTAGATACTCGTCATAAATTCTGCTTTGCTTTGTCCTGTCCGCTTGGGCTCCTTTCTCTCGCGGGATCGTTTCGTTTTCGTTTGCATCGCGTGTGTGCAGCATTCACCTCTTCTCGTGCACGCTGTTCCATCTACCCGTTCGGTACAGTTTGCAGACTGCAGCCTATCGACATTTCTCTGAGTACGTTTCTGCTAATCGCAGCCACGCTTCCCACCATCTTTTCCCAATCGGACGTGTATTGTGTTTGTGTATCTATTGCAAAATCGCTCCCACACTATCCGCCTCATCCCGTCCCTTTAATCAACAGTCCGGGTCCGGCACACACAATCCGTTTCTCAAGTAACGCGTGCGACTCTATGCGATTGTGTCCGGCAAACAGAAAGGGAAACCAACAAAAGTAAACAAAACATTCCAGCACACGCACAAAGAGAATGCACAAGAAAAATTTTGGAATTTTTGCAGAAGGGGGGAGGGGTGGCATTTGATCTTCTGCGGACCTCTGAATGTACATTATGTCACGATGAGCTGCCCGGATCTATAACATCCTACGACGAATATTTCTCTATTTCGGGGCTTGGGAGATTTTAACTCGCGCGGTACGAATCCGCCATTTTGTTTTATGATATGTTTATTGCATGTGTGGTGGGGGCCCACATTGTGGTCCAGTCAGACCTCAAATCGCCGCCATTGCAAATGCACAACCATTTGGATAGAATGAACTTCATCTGCGATGGCTCTCGCTCTCTATCTTCGGGGGGCGGGAACTATGTACTGTACACACTCTCAAATTGCGTCTGCGCATGTCCAAATGTTAGTCGAACTGGCTACTTTCTACCTTTTCTGGGACCCTAGTGATTCAGATAGTACAACACGGGCTATTTTATTAAATGATGAATGGGAATTAGCGGAAATTTAAGGTCATTGAAAGTCCGCCCGTTCACCCGTACACTATGTTATTTCTTGCCGTCCACAACGTCAACCTTTATCGCTATCAAATCAACATCCCAACATGTACACACAGGATCCCCGCAAGCGCGCCGCCCGCGCGGTTCTACAAGCAACAGCCATGCACAATGACCACTTCACTCAAACGACATGAACAACCAGAAAATAAAAATTTTCCATGGGCTTGTTTCCTCTTCTGACCCCCGAGTAGAAAAACAGACATTTCGTGTGACGGACAAATTTTTAGGATGACCCCCAGCTATAAGACATATCCATGTCAAAAAATGCAACTTGTAAATGGCATTCCACTGACTGAAGATGAATGTTACATTATACGGAGTACGGATGTGGAGCTAGTGAAATCTGTGTCAACATGTCTTTCATGTCAAAGATAAGTCAGAACGCCCCAATTTGTGTATCACTTGTTCGGTTTCAAAGAGTATAAGCGTATTCAAATTGCTTCCATTGAATATTTCATGAACATGACATATGATAGGAAGAAAACACAATGGTTCAGTTCAGATCACACAAATGTTGGCATACTGTTGAAAATTTGTTTTATGAATTCTCTCCACTGAGTTTTTAATGGACACAACATGCTGTGAAAAATGTCATTTTCTCTATAGCAAAAAGCTCTCCGCCGGCTAGGACCAGCATATGATGACAATTCAGAAATAAAACACACGCTGACCTATTCATACGATTTTTCGCCAGTTGTCAGTTTTGAACTGGAAATTTGACAATTGCTGGATGACTAGATGATAGCTGCAGACTGAATAGCTGACCAACACCTAAGCGTCTCAGGTTTAGTAGGATGGAATGACCAGTTGGACCTGCAACATAGTTGTGTGAACTCCAGCACGTTTTTTTAAACCATCCGAAGCAGCTATCTTCCGAGGCCATCCCCTGAATGGGGTTAAGCGATGTGCTGACACCTCGTCCTTGTACGGATAGAAACCACTCCAGCACGTCAAGAAACCTGGAACAAAAGCCTCGGATTGGACGGATCAACAACGACGACCACGCAAACGACTAAAGGATTATTCTTTCGGATTGTGGAATGTACGCTCCCTTAACAAACCGGGGGCCGAGAAGGCCCTCCTTCAACAGGTCGAAAAGTACAAACTGAGCATTACTGCAGTCCAGGAAACTAATTGGCTTGGCGACGAGATCAATAACAAGAAATCGCACACAATTTTTACAAGTGGCAAACCAACGGGAGTTTGGAGTAGCATTTATAGAAAACAATCACCTCAAGCCGCACATTACTGACTTCAAACCCATAAATGAACGGTTATGTGCGATTCGCACTCAGATTTGATTCTTCAATCTCTGGCTCACCAACGTGCACACCCCCACTGAAGTTCAAGAAGACGCAGTAAAAGACGAGTTCTACGCCCGCCTTGAGACTCTGTTCGGTTCACTTCCAACAACACTTCAACATCGAGCTCGTCAACGACTTCATATACCTGGGTTCCAACCTATCTAGAGACGCCAACGAAACTGACGAAATCAATCGACGGATACAGTTAGTTAATAAGACTTTCTTCTCGGTTCTCCCCATAATGAAATCGAAGCATGTGCACAGAAACACGAAGCTCCGCGTGTACAAAACCATTATACGACCATTACTATGCTATGGCTTCGAAGCATGGGCCCTAACTCAAGCCTCAGGAAACATTTGAACGTAAGATTCTACGGCAAATTTTCGGGGGCGAGACTGCCTAGACGACCGAGATCTCGTTGGGAGAGCTCAGTATATGTAGACGCCGAGCAGCTACTGGGCTTCCAAGATTGGATGACGCGGTCACGTGGCCGAGAGACTTCTTCTTTTTACAATAATCCAATTTTATATTACAATTCCAAGCCCACACCTTTCAATCACAAAAAAGAAACCACGAATTTTCTTTTGGAACTAGCTATGCTTTTTGATTAAAATTGAAACGATGATCTCGGCAGTGTCATCTGTGAACTGTCAAAACCGCTACGGAATCCTGGTTTGGCCGGTAAAAGAAAAGAAATGAACCTAGAGAGCTGATTTTTGGCATGCGAACTGCAAATGAGAACTTTGTTTAGTTGTGGTAAAAAGAGCTCGACTCAAAAGGACTCCTACCTACGCCTCCTTCATTGTAGCCTTATCGGCTAACTCCTTTACAAACTGAGTATATAGAAAACACATTTTTAAAGCATATGGTATTTTTTAGGGTTTTGTAATAATGTCCGTCTGTCTGTCCATGAAATATCTCACGAGCCGCTGAAGCTACACGCATGAATTTTGGTGAAAACATATAGAAGTATTATAATTCTCCGGAAAAAGCGATGCGTCGTAATAGGCCAACTTTTAGGGGGGGGGTGTCCCCATAGAGGGGGAAATGAAGGTCAAACATTTTATTTCGTTTGGTATAGGTAAGTGGGGTATCGTAAAAAAGGTACCATTGAGTACATTGCAGCTTTGACATTTTTTTCAAATTCGAAGGAAGGAGAAAAGAGGAAGAAGGGAAAATAGGTGATCCGAGTTCGTCCCTCCCCCTTGTATTTCCAGACCGTTATACTTAGAAATATGAAAATTTACAAAGAAGCGGCACTTCACTAGCATAGAAAACTAAAAATATTAGAATAGTACATTTCTATAGTTGAAGTTAGCACATCCCTGCACCCTGTAAGCCCATTGCAGGTCAAAAATATTGATGGTTAATGATAACTAACACCATACGCAATATTATCTCTAAGTTTCAATACAATCACATAATATTTAATAATAGTACATTCATTAAATGTATCATTTAAAGTTAGGCATTTTTGCAAAATACACCTACCGCCTCATAGGTGCGAATAGTACGAAAACTAAGAAAACTTACAGGAAGGTGAGTTCGGAATAGCGTATAAAATCTAAAATAATGGAGATCAAAAGTACTGATGGCCAACGATAACCAACACCAGCAGTTAGCATATTGATGGATGTTGTAGTTGCCAGCATGTGCCTGCTATCCGAGTCTTTTTTTACTGAGAAGCTTGGAGCGCTGTGGGAGTTCTAGTAGTACCCACAAGTATTTTTTATTGACGCGCCGAGGATTGAACCTATGTTTCTCTAAATGTAGAATCGTAGAGTGACGACCGAACACTCACGGCTATCGAGCGCGTTTAATCATCGTGACTCACCAAATCAATTACACACCAGCTTCTAGTCTAGAGTTTACCGGCCATCTTAAAGAATGTAAGAGAAGGGAGAAGCTCAATTTCAAGAGAATCTTCTTCATTACAATCAACATTCAACTTTTTACTTTCTTCGAGTGTGTCCGGATGAATGAGATATGAAAAATATTTCATTGAATTCTTACGAACAAGAACGCTATTGATATTAGAAATTCCATTCATTTCCAAGAGCATCCCTCAAGTGAATGCCAACCTGAATCTTTCACTTTTTTCGTTCATATCCGTAGCCAGTCCGACAACACGGAAAAGGTGAGTCCATTCATACCTTTGGCCTCTGGGTAATACTAAATGCCAAAACAACTTGAGTTATTTTTGTTCTAATAATAAAAGACTTCCTGTTTAATACAAATGCAATCGATTTCAGAAGATCTGGATCTAATTTTTGAAAGTGGGATGTTCAGTGAACTAGACAACTGAACTGGTGTTGCTGCTTAGAAAATCCAGCAATGGTTCATAGGTTGCTAATTGGGGCTACTTCTTATGATGACACTCGGAAGCATTAATGTATTCGAAGTATGAAAACACTTGTGCTGCTATGAAATACGTCTTTGGGTAATTTAGCAATTCTGTACACTCGCTGAACCATTTTGCAGTATGCGTATAACTAGGAGTTTCAAAGAGCGCCGTACAAGTTTCGCATTTCATTATCAAAAAAAAATGTTCAAAATTGGAATTTATTAAAAATTAGCAGCTAGAAAGTTTAGTTAAGTCAGAATTAAATTAACAGAAATGGTAATACCAGCTTACGTCGAATATATTATACATAAATCGAGTGAACCCTCTCAACGTTTGGTATGTGAAGTACTTTGTGGCACGAAAATTGTCTTACATGGTCGCAGGATGGAATCAAATCGTGTTTCAACATCCGTAACAAACCATCGATCGCTCAACAACTGTACGGTCTTATTGAGGCTACAGCCTACGCATACGAAAATACAGAATCGTACCAAACCGTGACTTATGAAAGCACTTAATTGATCACTTATTTTGCATAAAGAACAAGAAACGCTCGGAAGGTGCTGAATGGAAACGCATTTGTTGTGAAGGCGAGTTGAACAGCTCTTTCGAAAGTATTTTATTAAAAAAACATACGATCATGGGTGTCAGGAGTAACGACACTTTTCGAAAATTGTCTCGTATACGTGTACTGTACGAATGTATGTAATATAGGTTAGGTTTCGTTGTCAAGGAGTTATATGGCGCGGACGAATCTTCAAAACGTTGATCTTTGTCGAGTTGTATTACTCATTGGATTTTTATAGGCCAGGAATTCCATGTCGTTTTAATAAGAAGACTGATGATTTCAACGCACTCAATCAGGCAGTAGAAGTAGCAGAAATCACGCGATCGGCTGTGATCTACGACACGATTTTTTTAACAAGGAGCCGAAAAATGCAAATCGCAATCGAAAGAAAACACAAATGCTTGTAAACCTAAATGTAATTTATGCTCATCAACCTGAAATAATGGTGTTTTGCTGCTGGTATTATTCCAGTTTGGTTGTTGTATTTTATTTTTGGTAATCTTGAAGATCATCACTAACTTTAGCGTGTTTTAAATGTTACGAGCAGGGTTGGGGTTTTGGATCGCAATATTGTTATTTTCGGGGCACCGAAATAAGCCATAGCGAAATAAGGCATACGAAATAATCCATACAGATACTTTCGTTATGTTACGAAAGTACCTATTCATCGGAAAATAAACGAAATAAGCTATGCATGGACAATATCGGTTTCAAATCGGAATTAGGCATGCGATAAAAACGAAAATAGCCATGCAGTGTCCAGAGCGAGCGTTCGTGTTTGTGCGATACTGAGGATTGTGATCCCTTAAGCGCGGAGCGAGCGTAGCAAGCGAAGCCCACACAAGCGACTGTTAATTCACAACCCGCAATATCGCACAAGTGTGCATGGATAATTTCGGTTTGGAACGAGCTGGGCTAGCTCCGCCCCTGGGTGTTGCGAACCCCCGCATGTAGCCCTAGGTCGGCCATTTCACTCTTTGTATATGTACCTGCCTGCGTTTCATCCTAGCATATCTGCATCCAGCATTTTTTTTTTTGGCTATGCACAGTTTTAAACCGAAAGGTATGCGAAGGAAAGCGAAAATAGCCATGTACATATTTACATATATGTATATATACAATATATATAGATGAAGGTGATACGGGCTAGCTTTTGTTCGAGCAACAAGAATATTTATTAAATGTATATACATAGATGCGAGTATTTCGGGAACAACTTGCTGCCATCTTCAGTACAAAGCAAATGATTCCTATAGTCTTCAGTACCCTTATTTATTCGATTAACATTCTATTATCCGACTGACGTCTTTCTTAGTTTTTATTGACTTATGTACGTCTTACATGTCGGAGATGCACGCTGGCAACGAACATTCTCTGAAACTAGTTTATGCCTACGAAATGTCAACTAGGCCACATGGAACATTTGACGCCCTGTGCCCCACGAGTGGGTTAGGGCAATTGAGTAACATGTTGTGGACACTCCTTTTTGCTCTAATTTACGACATTTTTGGTTTTTATTTTACTGACCCGAAATAGTCGCAAAAACGAAAACGAACGCTCAAGAAACATAGCAATACGAGGACTGTCTTTTAAGTTTTTCATATAGGAACATCGAGGTTGCCACGAATCAAATGTGTCTCCAAATATTAACCTGCATCCTTTGTTAACCTAAATCCAAAGTGTTAGTGCGATACGTATAGAGTTACAGTTACAGCGAATTGTCAAACTCGTCGAGTTATCCGAATAATGGAATTGAACCGAGAACATTTTCGCGCAATAATTTTTTACAGCTTTCGAAGACAATTATCTCAAAAAGACTGCCCCGCCAAGTTGGGTTCTGATTTCGGCAATAAAGCACCACATCAGTCGACTATTTCTCGTTGGTATGCAGAATTGAAACGTGGACGGGTGAGTCTTAGCGACGATCCAATGGCAGGTGCACCAAAAATCGCAGTCACCCAAGAAAACGTCGATGCTGTGTGCAAGCTCATCACGGAAGATCAAAATGTGACACATCGCGAGATTAAGGCATCATTTGGGACTTCAAACACCACCCCAATATTCAACAAATTTTGTATGAAGAATTGTGTGTAAAAAAAATAGTTTCCCGTTGGATACCGCATCTATTGACCGATGAAGAGAAAGCAGCTCGGGTCAATTGGTATCAGAAAACTCTAGACCGCTTCAACACAGGAAACTCTAACAACGTGTACAGCATCATCAAAGATGATGCATCGTGGATTTACTCTTATGAACCCGAAAATAAACGACAGTTGTCTGTTTGGGTATTCCAAAATGAAGAAAAGCCGACAAAAGTCATCCGCTCTCGAATTGTCACCAAAAAGATGGTCACGACATTTGTCCCAAAAGCAGGTCATGTAGCAACAATTCCTCTGCAAGATCAAAGAACAATTACTGCCGATTGGTATACCACCATTTGTTTGCCAGAAGTCATCGCTGAGCGTCGAAAAACTATCCCCGAACGACGATTCATACTCCACCAAGACAATGCAAATTTGCAGACAGCTCGCAAGACAATTGAATTTTTAAGGCAACAAAACGTCGAATTGTTAGACCATCCTCCGTACAGTCCCTACCTAAAGGTCGCCACCCATTGACGAGCAAAACCACGACCAAACTTCCATCGAACCATCAAATATCATAGGACGTGTGGAAAAAAAATTCCCCCAATTTCTACCGTTTTATGATATTTGATGGTTCGATGGAAGTTTGGTCGTGGTTGTGCTCGTCAATGGGTGGCGACCTTAAGCCCTAACGATTTCTTTACATATATGAAAATTAAGAACAAACTGCGTGGTCAAAGGTTCCCGTCACCAGAAGAAGCAGTTGACGCCTTCAAAAACGCAATTTTGACTGTACCAACAATCAAGTGGGAAAACTGCCTCCAGAGTTGGTTCGAACGCATGCAAAAGTGTATTAATCTTCGTGGGAAATACTTCGAAAAACAATAAGGTCTTTAAAAACTATATATTGTTTTAATTCAGCCCTATATGCAAAACTTAAAAGACAACCCTCGTAGATAGGCATTTAAAAAAAAATCATCGACGGTGTCTAAATTATTACGTTGTAGGATGTAGGGTATCGAATTTGGTGTCAAACCCTGATGCAAGTTGGTGGTGAGAGATTGATGCACACATACCTAACCTGGAATACCTTTTACTAGCAATTTTTGAAATTGTTTTTTTGTTAAATATGTTGCGAACCGCGGCCTTGTCGAGCCGCCTGCATCAAGAATATTTTCTGCCTAAAATGCACTCTGGCTCGATGGGCCATGCCCCGGCTAGGGCAGCGTACATATGTTCGTGGATGTTGAACCTCTGCACTTTGGTCCTTGCTAAGCCACCTGAAGGAAACTTCTAATAGACAGGTGGAGATGAATTAGGAAGACGGAAGGAGTGTGTCTATCCTTTGGGATGCGGAAAAGAATTCTAAGTATTCTACCTGATGTAAGTAATATTTTGTCTCCCCGTTTACCATGAGGAACCCCATATTGGTAAATTCGAAAAATGCTTTGTCCGATGGATTATGTTATAATGCCTAGTACGCACTGGGAGTCTTGAATAGATTCTTTTGCTTCTCGCCAGAATCTCCCCTGCCTCGACTCATTGTAAGATGCAAAAAACACAAAAAAAATGGACGGCCACAATGTGTCTAGGGAGGCGAGACTCAAAAGAATCTATTCAACGAATCGCAGTGCATACTAGGCGTAAGAGTTACTTTATAATATCTAAACAATTCTACCAATTATGCGATTTTTTGGCAAAATTTTTATTGGGAGCATTCCTGAACGAAATTGTCGTGACACTCTGCAAACATTTATTGGAGACTTTTCTTTTTTACTGAAACCAAAGACCCACAAAAGATGAATTTACATTCAATTAAGCGAGGTATCATGGAAAAAGGCAATCTTTCGATATCGAATTACACGATCTTAGTAGTCCTAAAATAAATTAAATTGATCACTAAGCAATAAGATAAATTTAAGGTGATCACAAGAGAATTTCTGTTATTTGATTCACATTCACAAACCGCTAATAAATTCTCGACAAAATACCATACAGATGTGTTGACTAATAAGTTTACGAATTCTACTCATTTCCTACACGAACGGCAGCTACTCAAACTGTGAACGAAATTAGGCACCCCTCTGTGATCACGCATAATATTGATTCCCTGGACGGCGATTGTCATGATCATTTCAATTTTGTATCTTAATTTTCAGTACTTTGTATCTTTTTAAGATGCAGCTCGTAGTATGGCATGTTTCACATAACATAACTTTCTGTTTAATTGTTGACTGAATGTTTTTAGCGGAAGGCGGATCTTGAGGGTTTCTTGTTGGCTAGCTTGTAAAAAGGCTAAATGATTGTACACAGATGCTTGGATGTAGCCACTTGTAACCGGATATTTCCGTATCAATGCTATTATCATATAATATTATGGCCGTTGAGCGTTTTGAGAAGGATATCATTTTTTAAGAACAGGAGGGTATTTGTTTTTCATAGCACTGTAAGCTGTGGAAATCGAAAATACATATATCTAAAGAACTGATTTAGAAGGTATTAAGTATCATATTTAAAGGTTTTTTTTGATAAGTGATAAAGTACGCGAAACTCTGGAAGACTTAAAAAGTCGTCCAAGAAGACCATAATTTTAAAAGCCACATTTAAACAATAATATGCTATCAATTCACACATAGTACAATACCTGAGAGGTAAACAGTCGTATCTCCATAATTAAAAATTTTGCGAAATAAGCAAAACAAGTGTTATGCTATGCTAGTTGTAGTTTACTTCAAAATTTGGTAGACTTCTTTCCATTGCGGAAGCTCGTTATGACAGTACTTTTGGCTTTGGGTCTTGTTTCCACTAACAATTAAATTATTTCAAAAGTTTTACTATGGGGTTTTTCAATAGGGATGACGCATTTTGTTTTTGACATTTCTCGAATAGGAGTGAAGTTGGCTTCGCAATTTTTTCAAATTTTGAAACGTCTATGCCATTTAATCGTGGAGAGATACACGCTTCAACAATGTTTGTAATTATTCAACTTTTTTATCAAAGTTCACGTTCTATCGCGACTACGTTGCGCGAGTTACGTATTCGATGGTAGCAAATCCTCGACGTGTTATCGTGGAGGAAACTACGATTTCGAAGGAATATCGAGATAAAATCAAAATTCGGTGGTGTTCCGTGGTGTTTGGCAGTGTATTAGAACGAGTACTCGAAGGATTATCGAGGTATCGGCGATGGACTCACTTTTATTTTTAAGCGTATTCACCAACTCCAGATGTATAACAGATATTCTAAATGGTGCACCAGCCTCTTGTCTCCTCGAGCAAATAACCAGAACACCGAAAATTTTCCAAACTGAACCGAATTACATCCTCGCTATTGACATTCCTGAAACTCGACTTGAATTAACTTGTGGAGCCCCAAAACGGTTTATACCCATACGTATTCATGTTACTCAACATCCGTTCCCATTCTTGTTAAATTTGCAGTTTCTTCTAAATTCCCATTTTATTAAATTTCGAAATATTAAATTGCTTACACAAGACGATGTTGTAATTGTAAGCCATCGCCTCAGTATTTTCTAGAATATTTATCACTTTGGTCATTTTGGTACAATTAAAATTTAGTCTTAAGCTGATCCTGATCCAATAAACATTATTCCTAAAAATTCAATCGAAAACTTTATTTTTTTAATATCCCAGAGGATCCAAGTTATTATTCGCGCGCTTACGCCAATTTCTGGTCGACGAAACCGTCCAACAAGACGCACTATTCAACGTTTGGTGCAAAAATTCGGAACAACTTATGCATTGCATAATGTCCCAGTGCCTGTGCGACAACGTAATGCTCGTGGTCAGAGGGTGGGCCATGGGGCCGTGCCTCCTCGAAACTGTTTGGTATATAGAGCTTAGTCGTTCAATTATTCGAGGAAATACTCGAAAATGTTCGTTGTACAATGCATTCCTTTTAGATTTCGTTCCCTTCAGAAGTACATGATACTTCCAGTCGAGCCACTTTAGCTGCATGGGACGAGCCAACTTTTTGCTTATAAGGCGAAATTTCTATATACTGTTTTACTCATGTTTTGGGATAGTTTTTTAGTAGACTAATACAAACCCTAACTGCAGCTTACTAGCAGAGTTGCAAAGATTGGCCTGCTATACTTTTTGGGCTGCTCTTAAGAAAATTACCTCTGAAGGCTTGGAACAAGCTTTGAACAAGCTGTTTAAGCTACTATTTTTTCACATTTTTGCTGAATGGATGTCTGCAAATATAATCATTTGACCCCATAATACTAATCAGCGGCTTACTTAAAGCTCTAAACACGCCGCCATTCTGATCAACCCAAGTATTCCAGTAACGGCTGACTACACCTCTACCAATAAGAATCTCGCTAGACAACCATTTTGTCATACTACAACACGCTTTTCTCGCATAATTCATGAGGGATTAGGGGTTGGGTTTTTTTGAGTTGGACTTAAGTTTTTTTTTATGTTTATACCAAAGCTTAGGGGGTAACCCTTTGATGCGAGAGCACAGCGTTGGCGGTAACGGATTAAGGTAGTGGGGAGATGGGTTGAGTTTGAATAAGGTGACGGTGTACATTCCGTTTAAATTTTTGTAGGTCATAGTTGGGGGGGAAACAAAAGATGGTAGATCGTTGCACATTCGAGTTATCCTAGATACAAACGAGTCATGGAATTTGGTGGTGCGACTATTGCTGAGTTCTAGAAGATGAGGATGGGCATGACTGGCTAGTCGGGTGTTACGTAAAGGAAAAGTACGCTCAGGAATGAGGTTGGCTATTTCATCAGAGCAACGGCGGTTGTAGTAGCGGTAGAAGAGTGAGAGACAGCCGACACTTCGCCGGTGTTCAAGCGGTTCGATTTTAGATGTTATGAGTTCCTCGCCAATAAGCTTGAAGGCTTTCCGTTGAACTTTGTCTAACGCGGATTATGCGGTTATACCTGCGCCTGCCCATATGTGGGAATTAAATTCAAGTCTCGGTCTTATATGAACCTTGTAAATTTGAGCCAGATCAGATGGTGAAAAGTATCTTTTACAGCGATTCAGAAAGCCCGGACACTTCATTGCGTTTTTTGCAACGCAAAAAATGTGATCGGACCAATTTAGTTCACTGGAGATGTTAATACGGGCGGTTGGGCGGTAAGTGGAGCACATTGCTTATTGGAAAGTAGACAACATTGAGTTTTTGAGGCGGTAAACTCTGCTCGATTCGCTTTCCCCCATGCAATAATTTTTGAGATATCTCTATTTAGTGAGTCAGATATGCGATCTCGATTGAGAGATGTTGAATTTCGGCGAGAGTCAGCTACAGAGTTGAAAGAGTAAGTGTAGTATCGTCTGCAAAGCTATGGATAGAGTTGGAAGTCACGCTGAGAAGATCGTTGATGGAGGGAAGGAAGAGTGTTGGTGAAAGGACAGTTCCTTGGGGGACCCCTGCGTTGGTGGTATGGCAATTTGATTTAACTCCATCAATGACGACCTAAAGCGAACGGTCGTGAAGGAAACTTTCGATATCATTTAACTAATTTTGGGTCCAAACCAAAAGCCTGGAGCCTAGCTAGAAGAGCCGGATGCCTAGACTCTATTAAAAGCTTTCGAAATGTCGAGGGCAATGACTTTAGCTTCGTCAAATTGGTGGATACAGCGATTCCATCTTTCGGTGAGGTATGTCATTTGGTCGCCGGTGGAGCGCGAAGAACGGAAACCATATTGCTGATCATTGATGAGATGGTGTGAGTAAAGGTAGCTCATTAGTTGATTGTTAACCAGGGTTTCGAAAACTTTTGATAGGGTCGAAGTTAGTGCTATTGGTCGGTAGTTAGATGGATCACATGCTTCTCCTTTCTTGGGGATTGGTTGGACATGAGCTAGTTTCCACGATGATGGGAACACTCCTGTTGCGTAGGACAGGTAAAAGAGTTTTCGCAGAAGTTTGGCTAACGATGAAGCGCATTGTCTGAGAACTAAGGGGGAGATGCCATCAGGTCCAGCCGATTTTGATACATCGAGCTTTGAGAGTACTTTAAATACTTCCCTAGTGCGGAAATGCAAAGGTCTCTGGTGTGAATCACATAAGGGTATGGCTGGTGGACTCTGGGTAGTGGGTAGTAGGCAAAAGTTTGCAACAAAAGTTTCGGCCAACAGGTTGGCCTTGTCTTGCGGTTCACTGTATATTTTGCCATCATATACCAGTGGTGAAATAGAAGAGGAGGTAAAGTTATTCTTCACAGATTTGACGAGTGACCAGAAACCTTTGCTACCTTTTCGTTGAAAGAACACTTTCTGCCTAATTTTACTGTCAAACTGGAATTTAGCCTTATTTATGACTGATTTGCAGATGTTACGTGTAGAATTGTAAACTTCTTTCAGTTCGACAGAGGGGCATTGTTTGTATGCACGGTATGCCGCTTCTTTTCTCTTTATAGCCTCTTTGCAATCATTAGGCGTGTTTTTTTGTACTGCGGTGTAGGTTAATTGGGGGCTATCTGGGTTAACATACACACGTTACACAAACAACTAAGGTATGTTGTTTGTGTAATGTGTGTAAGTTACAACACGCAGTCAGACCAGTTCAGTTCACTGATGAATTGATTAAATGCGACCCAGTCCGGCTTATCATAATGCCACAATAGTCTCTTGTTGGAAGGTAGATTATTGACATTTAGTGACCTAGTTGTGAATTTGGTCGATATCAATTTATGATCGGAGTTTCCCAAAAGAGATGAAACAGGTACTGAATATTTGTCGGGGTGTGAGGTTATAAACAGGTCCAATAAGTTGGCGTTTTGACCTTCTATACTGGTTGGGGAATCTACTAGTTGGTGTAGGTTGTATGATTCACAGAATAGCTCAGCCAGTCTTCCTGCTTGGCTTGTATTAGATGAAGAATATTTAAGCCATTGTACATTGTGTACATTGAAGTCGCCTGCCAAGACGATTTCTGATGCAGGATATTTATCTAACAGCTCATCGACATTGGTGGAAAGTATATCAAAGTAACGTTCAGTATCAGGATCAGAAATCCCAGGACTTCGATACAGAAAACACAGGAATAGAGTATGTTAAACCTCTCTTTCAGTCTCCTTGAATACTGCGATGTCTTTTAAGCTAAGAATACGGCGTTTACACAGGCTCTGACCTGACAAGGATTTCACATGATATGAGCTAGAAACATTGCAACTTTCAACGGCAGGGAAGCTGCAATTAAATCCTTTGAAACGGGTCTGACTACGTCAAAGATCGTCACGGAACGTCGCTCAATGCTTGCAAAGATGACGCAGTTTCCAAATAAGCTCTAAAGTTGAAAGCGGAAGCAATTCTATTGTAGATGGGTAAATAGTAAAACATATGTTTTAACAAAACCGTTGTTGGTTCGATTGGATTCCAGTCGTACGTCTAAACTATTGTCGCTACAAAAATAACATACAAGGCACATTTTTGATCTTCTCTTCACCTGTCCTGTACTGTCATTTAACATGAAAATAAGGACATTTCTTAGATCCCACTTCTTCACTGAACTGAATTACTAAGTTTATGTTGATGGTGGGAAACTCAATGATTAAGACTTTCGAGTAATGATTCGCTTGTAGCAACAGAGCGAACCCTTCTGCAGCCCATCTTTGCTATGGTAGACACACCAGCTCTTCATGCTTTTACACGTTCATCATTTTATACTCCTCTCCAATAATAAATGCGTTCGCGCTTTCCATAGATGCATGCAAAGTCGGGTCCCCTCCAAACTCGATTTCTAGATCCGCCACTGCATTTTTTGACGTATCGCAAAATAATTTGAAATCAATAATGTCCGGCTTGAATCGTTGGAACATTCCTGTTTCGCGAATATTATTTTAGGAGAATTCTCTCTATTGCAATTAGAGAGAATTTTTTTAATTTCTTAATTTCCGGTATTTTCGCTTTAGGTAGTCCATTTCGGCTTTCGGTGGTAAGAACCTAGAACCCACCCGGGGGATTAGTAGGTCCTAAAGCGGAATTTCCTGAGTTTTGTGAAAATTTTCCCTAATTTAATAGAGAAAATTCTCCCAATTTTTGCGAAACAGGAATGTTCCATTGAACTCGCTGTTAAGGCGATTTGTTTTCTGGACTGCGGTGATGCTCAGTTTGTAATCCGCGATCTACTGACTAAGCTTGGAGAAATTAAATAGACTGAATTTGAGGATAAAAAAAATTATCCCATTGAAGGGCTTTAAGCACAGCTACTTGAAGGGAAAATACGTGAAGTAAAAATGGCTAAGTCCTAAGACTTAGAGCAAGTACCCTTACAAATCGGTGGGAGGACTAAAACGGAACCCAAAGAGGTCCTTCTTAGTCCTGTTCTGTACCAGAAATGTGCCTCAAGTTGGGCGCCAAATATGTAACGTACACTTTGGTGGGCATCCGAAGAAGCCCATGGGGACGGAGCCTAAGGATGCATGGTGACCGTGAAGGTCGGGCTGTGTCATCTGGCGAAGAAAAAGGCCCCTCGACGAGCTAAGCAGCGGCCTATGCTTGCTGTAGCTCAGTTCGGGAGATGTGGGCGGGGTTTCGCCGCTCGTTGCCCATGTCCTTTACGTTAACAAAAATTCATAGGCCTGGGAAGACAAAACAAATATGGGAGGTGAAAATGGGGAATAAAAAAAAAATAGTCGATAAGGATGGAATGGTTGGCGGACGGATCAGGCGCCCCCGCGGTCGCACCTGGGTCCGGGTGTAATGGGGCTCTCGGCCTCTGGTTTCGTATCACCAACAGATTACTACTCATCAAGTGCTGCTTCGATCTGCCAGTGGGAGCAGCACTACCAGACCATAATATGGTTCATTACAGGTGGTTCATTACGGATGGGGGGCGTAATAATAAGCCACAACATCTCCCGACTTGTCGCAAGTAGGTGGATAAATGGGAGCAGGAGGTGCAGCTCCGAAACTATTAATGTCAATGAAATGACAGCTAAGCTACACGGAATATTTGACGCGCTATGGTCCACTAGGTGTTTGGGCAAATGAGTAGTAGTAGTTTGAAAATTATACTAACACCATTTTGGAAAAACACGACGGTTTACCTATACAGATGTATAAATCCAATATTTAAAAATCCTTGAAAATAATAACCTTCACAATGGTTAATGATTACCGTTGGAGGGAATAATATATTGAGAAAATAGATTACGTTTATTACGATTACTTTCAAAATTTCAATTTCTCATCAACGATCCTCTGACCCTATTTTAACATTAATCACGATAGACAGTTGCATTTAAATCATCGATACTAAACAGCAAACAAAGTCAACATTTCTTAATTAAATTGTTGATACCGTTCCATTTGCCACCAATTATTGGACCGCAATTGTTAATTTCTCTTACCATTCAATATCAATATTTAGACCAAAGTGACCATAATGAGCCCTTCCCTTAGTTTTCTCCCTCAGCTGTCTATACGCAAACCCTGAGTTTGACCATAAAACAACCGTAGCAAATGTCCACTATGAAGTCGATAGGTGGTCCTCAGGCTGCTGTCCATGAGGCCAACAGTTCAAATCTATTCACCATACCGGACATGGTCATCCTTGCTGCCCTCAGGATATCCTGACGAAACTGGCGGGTGAAAAATTCAGTTACACTCCAGGCGATTTAATACGAATCGATTTATTGTGTAGATCCAACGTTGTATCCGGACTAGAGTTTTCGGTACATATCGGGTAGCAAATAAAAATTGGTGGAATTTCTATAATCACCGAATCAAAAAATGTTCTTTAAACGAAAAGTGGAATTTATTAGAATTTTGCTAGGCAAGTAACTTTTATCTCTTGCAATAAATACTTTCCATTCCTAAATACCAAACAATAATGTTCAGCTATCATATAAATTTCCCAAGTGGTTTCGAATTGATGCCTCTAATTGTATCCCATTTGATAGTTGGCAACAATAGGCCATGAAGATGACAAAATAGCTAACACTCACCCAAAAGCAATAGCACATAGGACGATATATTAAAAACTGCCAAATTGAAAAATACACCAAAAAGGATGTCTCACTTCCAATCCCTTTACATATGTCCATACATTGTCATGTGAGTTTCTACGTTTGCCCAACGGGTGGTCTGCAAAATGACAAATGTATCCATTATTGAATTCTGGTCTTTAGTGCCATACGTTTCATTTGCTCTTTTAGACCATCTTTCCTTTTGCTATTTTGAGGACTCAAAACAGGAACTAATGTGACACCCTTATGTATGTATAAATCGCACCCCTTGAAGTCCCAACACACTAGGGACACTATAGGACATCATCCAAAGAACCCATGTTTATCTTCAATTGAAATTGTAACGAAAACAAATCAATTGTTGGTAAGAGGTCGCCTTTCTTTTTTTTCTTCATTTTGAAATATAAGTTCATCCTTGGCTTTGCCTTTGGATAACAAAATAGAAGTGCCAAGAAATCTTATTATTATAATAGAAGTGAAGAGACTGCAAACCAGATGGTAAGTTCACACCAATGGGTAGTCCGAGTTCAACCCTATCGTATCTATTTTACTGGTTGTACAGTCGTGTTTTATATTTCGTAATATTTCATGAACATTCGTATTAACATTTGTCCCTTTTTCACAGTTTGTAACAATGTGCCATTTTAAAGTTTTCGATTAGATGTAGGATGTGCCTATAGATTTAGATATAACTGATACATAGGGTAGACCTAAGAGGTTTTGTTTTGGGAGAGACGGGGACACTAATTCTTCGATGATGTTGAGACAGGGGGCATTAGAAATATTAAAATTAGCTTCATTAAAAGCAGTGGTGGATATTTGGATGTTTCAACCCTGGGACAACTGCGTTTCTGCACTCGGGGTGGCAAGAGCGCCGCCAGAAATTTTTGTAAGGGGTGCACTCATTTATGCATCGGTTAAATTTTAGTATTTTTTTAATTTTTATTCGGTGGTGGATCTAGTAATCGAGTATGTAGGTGGCCCGACTTATTCAACTTTCGGCCCTTGAAAGGCATGCGTGTATTGAAAGCGCCGATGTATTTCTTATTGAAGAGAAGTAAACAATGATAAACGAACAAACCCTCGTGCCAAGATTAGGTCAGATACAAGGCCTGCTGTGCTTACGACAGCACACACAGACTACAATAGGGTTCGTTCTGTTGCCACCAGTGAATCAAAACCTGACAATTCTAATCACTGAACCAAAAATAACTAAATAAGATGATGGCGTTTGCCACCATCAACAGCTAAGTCATCCAGTTCAGTCAAGAAATGAGATCCAAAAAATGTCTTTTTCATTAACGTCAGAACAGGACAGTTGCAGAGAAGATAAAGAATACGATCCTCTTTTTCCTCGTTACAGCTGCTTTCAATTATGTTATTCTCAGTGATAACCTCCTCAACAGCTCTGATGTGTTACCTTTTCAGCGACAACAGTTTAGTGGAGCAACTAGAATCTAATCTGTCACATGTCAGCTTTGTTGGAAGGTATGTTTTGCCATGTATCCATCTAAGGTTGTTCCTGCAAAACACTTTAATCATCATCACTGTGGCACTACCGCGGACCTTGGCCGTTTGGAATCCCGCTTTTGTAATCGCCTGAAAAGCACTGCAGTATTCACGGAGACTGAAGGAGAGGTTTAGGTTAAGCTCTTCAGAGAAAACTATAGCCCCCTCAATGGCAAGTAGTATAGGTTAAACAAAATAATTAAGGTAGCAGAAGGAGTATAGACCTAGAGCACCACAAAAGGAAACGCGGGCCAATCTTTGACCATCCCTCAGAAAACTGCTGTTAGCCCACATACGAGCAAAACAGCTACATAGAAATTTCGACTTATCAGCTAAAATTAGGCTCGTCCCAAGTTGCACAGAAGGCTCGGCTGAAAGTATCCTATACTTACGGAGAGAATAAACTCTGTTCTCCACGCATTAACCTTTGTTCTGAAAGAGCACTTTACAACACCTAACTAAGAACACCAGGAAATTTATCGGATATGGCGCATGAGTACATACTCAATTTTCATCTCAAAACTTTCGGATTCTAAACCAGTAAATTGACAACACAGTTCTAGAGAAAGGGAGGGAGCACCTTGCAAAGTATCCCTGGTCACAAGTCCACATTCAGATGGTACTCTGGTGTTTAAACATAAAAACCATGCGCCAAAAATTAACATGCAAGAAATCAAGATTAACCTCAGACAGCAACAAACAATAATCTTATTCGATCATAATTAAAATTGCATTATTCATTTTCATTTATGCAATTATTTTGTTAAAATAAAAAAAAAGTTTGGCGCTACGGGAACTTGAACCCGGACTGTTTGTTTATTAGCCGGATTGCACTACCGACTCAGCTAGGTAGCTTCTGATAGAAATTGTTCCTTGTGCACGCTATATAGTGTAGGTACATAAAGTGAATCACTGAATACAAGATTTCTCACACACTAGTGTTGTTTTGTTAACGCATTCCACAGATTCCACGGTTTTGCACCGTACCGCGCCATAAGATGTTTACACATAAGAAAACGCAACTTTTGTCTTCCTTGGGTGATTCAGTCATCTTTTTTTTTACTGCTTGCTCCACCCCTTCAAGGGCGATGCTTGATGGAACTGATGAAGACTGACAGTTTGTATTTTTCGGTGAAACAGTACCGGTGACCATTTTCGCCATCATTGAAAAAGATAAGGTTGACAAGATCCTAGGCGAAAAGGAATATGATCTATGTTTGAAAGACATTGAGACCTCTTCTAATCACTGTGTGCGTGAAAGCTCAGTCTGAAATCAATTCAAGGGGAGGCCAGAGTTAGTACTGCTATTATCAGGAAGACTCATGCGAAACAATTACTAAGCTTTTACTTGGATACCAAAGGCGCTCAAATGTTGCTGTTTCTTCTAAAAGTGCTTAACAAATCCGCTGAAAGCGAGAGGGTGCCCAACGTGGGGCGACTTGTTCATCTTAAGACTTTCCTTCACTACAAGCTCGCCTTTGTAACAGCTTAATGCTGACAAAGAAATCCAAAATTCTGATATAAAAAAATCTGTAATGAAATTAAATAAGTTACAATGTATCATAAAAATGAAGGGCATAATGATGATGGCACAAACATGTGTTCAACGGTGAAACCAACCCAGTAAAACTTTTTGGCAACAATCTCATTGAATGATATCATAAAAATACCGCTAACTATAGGCAATTATATTTCATAAACTACATAATTAGGGGGGCAAAATACCTTTTCCATAGTCCTCCGCGTGGGCGCCCCCTGGTAACGGCAGTGTATCAAATCGCTGACGGCCAACGTCTTAGCGGTAAGACAGTTTGGAAAAGGCAGATAGCTCTACCCGGAATGGCTGACCAACACCTAAGCGTCTCAGGCTTAGTAACATAGGATGGCATGACTTGCGGTGTTGGACCTGCAACATAATTGTGTGAACTCCAGCACGTTTATTAAACCATCTGAAGCCGCTATCTCCGAGGCCATCCCCTGAATGGGGTTAAGCGATGTACTGACAACTCGTCCTTGCAAAAACCACTCCACGTCAAGAAACCTGGAACAAAACCCTCGGATTGGACGGATCAACAACGACGACCACGCAAACGACTAAAGGATTATTCTTTCGGATCCTGGAGTGTATGCTCCCTGAACAAGCCGGGGGCCGAAAAAGCCCTGCTTCAACAGGTCGAAAAGTACAAACTGAGCATTACTGCAGTCCAGGAAACAAATTGGCTTGGCAGCGAGATTAGTGACAAGAAATCGCACACAATTTTTACAAGTGGCAAACCATCGGACCGCAAGGAGTTTGGAGTAGCATTTATAGTGAACAATCACCTCAAACCGCACATTACTGACTTCAAACACATAAATGAGTGGCTATGTGCGATTCGCATCAAGACTCGATTCTTCAATCTCTGGCTCATCAATGTGCACTGAAGTTAAAGAAGACGCAGTAAAAAACGAGTTCCACGCCCGCCTTGAGACTCTCTTCGACTCACTTCAAACAAACGACGTCAAATTACTACTGGGAGACTTTAACGCGAAAGTCGGAAATGAAGGTTGGCACCGGGGGACCACTGGAGGCCACAGTCTCCATGAAGAATGTAACGACAACGGCCAGCGACTTATCGACTTCGCCTGCAGCAGGAATCTAGTCGTAAGCTCTACGTGTTTCCCGCATCGACGCATTCACAAGCAGACCTGGAAGTCTCCAGACGCACATACCGTCAACCAAATTGACCACGTTCTCATTTGCAGGAGATGGGCGTCTGGTGTGATGGATGTCCGCTCATATCGAGGAGCAAACTGCGACTCAGATCATCACTTGGTGAAGACGATCTGCAGATGTCGAATTTCCTCAGTGCACCAATCGAGAATCAGCCCTCCCGAAATGTTTGCGGTTGATAAGCTTTTGAGTGACGCTACAGCGGTGGCGTATACTACCGCCCTTGCGGAAAGACTATCACCTATGCTTCACAACATCAGCAACACAGGCGTCCATGGGTTCTGGGAAGAACTCAAGGGTACCATCAAGGATGTCGCGGAGAAAGTCGTGGGATATAAAGCCCGGCAAGCGCGAAATAACTGGTTCGACGAAGAATGCAAAAATTCACTTGACGCGAAAAGCGAGCCCTACAGACAATGGATTCAACGAGGAACTAGAACCAGAAGAGATAAATGTGACGAGCTACGGCGAATATCGGCGAATAGAATAATTAGACGTAAGAAATGTAAATACTTTGACGAGCAGTTGCTGAATATAAACGAAAACTTAGCTAATAGGAACACCAGACAAGCGTACAAACTAGTAAATACAATTAAGAACGGCTACCAATCCAGGACTAGACTTTGTAAGGACAAGGATGGAAACATCATCAGCGACAGCAATGGCATTAACAAACGATGGGCCTCTTATTTTGAAGAGCTTCTGAACCTACCATCTAACATCCCCACACAAGAAGCTCACGACGATATTGTGGATCTAGGTCCACCCAGTCAACCCCCGACGGTAGAGGAAGTTGATTTCGCGTTGCTGTCACTAAAACGAAA
This sequence comes from Chloromyia formosa, assembly GCA_964017055.1. Lineage (NCBI taxonomy): Eukaryota > Metazoa > Arthropoda > Insecta > Diptera > Stratiomyidae > Chloromyia > Chloromyia formosa. Next base: position 97,962,398 of record OZ024814.1, read on the forward strand.
TAAAACGCCGGGCGTTGACGAGATTGCAGCTGAACTGCTAAAATTCGGTGGAACGAGTCTAGTTGATGTCATACATCAATTACTCCTGCGAGTATAGGAGGACGAGGAGATTCCAGACGATTGGCCGAGAAGCATCATCTGTCCAATTCGCAAAAAGGGAGATAAACTGCGGTCCGAGAATTACAGGGGCATATCACTAGTTTGTACGTCCTACAAAATTTTGACGAAAATTCTGGAAAATAGAATAAAACCGTAGGCAGAACAAGTCATTGGCGAATATCAAAGCGGTTTCAGACCTGGTCGCTCCACAACCGATCAGCTCTTCACAGTCAAACTGATACTCCAGAAGTGCTAGGAATACAACGTAAACGTATACCAAATCTTTGTCGACTTCAAGCAGGCATACGACAGTATCAGTCGTGGAGTACTGTACAACATCATGCTGCAATTTGGTATACCGGCAAAATTAGTGCGACTGACTAAGACGACGATGACCAACTCCGTCTCACAAGTCAGGATCCATAATAGATTTACTGATATATTTGAAACACGCACTGGTCTGAAACAGGGCTATGGACTGGCACCGACGCTCTTCAACCTAGTACTGGAATACGCTATTCGGGCTATGAATATGGACAACAGCAAGACGCTACTCATCAAGTCGACACAATTAGCAGCGCACGCCAACGACATCAACATCATGTCCCGAAGATTAGCCGACGCAGAAGAACTTCAGCATACGCTCTATACCTCTGCAAAAGTAGTTGAACTACGTATCAACGAGGGTTAAACTAAAATAATGATGCAATCGACGACAAGGACACCTGCACAACCGAGCATCAATGTGGGGGACCTCAACATTGAGTTCGTGAACAACTTCATTTACCAGGGTTGCAACATGTCAAGCGACGCCAACGAAACTGACGAAATCAAGCGACGAATACAGACTTTTTTCTCGGTTTTCCCCAGAATGAAATTGAAGCAGGAAGGTGGAAAACTTCCCTAAATACGAGGGTAAGGCTAAAAATTCTCGGCTTGACAATGAAAGAATCCGATTTTCAGTTAAAAAATTATTTTTATTTATTATCCATTTTTCTACATAATCTCCCTTGACTTCAACACACTTAGTCCAGCGTTTCTGCAACATCAGTATTCCTTCCCGGAAGTGAGAGTCTGGAAGGCTGTGAAAATATTCATCTACGGCCCTCTCAACTTCTTCACTGGACGCAAAGCGCTTCCCAGAAACAAATTTCTTCAGGTTTGGGAACAGATGGAAATCTGAAGCCAAATCAGGAGATTAGGGGGATGGTCGAGCAAATCGCACCCCAAATCCCGCAGTTTTCCCATCGCCAACGCACACTTGTGTACAGGTGCGTTGTGCTGGTGAAAGACGATTTTTTTCTTCTTCAAGTCAGGCCTCTTGCGAATTTAGGCATCCAGCTGGTCAAGAAGTGTGGAGTAATATTCGCCTGTTATTGTTCTGCCTTTTTCAAGGTAATCGATTAATAGGATCCCTTTCGCGTCTCAAAACATGGCCATGACCTTTCCGGCAGATGCGATCGACTTCGCTTTCTTCGGTGCTGAGCCACCAGCTTCTACCCACTGCTTCGACTGCTGTTTTGTTTCTGGCCTGTAGTGGTGGACCCAAGTCACATCCATGGTGACAAATCGCCGCACAAAATCGGTCGGATCCCGATTGAATCGGTGCAACGGTTGCTGCGAAAATCGTTTGCCCAGGACCGGCCTTAACACTTTGGTGGCCCAGGGCTAAACAGATGGCGGTGGCCCCCACATACAAAAAATTAGATTATATAGAAAATAAAGTTTTTCGTTTCAAATTATTTTATTCCAAAGAATGTAAGAGAAAATTGAACAAATTAAAAAATTAATTTTACGAGCTCGAGCATTGGAAAATTTTGTGACGACTTCTGAAAAATCAAGCAGCTGCGCAACTTCTATTTCTTTTGACAATATTGCTAAACTATTTAAGCGTTCTTGAGTCATCGATGATCGCAAATATGTTTTTATCAGCTTTAGTTTGGAAAAGCTTCGTTCACCTGATGCTACAGTGACTGGTATTGTCAATAAAATTCGTAATGCAATAGTAACGTTGGAAGTAAATGTTGCAAGCTATTTTCAAAAATAAATGCGAGGCCAGCAACCGTCGTGCTCTTTTCCGGAATAAGATTAATGAACATTTTCAATTCTTGGCACATATCCACAGGATCGATATCTGATCCAGATGCATCTTTTAATATATTGCTTAAATTGCAGCATGCACGCATAAGCCCGTTATCATCAATTCTTCTCATTTTGTCATAATCGTACAAAAATCCAAAATAATTCGTATATAGCTTCAACTGATTGAATCGTTCAATTGAAGACATTAGTGCTTGATCGAGCAAAACATTGAAAAACTCTACTTTCATCGACGCTTTCATAAGAAAATTGTCTTTGAACTTTGCGTCTTCTCATGCTAATTGCTGGTGGAAAAGCTATTTCTTCTGAAGCCATTTCTAGTTCCTCGGCTAACTCTTTTGCCGTACATTGTGCCGATTCAAATCTAGTTTCTTTGTACGTCTCCAAGAATGCCTTAGTTTTTTCTAGACATTTGATGGCTACATCAAATTGCATATCCTTGCTTTGCATAAGCTTGCTGAAAATATTAATTTGTAATAAAATGTCATACCAAATAACTAATGACACTAAGAATTTGAAAGCTTTTATTTCTTTCGCCAAGGATAATCCCTCCGTTCGAGCTTTAACGTCATTAACTGATTCAGACACTTCGATCGTAAGCTGCAGCTATTTGAAATCGAATTGCTTTTACGCTGTCGATTCTGCAATCTCATTGGATGTTGAGAATCATCGGATAATTCCTTTGATATTGATGGCGATTCTTTCTCTTTGAAAAGAAATCCTTTAATTGCTCCTTTCTGAGTAGCAATAAACGCTTCTGCTGTGGCCTTCTTTTTTCTTTTCGTTGCACCCGATTCCTGATTAAGTCGAATTCGTTTTTGTGGAGGCATTTCTATAGAAACTAACAAGCATATTCCTAAATAAGAATCTAAGATTCCAACATTATCCGTCAAAATAACTTACTTTGCGGAAACAATAACTTGCGTAAAATATCACGATTATTATTATAATTCACTTGCAAAACTCTAACTTGAAAAATTCTTACAACAAGCGACCGAACACAGTTGGAATTGCTTTAGACACTATTCGAGTTAAAACAATAACTGATGTAATACTACGACGTTCTTTAGTCCGCCGCTAGCACATAATCACATCAAGCCAATATTCACATGCACGTGTTCAAATAGCAAATAATGGCAACTCAGCAAACCAAAAAACGATTTACAGCCAGAACATTCCGCGGATGTAGTTCCCCATACATATATTGCTATGGCCTCAGCACTAATTTCAAGTTAAACTGCAAGCAAAGCGATAATCCTCCAAGCAAACCAATAAACAAGCGCATCTGAACTGAGTGTTCATCTGGCATCGTGCCTGGAGGGACCAAAAACTGATCTACTATGTGTTTACTTTTCAGCTCTGGGTTCAGGAACCCTTGACATATTTTTATTCTAAATAAACAAAATCATAACCGTGGAAAGCATTGCAATAACTGCAACATTGCCACCGCAATAGTATCATCGTCTTTATCTGTCAGGTTATTGCAAAACTGATAATAGGTTGTTGAATATATTGATACAATAAAAGTGCCATCATGTCTACTTTATATTAAGTTTTAGAAGGTTTGTAGAAATTAAATGTATCGCGTGGTGGCCCCCTGAGAGTGGTGGCCCTGGGCGACCGCCCAGTTCGCCCACCCCTAAGACCGGCCCTGCGTTTGCCCAGTTGCTTTTAATCGGCATTGAGCAAATGCGGCACCCATCTTGCGCAGAGCTTTCGCATCTCTAATTCTTTGTGGAAGACGTTTCGCACCCTTTCTTCTGATATCCCATTCGCCTATCGTCCAACACGATATCATGCACTTTTTCGATGGTTTCCGGTGTGGTTGCGGTTTTTGACCGTCCTTCATGTGGGTCGTCTTCGAGGGACGTGCGACCACGTTTAAATTAAGCAGCCTATTTTTTAACGGTTGACATCGAAGGAGCAGAGTCCCCATAAACTTTTGTTTACTTCGGATGAATTTCCTTATGATATTCCGCACGATCCTCAAGTTTCTCCATTTCAACGAAAAACACGTAAGACGTCTACTGCCAAAAATTCTTGTAAACAAACTGACAGAACAAGTTGAAATTTGTTATACGAACTAATCACACATGCACCCAGGCAGGAAACATAAATTTTTGCTGATTGTAACGGTATTTCTGTGTCAGGCCGAGAACTTTTCACCTTAACCTCGTATGTTTAACTATTTTTAGTTTTAATGAAAACGTATTCCTAAACAAATAGCATTTGCGAATTCTTATATAGCTGCAAAAATCATTTCCATATTTAAAAATTTATTTGGCTATCTTCATAAAAAGATGCTTCATTAGATCTTCAATGAAATTGGTTAGCCACTCCGGTAAGCAGGTAGCTACATTTCAAGTTTGCTGGCCAGCCGAGCAAATCAAAAGTAGTCCCAGCAGTTGTAGACGAGGCCAAGGGCATTGTAATTGTCGAACCTCCGGGAAAATGCGCATCGTGCAGAACCTCAACGGTCTCTGTACTTGATGTCGTCCAAGAGCCGTCCTCCTTTTGCTTGAAGCTAGGCATAGATGGACTTGTTGAGAGGATTTTGCGAAGTCTAGAGATCTCACTCGACTCCTCAATACGCTCACAGAAATTCCTCTACGAGCTCCGTTTTGCATTTCTAAGCTCCTTTTTAAAGAGGCTCAAGCGCTTCTTGTAGGATTTCCAATCACTCTCAAGCCCAGTGGCCTTAGCCTTGTTTAAACTTTTCCTACACGCACGTCGGTGCTCCGAAATCTGAGAGTTCCACCAGACTGGCTTCTTCTTTCCTCGGTAACTACTTGCAGGACAAGATTTAGACATCGCCCTATTTATTGCTTTCGTAAGGTCCCGTACAGCATCGTCCAGCTCTTGCTTGGTGTTGGGCTGCCCCGATAAAGGGGGCAGTGCTTCCAGTAGAGCCTCTCGGTGCCGTGTCCAGTATGTTCTCCTTCGATACGCAGTGTGGCCACTGAACGTGCATCCAGGCTGAATTGCAAATAACGGTGATCGGAAAACCAGTGCTCGGATGACACTCTCCAGTTCCGCAGCTGATGCTGGATTTCCTCAGACACAAGGGATATATCCAATCTCCCGCCTATTGCATGTGACGAATGTTGGTTCATTACCTACGTTGCATATCAGTGCATTGGCATCAAACCCGAGAATGAGGCCGATTCTTGTTTCTTTGGCCTTAGTAATTACCTCCCTAACATTTGTAGCAGGCAGCAATCCTTCATCGTCACATGGAAGGTAGGCCGATATGATCCAATATACCATTATTTCTTATGATATCATAAAGTTTATTAGAAATCAATTTTCACTGCTGGCAGCTTCTAAACGAATAGTTGCTGTCATTTTAAGTTTTTGTACAATGGTTGTAAGGTTTTGAACGAATAAAATGATCTTTCTATTCTATAAAATTATCAAGGAAAACTAAAAAAAAAGTAAAAATAAATATTTTGACCCCCTCTCCCCCACATTTCCGGAGCCTTTATCATTGAAAACTTTTGAGCATATATTCAGGAAACTGTTCCCAACAATTGAGCAAAATTTCAAAACTACACGATTTATTTTTCCTATTTTTCGTTCCTAGACTGGACAATTCTACGTATCCGTATGTGTGTACACATGTCCATGTCTACATTTTACCCATATCGAACTTCCCCAATCCATCACCTCTACAACATATGACACATGTCCGCATTGAACCCAGTAGCCTTAAAATTGAAAAGGCGTGAAGGATTAGCATCCGAACAATATCCAATATGGATATTTTGTAAACTATGTTTCTGCCTTTTAAATCCTGTTTCTCTACTCATTATTAATTCATATCTCGCATAAGCGAATAATTCCAAATCTTTTTCTAACCCGATCCCGGGATTTTAAATTACTATCCGCCATGAAAATACTGCGCAAACCTATTAAGGGAAGGAAGTCCTTTTTTCAAGAGCATAAAGACTGGCTATCTTGGTCTTACTATCAGAACTTGGAAATTGATTATTATGAGTTGAGAAATAAAGGGAAGCGCAAGACAAGATACACGGATAGAGTGTCGAATGAGGCATTGCGAAAATTTTGTGGAGTGCGGTGACAAGAAAGGTCCTTCTGGCATTTTTGTTGCGGCTCAGTCGTGACGGAGTGACTTGCTGTCGGATAATCCGAATTTTAATTTGACTGATTATGGTTTTAAGGGATTGGAAAATGTATTTAAGGCATTAAATAATCATTCTTTGGCATGATGTGGTGCGGAGGATGGTCCCAAGGTAGTTCAATTGTAAAGTTGTAACGATAATGAATTTGGTATGTTGCTTGACTTTGTGTCAATATGTAGTAGAGAAGGGGGAAAACGATGGACAGTTTACTTTTGGTCAACCACATTTATTAGCATTTCAAATTAGCGTTATTTAAGTATAATTCAGAATATTTTATAATTATTTTAATATAATCTATTTAAAGTCAAATCGTATTTACTGGTGTATATATTTTAATGAATATTCAACATGAAACTGTTAGGGAATCGTGTAAGTGGGGACGAGAATTTCACTTTCCAAGTATAGGCGCAAGATACGACAGGATTCAAAATAAGTAACAGACTAAATTGGGCTTGTAGTCCGGATGGCGCAACGGTTAGCACGTTCGGCTTCTACACACTGGGCCCCGGTTCGATTCCTACTGAATGCGGTAGTTTTCGATAAAAAAGGGGATTACGTGTCGGACTATGAGCCCGCTCAGCTGTTAAATGAGTACCCATTTATGGGGTAAATAACTCGGTTGGGCGTGTTGCTGATCACACACCTCTGTACAAAACATATTGTCACGATCTAGAAGATGAGATGATACTAACTCATCTCGAGGCCATTGTTCAAAATTGGAATGTTGTTATATAGGTCCTTGTGATTAAAGTCATCTTCGCAACTGACCATCCCAAGAAATTACACAGGGAGTTTTTCGTATGTCGATAGGCTTCGCCTGGTTTCTGTTTAATATACGGGAATTACGTTTATTAATTTGATTATCAGCTAAAAATAACACTATAGCCGTACTTATTTTTGATCCAGAGCAGAACAGAATCTAGTAGAATAACAAAGAAACGACACAGAACATATCCAGAACAAGAAGCGTCAAAAGTATTGTATGACCCGGGCAATCAGCTGTTCCCAACGAGTGCGTTTAATTCACGAAACAATACAAAAATCGACAGTAAATTTAATCACCGGTATTTACTGGACAGAAAAGAGAGAAATAAGGAAATGAAATTACCCGAGAGAAACGAAATAATTTTTTGGCAGCATTGTTTTGGCCTAGTGGTTTTGGTCCATATAGTAGAAGACTATATGGACCGGGCGGGTGTTCCGGGGAAATGAAATGGAATTGGGGAATGTGTAATGAGCAAGTTGGTCACCAGATGGTGTTTTTGGGGACGGAGCCGAGGATGACCGTGAAGGCCCGGCGACCCAAGAAGCGAATGCTCCACAACAAGCTGAGCGGCGGCACATGCTTGTTCCAGCTCAGTTCGGAAGATGTGGGCGGGGTTTTTGCCCGCTCGTTGCCCCAGCCTTTACAAGGATAACTTATATCATGTGCTATGAAGGTATACGAACAAAACGAAGGATAAAACTGAGTCCCAAAACTCAGGAAAACTAGAAAAAAAATGCAGGCAATGGCCGCCGACCGGCTCATGCTACACGCTTCGAGCCCAGATCGTTTCGACCCTTGGCCTCTATACCCAATATCTTAATATATATAAAAACGTTTGTGCATATGTTGCTGGTTTTATAGGTTAGGTTAAGTTATAGAGGCTGCTGTACATGTGCACAGCACACACAGACCACAAGGGTCCGTTGTAATACCTCACCATCTCAAAACCATGAGATTCTAGTCGTCGAACCAACCGGATCTCCTTTGAATCGGTGTAGATGACCAGCACTTACGCCCTTCAGGTCATCCACGTCTATGAAATAGAAGGACCCCAAAGTGTCCTTTTTTCTACCGGCCACCGCAGGGCAGGTACATAGGAAATGATGTATAGTCTCCTCCTCCTCCTCGTCTTCATAGCTTCTACAATAATCATTGTACAGAAGCCCCAGCCGCCTCGCATGCTCACCCATCGGGCAATTCCCCGTAATGATCCCCACGACTTTCCTAAGATGCTTCCTCTCCAGCATCAGCAACCCTGAGGAGCGGATAAGATTGAGGTTCGACCAGACCTGTCTTGTAATGTTGCAGGTAATTCCATTTAGCCATCTGATGTTAGCGCGACTTAGAGCTCCTGTCTTGACTAGCTTCTTGCAAGATTCTATGGTTATATCGACAGTTCGAAAACATCCCATATCCATATTAGTCCTACCAGCCCGAGCCAGTTCGTGTGCCTTGCAGTTACCGCCGAAGCCGGTATGCCCTGGAATCCAGCACAAAGTGAAGTTGAAAAAGTCGCCAAGCTCCTTGATAGCTGTGCGTCATCTCACTACGGTTTTTGAATTGGCAAAGATTTGTTCGCCGCCTGACTGTCAGTATAGATAGTAATATTCCTTATCGACACGACGTTACCTCGTATCCATGCTAGAACTTCGGCAATTGCAGTAATTTCCGCCTGAAAGACGCTGCAGAAAGCTGGGAGACAGAGTGACAAGCAAACATCTAATTCCTCCGAGTAAATCCCAGCGGCCACACCCTCTTCCGACTTTGATCCATCAGTAAAAAAGCTAATGGTTTCCGACTCTGGAGTTCTGCCTACACCCCAATCTTGCCGTGAAGGTATTAGGCTAGTGTAGCCCTTGTCGAGAGAGTACACCGGCGTGGTATAATCCGTTTCTTCTGGAATGGCCAGGTTGTTCAGTATAGCAGCGTGACCATAAGTAGCCTCCACCCACAGTCCAGTTTCTTTAAGACGAATTGCTGATATCGCAGTCACCTACTGAACCCAAATGTCTAAGGGAACCAAATTAAGCAGAAAATCAAGAGCAGCCGTCGGAGTGGTCTTGAGGGCACCCGTGATAACAATACAAGAAAGTCTTTGAACTTTATTCAATAGAATCCTGTAGGACACTTTGCTGAGCGCCTTCCACCAAACCACTACTCCATACATTAAAATGGGTCGTATGACCGATACGTATATCCAGAAGATCACCTTAGGTCGCAGGCCCCATTTCAGGCCCATAGCCTTCCTACAGGAGTAAAGAGCGACAGTTGACTTTGTCGTACGCTCCTGAATATTTGCCTTCCAGGATAGCTTACCGTCGAAAATAAGTCCCAGGAATTTGGCTTCTACACTAAGGACTAATCTGGTCCCATCCAGTATTGGTGGTATTATAGAAGGTAGGGTATTCCTCCTGGTAAAAAGAACAAATTCTGTTTTGGTCAGTTTTACCCCAACACCAACCTGCCTAGCCCACTGAGATAGGATGTCTAGGGCATTCTGCATAATCTCACTAAGAACCCCGGGAAACTTTCCAGAGATAGCAATGTCATCCGCATACGCAATGACCCTGCATCCCACCCTCTCCAGATCAAGCAGCAGCCTGTTAACCACCAAGTTCCAGAGAAGGGGGACAGGACACCACTCTGGGGGTGCCCCGAGATACCTGTCTGGGTATTGTTGATGATCCTAGACTGGTGCACATAACCCTTGATGTAAGCATCAGGTTGATGAGCTCACAGAGTGGGCCATCAACACCCAAGCTCAAGAGTGCATATGAGATAGCCTCCGGTTTGACATTATTGAAGGCGCCCTCAATATCCAAGAAAGCAACTAGCGTAAATTCCTTACAACTCAGTGATTTCTCAATATATGATACCAATGAGTGCAGAGCTGTGTCCACCGATCTATCTTTCCAGTAGGCATGCTGAGAAAAGGATAGAAGGTGAAATGGAATGGTGGCACGTAAGTGCATGTCGATCAGACGCTCCAGCATCTTCAGCAGAGTTGATGACAAACTTATAGGACGGAGGTATTTCGGACTTGAGTGTGAGCTCCTTCCCGCTTTGGGGATAAAAACCACCTTCACCTCCGACCACACGCGAGGAACGTGTACTAACTCCAGCCAGGCCTTGAACATACGCTTGATTTAGGGGACCACCATGTCAATTGTTTGTTGTACATCTGCTGGAATAATACCGTCCGGTCCTGCTGACTTATACGGGTCAAAACTTTTAATAACCCATGCAATTTTTCCATTCCTGAGAATAGAGTGAGAGTCTCAAGGGGCTCTTCCTATTCGGGAGTACTCTGCTACCCCACCAGGTGAGCTATCAGGGAAGTGAGTATCAAACAGAACCTCAATAGTTTCCTCACTAGAGGTCGTCCACGTCCCATCTTGTTTTAACAGATAGCTAAGCATACTTGGAGCAGTGGATAGAACTTTGCCGCTTTTATATCTCGCGAACCAATAAAGCTAGCCAAGTCATATCCACACCATATGTCCGTTTGGTCCTCCGATGTGCATAACTTTTTTTTCGTACTCGGTAGGTGGCACTGGAGTGGAGTTATTTATAAAATTCTTATTTATGGTCCATTTTGGCTCAAATTCACAACATTTATTAATTAAATAATAGTAAAGGTGCTGACAAAATTTGGACTTGGTAGGTGGCGCTGGAGTCGAGATATTCATAAAAATGTGTATTTTAGGGCTTATTTCGTTCAGTGTATACCTATATAGATTTGACATTTCAGTCTTCATTATTTTAATTTAACGAATACAAATTGTTGAGCATACATTTAACCAGCGAACTGGAGGTAATCCAAACGCCCAAGAGTTTTCAGATCTGTTACTGAAAATTGGTGACTGTGCGTGTCCGAAAGAAGAAAAGAAAGTCATTCTACAATACATAATAAATTATGTCGTGTAGTTCAATCACGAAAAAAAAAACCTGTAAAATTAACTGTTCATGAAAACTCTAGGCTTTGCAGGAGAGCTATTTTGACTCCCCGGAACGGGCAGGCATCTGCGACCAACGCTGAAATATTAAAATGCGTTTCTGGGGAATGTTTTGAATATCGCTCAGTCAACCGAGTAATGGATCGAGAAGATGCTGCACATTTATCTGGTTGAATTTTTAAATTCGCTAAGCGCACCTGGACTTCTGTCTCACAAAAAAATACATCAACAAAGGTAGTGATCAAGCAACATTTGAGTTATGAAATAATGGATACGACGAAGAAGTAGGTTCCAATCTGGCCACTATATAAGTTCTTCACTGGCGGTTTGAAGCGTTTTGAGCTTTCTTATTCATGAAAGATTTCCACCAGTTATGAATCTTGATGTTGGGCAGCGGGTGTAGTTTAACTCTGACTGCGACAAACTACTTTGTTGGCATTCTTTCGAATTGGTCAAGTTGACGATTTTGCAAAAACACTGTTATACGAAGAAGTTCCGTCATACTAAACTTATAACAAACAGCAAGGAGTTTCTCCTCGTCTGCATTCTCACAACTCCTGCAGTAGTCATTATGAGGAAGACGGAGCCTCCACTCGAGCACAACGATGGGGCCAGTGCCCTGTGATAGTCCCCACCACTCTGCCAATGTGTGGTTTTATTGTGACCTGACTGTGGAGGACCTCAGGAATATGAGCGTGATACAGCTTAATCGATACATATGCACTACAGGCTGGTTCGGGTCCTACGTCTCGTTGAGTGAGGTGAAACGTTATTGTTGGTATCACAATGAACCCATAAGTGGTGTAAGTGTACTGTGATGCATCGTGGCAGCCCCTTAACCTAACCTAATCTAGCTTTTTCATACACTCAGTTCGGATTGACTAGGGATTCTTAACGTTTATTTAAAAAAACAATTTCAATATTGCTTCAATATAAAAAGTAACAGAATTGCCATCACTTCCAAGTCTCATGCTAATCCTCCACGGACCGATCAAATAAAAATGCTTTGCAAAAAAGCCATGCTATCCTCATCGGATTTTCTCGACATTGATATTGACATGGCAAAAAAATCCTTTGTCACTATCCGGAACGAGCTGTAAAAAAGAAAAGGTGAAAATCTGCGAATATCGATGAATATGAAATTTGACAGTTTGAGATATTTATGTCGAGATATCGTAAGGACGAGGCCTCTATTAGAATGCCATATCACGAAATCCCTTTTTTGCTCAGCTCCTACTTTTGTATTTATACGTAATATATAGATACCAATTTTTCTTCGACATTAGGTTTTATGCTCATGATTCTCAGGAAATAAAACTCCAGCGATATTATTTGTATTTATGGGCAGATTGTGATATACGAGTGTTGAAAGCATATGTCTATTCAGAAATCATTACAGAGGGACGAAACACTGAAGTGATTCTACTCTCCTGAAAGATTTACAGCGAACGATTTTGTTTGGTAAACTTCACATTTTCAAACATTTCTATTTGCATTGCCCTTCGCAATGTCGCGAACGAATGAAGCAAATATCTCTTAACAAAAGGGAGGGACCCAAGCGATGGCCTTGCAATTTTACCCACAAATGAAATATTCATTAGATCCATTCTACATAGTACTCGGTATAAGTTGCTTCCATTGGGTGACTCTCTTCTCAGTGATTGCAAGCATTTTATGTCATGGTAAATAAACAGGAGCAATTGAATGCTTTGTAATTGCAGGGCTCGGATCGTCGTCCGCAAAGCGCTTTACCACCAAATCCCTATTCAAACGTCTTTAAGGAGTTGATAAAAAATGCAAACTAGCTAGCTAGAGGGTTACCGTTACTTGTAGGTTTAACGTATTTATGAATACCGGGTTAATATCAGAATGGGTTTCCATTGGATATTTGAAACACTGCTGACTATTCGGAGACTAATAATAAAAATAATAAAAAAAAAAATCATTGTTCCCCTCTTGCAAAAATTTAAATAACTTTGCCTTTTCACAGGAAAATCTAACTTTTACTTTATCTACATCAGCAATTACGGTAACTCAGACTAGCATCTAGTCACTTTAATCAGCACCTTCACAATTCGCGTCTTCTTACAACAGGACAAGTGAAACCCACCAAAGTGCTGAGGATTAGGTTCAATGTGGTTGACAAACATCTTATTCCTTATGCTCCATCGTACACAATCCTCTATTCGTGAACATCTCACTATTGCAATCATTGGTCCTGGGATAACAGCTATCCCCGTCAAAGAAGTCCTTGTTCTAAAAAGTGAGAATGGCTCGTTTGAAATGACGAAATGGCTTTGCGCTCGACTTCATTTTTCATTTGAAATGAGCGCATTAAACACAACCAAAAGAACAATATTCATTTTCTTTTGGCTGGTGAGACGCGAAAAGACACTTTCAACCGAGATTTCCGTATCTTAGCTCCGTACAAGGGTCTGGACCATCTTGAATTCTAAGTGATTACTGGAATTCATGCAAAAATGGTATTTGCATGAATTGTGGGAACTCATGTGACATGAAGTATTTTCGATTCTACCGAATTGAATACCTGGCGTGGCGAGGAATAAACACCATTGAATTGATATCCGGAAATGTGTTCAGCAGGATATTCCGATGATATTCTATTGAATTGTTCTGAATTAATTTGGCTTTTGGCTTTCCTTTGTAAAACAATATCGATGCCGAGAAATCATCAAAAGATTCTGAATTTTCATTCGCGCGTTGAGAGCTTTTCTCCTGGTGAACCATCGGGAAACCTCGAGATAAACGTATCGTTAAAACGTCTGATCTTCTAATATAGGAAGATTACATTTACGTGGGGAATGATTGGATCCATGAGGTACTCGTATTTTGAAATTTGAAATCTGAAAAAATGTTTTTAGCCCATGAAATGAATGCTTATTTGGGGGGTCTAGATAAAAATGGCGGTGTAACAAAAATGAACAATAGGCAAAAAACTTTGTTTGAACAATAGGGTTTTGTTTGGACTAGTTAGGAATTACTACATGGTTCAAAAAGTCCCGGGAATTTTGGTGGGATGGCGCCACCCTTCTCAAAACGATATCATTTTTCGGAAGTGCCAACTTTATAATGAAGAATGTCAAATTTTCATGAAATTTCATTTAGTAGTTTGGAAGCTATCGCTGTATGAGTGACGCTACTTTTGGTATTTCGTAAGCAATGGAAAACAGTAAATTTCGCATTTTGATAAAACATTGCTTTGTGATCGGAAGAAACGAGAAGCAAATATTTGAATGGCTCCAAAAACATCACAGCACATCTGCTCCGTCGAAAACAACTGTTTACTGATGGTTTGCTGAATTTAAAATGGGTCGTACGAGCACCAGCGATGCACCACGTTCGGGCCAACCAAATGAGACTACCACTCCAGAAAACATCAAGAAAATCCATCTGATCGTTTTGGAAGACCGCAAAGTGAAAGTGAGAGAGCCAGAAGACATAATGAAGTTGTCGATCGGCAGTATTTTTAATATTTTGCATGAGCATTTGGAAATGGAAAAGCTGTGCGCGCGATGGGTGCCGCGGTTATTGACAATTGATCAAAAGCTGCATCGTATCGGTGATTCGGAGGCTAATTTGGAGCTGTTTCGGCTTAATCGGAAAGAATTTTTGAGTCGATTCGTCACAATGAATGAAACATGGATCCACCACTACACACCGGAGTCCAATAAACAGTCGGCAACATGGTTACAACCGGGTGAGAGTCGTCCGAAGCGCTCAAAAAGGCAAACGTTGGCTGGGAAGGTGATGGGCAGCATATTTTGGGATGCACATGGCATAATTCTCATCGACTATCTTGAGAAAGGCAGAACCATCACGGGCGACTATCACGTAACGTTATTGGACCGTTTGAACAATGAAATGAAGACAAAATGGCCACATATGGCAAAGAAAAAAGTGCTGTTTCATCACGACAATGCACCGGCTCATTCATCGCTCAAAACAATGGCAAAACTGAGTGAATTGCGATACGAATTGCTGCCCCACCCACTGTATTCTCCAGACTTTGGCCCCCAGCGACTATTATCTGTTTCCAAACTTGAAAAGATGGCTCCGGTGAAAGAGATTTTACTCTAATGAGGAGGTCATGTTCGAAACTGATGCCTATTTTGAGAGCCTCGACGTCGACTACTATACAAAAGGTATCGAAATGATGGAGGATCGTTAGATGAAGTGTATCTCCCTCGAAGGGAACTATTTTGAAGAATAAAATCGATTTGTATCAAAATAACAACGCATAAAAAGTTTGTGTTTTCGTCATTTTTCCCGGGACATTTTGAACCATGTAGTACAATAAATATACTAAAAGTCCCCGAACCTACGAGGTGTGGAGAAGGAAGGGGGAGGGGGGAGGCGAAGAAGGTGGCATTTTTCGGTTTTTCGTATATATCTCGAAAAATGTTCACCGTAGCAAAAAAAAGGTTATATGACAAACCTGACAAAATTAAAGAGCACACTATAACAGGGTCTCACATCATTTTTATACCCTAGACTTTTAGTTTAGTCTGTCCGTCTGTTCGTCTGTCCGTCTGTCTGTCTGTCCGTTCGCACGAGATAGAATGAAGCTAGAGACTTGAAATTTTGGTTAAATGTTGGAAGTATAATCTACTTAGTTGGTATTGAAAATGGGCATGATCAGGCCAAGACAACGCCTACCTCCCCTATGTAGCATGGCGCAGCAAAACTCGCTTCTTCCATTATAAGTGAATTTTCAGGAAAAGCAAAAAACCTCTACCAGGGTAACAAATTATTTTACTAACATATTTTGACATGCAAACGAAACGTATATCAACGCTAAACGACTTGTAAAAGAGAAAAATACTTTTGATAACAATTGCGCTGAAAATTTAGAATTGAAATTTGTAAGAAACGAGTTTTGGTTCAACCTGCTCAGGAGTTTTGATTCTTACCGGTATGTGGAAGAAAAAAGTTTTGCAAGGAATTGCAATGTTCAAAGGCTTGGAAACAAGGTAAGGCACGCATTTTCACAAAAACTGAGATTATTTCTGAATAGAGCAGGAAAAATACTATCGAGAGAAAACCATAACTCATTTTTTTCCGAAAATGGAAGAAGCGAGTTTTGCTGCGCCATGCTACATATGTAAAATAATTAAATGTATCTATAACTCCCGATTAAATAAACATGAAAAGCTCTAGCTTTGGTAGATTGCTCGTGAGGATAGTCTTCTACTCCGCTGGAAAAAATAAATCGATCAGTTGAAAACGAACGGTAATTTTCTTACAAAGAGCCCCGTACTACCCTACTTCTCGGGTTTTTTGTCTATAACTCTTGAACCAATTGACGTAGACACCTGATTTTTGGCATGTGACCCTGGGGTAAGAAGATGCTTAAGTTCTAGTAAGTTGGGCATAATCAGATCAAAGGAACGCCTACCTCCTCTACAAATTTCAAAAAAGTTAAATATTCATTTAATTACGATAACTTTCGATAAAATGGTAGTCCGGATGGCGTAACGGTTAGCACGTTCGCCTTCAACGCACTGGGCCCCGGTTCGATTCCGGGGATTTACGTGTCGGACTATGAGCCCACTCAGCTGTTAAATGAGTACCCATTATGGGGTAAATAACTCGGTTGAGCGTGTTGCTGATCACATACCTCTGCACAAAAACCATCACGATCTAGAAAATGAGATGATGCTAACTCATCTCGAGGCCGTGGTTCAAATTGGACTGTTGCGCCAGTTATTTATTTCGATAAAATGACACCAGCGGGATGAAAATTTGAGAAAATGGTGCTAGTAGGATCTACTTGGTTGGTATTGAAAATAGGTAAGATCCGACCCAAGCAACCCCTACCTCCCCTACAAATGCAACTTCAAATAAACGATAACTTTTGACAGAATCAAGCCAGCGACTTGAAGTTTTGGTCAAATGTTTGAAGTGAGGTTAGTTGGTATTCAAGATGGGTAAGATCCGACCTAAAGAACCCCTACCTCCCCTAGAAATGAAACTTAAAATAAGCGATAACTTACAACAAAATAATGCTAGCGACTTAAAATTTTGGTCAAATGTTTGTAATAGGATCCAGTTGGCTAATATTGAAAATACGCAAAATCCGACCAACGAAACCCCTACTTCCCCTACAAATGAAACTTCAAACAAACGATAACTTTCGACGGAATGAAGCTAGAGACTTGAAATTTTGTTTAAATATTTGAAGCATGATCTTATTTGTTGGTGGCAATAATGAGCAAGATCCGACCCAAGGAACCCCTACCTCCCCTACAAGTGAAACTTCAAATAAGAAATAACTTTCGAAAGAATGAAGCTAGCGACTTGAAAAATTCGACAAATATTTGTAGAATGGGTTAGTTCATTGATTTTGATAATGGTCAAGATCCTCCTGAATGACTGCCAACCTTCCCTATAAACTGGCCATATAGGAAACTCACTTTTAATGCATAAGGTTGTTACCAATTGGTACTTTTGGTATCACCACTAGGTCTGTACAAGTCTAGGGTATATACGCTTCGGACTCCTGGTTCCTTTAATAGTTTTCCCAAAAAAATCATTTTGCCTCATGTTTTTCTAAATATTTTCCTTTTATCTTTTTCGGCTTTCATTGCACAACAGAAGTTATCAAGGAAAAAATTGCAGATAATAAAATTTCCAATAAAATGATTATACTAATTAGTATTGTATATTGAACTGATCAAAAGTTAGACCAATGAACATTTGGTTTAAATTACGAGATTAACCCAATAGTGCATACAGTCCCCTTAAAGGGACGTCCACTTTTATCCGCCTAACAGTGTAATTTTATCATGAAAATTCGAAATGAGTTACGCATAACGCTTGCTAACATCTCTTTCATAGTATCAACTCACATTCAGTTGAAGTTTTTTGCGTGGCGTGTTTCATTTCGCGCTAACAATCGATAACAGTTCCAATAATAATCGAAAAATGCAGAGCGGGCACGGAAAAATGAAATGAAATTATTATTCTGATTCAATATTTTTATGTTTTGGGTAGATATTGACTAAAATGTATCTAAACAACAGTTGCTAGAAAAAATAAATCGTAAAATCGTTTTAGAATTTGTTCAATAAGGACTAGAACCTATTGTCCACTATAAGGGACGCTATGCTCGGCGGACAGTACCGTACCGTACCCGTTTTTTTGTTAGACTTACAGTTGCCGAAATATTGGAACAATCGGAAGCGATCGATGGTGATTTGCATGATATTGATGTGTATGCGATCCCTCTCTAAGATGGATATGATACCGATAAAGATTCGGATGCTATTGATGACGAGCAAACCTGTACCATCTTGGGAGAGGGTTGCTACAAACAGAGTGCGAGATTCATCATTGGAGGAATAATCAATGTAACGTGAGTGAAGATGAAGAGTGGAATGAGAGCGACGATGAACCCTTAGCCAAGTATAGAAAAACTAGTGCCCGAAACCAACGTCGGGCAATACAAACTCGCTGGCGCCAAAAAGAACCCAGCTATACGATTGACACCAAATTTTGCCAAAACATCATCAGATTTTTTTTCTGAGAACTTGCTGAATATCTTCGTTGAGCCTTTATTGGTCTGAGAAAAAAGATACTCCTAAATTACTGGCCGATAGCATGCGGATCAACAGATTCGAGAAGATTTCAAATAACTTTCACATAAATAGCAATTCAAAGCTGCAGAGCAATGATCGCCTCAATAAGATTCGACCTCTCATTGATTGATCATCTAAATAAAACATTTTTATATCATGGCGGATTAGATAAAAACCTTTCTATAGAGTCTGATCCTCTATTATGGAAAGCATTCTGCCAAACAAAATGTTCGGAAAACCAATTAGATTTGGGTTTAAAAATTGGGCTCTCAATTCAAGTGATGGATTTATGTACCAGTTTGACATATACATATATGGGTAAAACTGATGATGTGTTACCTCGAGGATTCGGCGTAGGAGGGGATAAAGTGGTCGATCTTCTCACAAAAGCTAGAGTACCAAAATAAAGGATTCAAAATGAGAGATATAATTGTTAATAACCTATTTTACCTCATATGTACATGATTTTTTTTATTACTAAGGATTTCATTGACAATAACTTCACCTCTGTGAAACTACTTCGCCATTTGTCGAGCGTGGGTATCTGTGCATCTGGAATAATACGAGAAGGCCGCACAGAAAAGTGCCCCCCCCCCCCCCCCCCCTTCGCCCAATATCCATTATGAAGAACGAATCGAGAGGATCTAGAAATGACCGTTTTTGCTCTGATGGAAACATTCTCCTTGTAACGGTGGAAGGACAATAATGATGTCACAATTGCAACCAATTTCGACAATAACAAAAATGGAGCATGTACTCGATATATGGTACTAGAGGTCAAGGTGTAATTCAGGTTATTCAGCCTAAAGTGTTTCACCGCTATAATCAAGGCATGGGCGAGGTTGATAAGATGGATCAATTAGAAGCTGTTTATCGATCACGAATTAGACAGCGTAAGTGGTGGTGGCCCCAGTTTCACTATTCATGTTTGTGCGGTGTAGGCCAATGCCTTCAGTTGGAAGGTATAAAGATGCGAGAATTGAGCAAAGCAAGTAGACCGTAGAGTAGAAAGTAGAAGTAGAAAAGCAGAAAAACGGTCACCACTCATCGTAGAAGATTATTCAGTTTTTGTTTTTGCTGATATAGTAATACCTACTGGCGAGGAAAGGGTTTTCTAGCCCTTGGCCGTTGCTGGTGAACGGTTCGCTTCGGTGCGTAGAACCGGCTGAAAGTATTGCTCTTAAGACAAAGTAGAATAAGAAATTTTTGGTTGGAATTTGACATTTCTTCCTAGAATTAATAGTTATGGAGTTCTAGGCAAAAAAGAGCCAGTTGATAAACAGCTCCTAACCGCTTTTTCACCCTCATCATACAGGATTTTAGCATGATACGTATTCTGTAGGCAATTTATAACTGGGGATATTTCATCATTTATTGGCTGCGCCTGGGAGGGAAAAGATCTTTTCCATAGCCCTACTCGTGGGCACCCCCTGGTAACGGCAGTGTGTCAAACCGCTGACGACCAAATGACAGCGATAAGACAGTTTGGAAAAGACAGATAGCTGTAGCCTGAATGGCTGACCAACACCTAACCATCTCAAGTTTAGTAGGATGGAATGATTTGCGTAGTTGGACCTGCAACGTAGTTGTGTGAACTCCAGCACGATTATTGAACCATCTGAAGCAGCTATCTCCGAGGCTATCCCCTGAGTTATGGGTATATGAATGGGTTAAGCGATATACTGACAACTCGTCCTTGTAAAAACCACTCCACGTCAAGACACCTGGAACAAAAGCCTCGGATTTGAAGGATCAACATCGACGAATAACGGATTACTCTTTCGGATCCTGGAGTTTACGCTCCCTGAACAAACCGGGGGCCGAGTAGGCCCTCCTTCAACAGGTCGAAAAGTACAAACTGCGCATTACTGCAGTCCAGGAAACAAATTGGCTTGGCAGCGAGATCAATGACAAGAAATCGAACACAATTTTTACAAGTGGCAAACCATCGGCCACATAAGGAGTTTGGAGTAGCATTTACAGTGAACAATCACTTGAAGCCGCATATTACTACCTTCAAACCCATAAATGAGCAACTGTGTGCGATTCGCATTAAGATTCGATACTTCAATCTCTGGCTCATCAATGTCCACGCCCCACGCCCCTACTGAAGTTAAAGAAGACGCAGTAAAATACGAGTTCCTTGTGACTCTCTTCGACTCACTTCCAACGAACGACGTCAAACTGCTGTTGGGACACTTTAACGCGAAAGTCGGAAATGAAAGTTGGCAACGGGGAGCCACTGGAGGCCACAGTCTCCATGAAAAATGTAACGACAACGGCCAGCGACTTATCGACTTCGCCTGCAGTAGAAATCTAGTCGTAAGCTCTACGTGTTTCCCGCATCGACGCATTCACAAGCAGACTTGGAAATTTCCAGATGCACATACCGTCAATCAAATTGATCACGTTCTCATTTGCAGGAGATGGGCATCTAGTGTGATGGATGTCGGCTTCTATCGAGGAGCAAACTGCGACTCAGATTATCACTTGGTGAAGACGACCTACAGATGTAGAATTTCCTCCGTGTACCAATCGAGAATCAGCCCTCACAAAATCATTGCGGTTGATAAACTTTTAAGCGATGCTACGGCGGTGGCGTATACTACCGCCCTTGAGGAAAGATTATCACCTGTGCTACGCAACATCAGCAACACAGGCGTCCATGGAATCTGGGAAGAACTCAAGGGTACCATCAAACAGGTCGTAGAGAAGGTCGTGGGATATACAATAAAACCCGGTGAGCGCGACTTGACTCGCTTCAGGTGAAGATCAACAGTTTTTGGTCTGTCTTTCTGCCATGATACGAGTACTTTCGGTAGTATCCTGTATCAAATACCATTCGAATTTTCGTAATATCTAGATATCCCAATTTTGTGCGTTTTTTTGCGTCTACCCTTGGTGGAGTGTCTTGAACCGAGTGAAGTTCAGCTCGAATCAAGAGTATACATTTTTGGGGCTTTTGATGGCGTCTACCATCGCTTTAGAAATATCGAAATTGTCTGCTATCAAATTTTGCCTTGTCAGTTGACTATTGCCTACTACCATGCAAAGACCGAACATTACGCAAATGACTTTTTTTTTGCAACAGGCACAGGTAAACAGCCTAGCTATTCAGTGTGTAACCAATCAAGTGCTTGTGGCTATATATTAGAACTGTGAGCAAACCCTTCGGCCTTTTTCCTCTAGGTCGGTTATAGACTTTACATATTTTT
This sequence comes from Chloromyia formosa, assembly GCA_964017055.1. Lineage (NCBI taxonomy): Eukaryota > Metazoa > Arthropoda > Insecta > Diptera > Stratiomyidae > Chloromyia > Chloromyia formosa. The sequence goes on from OZ024814.1 coordinate 97,984,274, forward strand.
AAATCTTTCTTTAACTTTAATTATAAGATCTGCTCGTGTTATGCAGATCCTATAACTAGTACATTATTGGTTATTGTTTGGCGGGCCTCACAAAAACGTGTAGATAGGTAGAGTATCATATATAATTTTGTGGGAAATTTCATGTACTTTGATTCGTCCTGTTTTGTAGAATTCATAATTTTCAAAATAATTAAGGAAAACTGAACAAAGGACTTTTGCCACGCTCTCCCCTGCTTTTATGGACCCTCTATCATTGGAGCCTTTGGAGCAAATAATCGGGGGACTTTTGCCACCCTCTCTCCTGCTTTCCTGGACCCGCTGTCATTGGAGTCTTTCGAGCAAATAATCAGGGGACTGTTCCGAACAATTGTGCAAAATTTCAAAATTATACGATTTATTTTTCCTATTTTTCGTTCCTAGTCTGAACTAGTATATAATGGATAAAATGTTCTTTTTCGGCCCGATGTGTACACATTCTCTTGAGGATAAATCGGTCTTGGATAATCGTGTCAAGTTAGTCTTTATTTTTAGATTGTCGGGAAACGAATGAGCTACGAAATCCTTCTTTTGATACTTTGACCAGAAATGCACGGTTATCGACTTATTTCCGAAAAGTGAGTTAAGAATCGCAATGTTCAATGCACTGCACTATTAATTATAAATGATAAAACTGCGGACCAACCATAAGTATAATTTATAGTGTGAAAAGAGCTTTATTTAAATTTTATTTATTAGGAAAACCATCCGTTATTCCATCCCACCCTGCCTTAATGCATATATGCATTGGCCAACTTCTCCCTTCTGTGTGGTACCACTTGATTCATTTGGCGCAGTTGCAGATGTCCTCATTTATATCGCGGCGAAAGAAACATCAACGATAACATACACGGCAAACGTGAAAATCCATGTAAATATATTCTCATATGCATTTCCGTGAAGATCAATAACTTAGATCGATGTCAAAATTTGCAGCAAGATTCTAAATTAAATTTTACAATGTTCAATGTTGAGTATAACATTACATCCACAAACGTTATGAAAGCGATACGATCTTTTATTCTCGGTCAACAATAAAACTACAAGATACGATTCATATCAGGAAAGATTGCAGAAATTACACGGAAAAACTGGCAGAAAAAAGGCTTATACCAGAAATGTATATCATACACGGCGTCGTGACGGTCAAACAAAGGGCCCAACGAGCAAGAATTACCGGATCACTTGGATGAATTTGAAAAGATACAAAACTTCGTAGGAGGTCTGTCATTTGTCTTCGTTTTTTAGCATGAATAACATTTCGATTCGCTGCAATCAATAATGTTTTTAAGTCGTAACAAAGATATGACATCTGCTTGTTCGGAAATATCTGCTACAACATGTTTCTTATTATATTATGATGCAATAAAAATCCGAAATGAGATCTCTTTACAACGTTGAACTGATGCCGATGCCGACTGAATGGGATCGAATTCAGGCCAGAATAAATGGACTAGTTTTTGTCATTTTTTCAGACGCAGTTTTGAATGAACCTTTCAGAAATTTAAGGTGTGCTGGTATATGACTCCTGATTAACGAAATTATGCACATTCTAAAGTATGTAAACATTTTTAAGTTATCGCATGAGATACAAGTACCGGGAGCATTGAATGTTCGCGTTCCTAAACAACAGCGATGAGAAGCGATTAGTATTGCATGGCAATTTGTCCTAGAGACCCTTGCGCTGAGCTAACCGCTGAAGCTAAGCGTTTTCACTTCAGTCAGTATGTATACAATACAATTTTTTCGCTTCTCAGGCTCAGCGCAACATTTGACATTTGCGACAATTGTCAAGATACAAAATGACAAATGCCTGTTCAGTCGGACTTTGATTCTAACCTCGGTATGGTGTTGTGTATGGATGGTCCTGTTTTCAACATGATTGTCAGGCTTTATTGTGGGAAGGAAATTTTTTACTATATGTTGTGTGTCACCTGTGACTCAATAAAGCAAGAAATTTCGAGTTTTCTGCCAAATGCGGAACTGAACAAGGAAAAAAATGGATTATGCTATCAACTGCTTTATTTCTACGGTTTGCATGTATGGTAAAAATCACTAAGTGATAGAGTAAGTTAAGTTATAGAAAAAGAAAATTCATCTAAACGCATTTTTATCAAAAAATTTTTGTTGGTGAAATTCATGAATTGCACTTGATGGCTTTTACCACAGAAGATTAGGTTTTTAGTTTATTTAACGAATAGTGAACTCCTTATTACACAGTTGATAACAATCGTCTTTCCGTTCGTAGTGAGCTCTTTAAGGCATAGCGGTTACTAGATCGTCTTGTCGCTTACGTGGTTTTGATTTTGTCTTTAATTTAAAGTGCACATTTAATTATGTATTAGGTTTTGATTTCTGAAGTGCAGTGCAGTATAATAAAAATACTTAGTACAGGGAAAAAATTGTGCAGGTGTGCTTAAATAAAAGTAAATCTGAAGTACTTGCAAGTATGCATATACACATTTTTAGTGGATTATTTCTTTTTTTTTGTAATACAAGTACCTTGGTTGTTGTGGCATTTTCATTACTTTCCTCGAGGATATGAATGATGCATAACTTGAACAAGAAGAAGTTGATGATTTTTTTCGTGATTCGGGTTCTGAGTACGTGCCTTTACCTGAGGCGTACGATAAATGTTTTGAAGAAAATGGACATTTGGATTAAAAGCACCAGTCCACCAATACCAATCCGAATGTATCTGAAGGTACATCTCCCGAGGTACGCCTTTTGGGCGATTTCTTTTTTAAAGTTTCCAATTGTTTTGTATGTTTTGTTTTAATTTCAGAGTGTTGTTGCACAAAGAGTCTCTGCCAATTCTGAAGAGAGTGCACTGGTCCCCAATGAGCAACAAAAAATAAGAAAAAGATGGCCGGAAATATGGGAATGCAATATCGCGAAAAAGTTAAGATCAGAATGCATTCCATATAGGTACAAAACAAAACGAGGGGCGATGGGTGCTACAGCTCCACGAGCTATAAATTGCACGAATTGCAGATTTAAATGTGCAACAAACTTCCCTAAAACGGAGAGAAAAGAAATTCGCACTTCACTTTGCGCACTTGCTAGTGACAGGCAAAAAATATTTTTTAATAACATAAAAATTTTCTCACCTGCGAGGAGGCTTTATAAGTGCATGAAGCCTCGCACTACGTCAAGACAGAACTTTTTGAAAAATACTCTAATAAAAAGAGTTCAGAGTCTGCAAAAACTTTTTTTAAAAAAACTCTATGCATTTCGAATGGACCTATCAACAACTCACTGTCTAACATTTCAGCCTCTGGAATCTTTGGTGGGAAAGACAAAAGAAATAAAAAGCATTCTCCTAGTAAGACCGCTGCAGAAAATGTTGATCGAGTTAAGCAGCATATTGACAGTTTTCCTGTTATGGAGCCTCATAACGTTAGAAAGAAAAATAAAAAGTAGTACTTGCCGAGCGAATTAAATATTTCGCCCATGCGTAGGTTGTACGAAGAGGAATGCGAAAAAAAATGTGTCTGCTGTGGATATTCATAAAGTATAGACGATGTTTTTATACGGAATACAATTATTCCTTTTTTTTGTCCCGAAAAAAGACCAGTGCCTGAAATTTAGGACGCTCATATTTTGAGAAAAGTCGAATATCAGGAAGCCAAAGAGCAAGGCCAGCTTCGAAGACAGGAGGAAGCATTATTTTGGACTGCCACTTTTGATCTGCAAAATTACCGACAACTCCAATATAACAATTTTATTACAGTTAGAACAATTTTTGTATACACTTTATATCTGTATAAAATTTAACTTTTTTCGAAAGTAGGAGAGGGAACGGAAATTGTTTCTATTGGAACGAGATTATTGGGAAGCGAGGAGCAAATGAAATAGGCTCCATATTAATGAAGTACTTAAATGAAGTTGTACAAAGAGAAATTAAGGAAATTTCATTATTTTGTGATATCTGTTCTGGGCTAGATAGGAACCAATAAGTCGCGGCTGCACTTTTATACACGGTTTTAAAATCTAACCATCTGGAATTTATTGAACAAAAGTATTCCATGCATTCCATTGAGGAAAAAATGAAGAACACAGATATTTTCATTATGAATGTTTTCAAAAGAATTTCAAGAAGCAAGGACCAAAAACGCTTCAAAACCGTATACAACAGAAGAAATTATGTTTGGCAGTTTTATTAATTTAAAAACGCTTAGTTCTTTAATGACTCAAAATCGAAAAGTTTATGAACAAGTAAGACCAGTATACTGGCTATAAATAAAGTGCCTAAAATTTGTGAAAACAGAGGCGAACAGGATTTCTTACTTGCATACTCCCGAATACAGCAGTATAAATATTTTCACAACAGGTCGTGGGAGGTCAAGAGTCAGTGACCCTCCCAAAGCACTTTGCTCTCCCTACAGTTCCTAGCTGATTATCAGTGCTGCAAAAAAGAAGGATCTTCAAAAGCTTTACACCCACCCAAGGTGTCGTCCCAGAAGCAGTGCAGCACTGGTACCGTAGTATTCGTTTTGGAATGAGTGGGAATGGGAGAGTCCCGAAGCCATTAAACGATGACAGTAGCGGCAGCGAAGAATTAGGCTTTCATTTTCTATAAACTAATGAAATTGATTATTTCGAATAAATTTAGTAATTTTGAGTATAATTGTTAAAAAAATGAAACCATTTGATTCAAATCTGGTGTTCTATACGAAGTCATTAAGTGCCTGCTTTCAGGAATTGTTATAAGGTAAAAATCATCAGGGGCAAAATTTTAAAATTTTTCTATCTGCCAATAGTTTTAATATTCTGTAAACACCAAGTTGAAGTAGCCTTCGGTCCTAAAACAAATTACAATAGTCCTTAATTTTGAATTTTCAAAACTCGATTTTTAATAGAGAGAGTTTGGTTTTTCTGTCTCCCTGAAAAATTTGCAGTTTTTAAGTTAATGACCTTTACCTCCAAATGCACGAAAGACGGCATGTCATTTTTAAAACACAAAAATAATCACAATGTGCTCGTCAGCAATTGTGAAGCGCTGACTCAGCGCTGGCGTTTTATGAACGCAGCCAATAATACACGCTGTTTTTAAAATTCACAAAAAAATACACTAAAAGAGCAATGTTTATCGGCGCTTTAGGCATTTTCATTGTCTTCCAGTTACGACTTCAACAGTGCATTGGTCTTATAACCCCCACTATATGATACCCAACTTGCCTAAATATCACTTCACAGCCAAGAATGTCGCTTTTTCTTCACCAAGGACTCAAAATGTCATCATACTGTTGATGTTGTAGTGCAATCGCCTCATGGGCCCCTTCAAGTGATACCTATCTTTCCTATATATCACTTCATTCCCATGAAGGTCCTATTGTCCTGACGTGCACCTGCATAAGCACCAAAACGTAACCGGGTTGCTATGTATTAAAATTTTGTTGAAAACGGACGATGACAAATGGAGAAACGAACTTAGAAAAGACTTAGGCGAGAGACTCTGATTTGAACTCAACAGAATACCTATGTATACCGATAATCCAGTCGATAATCGACATTGCTGCTACCGATCCGGGCTAAGGGTCACCCAATGAAGCTACCAAATTCGGTTAAAATTGGATCACATGAAGTGCTGGTACAAACGATAGTCTAGTCGGTGGCGGATCTAGAAATCGAGTTCGGAGGGGGGCCAGACCTTATTTGTTTCCTGCAGAACGAATGCTACGTCCATGCTTATACAACTTTTGATTCTCAACAGGCATACGTCTACTGAAAGCGAGGACGGAAAGAAGCATGCAATGGTTAATGTACAAAACCTTGAATTAAGGTTAAGTTTAGTATAAAATTGGGTTCACACTATGCTCGTGATCAATTCGATCACGGAAATCAAGTTGTGGTGAGTTTCAAATTTGTATATACATATCAAACAGTTTCAGATTAAATGAACTGGCCAGATCGGGTACTTTGGAAGCAAGTGTGAACCTTATATAAGGGCTGCTGTGCTTCCCACAGCACATGGACTTCAATAGGGATCGTTCTGAGTCTAGGGTATAAAAAAGGAATTATCATAAAAAGCCGTGCTAGTTCCAAGAACGGGAAAGGAACTCCGCTTGCCAATAGAAATAAACAATGTTAAAAATTGGAGTTTTGATAGAAAAAGAAGCAACAAAAAATGGCCGGAGACTGGAAGGCCCTGTGTGCGTGAAGCACTCAAGTCAGGACGACCCTCAAAAGTTGTCAGACTCCAGCAGTGGGGCCTTTAAGTGAACCTCGCTGTGAAATGCGGTTCTAGGGCGACCGAAGTCAACCCTAACGGCATATTTTTGAGCTCCACCTTGGGGGCCATCGGAGATTAAATACGTAGTGCGCCAACACCATCAAGGGGCACCCATGTTAGTTGCCAGGGAGTGGAATGATTTTCTCGGGAGCTCGGTTATGGATCTTCATACCGCAATCGGGCAGACATGCGATAATCTTTTCTTTTTTTGTAACAACAAGTGAGGCAGGGAGTGACGCCTTTCTTTACCTTACTCTACACTACCGATAGCTAACCTAACTATCAAGCGCGCGTCCAATCTGTCACTCGCTGAGGAGGTTTCGGCACTTAGGTGACCGGGATAGTCTGAACCACCAAACCCTTAGCATCCGTCCTCACTTAACCTCACAACATGTCACAGAATCACTTGAACAAGGGCGGTTATGAGATTGACTTTTTAAACGCACTTTTGTCCAAACGGATTCGGTTCATACTTCTTAGATTTTGTTCGGCCTGTTTAGCTTGGTACTACCTATCGTCGATAAGTCACTCTCACTGGAGAATAAAGCCAAAATTCAACTGTGAAAATCACATTCAATCAGATAAATCGCGAAATATTTATAATTAAATAAAATTGTATTAAATTCAGTTCTAAATTGAAAAAATCAACTCTCGAACTTGGCTTTCTTTTTGGCGCCTTTTCGGAGTTGGTGCCCTAGGCGACCACCTGTTTTTCCTTAGCCTTTGACCGGCCCTGGTTCAGTGGCTGGCAGGTTTCGAGACATGATATTAATGTCGTCTGCACACACTGTTCCTTGCGTCGACTAAAAAAGTAGCGTTTTCTGATGTGATCGACGCAGAGCCTAAACTCTGCTCTGCCTCAAGTCTTTCAGGAGCAACACCAGCGTCATGTTTTGAAATATAAGAGACGGTCCTAGTACCTAAATCCACCAAACTGCTCAGTTACGCTTTCTATAATGGTATTTTTACATATTGGACATCGGGGTTTGCTCTACGAACCCCATAAGCCTTCATAGAAATTGGCCGAAGCCTTTCAGCCTATGAATGTATAATTAACTGCTATATCTGCTATATGAATATCTGAGACAGCGAATTATATTTTTAATTATATTTTTTTAGACAATTTACAAAACAATAATTTTGGGGTGTTTTGCATAAAATTCTAGCAGACTGTAATATCTGAAGTACTCATCAGAACTTGCTGTAAATACACTTCAGTGGAAGATTGGGAACTTCTGGGTAATTCAAAATAAAAAAATAAACATTAATAAATAATTCAGGCAACTCTTACATACATCTCCGTCCACGATGACGTTCGTGGCCATGGATATGCAGGAGGTGCATGCTGGCAACTGCATTCTCCGAAACCAGTTTATGCGGTCGAAACGTCAACTGGGTCACATGGAACAGTTGACGCGCTATGCGCTATGCTATGGTTAGGGCAATTAAGAGAGAGAGAGAGAGATTCCCGCATAGAAGCGATCTTGGAAAGTAAAGGGTTAAGATTTGTCATTCAAAATCAGTCAGCTTCGTATCTAAATCGGGCCAATCTATAATAAATTTTTTTTTTAAATAAATTGATACATGTTTTTGTGTGTAATGTCGGCCATGTCAGGTTCGAAGACCACAAAAACTATATCAGTTTCACATTTCAATAATCACGCTGAAATGGAGATAATTTTTTCCTTTCCCTGAACTCTGAATTTCGCCAACAGTACAGCCACAATAAAGCATCCTTTTTATGCTGCCATCCATAAAATCTCGTCATGGTACAATCAAATCAGATCAACTAACATTCGCCAAGAGCTATATAAACTCCCGGTTGGACACATGTGTGGACACAGAAAATGACATCAAAATGCCTTCTAAATCCAATTTTTATGGCTCGCAGAAAGAAGCATACTGTCATTGTTGTCCTATCGTTTGGTCAAAAAACACTCCGTTCAGAAAAAATGTCCTTTTTCTATTGTGTTGTCACTCCCTTTTGAAAAAGCGCCTCCTGATACGATAGGGATTTGGATGCTTTCTACAAAATACTTGGAAGTCATTTTTTTTGATAGTATCGTGTAGAAGGTTTTTGTTACGTATATGACCATCTCCCCTTGGCTGCCAGGCAAATGACTAAAAAAAGGATACTGAATTCTGGTCCGGTAGGAATCAATATGTTCACCAAGTTGATCCGATTTACGGTTCTATTGTGTCCAGATAGTATTTCTATTCATACATAGTGCTCGTTATATTTCTAGGCTTGCAATGTTGCCCTCCATTTTGCGCCGGTTGTAGATTGTCTTGTAGAAATTTATCAGGATATTGGCAGTAGTTCTTGTCACTGGTGGGTGGGTTTGTTCTTAGTCGGGAGTGTTGCCATATATGAGAAACTCCTTTTAATGGAAAAAGTAGCACTTTTAACATTTTACAATATGTACTACACCGTCAAAGTCTTATCGTATTTATTATATGGAATTACGGAATTCAACTCGCAATTGTGGTGGGGCTGTTCCTTTGCAATGCAAATTGTAAAGGGTGTTGGATAGATTCCCAGCGCAACAACATTTCCTGGGCTGCCCACCAACTTCTAACGATGGGCTTACAACGTAAACCTCAATTTCTATTAACAGGAAAAAACGTATATAATTCCATCCTTAAAATATTCTTTTCAAATTTGATTGGGAACCCTATGCCAATCTGTCACCTTTCCATTTTCGCAAGTGTTGAATACATGTTGGAATCTTAAGCTGGGATCTATATTGTGTCCGTGAACTGTGTGACGTTTTTATTAGTTGTTTGTTGGACAACAAGAGTGTTTTTATCCTTACCCGAAATAAAAAAAAACTTGACTTTAGTACTCCGAAAAAAAAGATAAAATTTCGAGCAGATTTTCAGCAGCTCACCACTATGCTGTCATGCTCTCGTAAATTGGATTAGGAACATTTCTTCACGCCTTGATCCTTCTTTCGGTATCACAGAACTTCGTACACGCAATTTTCGAATTTATGCAATTTCCCTCTATGACCTTTATGAATGTGATGAAGGATAAATTGAAAACCACAAATCATGAAAATCGTATTAGAGACCCGAAAGTCAAATCTCGGCCGAATGCAATGCTTTCGAGAAATGTAAAAGGGTACACACACATTTCATTGCTTTGTCTTGGAACTATAGAATGTTGCTCATGTTGAAATTTTAAGCGGATTTCAGAGGATATCGCATTTTTTTTCCTTGGCATGTGTTGTAACAGTTAGCCGCTTCTTGAAAGGACTCCTTTCAAAGGTGTGGTGTGAAAAATATAGTGAGCAACAATCTAATGGACTGCATGGACTTAGGGTTGATTTTATTTTGTGAAAGAGCTGTACTAAATCATGTAGGTCATTGAGTTATTGCAGGATTTACTTTCCTGTTTGAAAACAGAGTTTTCAGGGATGAAACGTGCCGTGGATAATTCTTATTTGGCTTCTAAGCGAGTTTAAGAAATTTAACCCCAATTTTTTCGCAAGGTTTTGGAATTAAAAAAGAACGAACATATTAAAATTCTTTCACCCATACTTCAAATATTGTACCTTTCTCGCTTCTCCAATTAGCTATCGTCCGTCACACATGGGAGGCGTTTTGAGGTTTCGAAGGTTTTTTTAGTTTAAATATTTTTAATTAAAATAGCACGTTGGTAACTACACGAAGAAAGTGCCGACGGTTGTCAAATTCACCGTAAAATAAAGGCTACGATCCAAATGTATATAGACCAGCTGGCACTTGGTCCCAGTAGAATAGTTTGTGCGGGCAGATTTCTTGACCAAAGTATGAGTACCTAACTCACTAGTTTCAGGTTTGCAATAGGATATAGTGGTTGTTAGCAGCCTGGTGGCTAAAACGTCCTGATTTTACGATACTAAGGGTCTCACTTTTCTAAATCTTTCAAAGCAATTTACAATTAAAGATGTCAAAACAGCTCTGCTAGAATGGTTTTGGTCACAGAAACTTCAAATTGATTTATGTCCCAGCAAAAGCAACCCGTCCTCGTTAAACTTCACCGTGTCAAATAATCTGAAAATAAAGCCTAAGATTAGACGGATCAATAACGACGCCCACGCAAACGTTTACCGGGACTATTTTTTTGGATCCTGGGAAATGCGCTTCCTGAACAAACTGGGAGCTATTAAGGCCATTCTGCAGTCTGTCAAAAATACAAACAGAACATTATCGCAGCCCAGGAAACTATTAGGTTTGGTACCCAGATCGCGCACATAGAATCGTAGATTTAACTTCCTACCTCAACAAGTGAAACCAATTAAAACCACACGAGACAGATTTGAAAAGCGTGTTTCACTAACTACTCACCACATAGTTATTCTAGCGTGGGTGATACGACACAAGGTGCGCTTTATTGACAATCTTAACCTCTACAAGTTAGTGAAATAAAGCGCTCTACTTTGTCATTTTCTAATTAGTACAATTAGTAAGGGGCAGGGTTAACGAAAATAGGTCGGTTGTCATTCTGCTCTCGGAAATCTTATTTAGTTGCTTTGGCTGGAATCGAGTTTAGATAATGCGAATTTCATTCACTTACGGATACACAATGATTGACATCACTTTATCATTAATTCCGAATCAGAAATATGTTCCATGGTCTAGAAACTCGCCTAATAAGTGCAAATGTACGTCAACTTGAATGAACGAAGTAAATTCATCTGGAACAAAACAGCTGGCTGCTAAGTCACAATACACTTAGCATGTTATCTAACCACCTGGTCAGGAAGCAATGCTTCGAGCACCCCTTGCGGTCAACTGTGTGGAATCGAAAACGAAACATTCCTGTTTCACAAATATTAGGAGAATTCTCTCTATCGCATTTAGAGAGAATTTTCAAAAAACTTTTTTGTGGTCTTATGTGGTCCATCGCCGACTGTGAAGAAGCTGAATTTATCACCAGCTATCAATTCGAGTCTCATTCTAAGCATGGATCCCAATGCGTTGTAGTCTATTTGCGCGAGACAGTACTAGGAAACATATAATGGGAATCAACCTACACTCGTCTGTCCTCTAGACCAGGAAAAGATTTTTGATTGCGTTTAGACCGAAGGCTTGGTCTTGGTTTCCCATTTTCCGTAAATAGAGTTGCTATCAGCTTCTTCTTAAACAGAAAGTTCAGAGGTACCCTAGGCGATAAGAGTGACGTCAGGAGTACCACAAGGTTTAATTTCTGGACCTGTGATGTACAATATCTTCACGACGGACGTCCCAACTCCTGAAGATCCTCAAGCGAAAATATTTTAATACGCAGACAATACTCTAATGTTTGCTGCTGACACCGATCCACTAACGGCCGCCTCAAGGGTCAATTAATCCAACTTGAATCGTATCTCCAAAGTTGGGATATCCGTATTATATTATCCGCAGACAAAATGCAAGTTTGTCTCTTCAGGAAACCGTTAAGATTTCCCATTTTAAGAACTTAAAGCAAAGCAAGTTGTCATTACGGTAGGCAACACGCCAGTCCCTAAAGCCTGTTTGAAATATCTAGGGGTCTTATTTAACAAGTTCCCCCGGTTCAACCCCCATGGCTAATAAACAGTTAAGAGAGCTTTGATGAAATCCGGTAACTCTTTGCAAGATCGGTGGGATTGACGAGGAAGCTAAAGGTAATCACGTACAAATCCTTCATCCTCTTCTTACATATGCCTCACCAATTTGGCTCACCTGCTCCAAAACGGCAATTATCAGCGAGCACAGATTTTCTGAAGAAAACTGCTACGCCTTTGTACCAAAAACCACCGACGCACCTGGACTACTCAAAAAAAAAAATATATATTGTATATTTCAACAACAGTGAATTATACAGCTGCGCCCAAATTGTAAATATTGCAGACAGAGCTGTGAACCTTACTCGGCGATTCTATCAAAAGGCAGAGCAACACCCAAACGGTAATATTAGCTCTCTGTTCAGGGAAGCCATAAACCGAGGTGTTACAGTTACTTCAGATCAGTCACGTAGCCAGGATTTTGTTTCGGAGGCGGTCCACTCATTTGATAGCAGAAATGCTGATAAGGGTTGCCATATATAATTCAAAATTATGAACATCTCAACATTGCCTCCAAAGCAGTATATAACTCACTTCCCTCGGTCAAAAAAGGTTTTTTTTCACATTAATGTTTTCAGGGTGTTGTTTGGGGAACATTTTTAATTTATCAAATAACGGCATTTTGAATGTTTCATTAGTTTTACTTGAATAAATCTATTTTTCCGAAGAACTTACAAAAATAGCTTCTTATCTATTCAATTTAATTTGAAGAAAACATCGCTAAAACGAACAATTTTAATTTAAGGAGATATAGCAATGGCTGCATTTTTTCCAAATTCCTATGACCGTCTCTCTTAACTGAGGATAAAGTTAAAAAAAATATATATCTACAAATTTAATCTCTATGACATTCCTCGCGGAATGAGAATTTTTGGAAAGTTCAAGGCTTAGGTGATTTTGTACTTAACTTTAGAAACTTTAATTTGCTTTAGAAAAGGTAGAAATTGCTTTTTCAGTATGACGCTTATTTTGAGAGATATTTTTGATATTGTGTAAAAAAGTTCGTTAAGAATTCAGGTTTCTATTAAAAAAAAAATATTTCGCAGACATTATTTTGGCGGCACCCCAAAACATGCAACAAAAGCTATGCCGTTATTTTGGTAAAAAATAGGTTTTGCAGCTAAAATTTTCATTGACTAAGATCATGTTCGTCCTCAACTCTACAAAAACATCATCATCATCGTGGCGCGACAGCCCGACGTCGGGCCTTGGCCGCCTGGATCATTGTCCTCCAATTATCTCGGTCACGTGACCGCGTCCTCCAATTTTGGGAGGCCAGCAGCTGCGCGGCGTCCACACCTACTGAGCTCTCCCAACGAGATCTCGGTCGTCCTCGCAGTCTCGCTCCGTCGACTCGTTCTGCATTCATTACTCTCTTAGGCATGCGATCATCGTCCATTCTTTGTACATGCCCTGCCCATTGAAGTCGTTGTAGTTTGACGATTTTCGAGACTTGCAGCTCATCGTACATTTCATACAACTCATGGTTGTACCGGATGCGCCATCCATCTCGATCGCAAACAGCCCCGAAAATTCGCCGTAGAACCTTACGTTCAAATGTGTCTAGCATGTTTTCGGAGGCTTGAGTTAGGGTCCATGCTTCGCAGCCATAGCATAGCACTGGTCGTATAATGGTTTTGTACACGCGGAGCTTCGTGTTTCTGTGCACATGTTTCGATTTCATTATGGGGAGAACCGAGAAAAAAGTCTTATTAGCTAACTGTATCCGTCGCTTGATTTCGTCAGTTTCGTTGGCGTCCCTTGACAGGTTGCAACCCAGGTAGATGAAGTTGTTCACGAACTCGATGTTGAGGTCACCCACGTTGATGCTCGGTTGTGCAGGTGTCCTTGTCACCGATTGCATCATTATTTTAGTTTTACCCTCGTTAATACGTAATCCAACTTCCATCGCAGCGGTATCGAGCGTATGCAGAAGTTCTTCTGCGTCAGCCAATCTTCGGGACATGATGTTGATGTCGTCGGCGTACGCTGCTAATTGTGTCGACTTGATGAGTAGCGTCTTGCTGTTGTCCATATTCATGGCCCGAATAACGTATTCCAGTGCTAGGTTGAAGAGCGTCGGTGCCAGTCCATCGCCCTGTTTCAAACCAGTGTGTGTTTCAAATAGATCAGTAAGTCTATTCTGGATCCTGACTTGTGAGACGGAGTTGGTCATCGTCATCTTTGTCAGTCGCACTAATTTTGCTGGTATACCAAATTGCAGCATGATGTTGTACAGTACTCCACGATCGATACTGTCGTATGCCTGCTTGAAGTCGACAAAGATTTGGTATACGTTTACGTTGTATTCCCAGCACCTCTGGAGTATCAGTTTGACTGAGAAGAGCTGATCGGTTGTGGAGCGACCAGGTCTGAAACCGCTTTGATATTCGCCAATGACTCGTTCTGCGTACGGTTTTATTCTATTTTCCAGAATTTTCGTCAAAATTTTATAGGACGTACAAACTAGTGAGATGCCCCTGTAATTCTCACACCGCAATTTATCTCCCTTTTTATGGATTGGACAGATGATGCTTCTGCGCCAATCGTCTGGGATCTCCTCGTTCTCCCATACTCGCAGGAGTAATTGATGTATGGCATCAACTAGACTCGTTCCACCGAATCTTAGCAGTTCAGCTGGGATCTCGTCAGCGCCCGGCGCTTTATTTCGTTTTAGTGACCGCAACGCGAGACCAACTTCCTCTACTGTCGGGGGTTGAATGGGTGGGCCTAGATCAACAATATCATCGAGAGCTTCCTGTGCGGGGATGTTAGATGGTCGGTTTAGAAGCTCTTCAAAATAAGAGGCCCATCGTTTGTTAATACCATCGGTGTCGCTGATGATGTTTCCATCCCTGTCCCTACAAAGGCTAGTCCTGGGTTGGTAGCCGTTCTTGATTGTATTTACTAGTTTGTACGCTTGTCTGATGTTCCTATTAGCTAAGTTTTCGTTTATCTTCAGCAACTGCTCGTCAAAGTATTTACGTTTCTTACGTCTAATTATTCTATTCGATATTCGCCGTAGCTCGTCATATTTTTCTCTTCTGGCTCTGGTTCCTCGTTGAATCCATTGTCTGTAGGCCTCGTTTTTCGCGTCAAGTGAATTTTTGCATTCTTCGTCGAACCAGTCATTTCGCGCTCGCCGGGCTTTATATCCCACGACCTTCTCTGCGACATCCTTGATGGTACCCTTGAGTTCTTCCCAGAACCCATGGACGCCTGTGCTGCTGATGTTGTGTAGCATAGGTGATAGTTTTTCCTCAAGGGCGGTAGTATACGCCACCGCTGTAGCATCACTCAAGAGCTTATCAACCGCAAAGATTTTGGGAGGGCTGATTCTTGACTGGTGCACTGAGGAGATTCTACATCTGTAGGTCGTCTTCACCAAGTGATGATCTGAGTCGCAGTTTGCTCCTCGATGGGAGCGGACATCCATGACACTAGACGCCCATCTCCTGCAAATGAGGACGTGGTCAATTTGGTTGACGGTATGTGCGTCTGGAGACTTCCAGGTCTGCTTGTGAATGCGTCGATGCGGGAAACACGTAGAGCTTACGACTAGATTCCTGCTGCAGGCGAAGTCGATAAGTCGCTGGCCGTTATCGTTACATTCTTCATGGAGGCTGTGGCCTCCAGAGGTCCCCCGATGCCAACTTTCATTCCCGACTTTCGCGTTAAAGTCTCCCAGCAGCAATTTGACGTCGTTTGTTGGAAGTGAGTCGAAGAGAGTTTCAAGGCGGGCGTAGAACTCGTCTTTTACTGCGTCTTCTTTAACTTCAGTGGGGGCATGCACATTGATGAGCCAGAGATTGAAGAATCGAGTCTTGATGCGAATCGCACACAGCCGTTCATTTATGGGCTTGAAGTCAGTAATATGCGGTTTGAGGTGATTGTCCACTATAAATGCTACTCCAAACTCCTTGCGGCCCGATGGTTTGCCACTTGTAAAAATTGTGTGCGATTTCTTGTCATTAATCTCGCTGCCAAGCCAATTTGTTTCCTGGACTGCAGTAATGCTCAGTTTGTACTTTTCGACCTGTTGAAGTAGGGCCTTCTCGGCCCCCGGTTTGTTCAGGGAGCGTACATTCCAGGATCCGAAAGAATAATCCTTTATTCGTTTGCGTGGTCGTCGTTGTTGATCCGTCCAATCCGAGGCTTTTGTTCCAGGTTTCTTGACATGGAGTGGTTTTTACAAGGACGAGTTGTCAGCACGTCGCTTAACCCCATTCGGGGGATGGCCTCGGAGATAGCTGCTTCAGATGGTTTAATAAACGTGCTGGAGCCCACACAACTATGTAGCAGGTCCAACTACGCAAGTCATTCCATCCTACTAGACCTGAGACGCTTAGGTGTTTGTCAGCCATTCAGGCTACAGCTATCTGCCTTTTCCAAACTGTCTTATCGCTAAGACATTGGCCGTCAGCGAATTGATACACTGCCGTTACCAGGGGGCGCCCACGCGGAGGACTATGGAAAAGGTCTTTGCCCCCCACAAAAACAAAAACATTTCGGGTTTTCAAAAAAATGGTAGTTGAAAAGCACTACCAAAATAGGTGAATAAATCTATAAATAACCGGTAAAGGATGCCGAAGGAGTTACTTTCCCACAAGGGAATAAGGCAAACTAATATAAAATAAGCTACTTTAAGGCATTTTTTCACGTCAATGTTAATTTACAGTATAAAATAGGCGGAAAAGTCCAAAAATAATGGGCGACCAATGTGGGGTTAGTGTGCTTTAGGTAGTCAATAAAACCAAATTGGGCAGTCGAATATGCTCGTTGTACCGTTAGTCACAAGTCACTAAAACTGAAACCTTTTTAGACCTCACCTTAAGGCTACCTCAAGATTACTTTGAGCCTTCTTAATCCTAATGACAAATGACACGACTGTTGACCTTACTGGCGGTATGAAAAAACGAAAAAGTTGCAAAGAAAGAGCTTCATTTTATATTTACCTGGTTCTAATAATTAATTTTTAATATTTAGATTTGGGTTTCTGATTTTTTTGTTTAATTTCTCCATTTTTGTTTTTCTTTCTTGTTTCGAATTCCTTCTTTAATTTTAATTTGTTGAATAGTCTACGTGGTATGTTCTAGTTACTAAGTTTTATCATAATACAGAAACAAAAGACAAAATTAGCAAAAAGTTTTAAACACACATTAAAATTAAGTAACTATTTAGATCGCGAATACAAATATACGAATACTTTTGTATAGTCAAATTATGGCAATAATCACGCCAAAAATTTAGTATAAAATTTAAAAATGCGGCAGACCAAATAGTATCAGCTGCCCGAAAATAACGAAAACTTATTGTTAAGTTAGAATGTAAGCTCAGATAACGTTGAGTTGAAAGGCTTTGAATATGCAAAATAAAACGAAACGAAAAATAAAATGTGGCCCGTCTCCGCTTTAGGCGGTAAGAACCTAGAACCCACTCAAGGCATGTTTGTATTTCCTAAAGCGGAAATTGAGTGTGGTGAAAATTCTCTGCGATAGGGAGAACTCAAAACAGAAATGTTCCTAGGGAACAACGAAGGGATTCCTACAACTCTCTCCATACCAACACTATGAAATGATCAACGGATGACCCCGAAACGAATGACAGGCATTGTTGATCTATGACACAGAATTCTCATCCCTATGGGAACTTTCCCACTGACTTCGAAGCGAAAGTTCACGTTTCAGATGCAAGCTGTATTGTTTGTGAGGCCGACGACCAAACATCACTTGTAAGTGTGAAAATTTTGCTCACCGTCGAACAGAACGTTTCGGCATTGTCTCCCCTATGGTACAGGATATAGCCTCAATCAAAGATCGAACCCGGTTACGTCAGCCGATTTATCGAAAGGAGCAGGTTGGATCGACGGATTTAGTCCTGCTCTCTAGGATCAGGGCATAGTACAATAGACTGATTGTCGCAGTGTTTGTGGTTTCTTTTGGGCACGTCTCATTTATTTTCTATCTATGTGAATATGACGAACGGAGAAAGAGGCCGCTCAGAACAACAATCCCCCTCTACCAATGTGCGCAAGAAACCGAAAAGGCTAGTAGCGCTTTCTCAAGACACATACAGCTAAGTGACGGCATGTGTGAAACTTGGCTTCTGCTTAGCAGACCCTGCCATCGGATCTCTGACCTCAGAGCAAATGGCCTGACTTCAGGAGGACATTCACTGCAACACTAGAGCAAAGGCCCAACGATCAAGACATTGACTTTGGATCTTGTTCTCCCCGAACAGATAAATATTTTCCTCGCAGCAGCATTCTTTCAAATGAAAGGGTGTTGGGTCCGATTGAAACGCAAAATCAGCTTCCGACTGATCGTTGGAGAGTTCTAAATCGAGGGACTAACGGTGGAACCCTGCATCTCGTTCTTGCGGTAGATGATCTTTCAATGGAGTGGTTGATGGAGCGGAAAGGTGTTGTTGCCTACCGCTCCGTTCATATCGGTGCACCCGGTGCATCTGTTACCTCAAGTATGAAGGAACTGGCGCTTGCTGCCGTTGCAGTTGAGAGGCCGACTGAACTGGAGATACGCTCTTCCCCTAAATCAAAGCTCCACCGGTGCCACCCTCTTCCACCCGCATCTTGGCCGATACTGCTACTCACCATAACAGCAAGATGCTTCCGGCTGTTCTTACTGTACTGTCCAGTCCTCGAGCTGGCGCTAGCTCGGGTACTACAACTTTAACCAAGGAAACATCCTCAACAGCAGAAAACAAGGTGCTTGGAGCCCATGTTGGTAACCGCTTAAGTTGAAACAGGGGCTTTCACAAACAATCACACAACCGGGTGAGCGACAGATTCAGCCATTTGTCCTAACCCCCAGTGGAGCATAGCGCGTCAATTATTCCTTATGGCCTAGCTGACATTTCGCCGGCATAAACCGGTTTCGGACGATGCTCGTTGCCAGCATATACCTCAAGGTCTAATTCGCAATCATCTACGAATTCTAAATAAGTGCTATCAAGATGCTTCAGATGAACCACTATTAACGGGTGTCAATCGATAGTAGTAGCATCTGCATACTTTCCGGCTGATAACGAGATGATACCACCCATCGAAGTCCAGCAGCTCGTCGACTTCTGTCAATGCACTAACAGACAATTTGTGATCAGTAGCGATGCGAATGCGCACTACAAAGTGTGGGGTAGCAGTGACGACAACGACAGAGGTAGATGATCTTATGTGTAATAATATACGTCCCTGCTACAAGGGAGGTGGTACTTGATCTGACTCTTGTCAGCATGTAACCATGCCACTGATTAAGACCGCTCTCAACCGGAATATAGTTAACTTATAAGGCACTCAAAACGTGAATGCTGGAAGAGACATTGTGAAAGCATTCAATCGCCTTCACAAAGCTCTCTCCAAGGACTCCGCAAATACTACTAAAAAGATCAGACGGATCTTACAATGATGTCCCAGGGGAAACCCTTGAGCTAGTATTAATATACAAACCTATTTTCCGAGATCGGTCCTTTCAGAACAATTTCCGAATCACACACTTAATCAATGGCTCTCGAATAACAGGCTACTTAGCTTATCAGAGACAATCTTCGACAATGACAAAGTCACGTGAGCTGTATTGTCCTTTGAACCATTTAAGGCTCCTGGAGTGGATGGAATCTTCCCTGCTCTTTTGCAGAACTGTCTTGTTGATAATCATCACTCCGCTAATTATTTTTTTAAGGCAAGTTATGCTTTAGGGTACATACCACGGCTAACGAGGAAAGTCAACGTGGTCTTCATACCTACATTGCGTCTTTGGACCATGATTTCAATCGCAATGGGTACCTGGCCCAGCGTTTCCCAAGCCGAGATCCATGCCATTGAGGTCTGCGCCAGGATAATCTTGTATAAGAGTCTCCGCGGCGCATTCATTGCTGTATGCTCAGATAGGCAGGCGGCCATTAGGCTATCTCTTTACATATGATCTTTTCAATGTTAGTGAGGGAGTGTAGTGAACTCCTATAATGCCTGGCGACCGACAACCATATCGTTCTGTGTTGGGCACCAGGGCACTGTGGCATTGAGGCAAATCAATTAGTGGATGAACTTGCCAGGCATCATCAAATTTTCTTGGACCGGAACCCTATTGTTGTCTAGGCTTGGCACCAGCCAGGTCAATTATCAAGGATTGGTCCGAAAGCATCCGACAGCTCTATTGGGAAAATTTTCCAGGGCTGCGGATATCTAATGAGTTCATGAGACCTTTCAAGTATGGAGATATTACTCACATGAGTAGAGCCTACCTGAGGGTAGTAGTGAGTTTTGTGCGAATGTCACGCGATTGCGCGTGCCAGATATGCGCTCCTCGACCTGATCGCAACAGTCCCTTCCGTTATGAGGATAACTTTTGCAAGATATCTCTCTGGCAGAAGTTATCCTCCTCCTGGCCTTCGCACGAGTGATGAAAGGTCTTTTGCTAAAATACAATAATAAATAAGGTCTACGGCATAATAGATCTTCCATGGCGGCAGTGCCCACCAACAGGGTTAGTAGCCTGAGCCTTTCTATCAATCTATATTAACATGACACCCTCAGTGGCCGTGTTCGTTCGGTCATCGCTCTACGATCTAGAGAATGGAGGTTCGATCCTCCTTTTTAACCTGACTCAATTTTCATTATTCGACTGGAATATAAAATATGTTGCAAACACTACATGACAAAGTTAATTTATCTTAATAATAACTTTAATTTCAGACTCCTTCATGTGAGTATGATGTAAAATCATTTTTCCGTTTCAAACTTATACCTATAATAAGAGAACATAAATGAACACTTGTGAGATTCCTTAAAAATATGGAATATCACAAGAATTGGTCATTTCATCAAATCTCACAAGTTACATTTTCATCGTTGTAGAACGTACCTAGGATAAATCCAATTCAACACCCGAATAACTCCAAATGAGAATTCATTGATTTTCGTTCAATCGTTTCCCACCGATCATACAAAAGAACACAATTAAATCGTGTTTACACACAGATGTTACCAACGTGCTTACGCGATGTCTCAACAACTTATTTTTCAAAATTGAATTGAAAAAAATTCGAAACTATCTAAAGAGTCTAAACCTGTTGACTCAAAACCATTTTTCTTTGTATCTCAATAATGTGGAGAAAATTGTGTAGGACAACAACAGGGATGATTCTTGTATATGCCTTCGTATTACCACATCCTTAAATGAGCTCGACGATGAATGAATAAAAATATAACTGAATGAACGATCAACTGGAGAAAGGAACCCACAAAAAAAAAAAAAAAAATACGGATTGAATGTCCGGCAATTGAATTATGAAAACTACAGCAAAAAAAAACACAATTTCTCAACAGGATTCCTCAAAAGATGGTCAATGAATGGCCTGGTCATTGTCGAACTGTGAAAATCTTTCACCGATAGCATAATGAAATGTTTACAAAAATGACACATACAAAAATAACTTCAAGTGTTTGGAAAGATGATGTTGGGATCTGAAATTTTGAAAAATATCATTCCACACATTTGTGTATTGAGAAAAGGTACGTTGGTTGCTGTTCTTAAATGGCTTCATTGGTGGCCTCCGAGGGTACTTGGAAGAAAGTGATTTGGGAGTGTTGAAGGAATTTCTATATGTTTGGTGCTCAGCCGATCATGTGGAAAATTAAGGATTGTAATTAACGCTTCACGTGTTTGGTATGGGTTGCAGATGAAGTGTGAAATGTCATACGAGTTGGAACATTAGTTCTTGACAACACTTTTCGGATGCAGAAATTTCTCTCGTACACATGTGTATAATGTATCTGTAAATTCTTCAGGAATTGATCCTTTTAGGGCCGATTTCTCAATGTCTGGTTAAACTGCCAGTTAACAAACTGGGGCCCGTCTTTGCGAAAGCCTAAGACATAAAGTAAGTACTACTAGAGGTGGAACTTCACACGATTTAAGCAGAAGCGCTGTGCAAATTGAGATGCAAATAATTCAAATGAAAGTTGTCTTTAAAGGGATGGGGACAAAAACACTTGAAAAAGCTCTTCCAATGGCAAATGCCTATAACGTTTCAGAGGGTTATCCATTTTTTCCTCCATTTATCGATATTTTCACTGGTGATTTAATGATTGTTTGTATAAAAATATTCACTGTCCAGCTTTTAGTTAAAATTTATTGTATAACAATATGTACAGAACAAAGTTTCGCCTATAACGGCATCTTCAAGTTCCTGAAACAATTTGTAATTAAATTATCAATTCCTAATTAATTTATCGCATTAAGCGTTGATATCTTACAAGTATTATTCGTGCTAAATTAAAATCAAACTACGATTGCGGTGTATTATTATGACATTCTAAAAAATCATTCTTCTTCTTATTTAAAATTGTGAAGTAACTAACTAATAAAAAGCTTGTTATAATTATTGGTGATCATTTCACGTTCAGTTTTTGTGTTTAAAGTATTATCATAATATTTAATAATGTTCAATATATCGCTTCTTTAGTCAATAATTTTTCTTTATTATTATCTTTATCAATAATTCTTGCGTTGGAAAATCCCATAACATGTCTATGTTGTAATTGATGTTTTGCCAGCTTGTTATGTTGGTTATTATACATTCTATTTTTATTTTGATGTTCCTGCAGTCTTATTTTTAAATGTCTTGTAGTTGAACCTATGTATGATTTATTTATAATAATAATACACCGCAATCGTAGTTTGATTCTAATTTAGCACGAATAATACTTGTAAGATATCAACGCTTAATGCGATAAATTAATTAGGAATTGATAATTTAATTACAAATTGTTTCAGGAACCTGAAGATGCCGTTATAGGCGAAACGTTGTTCTGTACATATTGTTATACAATAAATTTTAACTTAAAGCTGGACAGTGAATATTTTTATACAAACAAGGTAATCCATTTTCTCTTTCGGAAAGTAAACTTAAATTAAATACAGTAAATATTTGAATTTCGATCAAATTTGTATTTCATAATAAAGTTTGGACTATGCCATTATACGTGGAATACAATATCTGACAAATGTCCCCCACGGGACCGCTTGCAGGACTCGATCCTTTTGAGGTAATTTTCGATTACCTTTTCACACATTTCGGGCAATAACTCGGCTATAACTCTACGGATTTCGTCCTTCAATTGACTAATCGTCGTAGGATTGTTCGCATAAACACGGTCCTTCGCATAGCCCAACAAAAAGAAATCATCACCGAATCTCGAAATTACGCGTCCTGGGAATTTCTCGCGCAATAAAGCCAAATTTTGTCGCGTGGTGTGGCATGTGGCTCCGTCTTGTTGAAACCACATATTGTCGAGATCCATATCTTCAATTTCCGACCAAAAAAAGTCATGAATCATGGCGCCATAGCGCTGGCCATTGACTGTAACAGCGGCTCCTTCATCGTTTTCGAAGAAAAACGGCCCAATGACGCCGCCTGCCCACAATGCACACCAAACAGTCACTTTTTGCGGGTACAACGGTTTCTCAGCGGCCACTTGCGGTTGCTCACTGCCCCAGATGCGACAATTTTGTTTGTTTACATAGCCGCCGAGCGCGAAATGGGCCTAATCGCTAAAGAAGATTTTCTTCGAAAAATCGGCATCGGTGGCCTGCTGTTCGAGGACCCAATCTGAGTACTCACGACGCAATCTGTGATCAGTCGGCTTTAATTCTTGCATGAGCTGGACTTTGTAAGGATGGAGATGAAGGTCGAAATGCAAAATGCGCCACAATGTGCCGTAAGATAGGCCTAAATGCTGGGATCGGCGCGGAATCGACAAATTCGGGTCTTCGGCCACACTTTCACTCACAGCGACGATGTTTTCGGTCGAACGAGCAAAACGATGATGCACAGGTGTAGAAATGTCTGTCACCGATCCAGTTTCTTCAAATTTTTTCACTGTGTAGGCAATTGTGCGCTCATTGGGACGATTATGTCAACCATAATCTGCGCGTAATGCACGAAACGTGGCCACCACAGATTCACCATTTTGGTAGAATAATTTAATAATTTTAACGCGTTGTTCAGTCGTAAAACGTTCCATCTTGTAAAATGGCAAACCTTCAACTAAACCAATACCAGTTTGGAAAACACTGACATTTGACAGATGTCGAATGGCAGGGCTTTACTTTCCGAAACACGAAATGGATAACCCTTTATATATGAGTACATGCTTGTTATTCAACATTATCCCTTTGTGTACTGATGGAGTCCAACACATATGCAACTACAGTCGAGAACGGATAAGTGCAATCGCCTTAGTGAAATTTATTCCACTTATCAGTTTTCTTCACTCACCTTTGCAAAGATAGGCCAGTAAAATTGAATCAATTTGGGGGTCTTATCGGAAGGAATTGGGAAATAGCTGGAAATAACCTTCATCAGATTCTAAATACATTCAATCAAACTGTGCTTTCACAGTTGCATAAGCTGAGCTTAACTTTTGGCAGCTGAAAATCCGAGAAATTTTAGCCTTTTTTTTATTATTTTTCTTATAAATTCTGTGCCTTGCATCGTTCTGGTCTGCTCTAGAGCAAAAATAAAAAAAAACACGGCTATTTTGCATTTTTTCAAACGCCACTTTTATCCAAGCTGTTACGCTTCCTACTAATATCGACGCCGCGCCGCTTGGAGAAACGTGGTTATGATATCGCCACTTTTGTCCGGGCAATTTTGCTTGGCACTAAATATCGTCGATAATGGTCGCAGCAGACGATCGAAGCAAACGGTTCGCAATCAAGTCAACTTTAAAGAGTCCGACGAGATGAGAATCCACGTACTAGAAACTGAAGAGAGAGAGAGAGGAATACCGTGTCTCCTTTATTGTCTCGTCAACCTATAGCTCTGCCTTATGAGCTTTTCCCACGACCGTTGCGGTCGATACCGATTCTTGTTTACGGCCTTCCCTCTTGTCTCTTTTATATACGGTAAGCGTAATAGTGGTGTTTTAGCCAGGGTACCAAGAGCTTCCTCTTGGCCTCCTCCAGCTTGACAATACGCCAATCCTGTGTTAGGCGCGTTCGGATTGCAAAACTCAATGACTCTCAAAATGTAAATGGCATGAGCAGGTCATTCTAGTAGCCAGATGCGAGCTCTGGGTCGGATATGAATCTCCTCCCTGAGTATAAACTCCAACCTAGCCGCTCCCCCGCCGCTTGGATTGTTACATTCAGGTCCCGGATGCGCCACTTCTATTTTTTCTACGTATGTATTGATCATACTAAATTCCCACTTATATCGAATTAAAGGTACATTATTAAAATATCTATGTAGTCCGGATGGCGCAACGGTTAGCACCTCCGCAACGGTTAGCACCGCCTTCAACGCACTGGGCCCCGGTTCGATTCCGGGGATTTACGTGTCGGACTATGAGCCCACTCAGCTGTTAAATGAGTACCCATTATGGGGTAAATACAATAACTCGGTTGAGCGTGTTGCTGATCACATACCTCTGCACAAAAACCGTCACGATCTAGAAAATGAGATGATGCTACTAACTCATCTCGAGGCCGTATTTCAAATTGGACTGTTGCGCCAGTTATTTATTTATGTACAGACTCGGGGATGGGTACTTTTTCCGATATTTGACAAGATGCATAACCAATGCAAATTACATCCATTTTTTTGGCAAAAACAATCAAATAAAATAGATGATTAGCATGGGTTACGAAACCAGGCAGAAGTATGTTGACGTACGTTTTCGCATCGAGGTACTCAAGATTTAAAATTTCCATATAAATCAACCGGTCACTCGATGACGAAGATAGCAAATATTTTTTAACGTTTTTGGTGTCACCACACACTGTCGAACTCGAACACGAACCTGGTACAAATATCCTCTGACACACACACACTTCACATAAATGTGAAGAAAACCGGTCCACTTGTACCAGGTTCGTATTCGAGTTCGACAGTGTGTGGTGACACCAAAGACGGTCAGCGTGGGTCACGGAACCGGTCAGGACTATACTGACGTACGTTTTCGTAATCTTCGTACAATATTTTACAATTGGCGTAAATTCCAGCCGGTTACAGAACACGAAGGCTTTTTTGCAATGAGCTCTTAGACCATTAACTCCTATTGGGACATAATATAAAGGTAAAAAAAAGTTCTGCAATCCACCTCGGCCGCTTGTATGAACCACCGTACTTAGACTATAACTGTAAAATATTTATTTAGGAAATAGCAACAATTTTGTTTATTTAATGCCTAAAGTCAAAGAAAATGTCGAGGTAGTGGAGAAGGGGTATGTGTTCACGAGGAGAGGAGATGTTTTTTTTAATTCAATCAAAACAAAATAACTGATTTTTGATTTAACTAAAAATTGCTAGTTGTCTTTAGTTCATCCTATTGTGTAAAACATCACATTTCCATTCGACTCCTTACCCTTTTCATTTTCCCCTAACGTGCTGTCCATCCCTTTCAACCAAGGCTTCCCAAGAGATCGACCACACAACGACTTACACCCCTCCATCTAATTTAACTCGTAATCTAGGAAATCCACAATAATTTATCTTCATATTTCTTGGCTGCTGAGTGACCCCGTTAAGACATAAACGAGAAAACGTACAAGAGCCTTTATCTTAAGAAAGGGGTTCCATCTCCACTTCCATCCTTGTAATGTGATAAATGATCTGATTAGAACATGTGACCTTTTGCCATTGATTTTAAGTGGACGACATAAAAGATGAAATGCTACGTGGCGTTAAAATAACTACTCGGAACGCAATGAAAACTATGAGCGGCGTACTTGAAAAAGTCGCCACTTTAATGCCGAAGACAATTTAGAAGTAATTATAACAGCACTATTAACAATAATTTATTATTCATAACAAGATTCTGTTTTAAGAAGATTTCAGGCTTATCAGAAATCTTAGCGCCTGTGTCGTATTCTCTCTCATACAAATCACTTTGGCGTGGAATCTGTGCATTTACCATGAATCTTCATTTTGGGAGGTCATTACATTACAGCATGATAAGGACAAGTTTGTTTACATTATGTTTGATGGAGTATGTATTATGTTACTGTGGTTGGAAGATGCGTCCGCGTGAGGCTTTTCACTTGAAGAAAGTTTGAATCCAAACTAAATTGAAATTTCATATTATTGTAGGGCGTAATAAAATGTTGCGGCGTCGTTGCATAAATTTATATGTACGAATACAGGGAATGAGTCCCAATTTAGCAAAAATTCTTGAAATTCCCTGTAGCAAAAATTATATTTGAAAAAGAATCATAACTGAATTATCTCTTCCTTCTCGGCACAATAGAAAATCGAAAGGCATTTCGGCATCATGCATCATTAGTTTTGCAGTCAAACTATTTTGATCCATCACATTTTGCAATGGTTATTGGCTCTTTCTGAATATGTACTTCAAAGGCATCTGCATGAAATTGCTCTAAGGAAAACATAATTTTATCCTTGTTTGTTTGACATTAGTATGCAGCCAACAATTCTTTGTCGCATCGGGTGGTATATGTTTAGCAACTATTAGGACCCTACACCGGTCTACTGGCAGCCACCATCTTTGTCGTGTACATACATATGTACGTATTTCTCTTGGGATATCTTCCTTTAATCAGTCGTGAGCATCATTAGGCCATACAAACTAATTTAGAAACTCATGGACCACACCGGTATTTTCTGTATACGCTTTTGCTTATTGTACTTATACTGAAATGTCGAACATATTCTGCAGTCATCTACCAATTCTCTCCTGCCGTTCGATTATTTATGACCATTTGGATTTCTTTTCTTTATCTCGAATCCCTAAACATATCCCTGGGGTTTCCATATCGGAATATCTTTGTTATCCTTAAGCACTCCGACTGAGGTATGAATGAGAGGAGGACGAGAGGAATTAATAAGCATCCTCGACCGACACCATCTATAACGATTAAGAGACCTTACTTCCGAGTCATACATCCGATATCTCTACCGAAGATATTGAGTAATTCTTCCTATTGAGTGTTTAGATAAATACTTTCAATATCGGAAACTATGCATTTGGTTGCTTTATCATTCCATAATGTCCCATTTATCCGTGTGTCGAGTTTCTTTACTTTGTGTCTAATCAATGTGCCACATGGACACACAAGCAAAAGGTAATGACATCCTGAGGGAAAAGTATCTGATTACTGTGTACATGAGTAGTACATAGGTGAACCGGAAATATGAGAAGTTATTGTTGTTGGGAAGAATCGTGATGAGTGTTTGCCAATCTTGTGTAATCAAATGGTTCATTGGTACGTTGAGTGTGTGGGGATGGAAAGGTCAGGATGATGAATTGGTTCCTTTCATTCTTCCCTTTTTTCTTTTTGTTAATGTACCAATTTTAAGGTTAACATTTCTCATAATATGAGAGATAAATTGTAAAACGAATTGAAAAAGGAGTTTGATTTGTTCGGTGTAGTTTTATTGATGCATAATACATGCATATTTCCATTATATTAATTGAAAGTTAAAAGGTTCCCACATACCGATTGGACTCGTTCCTTACCGATGCAAAATACTCGCGGTATTTTGTTCACAAATGTACTACAGCGTCGAAGCCTGTCCCAAGCCATGGTTGTAAAAGGAAGAGGGAATGATAGCTGTAGCCTGACTGGCAGGGCTACACCTAAGCATCTCAGGTAATTAGGGTGGCATGAATCACGTAGTCAAACTTGCAACATGTTGTGTGAACCCTGGCACGTTATGAACTACCTGGAGCAGCTATCACATTTAGCGAGAAGCTGTCAACCCATCTTTGTAAAAACTACTCCATGCCAAGAAACCTGGAAAAAATGCCTCGGATTGGACGGATCAACAACGACGACCACGCAAACGTTTAACTGATTATCTATCGGATCCTGCAATGTACGCTCCCTGAACAAAAAACAACAGGTTGAGAAATACAAGCTGAGCATCAATGCAGTCCAGGAAACAATTTGGCTTGCCAGCGAGATCAACGATTTCAAAAGCGGTAAAACCATCTGGACATAAGGAGTTTGGTGTTGCGTGAACAATCACCTCAGACCGCACGTTACTGACTTTAAATCCATCAATGAAAGGTTGTGTGCGATTCACATTAAAACTCGATTTTTCAACCTCTGGCTCATCATCACTAAAGTGAAGGAAGAAGCAGTGAAAGACGAGTTTTACGGCCGCCTGGAGACATTGTTTGACTCACTTCCAACAAACGACGTCAAACTATTGCTCGGAGATTTCAATGCGAAAGCTGGGAACGAGAGTTGGCATCGGGACACAGCCCTCACGAGAAATGCAATGACAACGGTCAACGACTAATCGATTTCGCATGCAGAAAGAATCTTGTCGTAAGCTCAACATGCTGTCTCCACCAATGCATTCATAAAGAAACCTGGAAATCCCCAGATACACGCACCGTCAACAAAATTGACCACGTTTTCATATGCAAGAGATGGGCTTCATGCGTGGTAAATTTCCGATCATTCCGAGGAGCCAATGGCGATTCCGACCATTGGTAAAAACTTATCGGTGTAGAATTTCATCAGTACACCAATAAAGAAGCAGCCCTCCCAAAATTTTCGGGGTTGACAAACTCCTGAACTATGCAACAGCGCAGGCATATACAGTCGACTTTGACGACACCTACATAAAATCGGCACAACTTAGGTTGTATAGTACACGGGCTTTGGGAAGAATTAAAAATCTCTATCAAACAGGCTGCACAAAAGGTCGTGGGACATAAAACCCGACGTATCTCCTAAATTGATCTTGCAAAGCTTTTTATACCCGTTGGACAGAGTTCAACGAAAAACCTTCAAACTTATTGGTGATTGATGACGATATAACTTCCCGGATAGAACCATTTCAGCACATACACGTGACGTGGGATGTCTATCACTTTTTTATCGATATTTTACCGCCCCTGCTCTTCTGAACTAAGTAGTCCAAATGCAGTGGCCGATCCAGGATGCCCGCTTGGGGGGGAAATCCATTTGAAAATAAAAGAAACTGATCTCTGGTAGTATTCAGGAAAATTAAAAAAAAATAATAACTTGTTTTTGTTCAGATTTAGATAAATATATATTTATTGCCAAAATGTATTTACTCGTAGTATACATATTTTTATGATCCTTTTTTATAAAATTAAACGATGTCCACCTTGGGCTGCAAATATTTCGATAACTTCTTCTGGGGAGATACGAGTATCAATGTCGTAATGCACATGCAATAATGCCAAGCCAATGAGCCTGGTTTGGAGCATGGTTGTTCTGAGCCATGTTTTTATTCGGCGGAGAGTTGAAAACGAGCGTTCAGCACTTGCGTTTGTTATGGGAAGGGTACAAAAGATCCGGAGATATGTATGAATTGTTGGATATACCTCATCACATTTTTTTAGTGCCTCTAATGCATCAGTTGGCAGATCAACGGAACCAGCTCCTTTTTGTTTGTTCCAGTGATAAATCCAGTGATTCAACTCACCACTTAGTTTTAAACGTTGTACGCTTTTCTTATTAGTTGAAATATATTTAAATCTCTCAGTTAAACAATCAGTGAGATTTTTTATCCCTTCTACATCAAGATCACAAATTTTAGCTGGAAGCAGCAAACTCAATTGAAATCCATCCAGAACTTCTTTAGAAAAACGGGTTTTTATATCTTCTAAAACAATTTCTAATAGAGGAATATACGTTGAAACCCGGTAGTAGTCTTCACACGCCTGAACTTCGTAGTTTTCGCGTTTAGTTTGCCGTCCACAAGTTCTGGTTTTTTTTCTTCAACATCAAGTTTTCCTGCAATTTTTTGGCTTCTGAATATATCGCCTCGAATTTTTGGTCTGCATTTTGTCTATGGCTTTTCAACGTGGCAGTCAGAGACTCTATCGTTGATGCTGCTTTTGCTAAATCGATTGATTTTTTTGGAGAATAACGCTGAGTGAATGTGTGAGTGATACTGATAAGATATCACACAAGCAGAATAGTCCGACGATGAATTCAAAGTTGCACAAAGCCACAATTAAAATTCTAGCTTCACCTGGTGTTTTTCTGTTTTTCCACTCGCCAATTCGTTCACAAAGAGACTTTGTACCGACAAAGATATTTTGTGACGAAAAATTATATGCATGTAATTTAATTTTGGCAAAGGACGGATGATGTGCATTGGCGTACATACGGAAATCATCTGCATAAAGAAAGTTTCCTTTTCGCATCTATTTTTTAAATGTCCCTCATTCCCCCCCCCCCCCCCCCCGCCCCCCCCCCCCCCCCGTAAATCCGCCACTGCCAATTGCCGATGTTGCATTTTCTGTATGCAACACCAGGCAGTCAATTCGTGGCCACCATCTTACCATCGAAACTAGTGTCAGTCGAACCGCAAAATTTTATGACTCTTTCGTATGCAGAACAATTCGAATGTGGAACGCTTTACCATTATCTGTTTTACCCTGCAGTTACGACTAGTGATGGGCATAATGATAAGATCGGACCACTATTTCCCATGAAAACGAGGCTGCCAATCTGGGATGGACGATCTCAATTTTTTGTTGCCTCTTTTGACCCCAGATTCGGAGTCAGCGACCCCCCAATGCCCTTTAGCTCAAGCCAGCCAAATGGGACCACTATTTTCCATGAAACGGGGTTTGCCAGCCTTTTTTGACCCTATTTTCGGGGGGGGGGGGGACAAAAGACCTTTTCCATAGTCCTCCGCGCGGGCGCCTCCTGGTAACGGCAGTGTACCAAATCGCTGATGGCCAATGTCTTAGCGATAAGACAGTTTGGAAAAAGGCAGATAGCTGTAGCCTGAATGAATGACCAAAACCTAAGCGTCTCAGGTTTAGTAGGATGGAATGACTTACGTAGTTGGACCTGCAACATAGTTGTGTGAGCTCCAGAACGTTTATTAAACCATCTGAAGCAGCTATCTTTCGAGGCCATCCCCGGAATGGGGTTAAGCGACGTGCTGACAACTCGTCCTTGCAAAAACCACTCCATGTCAAGAAACCTGGACCTGGAGGCCAAGGCCCGACGTCGGGCTGTCGCGCCATGATGATGATGATGATGACCCTATTTTCGGAGTCAATCCAATCATTCCACTCTGGTCTAAAAGCTCCATGGCATGAATTCCTCATTTGATGACTATAAATGGATTTAGATGGGATTGGTTTGGTAGATAGATAATGCAGGTTTTAGTTTCAGCCAGATATCAGGATGGGATGTGAATGAATGTAATATACTATATATGTAATCAGAAATTTTGAATGAGCATGGATTTTCTATGCGTTGCGTAGTATGATATTTATGTGGGGTTTCATTTGAGTATTCATTTTACAGTGTCTCATTCTTAAATTGAACGACTCGGAGGCTATGTCGTTGTGTGGAATCTTTCGCTCATTCTGTTGAGTGGTTCAAAAAGAACGACTTGTTAATATGTTACACATTACTAGTAACGACCTGGAGAAATTTAAACAAAATGTTCACCCTTATTTCAAGCATTTACTGATAAAATTTGACCTGCCGGGTGATCGGCCCGTGTCGGAGTCGCTGTATGTGCACGACGACTTGTCGTCATTAACTTTCGCGCCTAAATCCCCATGTTTCTAGTGAATACCAATCTTAAGGGTAGTAGAGTTAACCGCCAGAATTCAATGAGAAAAATGGAGAAGATATGCGTAAATAGTACAAACTTTGAGATACGGGTATAACCAAGTGATGTTCGTGGAATTGTGCATCGGGAATTTGTCCCCCCCCCCCCTGGGCAAGCTGGCCGTGCGACCTTAAGTATCTACTCTGAATGTGGATACATCGGTGCATGGATATGTCGTATGGCTACTGAATGAATAGAAGGTGATGTTTAGGTGTAAATCATTTGTACGGCACCAAGTTACGGATAAGCGCTCTTGGCCAGATTGTAAAGAGAAACAATCTCCAAAACAAGAAACGGACGAAATAAGCTGAGTCATCAGCGTGTAATAAAGAGAGGCAACTAAGAACAGGAAGTAGGTCGTTGATGAAAAACAGGAAAAGCAGGACACGCACAAAGTATTCCTGCGACTCACTAGGCGTTGGACAGAAGGCTGAAGAAACTAGGTTATTAAACACTACGGTAGACACACGACCTAGAAGATACTCTGACATCCATGAAACAAGGAAGGAGAGAAATTGTAGGGTGATAAGCCTTTCAAGCAAAGTGCCATGATGGACCAAATGGAAAGCTTCAGAGAAGTCGGTGTAGACTACAAGGACCTTAAGGTGTTTGTAAAAAGATTTATCGACAAAATCGCCAAACTCTTCTAAGTTGGTGACGGTAAATTTGTTTTTGCAGAATCCATCTTGTTTAGGAGAGATAAGGTTATCGAAATAATCATAAATATAATTAAAAGCAATACGTCCTAGAATTTTGGAGCAGGAAGATAACAAAGAAATAGGACTATAAATAGAGGCAACATTAGGGTCACCATTTTAAGAAATTGGAACAGTGTAGGATAATTTCCATTTGGACGGAAAAACACCTTCAGAAATCCTCTTATTAAAAATGATAGCCAGAGGGACGGAAATAGATGTATTGCTGAGACTGTGATAAATGTTTCATAAAATTAAAAAGTCATTTTGTAGAAGATGTAAAATATTGAAATCTGGGCTTGAACAATTTAAACATGTAACATACATACATACACGAAACAGTGTTTTTACTGTATTTTTATTTTTGTATAAATCAGATGAATTCTCACATTCTTTATAAAACACATTTTATGACTAATATCGCTTAAAATATCAGAATGGTATAAATGTTCCAGCTTTTTTAGCATAAAAATACAGAAATATTAACATTAGAATAATATTACTGATTTTACTAAAGTAATTAAGGATTTTTTTTTTTCAACAATAAAAATAAATTTTTATCAATGAAAATTCAACAGACGAAAAATTCCGTGTGTTGATGTTTCAATGCATTTAAGACAATTTTCGCCGGCCCTGGATATAAACCCATAACCCACACCCTGTGGAGACAGTCTGACGATAGATTACCGGAATCAACTACAAGTCCATATACTTTTAATCAATTTTCGATCAAAGCCTCCATATATGTACATCCATCGAACATAACAAATATATTCATTCAATTTATTATCTTTTCCATAAACTGACGGCTTCGTCACTAAATCCTCATAAAATTTATTCACCTCATTATCATTTTCAGTTTGCATTGTTCCCATTATTTATCACATCATTACATAACAATTAGATTTGAATTCCCACAAAATACATTTTCTAATTTTCCATACATAAACCAAATGGAGATCCTTCTGCTAAGCTCCGAATGACAAATGAAACAGACCTCAGTCAAGCGTCTGCCATACTATGATGGTCGTCCCAAACACAGCTCATTCTCTCGAATCTATGAATATATTTGGTTGGCTGTAACATAGTAAAGTCCTGATAGTGAGTCAACAACAACAATAGCGCAACCAACAGAAATCTAATGGAGATCCAATTACTTAAAGCATTACCAAAAACATGAAATTAGCATATTCCTTAAGTCGAGGGACAACATCATAATAATCCTTGTCCTCATCTTGTCTGTCCTGTAAATTCTATGTCCTACATCATCCACACACATTTGCGACACTCCAAAACTATTTTCGATAAATTAAATTACACGCAATAGTCCGTCCCGGCAAGGATGTTTGGGCTCTTGGCTCTGGGATTGGGGGTCCAAAATAAGGACAAAGACCTGTCCTCCGATTTGAATGTGAATTCATACACATATATCTTGAAAGCGTTAAGAAAATCTTTTCGGAATGAAAATCCGCCTGTATCCTAGTTAACATATGAATATAAATCATGGGTGAATAAGAGAGTTCCATTTTGAAACACCCTCGTCTTCGACATGGATTCAGTCGCAATATGTAGTCCCCTGTGAAGTTAATATTGAAATGGTTTCATGCAAGAATTCTTTTACCATACTCGTATACACATTTATTTCTACACATTGAATGATGTTAAAGGCGAGTGCGAATTTGTAGAGGGTTGTGTAAATTAATCTAATTATCTAAGTAACTAATGTTAATCTTATAATAGATTGTGGTTATGCATTATTAGTATTGAGTGACCTCAACTTTTGAAAATAGATGATGATAAAAACAGGTTGTATGTAACGAATAGTTTGTACGGAAAAATGCAAAATTATTACTTTACCGAGTTGGCACAATCTCGGTTCTATTGACCGGATTTTACCCGCAACGGGTGCAAGCACCAAGTTGCTGGGCTTCGACGCATTTGGCTAATGTTCCGCCGACATCCTGACGTATAAAATTTTTACTATTATTTATTATATAGGTATTTGGGGGATATCTATATAAACTAAAACCCTATCTATTGAACACAAACTCGAACACGAAAATGGTTCAAGTGGACAGCTTTCTTCAGATTTATGTTAAGTGTGTGTGTGTCTTGAGTCACTCGAAGGACACTTGTAGTACGATGTTCGTGTTCAAGTTCGTGCTAGACAGTGTATGGCCGGGCTAGCAAAAATATCCAAGGTTTCAATCCGTGAAATTCCGTTAAATTGATTGACTTTCTAAATCAATTTTAGGACAGCGTTCGAAGCCAATTCACTGGATGGAGGGAACGTTTGCATGCATTTTTCGGAATTAATTCAAATATATTTCATGGCTGTTTGGTCTATCTAATATTTTCGTCAAGAGAACAACCTTCAAAAATAAACCTTTAAAATCACGTCGCCTAATAAAGGCAATCCACTCCTGCTTCCTACTCTTGAGTGACGCGCTCCATAGCCGTGAGATCCAGATGCTAGAATCTATAGTTCAAAGGTTCATTTCCCCTCGCGTTATTAAAATAAAAACTACCTGTGTGGACTATCAGAAATTCCACAGCGTTCCAAGCTTCTTAGTAAAATATGGTAGTACGGATTGGAGGTGTATGCTAGCAACTGCAGCATCCGATATGTATCTGCTGTGGAAACGTAAACAAAGCACTGCTACAGATATTACTGAGCTCATGCCCTATTGGAGGGGTTAAGGCGATTAGAGGTAGGAGTACTGCTTCAGGAAAACCGCAAAATGATGCGCATTCGTCATTCGGACAAGACATCTAATCGACATCCCGAAAAGAGCGTCTTTTGGCAGCTAATATGATTCCGATTACTTTAACTAGGCCAGCCGAATAAAAAAATCAGGAAGTTTTGAAACTTGGCTTGGTTGTTGTTTGATACCAGAAAGTAGAAACAAATGTTTGTTTTCACAAAATTACCGAAATTGGAAGAAACACTCATGCCACATTGTAAGTAATATGAAATAAACTTGTTGATAACTAAATAAACTAAATTTAAGATGAGAAATGCACGTGGAATGTGTTAGTTACTTGGAAAATGAAAAATATTTTTTTTTTAGAAAATGGACTTGATGAAGTACAAATATGAACATCACTTACTCCTAAGGTATCTGTACTGCATAAGAGCTAGTCGTATGTTCTTGCGAGAACATTAAATTAAACCATCATTGTCACCAACTAATTAGATCATGCTATGAACGTTTAAGCAAAATGTCAAATCTCTACCTTCTTTCTATCGAAAGTCATCGCTTATTTGAAGTTTCATTTGTAGGGGAAGTAGGGGTTTGGTTGGTCAGATCTTACGTATTTTCAATATCAGCCAGCTGAATCCTACTACAAACATGTAACCAAAATTCCAAGTCGCTAGGTTTATTTTCTCGTAAATTATCGCTTATTTTAAGTTCCATTTGTAGTGATGGTATGGGTTGCTTGGGTCGGATCTGGCCTATCTTTAATACCAACTAACTCAATCTTACTTTAAACATTTGACCAAAATTTGAAGCTGCTGGCTTCATTCTATAAAATAAAAAAAATAAATAGCTGGCGCAACAGTCCAATTTGAACCACGGCCTCGAGATGAGTTAGCATCATCTCATTTTCTAGATCGTGACGGTTTTTTTTGTGCAGAGGTATGTGATCAGCAACACGCTCAACCGAGTTATTTACCCCATAATGGGTACTCATTTAACAGCTGAGTGGGCTCATAGTCCGACACGTAAATCCCCGGAATCGAACCGGGGCCCAGTGCGTTGAAGGCGAACGTGCTAACCGTTGCGCCATCCGGACTACTCATTCTATAAAAAGTTATCGCTTATTTGAAGTTTCATTTGTAGGGGAGGTAGAGGTTCCTTGGGTTGGATCTTGCCTATTTTTAACACTAAGCAAGTACATCCTACTAACAACATTCTACAAAATTTTCAACTTGCTAGTGTCATTCTATCGAAAGTTATCGTAATAAAAGGAATATTTGATTTTTTGAAATTTGTAGGGGAGGTAGGCGTTCCTTTGATCTGATTATGCCCAACATACCAAAACTTAAGCAGCTTCTCACCTCAGGGCTACATGCCAAAAATCAGGTGTCTACGTCAATTGGTTCAAGAGTTATAGACAAAAAACCTGAAAAGCAGGGTATTACGGGGTTCTTTGTAAGAAAATTACAGTTATTTTTCAACTGAAAACGCCCCGGGCCCGTGTTTTTCTCGGGGGCCCGAAAATTTGAGAAATTAAAAAAAAAACAAAGAGAAAAAAAACTATCTACGCACTGAGGTTTTTTTTGTTGCTCCTTGCCCTTTCATACCACTCTGACGCACTGAGCTACCGGTCGCCATATATGGGCCCCCTACAAAAACAAAAAAGAGAAAGAGAAACGTACGATTTGACCTTTTTTTTTTGTTCATTGAGCTACCGGTCGGTCGCCATATATGGGGCCCCTACAAAAGTTGAGTACCGGGCCCGGATTTTCTCTCGACGGCCCTGCTGCCTAGTAGTTGCATATGTGTTGGATTCCATCAGTACACGAAGGGGTAATCGGAATAGCAAGTATGTTACTCATACGATGAAACGTACTAGGCAGTTGGCATTTGAAGAGCTTTTTAAAATGTTGCCGTCCCTATCCCTCTAAAGGCAACTTTCATTTGATTATTTGCGTATCAATTGGCGCTGCACTTTTGCTTAAATCGTATGAAGTGCCACCCCCCTGGCCAAACCACCACCGAACCAATTTCAGTTCAGTAGAGCTTCAGTCGCGATTGTAGTTGGTCGCGGGATCGGTTCAGCAGTGTTCAGGTTAAAAACACAATTTCAGCAATGCGTCAACCTGGATTAACGTGGAGATTTCAACATGGCAGTAAACCTACCTTGAGTAGATATGTCAACAGATAACGATTGAATCTTCATATGGCGTATTTATTATGAAGAATTCGTAGTTTAATTTGATTTTTGATGTCAAGTCGATTGATAAACGTTTTGAGGATATTTTTCCACATATGTTCTGTATTTTAGTATCGCAAGTTTAATCAAAAATGACTAAGAATATAATTGATCCATCTCCCTTTGACTTAACTGAGTAGTTGACTCGAAACGTTTTTTGCATGGCACTTCACCTAGACCTATTATAATTGGACATATTTTTCGAAAAGCGTCAATTTTTTGTTTTTGTGATACAATTTGCTCAATATATTAGCCCCGTTCGATTCACTCGAACAAAGATCCATTTTTATACAAAATTACGGACCGGCCTTTGATCCAGGTCTCGTATGGAATCACATCGGATCAGAGTTGGATTGGAAGTGAATCGGTTGAACGTCAACTTATTTCTTAGCAATTCGCCCCTCATATTTGTATACCGCAATTCGCCCCACGCGGCGAACTATCTGAATGGCGGCTGTTTGAATTCGCTCGTCGCAGACCCGTTCCGTTCTGTTCATTCTGGATCTTTGGCCGTTTGTAAATTTTGTTTATCAGGGCCAACTCTCGATTATTTGTGTGGGTTGGGCATCAACGATACTAACTAAAGTCACAGTGAAGACTTGGAGAACAAACTGATCTGCTACGAGGGAGCGACGGTTACTGTAAGTGTACTGTAGGGACGATTCAACGAGTGTCTTACGTTGAATCGTCCCTATTAAAAATTTACTAGACTAGCGGTGGTAGCAGCTGTTTCACCAAACAACAGACTATTAGCTATTATTAATTTCTTAATTACGATCCTGGACCGAGCTGCCCTACAGAAGAAAACTGAGATTATACCGCCAGAATGGGCGGGGGTCCAACACCACAGGCAGAGCAACGCGAAGCCGCAGAATGGTATGAAAGGGCAAGGAAGAAGAATTAATTTTTCAATTAATTTATACATATTTATTAATTAATTTCATCACATGTATTTACAAAGGGATACGAAATCCCCAGTTACAAAACCATCAAAAAACAGAATCTCCAAATAGATAATCCCCAAGCACAAAACCCCCAAAAAAATAATCCCAAATACTTGGCGTTTTCTTGTAGTAGTTACTTATTTTCGTCGTGACAAAAACGATATACCCTATACTATAAGTCTAGGGTAAAATTATAATCAACTCTTGCCTTGGTGAATTCAGGGGAAGAACAAGTTGTTTATAGTTAACTGCTTTTTTTAATGCATGTTGAAGCAGCTTCTAAATCAGGAAGAGTTATCGACAACAGTTTTAACACTGTAATAGTTGAAGTGTAATGAAGTTGACAAATTGATTTTTATTTTATAATTTTTATTTATTTATTTTATTGATGAGAAGGATTTTGAGTTACTTTGTTTTCCAGAAACGCTAGCAGTAAAGAATATTGCAATAGCTATGAATACATACGAGTATATTAACTTTATCCCATTTTTCGCTAGTGCTAGAATTCGCCAAAAAAGGATATGCCCAAATACATAAATTTAGCACCAAGGGAAGCTTCATTTTTACCTTTTCCAGTTTAACTAA
Organism: Chloromyia formosa; assembly: GCA_964017055.1. Classification (NCBI taxonomy): domain Eukaryota; kingdom Metazoa; phylum Arthropoda; class Insecta; order Diptera; family Stratiomyidae; genus Chloromyia; species Chloromyia formosa. The sequence goes on from OZ024814.1 coordinate 98,023,887, forward strand.
GAACTGGAATATTGAAATGGGAGACTTTTACAATTTAGGGATTTTGTGCGTGGGTATTCTGTATTTGGATATTACGCATTTGGGGATTATGCATTTGGGGATTATGTATTTAGGGATTATGCATTTAGGGATTTTGCATTTGGGGATTATATATTTGGATATTATGTGTTTGGAGACTTTTTATTCGTGGATATCGTATTTGGGGATTTTGTTATTGGGGATTTCGTAAGGTTCACTTTACAAGACAAACTAATAACAGCTAACCAGTCTAATGTTGTCTGACGCGTTCGGTAGCCGTGACGTCTGGGTCGCCCATCTATGATGCTGCATCTAGGGGAACAGAGATTCAATCGTCCACGCGTTACATATACTCGGTTGTGTCATTTTTAGAAGCCGTCAGTGCTTTGGCCGTTGGATTTGTCCACGTAAAGTACAGACGTCGCTGCGGGCACGTCAAGCAACGGTGGTTGTAAAGCAAAAAGAGCTAGAGGAGAGCATGGCTTTGTGCAAGAAAAGTATCTCTGAGAAGCTTTTGGCAATTATTAAGACATCCAACAATGGCGCGAGTTGTTGCGTTCTGCATAAAGATAAGGTGTCGGGGGACTTTGAGATGTGGAGTTGAGTTCGGCAGGGTTGCATCCTCCGCTGATCCTGTTCCTCTTAGCGATTGCCGATGTGTTGCATGCAAACCTATCCGGACCACACAGAGGAATTCGATGAACTTGAATTGCAGTGCAGTTCGCATTAGTAATCTTAAAGATTTTCCGCCAAGAAAAAAGTCGCTGTTCACCGTTTCGACTAACTATATCTATCAGAACAATTCCCGGATTTCTTCGAGCAAATATGAGAGTGATAAGATTAGCTCCTATAGACAAGGAAATGGTCGCTGAAATTAAATATAACCCCGTTTTAGGGAAATAAAAAATATTACAACAGCGAAAGTAACAGCTTGAAAACTTAGTGAATATATACAGGGCGTCCCAAACCCCAACGTCAACCCGGAAACCGGTGATAGGCCAAGTGGTGGTAGTTATCAGAAAAGTATCCCGAGAGGTGGATAGGGCGGTCTGATACAATTTCGTGGCCGGCACGTGCACCTGACCTAAATCCCCTCGATTTTTTTTACTGGGGAGCGGTAAAAGGAAAGGTTTACACGAAAGAAATAGAAAATTTGGAGGAACTCCGCCGAAACATTGCGGAAGCCGCTGAAGCCATTAGTTCCGGAAGATTCATCCGGTTTATAACTCGATCCTTTTTAAGAAGATGTCGTGCTTGCATTGCAGCTGAAGGCAAACATTTTGAACATTTGTTGTAAATTGAAGTTCTAACGTTTAATTGTAAATTGATTTTTTTGTTCAATAAATTACACTTTTGCCTAAATGAGATTATTACTTCTTTTCACCTCAATTAAGAGATAATATAGGAAGTGTCGTGCCATTTTGGAATCTGGACAAAATGCGCCATCTTTTACAGTTACTGGGGGGGCAAAGACCTTTTCCATAGTCCTCCGCGTGGGCGCCCCCTGGTAACGGCAGTGTATCAATTCGCTGACGGCCAATGTCTTAGCGATAAGACAGTTTGGAAAAGGCAGATAGCTGTAGCCTGAATGGCTGACGAACACCTAAGCGTCTCAGGTCTAGTAGGATGGAATGACTTGCGTAGTTGGACCTGCTACATAGTTGTGTGGGCCCCAGCACGTTTATTAAACCATCTGAAGCAGCTATCTCCGAGGCCATCCCCTGAATGGGGTTAAGCGACGTGCTGACAACTCGTCCTTGTAAAAACCACTCCATGTCAAGAAACCTGGAACAAAAGCCTCGGATTGGACGGATCAACAACGACGACCACGCAAACGAATAAAGGATTATTCTTTCGGATCCTGGAATGTACGCTCCCTGAACAAACCGGGGGCCGAGAAGGCCCTCCTTCAACAGGTCGAAAAGTACAAACTGAGCATTACTGCAGTCCAGGAAACAAATTGGCTTGGCAGCGAGATTAATGACAAGAAATCGCACACAATTTTTACAAGTGGCAAACCATCGGGCCGCAAGGAGTTTGGAGTAGCATTTATAGTGAACAATCACCTCAAACCGCATATTACTGACTTCAAACCCATAAATGAACGGCTGTGTGCGATTCGCATCAAGACTCGATTCTTCAATCTCTGGCTCATCAATGTGCATGCCCCCACTGAAGTTAAAGAAGACGCAGTAAAAGACGAGTTCTACGCCCGCCTTGAAACTTTCTTCGACTCACTTCCAACAAACGACGTCAAATTGCTGCTGGGAGACTTTAACGCGAAAGTCGGGAATGAAAGTTGGCATCGGGGGACCTCTGGAGGCCACAGCCTCCATGAAGAATGTAACGATAACGGCCAGCGACTTATAGACTTCGCCTGCAGCAGGAATCTAGTCGTAAGCTCTACGTGTTTCCCGCATCGACGCATTCACAAGCAGACCTGGAAGTCTCCAGACGCACATACCGTCAACCAAATTGACCACGTCCTCATTTGCAGGAGATGGGCGTCTAGTGTCATGGATGTCCGCTCCTATCGAGGAGCAAACTGCGACTCAGATCATCACTTGGTGAAGACGACCTACAGATGTAGAATTTCCTCAGTGCACCAGTCTAGAATCAGCCCTCCCAAAATCTTTGCGGTTGATAAGCTCTTGAGTGATGCTACAGCGGTGGCGTATACTACCGCCCTTGAGGAAAAACTATCACCTATGCTACACAACATCAGCAACACAGACGTCCATGGGTTCTGGGAAGAACTCAAGGGTACCATCAAGGATGTCGCAGAGAAGGTCGTGGGATATAAAGCCCGGCGAGCGCGAAATGACTGGTTCGACGAAGAATGCAAAAATTCACTTGACGCGAAAAACGAGGCCTACAGACAATGGATTCAACGAGGAACCAGAGCCAGAAGAGAAAAATATGACGAGCTACGGCGAATATCGAATAGAATAATTAGACGTAAGAAACGTAAATACTTTGACGAGCAGTTGCTGAACATAAACGAAAACTTAGCTAATAGGAACACCAGACAAGCGTACAAACTAGTAAATACAATTAAGAACGGCTACCAACCCAGGACTAGCCTTTGTAAGGACAAGGATGGAAACATCATCAGCGACACCGATGGTATTAACAAACGATGGGCCTCTTATTTTGAAGAGCTTCTAAACCGACCATCTAACATCCCCACACAGGAAGCTCTCGACGATATTGTTGATCTAGGTCCACCCATTCAACCCCCGACAGTAGAGGAAGTTGATCTCGCGTTGCGGTCACTAAAACGAAATAAAGCGCCGGGCGCTGACGAGATTCCAGCTGAACTGCTAAGATTCGGTGGAACGAGTCTAGTTGATGCCATACATCAATTACTCCTGCGAATATGGGAGAACGAGGAGATCCCAGACGATTGGCGCAGAAGCATCATCTGTCCAATTCATAAAAAGGGAGATAAACTGCGGTGTGAGAATTACAGGGGCATATCACTAGTTTGTACGTCCTATAAAATTTTGACGAAAATTCTGGAAAATAGAATAAAACCGTACACAGAACGAGTCATTGGCGAATATCAAAGCGGTTTCAGACCTGGTCGCTCCACAACCGATCAGCTCTTCTCAGTCAAACTGATACTCCAGAGGTGCTGGGAATACAACGTAAACGTATACCAAATCTTTGTCGACTTCAAGCAGGTATACGACAGTATCGATCGTGGAGTACTGTACAACATCATGCTGCGGTTTGGTATACCGGCAAAATTGGTGCGACTGACAAAGATGACGATGACCAACTCCGTCTCACAAGTCAGGATCCAGAATAGACTTACTGATCTATTTGAAACACGCACTGGTTTGAAACAGGGCGATGGACTGGCACCGACGCTCTTCAACCTAGCACTGGAATACGTTATTCGGGCCATGAATATGGACAACAGCAAGACGCTACTCATCAAGTCGACACAATTAGCAGCGTACGCCGACGACATCAACATCATGTCCCGAAGATTGGCTGACGCGGAAGAACTTCTGCATACGCTCGATACCGCTGCAAAGGAAGTTGGATTACGTATTAACGAGGGTAAAACTAAAATAATGATGCAATCGGTGACAAGGACACCTGCACAACCGAGCATCAACGTGGAGGACCTCAACATCGAGTTCGTGAACAACTTCATCTACCTGGGTTGCAACCTGTCAAGGGACGCCAACGAAACTGACGAAATCAAGCGACGGATACAGTTAGCTAATAAGACTTTTTTCTCGGTTCTCCCCATAATGAAATCGAAGCATGTGCACAGAAACACGAAGCTCCGCGTGTACAAAACCATTATACGACCAGTGCTATGCTATGGCTGCGAAGCATGGACCCTAACTCAAGCCTCCGAAAACATGCTAGACACATTTGAACGTAAGGTTCTACGGCGAATTTTCGGGGCTGTTTGCGATCGAGATGGATGGCGCATCCGGTACAACCATGAGTTGTATGAAATGTACGATGAGCTGCAAGTCTCGAAAATCGTCAAACTACAACGACTTCAATGGGCAGGGCATGTACAAAGAATGGACGATGATCGCATGCCTAAGAGAGTAATGAATGCAGAACGAGTCGACGGAGCGAGACTGCGAGGACGACCGAGATCTCGTTGGGAGAGTTCAGTAGGTGTGGACGCCGCGCAGCTGCTGGGCTCCCAAAATTGGAGGACGCGGTCACGTGACCGAGATAATTGGAGGACAATGCTCCAGGCGGCCAAGGCCCGACGTCGGGCTGTCGCGCCACGATGATGATGATGATTTTACAGTTACTTGCCAAAACCGCGTGGTATATTTTTTTTACAGTGCAGTCAGTTGAAGTTGGGATAAGTGATAATTTTGAGTACAAAATTGGGGAAAAAAGTCATATTTTATTTAAAACCAATACAGTAATTTTTTACTTTTAGATTGTGTTTTATAGAATAGTTAGTCAGGGTTGCTTCATAAAAAAAAAATTAAAAAAAAAGAAAAATTAAAAAAAAATGAAAATTTGTAATAACAGTACTTAAAAAATCATCACAGGGTATGAATTTTTCCAATTCTTTTTGAATGTCTATAAGTCAAAAAATAATTGACGGAAACTTTTTTAATACTTTTCTGATAACTGCCACCACTTGGCCTATCACCGGTTTCCGGGTTGACGTTGGGGTTAGGGACACCCTGTATATATCACCTTCATTAATCTGCCCTTTCAATTATTTTCTGGAAATGAAAAACCAAACCAAAAAGCAACTCTGATAGTAGAAGAAAAACGCGAAACTCCCGGAATGAAGATTTAGAAAACGGAACTTCCACGTTCGCTATCGTGGGACCATTTTAAAACTTCAGAGTTTGCTTCACAAATCACGTTGCTTTTAATGCATTGGCTAGCATGTGCACACGTTTCGTACATTTTTTTCCTAATTTTTAGCATTATTCAATATACTCGTACATTTAAGCAAATATTTCATCCAAAAGCAATGCGCTTCAAAACGCTTCTCCAAGTTATCACCTTAAAAAGTATCTAATTTCCCCGCGTTCAATACATTCATTCAAAAGCAAATGTTCCAAAACATCACCATTAATTACCAATTAAGGATAACTTCATTGGCTTATTGTTCAATTTTCCGCCAACCTATTTTAATGTGCCGTTAAAAAATTTGTTTGTATTTGGGATCCATCAGGAACAGCAGTTTCACCACTAAGTGAACGTCGACGCGGCGGGCGGTCTCTTCCTTTATTCGCCTGACGCGCTCTGCCTATACAGCCACAAAATACATGTATCCCTACATCCTGACTACGAACGAGTGTATCATTATTTTTTTCCCGCAACGACTGTTCCGGGAGAGGATGATATTCACACCACTATACAAACCGCCCTGAACGAATCGAACTTATGTCCATTGTTTGTTTTCGTTACGCTGCCGCCTCCCGTTTCCTGATGAATGTGACGAAATGGTTAGGATGCCTGCAAAAGGGTATGCGTACAGAGTGATGTTGGCAAATGGATAACGCAGGATGCTATAAATTACAGAAAATCGCCTGCAGTTCTACTCAACTTTGCTGAGGATACTTTCTAGCATGTACTTAAGGGGACACGTGTCTTTTCAATGTTGTTCCACTAAACAAGGATAACGTCGGGCGAACTGCATGCAAGGATTAGAGATAGAATGAAAGCAAAGGACATGGATTTGACACAAGTCCCAAACATATTTGATATTTGGTCATATGAAATGGGATATGAAGTCGGAAGGACAATTTTTTGTGTGAGTTTTTTTTTATGTAAATTTTTTAAAATAACAGAAGAATGGGGAGAGATGGCGGTAAAATTATTGATTTATTCAAAGTAACCTTTTTCCTAGATAAAACTTCTGCAACAAATCGTCAAAATAATTATACACACTGTGACATAGTTCTTTAATCCTATATTATTTTATATTAATGGTATAAAATCTAATTACAAGTGTCTTTATTTCAATAATCCCGAATGTAGAAATGATTTTAAAAGGACTGAGGGTACGTTTATGTTGGCGCTTGGCCGATAAGAGCAGGGCTGATAGTGACACATAGAGCTGTAAATGTTGGAACAACGCATTTCTCTTTTTTTCCGACTTATGATAAGAACTGCCCTCAGCGACGCTCTAAACTTGTATCGCGCAGCTCCAACATAAACAGCTCTATGCAAAAGCACGAATCCATTTCTATCAGCGCAGCTTTTATCGTTTGTCGAAGCTCCAATATAAATGCACAATTAGGCATTCATAATACGAATCAACTACCCCCTTTGCGTAAAATCACAAGAATCATATTCCACTTGTAATAATGTCCCATTGAAAATCCTTCCTTCAAATTGACGCGTGTTACAACACTGAACCTGCAAGCTACAAACAGGACCCCTGTCTCCCTACGGTGTTTATATCATCCGAACAAAATAGCAAATAATGCAAAAGTCAACTCCTTCCCAGTTACGGTTATTATTGTTATTTTGGTGAAGACGCGAATGTTGATAGGATTTATGGGACTCCTGTAGAAGATATTTGTGAGATTCGCTACTGCCACGGAAATTTATTAATGATGGGCCGCGCGTTACTTTCATGTCATACAACAATGTGAAATAAATTCGTAGACAGTCTGTTCCTAGACGCTGCCAGTGTCAACAAGACATCATTTGCAGTGCGTCCAAGACGCATTTGTCATTTTGATTTATGCGTTGGTGTTATTGTTTTTCCATCAGTTCAACTGGAGGAGGATTTTCAGCGTTTGAATAAAATATGTTCAGATTTGGGTATAAGAGTATAAAAATATTATTTAGTTTCTTTGTCAGTTGTTAAAATTTTTACATATTTTACTATAATGGAGGTATAAACATATACAAGTAAGTTTCATTTTCAATTGATCTATTACTGATGCTGCGGTAAATCTGTGGGTAGAGCGCGGATTTACCAAGCGATAGGTCGCAGGTTTGATTCCTGCCACGAAACAATTCAATCAACGACTCAGCTATGAATAAGTACGTTAGACGTACAGTGCAGTACACGTTCACGATACTGATCACATCACCTACTACCAGGCCTGATGAGATAGGGGCATTTGCCGGGCTAAGGTCTTTCAAAGGTTCAAAGCGGCCCGGATTTTTTTTAAACACAAACCCTTTTTTTTTTAGGCCTTTGAAAATATGATAAATTCTTTTCTATTTTTTTTTAAGTCTATGCTAAGGCTTTGGGAATACTTTTTGATGCGAGAGCACAGCCTTGGCGGGAAAGAAATTAAAATACAATAAAATAGGTATAGTGGGACTGGGATGGGTTGAGTTTGAATGAGGTACCGGCGTACGTTTCGTTTAAATTTTTGCAGATTATAACTGCAGGGGAAAACAAAGATGGTAGGTTGTTCCACATTCGTGTTGTTCTGGATACAAATGAATCATATTGTAGAATTTAACGGTATGACTACTACTGAGTTCAAGAAAATGAGGATGGGCACGGCAGGCTAGCCGGGTGTTACGGACAGGAAGAGCAAGCTCAGGAATAAGATTGTATATTTGGGCAGAACAACGGCGGTTGTACAATAGTAGCGATAAAAAAGTGATAAACAACCGACATTTCGCCGGTGTTCAAGCGGCTCTATATGAGAAGTAATGGATTCATCGCCAATAAGCTTGAAGGCTTTCCGCTGAACTTTGTCTAATGCAGATAGGGCAGTTCGACCTGCGCCTGCCCATATGTGGGAGTTATATTCAAGTCGCGGTCTTATATGGGCCTTATAAATTTGCGCCAAATCAGATGGTGTAAAGTATCTTTTACAGCGATACATTAAACCCAGACACTTCATTGCATTTTTTTGCAATGTTGAAGATGTGGTCAGACCAATTTAGTATACTAGAGATGTTCATACCTAGTACGTTCAATGTGGGTGAATCAGTAATGCTGACACCATCGACGAGAATGGGTTGGGCGGTAGATGGGGCACGTCGTTTATTGGTAATAAGACAAGATTGAGTTTTGGAGGCATTAAATTCTACTCGATTCACTTTCCCCCATGAAATAATTTTTGAGATATCTCTATTTAGTGAGTCAGACATGCGATCTCGGTTGAGAGATGTAGCACTTTGCAGGAGTCAGCTGCAGAGTTAAAAGTATAAATAGAATCAAGGGTGCTGTCATCTGCAAAACTATGAATTGGGTTTGAAGTCACACTTAAAAGATCGTTGATGAACAGAAGAAAAAGCGTTGGTGATAGGACAGTACCTTGAGGGACGCCTGCGTTGGTGGTATGGCAATTCGATTTAACTCCATCAAGGACGACTTGAAGCGAACGGCCGTGGAGGAAACTTTCAATCCATTCAACTAGTTTTGAGTCAAGACCAAAAGCCTGAAGTTTAGCTAAAAGAGCCGTGTTTAGAATTAAGTAAATTCAACAAAATATGTATTCAACTAGAGTATCATAATCAATGTAACAATGCTGCACGTTGGCTCAAAGTGCAAGTAAGCACTTTGACCCAAGCATTCAACATTTTCAGTGCATGCAGTTCAATAATCTTCGATTGCTGACAAAGTATTTTGTTAGTATATAAGTTTCGTTTATCGTAATAATAAAACATTCTTTTACTATCAAGCAACAAGCCTTGTATTTTATTGTTTAGGGTGAGGCTGCCCTAAACGCTTGTGGTAAAAGTTTACATTGGTCCGTCGAGCCGGATTAAGTATCTGGTGAAATCCACTCTTTGGCGCAACCTAGGTGCTATATCTCCACTACCACAAATTGTAACATACGATTTGGTGCAGATTAACAAATAGATTCCGGTGAGATAAAGAGTGTGAAATTAATCAATACTTGATCAAGTAACATTCCGTGGAGTACAAGGCGTAGCAAAGATGCCGGAATCCGCGAAGATAACGCAGCACAACCACTTCCAGGATATCATCCGACTGGCCAGGAATTTCGGAAAGGACAGCAAGGAGAGGCATTCTCTTGGATATTTCGAGGCCAGAATACAACGATTAGACGAGCTTTGGAAAGCATGCACCCAACTACATGGCACGCTGTTGCACGAAACGGCGCATAGTTTAGAACTAAATACACAATATCTTGCTGAGTTCGAGGAGGCCGAAAATGTGTATCTGGATCTACGCACTAAGTTCAAGACGGGTATAAGCGACTTTCGACGCGTCGGTGTTGATGATGCCAGGCAGCCGACTTTGAGACCAAGCAATACGGTTCAACTAGAACGCATTACCATTCCCACATTCGACGGCAGTTATGGGAAATGGCGAATGTTCAATGATCTATTTACATCGATGGTGGACAAGAACGAAGGACTTTCATCAGCAGAGAAAATGCAGTACCTGAAGACCCATCTCACTGGAGAAGCCGCTAGAGTGATACAACACATGGATATAAGTAATGACAACTACGTTGCAGCTTGGGAGCTTTTACGGAAACGTTTCGACAACAAGAGGGCGATTGCATGGAGTTTTCTGCAAAAGTTTCATAATCTTCCAAAGGCAAAGGAAGAATGCGACACCTCTATCAAGAATCTCATGGACTCTACAGCTGAATTTGGAGCCAATATGAGGAGCATTGGCATGAACACGGAACATTGGGACTTACTGATTATATATTCAATAAGTCAGAAACTGGACCATCAATCACGACGATTATGGGAGACTTCACTAGGAGCATCTGCGGATATACCTAACTTGGAGCAATTTTTGGAATTTCTGACGAGTCGCTTCAGGACTCTGGAAGCTTTGGGCACCCCAAAGAAAGGACACAAAATCGAGGCATTTGCTGTTCGTGAAACAACCGTGTGTAATGTGTGCACCAAGAATCATTACATCGGTCAGTGCGATACGTTCAAAACTATGAACACACAACAACGCAAAGAAGTGGTTAAGGAAAAACGTCTTTGTTTCAATTGCCTAAGACAAGGGCATGCAATCAAACAATGCTCATCCAAATCCAGATGCCGCACGTGTTCGAAGAAACATCATACATTACTACACGCTGGAAACAATAATGTTCAACATACAGAGCTGTCAGCAAATGCAAAGCCATTCACCGCAACAGCCAATTCATTGTTAGCCGAGGAAACAGCAAATTGGGAAACAGTATTATTGGCCACAGCGCTAATAAAAGTGAAAACTGGAACAGAGGAATTTGTCACGTTGAGGGCACTAATCGATTCTGGTTCACAACGTACCTTTGTTACCGAGTCAGCCGCTCAACTCCTGAACATGAAGCGCCAATACAGCAAATTTCAAGTATATGGGCTTGGAGCGACTTCGAAGATCCAAACAAAAGGCAGCATTTCATTGACAATCAAACCGAAATACGGAGAATCTGCAATTAATGTATCCGCATTAGTTATACCCAATATAACCAACATATGCCCGGCGGTCGAAACACAGTTTAATACTCCAAAAACGTTATCGAGCGGTGACTTAGCAGATCCGATGTGTGGAACGCCTGGACGCATTGACATCTTGCTCGGTGCAGATGTCTATAATTCTATAATCTTGCCTGGTTTTAAAGAGGGATCTCCGTGTGCAATAAAAACTAGATTCGGTTGGATTTTGCTTGGACCAACGCAAGCAGCACGCATCCACTCAGGAATTGTGTCGCTGATAAGCGCAGAAGACAGAACGGATGAATTGATCCAAAGATTTTGGGAGATAACCGAGTCACCACCCAAAACCTTATTAACAGCTGACTGGTATGACAGAACGACTTCTCGGGACGCAACTGGAAGATATGTCGTTAGGTTACCGTTTCGACTAGATGCTGACCCTGGCGCAGTGCTACACAACTCTCAGCAAAAGGCGCGCATTCGGTTCTCTCAACTAGAGAAACGATTGGCCGGTGATGCAAACTTAAAAAACCAGTACCATGCATTTATGGAAGAGTACTTAACCCTGGGGCACATGTTGGAAGTACCATCCCAGGACAGAGATTCCGGCTTCAACTATTATTTACCACATCATGCTGTGCTCAAAGAGGACAGTACAAGTACAAAACTACGAGTCGTATTCAATGCGTCTCAATCTACGCCATCAGGTAAATCATTAAATGATACACTGTTGGTTGGCCCGAGCATCCAGAACAATATCGTCCATATACTGATGAGGTGGAGAACACACAAATACGTCATAGCAGCTGATATAGAAAAGATGTATCGACAGATAGCCATGCATCCGCAAGATCAAGATTTCCAGCGAATACTCTGGCGAAATCATCCTGCGGAGCCCATCAAACACTATAAATTGACAACTGTGACGTACGGAACTGCCAGTGCACCTTATCTCGCTATCCGGACGTTACACCAGCTAGCAGAAGACGAACAGCTAACGTATTCCCAAGCATGTCAATCGATAAAACGTGACTTCTATGTGGATGATGTGTTGACTGGTGGAGACGACATCGAGGAAGTAAAGACGCTTCAACAAGATTTAGTGTCAGTGCTAAATAGAGGAGGGTTTAAGCTGCGGAAGTGGACGGCGAACGATGATTACTTATTGTCTTCAATTCCCATAAGCGACAGGGAAACTAAAATACCATTAGATATTGAGATGACTGACCACATCAAAACGTTAGGACTACGATGGCATCCAGCCAGAGACTCGTTCTTCTTCAAGGTCAATCTGAAACCAACAACATACGAACATATAACGAAACGACAACTTCTCTCTGAAGTAGCACAACTTTTTGACCCGCTAGGATGGTTGCAGCCCTGCATCGTTGTAGGAAAAATAATAATTCAACGATTATGGCTCGAAAAGACAGGTTGGGACGATGCAATATCAAAGGTACTTGAAAAAGAATGGCGAACATTTCGCGCCCAGCTACCAGTTTTGGAAAAAATTTCAATTCCGAGATGGTTACAGTACACCACATCTGAATCAATTCAAATACATGGATTCTGCGATGCATCTGAGGCTGCATATGCTGCCGTCATCTATATACGTGTTCAAGGAAGCGACGAAACAACATCTGTTAAACTTCTTACATCAAAATCGAAGGTTGCTCCGGTGAAAATACAATCCATCCCACGTCTGGAGCTGTGTGGAGCAGAACTATTGTGCAGCTTAATGAAAACAACATTAGAAGCTCATGGTTGGTCTCATATCAAACCTTTTTACTGGACCGACTCCATGATTGTATTACAATGGCTTCAAAGTCCGCCAGCTAAATGGAAGGTATTCGTTGCTAACAGAGTTAGCCAAATACAATGCAATTCGGACATCAAGCGATGGGAGCATGTAAGCAGTAAATTGAACCCAGCAGATATCGCCTCTCGCGGAACGCTACCTCAGGATCTCGTCAACAACAAGTTATGGTGGAATGGACCATATTGGTTGAGTGAACAGCGAAATAAATGGCCAAAACCACACAAATCGGTTAACATCGCTATGGTCAATGAAGAAGCACGTCCCAAAGCTTCCTGTTTAGTGAGCACAAAAGTGGAAGATCGAGACGATATATTTCAACGCTTTTCTTCGTTCTCAAGACTAATTAGAGTTATCGCCTACTGTCGCAGATGGATTACGAGATCCAAGAATTCGTTTTTAACAACTGAAGAGTTAAGGGAAGCTGAAAAGGCTTGTGTACGTTTGGTACAACAAGATGCTTTTTCCAATGAGATCAGCCTTCTCGAATCCAAAAAACCGTTGCCTAAGACAAGTTCGTTAATACGGTTAGCACCATCATTAGATTCAGAGCATATGCTCAGGGTCGGTGGAAGGATACAGCAGAGTGCAGTGAATCAGGACATGAAACACCCAATACTATTACCACGAGGACACTTAGCGAACTTGGTCGTAAAACATTATCACCATCTCATGCTGCATGGAGGATGTCAGTTAGTTCATGCAACAATTCGTACTAAATATTGGATTATAAACGGTTTAACAGCAGTGAAGACAATCACACGGAAATGTGTAACGTGCTTTAGAGTTAATGCAAACCCAAGTAAACAGCTAATGGGTGAGTTACCACACGAACGACTTCAACCAGGAAAACCTTTTGCTCGAACTGGTATCGACTACGCCGGACCCATTATTATCAAATGGAATGGTGGCAGAGGAACAAAGACCACGAAAGCATATATAACTGTTTTTGTATGCCTATCTACAAAGGCTGTGCATTTGGAACTTGCCAGCGATCTAACATCAAAAACTTGTATTGCCGCCATAAGGAGATTTATTGCAAGAAGGGGCATGTGTCATACTTTAATAAGTGACAACGGAACTAATTTTGTGGGAGCAGATAAGATATTACGGAAAGCTGCAACGGAAATGATGAAAGATTCTCAAATGACATTGGCAGCCAATAATATTAATTGGAAATTCATTCCACCGGGAAGCCCACACTTCGGCGGAATCTGGGAGGCAGCTGTAAAGTCTATGAAACGACACTTAATAAAAATCATCGGTTCTCATTTGCTAAATGTGGAGGAAATGTTTACTTTACTTGCTCAGGTCGAAGCTTGCCTAAGCTCCAGGCCGCTGACACCACTCAGTACTGACCCGAGCGACCTTACCGCCTTAACGCCAGGACACTTTCTTACTGGAGAAAGTCTATTCGAGCTACCAGATGAGACTACAGAAGACAACATAACCCGGAAGTGGCAACTAGTACAAAGGCTGAAACGGCAATTCTGGCAGCGATGGAGCCTTGAATACTTAACAGCATTACAGCAGCGAGCGAAATGGTTCAGTGAAAATAGAAAAATAGAACTAGGCGACCTCGTGCTTATAAAATACGAAAATTGCTCCTCTACCCAATGGCCGCTAGGAAGAATTCAAGCCCTTCATCCTGGAAAGGACGGTCTGATTCGAGTTGTGACAATAAAAACGAAGGATGCTATAATAAAACGTCCCATCACTAAGGTTTGTCCATTACCAAGTAACGAAAGAAACGGAGCCATCGGCAAACAAATATCCGAGGAACCCTCATTAACAAGACGTCCTAGTAAACGATCGCAAGAAGTTAATAACTCCAAGGGCACATCCAAATTATCAAAAATGATGATCACATTACTCACTGTGTTAGTGTGCATAGTCCCTGTGAGAGCCAACTATACTATTAAACAATCAGAGACGGGCATATACGTAGAGCATGTTGGTCAAGTACAGCTGGTTGGAGGACGGTTTCGAATGTGTATAAACGTCTCATCTGAAGAAATCGCTACAGACATGGCTAATGTTCGGCAATTATATCAAAACATTTCTCGAATCTGCGAAGACGGACGTAAACTACATAAGGACAGCCGTTGCAGAGAATTAGTTCAACAATTGAATCAAGGCGTAACCAAGACAATTGACACGATAACACCATGGATCAGAATCAGAACTCGCCGTGGAATCTTGGGAAACATTCTACAAGGAATATTTGGTGTAAACGACGAAGTGTATGCAGACATCGACAAATTAGATGAAAATCAGAAACATCTTATAGCAGCAATGAAGCATCAAGGTAATCTATTACTAACTACAACGCTGTTGGCAAATGATACGCGGCATACCCTGACGACAAAACTAAATCTCATCATAGAAAACCTCAATCACGTATCTAATACATTGAATGATATGTCCTTATGGTACAGAGCTGTAGACCAGAACCGCGTCAATCTTCAATTTCTCATCGCATATCAGCTAGCTCTAGGATCGTTGGAGCAGGTTCAGCATCGGTACGAGCTATTTTATAAGTTCAAATCAGGTATCGGAAGTATCATTGAAGCATGTTCACCGAGAGATATGCAGAATGCGTTGGCACGTACACAGTCGAAATTAGGTAGTACGGTATTTGTTGGACCAAAACAGATAGGCGATACGCAAATCATTACATCAGAAAACGGGATAACTATTTTGGGATTCTTTCCGATTATCGAGAGAAGAGAATTCGAGCTTATATACTGCACTGGAATTCCACACGACTCAGGCAATGGCAGCTACTCAGTTCTGGAAACTCCCACGACCTATATAGGTGTCAACTATGACGATCAAGTTTATTTTGAAGTAACCTCTGAACAACTCGGGCAGTGTGAAACGGTGCCTCCCTCCAGACGTTATTGCGAGATCCATATCATGCACAGTATTAAGGATCATCCGAACTGCATCGTGGATGAAATATATAACCGAATCAACAAGAAGGCTTGTCCGCAACACAAGTTCCAAGTCAAAACCATGCTATGGAAACAACTAGCCCGTGCTAATACCTGGCTATTCTTGTCTACCAATACCAGTTCTATTGCGATTAATTGCAATGGTCGCCGACAGGATGTTCAGGTGAAGGGAGTAGGCATACTCGAGTTCGCTCCGCATTGTAGTGTCATGAGCTCAACAGCTATTATTCGAGCTAACCCGCAAGTTACAAACCGCGTATCTATACAATCAACATACATTAAACCGATTCGCTTAATACCCAACAATACCACTGATATGCCATATCAGTACATACCCTCAGAACCAATCATCAAACAAATCGACAGTTTTATCCCGGGATCTGAACATCAAGAAGCGCTACTACGAGCAGATGTGCGGCTCACTTCCTGGCATCAACTGAAGCATCATACCGTTATCCTAGGATCTAGTTTTGGACTTGGTTTCATGGCTACCGGAATTATAGTGGGCTTCTTGTGCTGGAAAATGCACGTCTCTAAATCACTCACTGTGACAAGTCCCAGTTCAACACGATGGTATGAATAATAGCGACGCAAAATCTTGCCTTCATCAGCAAAGAACCAGTGGTTCTTGGCGCGCAGAATGTTTAGAATTAAGTAAATTCAACAAAATATGTATTCAACTAGAGTATCATAATCAATGTAACAATGCTGCACGTTGGCTCAAAGTGCAAGTAAGCACTTTTTTTTTTTTTTTTTTTTTTTTATGTTTATACCAAAGCTTAGGGGGTAACCCTTTGATGCGAGAGCACAGCGTTGGCGGTAAGGGATTAAGGTAGTGGGGAGATGGGTTGAGTTTGAATAAGGTGACGGTGTACATTCCGTTTAAATTTTTGTAGGTCATAGTTGCGGGGGAAAACAAAAGATGGTAGATCGTTCCACATTCGTGTTGTCTTAGATACAAACGAGTCATGGAATTTGGCGGTGCGACTATTGCTGAGTTCTAGAAGATGAGGATGGGCACGACTGGCTAGTCGGGTGTTACGTAAAGGAAAAGTGCGCTCAGGAATGAGGTTGGCTATTTCATCAGAGCAACGGCGGTTGTAGTAGCGATAGAAGAGTGAGAGACAGCCGACACTTCGCCGGTGTTCAAGCGGTTCGATTTTAGATGTTATGGGTTCCTCGCCAATAAGCTTGAAGGCTTTCCGTTGAACTTTGTCTAACGCGGATAATGCGGTTCTACCTGCGCCTGCCCATATGTGGGAATTAAATTCGAGTCTCGGTCTTATATGAGCCTTGTAAATTTGAGCCAGATCAGATGGTGAAAAGTATCTTTTACAGCGATTCAGAAAGCCCAGACACTTCATTGCGTTTTTTGCAACGCAAAAAATGTGGTCGGACCAATTTAGTTTACTGGAGATGTTAATACCTAGTATGTTCAGTATGGGCGAATCAGGAATGCTGACCCCATCGAAAAGAATGGGTTGGGCGGTAGGTGGAGCACATCGCTTATTGGAAAGTAGACAACATTGAGTTTTTGAGGCGTTAAACTCTACTCGATTCGCTTTCCCCCATGCAATAATTTTTGAAATGTCTTCATTTAGTGAGTCAAACATGCGATCTCTGTTGATAGATGTTGAATTTCGGCGAGAGTCAGCTACAGAGTTGAAAGAGTAAGTGTAGTCAAGGGTGCTATCGTCTGCAAAGCTATGGATTGAGTTGGAAGTCACGCTGAGAAGATCGTTGATGAAGAGAAGGAAGAGTGTTGGTGAAAGGACAGTACCTTGGGGGACCCCTGCGTTGGTGGTATGGCAATTTGATTTAACTCCATCAAGGACGACCTGAAGCGAACGGTCGTGAAGGAAACTTTCGATCCATTTAACTAATTTTGGGTCCAAACCAAAAGCCTGGAGCTTAGCTAGAAGAGCCGGATGCCAGACTCTATCAAAAGCTTTCGAAATGTCGAGGGCAATGATTTTAGCTTCGCCAAATTGGTGGATACAGCGATTCCATCTTTCGGTGAGGTATGTCATTAGGTCGCCGGTGGAGCGCGAAGACCGGAAACCATATTGCCGATCATTGATGAGATGATGTGAGTCAAGGTAGCTCATTAGTTGGTTGTTAACCAGGGTTTCGAAAACTTTTGATAGGGTCGAAGTTAGTGCTATTGGTCGGTAGTTAGATGGATCACATGCTTCTCCTTTCTTGGGGATTGGCTGGACATGAGCTAGTTTCCACGATGATGGGAACACTCCTGTTGCGTAGGACAGGTAAAAGAGTTTTCGGAGAGGTTTGGCTAGCGAGGAAGCGCAGTGTCTGAGAACTAAGGGGGAGATGCCATCAGGTCCAGCCGATTTTGATACATCGAGTTTTGAGAGTACTTTAAATACTTCGCTTGTGCGGAAATGCAAAGGCCTCTGGTGTGAATCGCATAAGGGTATAGCTGGTGGATTTTGCGTAGTGGGCAGTAGCCAACAGTTTGCACCGAAGATTTCAACAAACAAATTGACCTTTTCTAGTGATTCACTATATATTTTCCCATCATCATCATCTACTTTTTTTTTGTATTGAAGTCGCTGGTGGTATGGAGCCGTAATCTACAACACGTTGTGGACTCGCCTTTTATACTTGGGGCCCCTAATTATACCCTAGACTTTTAGTATAGGGTATATTGTTTTTGTCACGACGGAAATATGTAACACCTTAAAGGAGGCTCCGGAGGTACGGCAATGTCTATATATATAAATGATCAGGGTCACCTCCTGATTCGATTTAGCCATGTCTGTCTGTCTGTCTGTCTGTCTGTCTGTCTGTCTGTCTGTCTGTCTGTCTGTCTGTCCGTCTGTCCGTCTGTCCGTCTGTCCGTCTGTCCGTCTGTCTATCCGTTCGCACGATAACTTCCGAAAGAATGAAGATAGAGCCTTGAAATTTGGGCGTGATCAGGCCAAGAGAACGCCTACCTCCCCTACATATGTAAAATAATTAAATGTATCTATAACTCCTGATTAAATAAACATGAAAAGCTCTAGCTTTTGTAAATTGCTCGTGAGGATAATCTTTTACTCTCCTGGAAAAATAAAATCGATCAGTTGAAAACTAACGGTAATTTTCTTACAATGAGCCCCGTACTACCCTACTTTTCAGGTTTTTTGTCTATAACTCTTGAACGAATTGATGTAGACACTTGATTTTTTGCATGTAACCCTGGGTTGAGAAGCTGCTTGATTTCTAGTAAGTTGGGCATAATCAGATCAAAGGAACGCCTACCTCCCCTACAAAATTGAAAAAATTAAATATTATTTTAATTACGATAACTTTCGATAGAATCACACTAGCGAGTTGAAAATTTGTCAGAATGTTGTTAGTAAGATCTACTAGGTTGGTATTGAAAATGGGCAAGATCATAATCAAGCAACCCCTACCTCCCCTACAAATGCAACTTCAAATAAGCGATAACTTTTGACAGAATCAAGCCAGCGACTTGAAGTTTAGGTCAAATGTTTGAAGTAACATTGGGTTAGTTGGGATTCAAGATGGGTTAGATCCGACCTAAGGAACTCCTACCTCCCCTAGAAATGAAACTTAAAATAAGCGATAACTTACGTCAAAATAATGCTAGCGCCTTAAAATTTTGGTCAAATGTTTGCAATAGGATCCTGTTGGCTAATATTGAAAATATGTCAAATCCGACCAACGAAAACCATACTTCCCCTACAAATGAAACTTCTAATAAGCGATAACTTTCGATAGAGTGAAGCTAGAGACTTGAAACTTTGTTTAAATGTTTGTAGCATGATCTTATTTGTTGGTGGCAATGATAAGCAAGATCCGACCCAAGGAATCCCTACCTCCCCTGCAAGTGAAACTTCAAATAAGCAATAACTTCCGATAGAATGAACCTAGCCACTTGAAAAATTCAACAAATATTTGTAGAATGGGTTAGTTCATTGATTTTGATAATGGTCAAGATCCTCCTGAATGATTGCCAACCTCTTCTATAAACTGGTCATATAGGAAACTCACTTTTAATGCATATGATCGTTACCAATTGGTACTTTTGGTATCACCACTAGGTCTGCACAAGTCTAGGGTATACACGCTTCGGTCTCCGGGCCGAAGCGAAGCTTCGGCCTGGTTTTCTTTAAAATATTGTCATTTACGTGAATGCGAAAAATTTTTGTTTTTTTTTTCAGAATCTTGACTTTTAGAGTGACGCGAGTGAAAAGTGACAAAAATCCGAGTGAAAAGTGATTTCCCCAGCCGGGACCCCGGAAACTAAAAGGTTGCCGAAAAATGGAACACACGGTGTTTTATGGGACTGCGCACACAGCGATTACTAAATAGTTTAGTTTTCTGTGTGCGCGGTCTCATAAACCGACGTGTGTTCTATTTTTCTGACTAAACTATTTAGTTCTTCTGCGAACTAAAAAGTTTGCTGTGGGCGCGAGCTCAGGTGCGTTCCTATTATTCGTTAACGTTAGTATTGACACAAGTTCCGACTGAACGCCGTGTTATTTGCTGTAGCGTGAACGGTTCGACGGATTCGACTAAGGAAAATTTAATAAAATCTCACTAAACTAAATATCCATGTAGCACTTCTATTCTTAATTAACCTTTACCTACGGCTGAAAACTAGTCAGTTAAAATATATCCGTCCTTAGTACGTCACCGTGTATTTTAATATTATCATTTTTAATATTACTACCTTAAAGCGAGATTTAATCAACAAACACAAGCTAACACTGTCGATATCACGATTATAATCAATTTATCTTCACTAAACTTACTCTGTACGAGTATGTATCTACGAGGTACGGGTATTTCCAATTGGCAGAGTAATATAAAGATGAACTGACCAGACAGTCATGTAGGTTGGCTTGTATCGAAAATGTTTAACAAAACCTCCATGTACGACAATTTTCGAGCATAGAAGCAAATATCTTTCTTTCTACTCCCCGGATAAGAGTTTGGTGTCATTTTAAAGGCTTTCCATTATTATCCACTTTGTGCTATGCTTTGGTCTAAGATTACTGCAACCCGTAACAACGAGTCCTGAGTCCTGGCGGTAACCGGCAGTTTAATATACACTCGTATGCACATATGTACAATATAATGAAATCCTCTGAACATGTAAGTTCTGTGTCGGAATTCTCGTATGTACGTAGTTTAGAGGATTTTCTCTGTCGGACCTAAGTAGTCGGTATTGGACGAACTTTGAGTTGGTCACCTATCTTAAATGGGCGATTAAGCAACATTTTAGTTGGTTTTTCTATATACAGATGAAGTAGACCCAAGATATTGTCTATGAATGAAGTAAGTCCAGAATATTTGGTTCGATGGCAACATGTTTGTAATCGTACAGCTGCGGGTATCTTATTAGGAACTATTCTTAAAAAAATTTGTAAATTAAAATTCAATAAAACAAAACTGGAATATTTATTTCTAAATATTTTAAGTAATTATACCTTAGACTTATAGTATAGGGTATATTGTTTTTTTCAACTGCGTTTGCGAAAATTTCGAGCTTTAAGTCGGCCATTATTCGTTGTGTCAGGTCAGTCATCTACTCGAATGAGAACTAACCATCTAAGACTCGACTTATGTTCTTTGCCAATGCGGACACGCTGTTTAGGCCCGTTTTCCAAATATCCTGTTGTGTTAACTGTTTGTTAACTAACAGGGACATGAGCTTATCCATGCTATCAACTTCCCGTTAAATATTTCCATTTTCTCATATCTCTCCCTCCCTCTCTCTCTTGCTCCTGTTAACCCCTTGTGTGGTATAGGGCATTAACCACGCCTACTTTCCACCTCGTCCTATTCTTCACAATCGCCTTGGCACTCTCCACGATTTGCATATAGAGGCACCCTCCCTCTCAACTGACCTTCTCCATGTGTTTCTCGGTCGTCCAGGACGGCCTTTTGCGTTGGTCCTTGTGGGTTCCAATGGAGGGCCTGTTGAGCAATGTTGTTTGGCCCTTTACGAAGGGTCTGACCTATCTATTGCCACTTTCTTCTTTTGATCGAAGTGTCTGTTCCATCCTGGCGAGTCGTCGTTAGAAATGACCTCCGGCCAGCGAATGTGTAGGATGTGCAGTAGACGAATGGTTCACGAATGTTTGGAACTTAGGAGGTTTTTTGTCCGAAGCGTATATACCCTAGACTTGTACAGACCTAGTGGTGATACCAAAAGTACCAACTGGTAACGACCGTATGCATTTAAAGTGAGTTTTCTATACGACCAGTTTATAGGGGAGGTTGGCAATCATTCAGGAGGATCCTGACCATTATCAAAATCAATTAACTAACCCATTATACAATTATTTGACGAACTTTTCAAGTCGCTAGCTTCATTCTATTGAAAGTTATTGCTTATTGGAAGTTTCACTTGTAGGAGAGGTAGGTCCTTGGATCGGATCTTGCTCATCATTGCCACCAACAAATAAGATCATGCTACAAACATTTAAACAAAATTTCAAGTCTCTAGCTTCACTCTATCGAAAGTTATCGCTTATTTGAAGTTTCACTTGTAGAGGAGGTAGGGGTTCCTTGGTTCGAATCTTGCTCATCATTGCCACCAGCAAATAAGATCATGCTACAAATATTTAAACAAAATTTCAAGTCTCTAGCTTCACTCCATCGAAAGTTATCGCTTATTTGAAGTTTAATTTGTAGGGGAAGTAGGGGTTTCACTGATCGGATTTTACGTATTTTCAATATTAGCCAACTGGATCCTATTACAAACATTTGACCAAAATTTTAAAGTTATCGCTTATTTTAAGTTTCATTTCTAGGGAAGGTAGGGGTTTCTTAGGTCGGATCTAGCCCATCTTAAATGCCAACTAGCCCGATCTCACTTTAAACATTTGACCAAAACTTCAAGTCGCTGACTTGATTCTGTCAAAAGTTATCGCTTATTTGAAGTTGCATTAGTAGGGGAGGTGGGGGTTGCTTGGGTCGGATCTTACAAATTTTCAATACCAACCAAGCAGATCCTACTAACAACATTTTGTCAAATTTTCAACTCGCTAGTGTTATTCTATCGAAAGTTATCGTAATTTGAAGAATATTTAATTTTTTGAAATTTATAGGGGAGGTAGGCGTTCCTTTTATCCGATTATGCCCAACTTACGGGCATCTTAAGAATCTTCTTACCCCAGGGTCACATGCCAAAAATCAGGTGTCTACGTCAATTGGTTCAAGAGTTATATACGTAGACAACAAACCCGAAAAGCAGGGTAGTACGGGGATCTTTGTAAGAAAATTACCTTTCGTTTTCCACTGATCGATTTTATTTTTCGAGGGGAGTAGAAAATTATCCTCACGAGCAATCTACTAAAGCTAGAGCTTTTCATGTTTATTTAATCGGGAGTTATAGATACATTTAATTATTTTACATATATAGGGGAGGTAGGCGTTCTCTTGGCCTGATCATGACCATTTTCAATATCAACCAAGTAAATTATACTTCCAACATTTGACTAAAATTTCAAGTCTCTAGCTTAATTCTATCGAAAGTTATCGCGCGAAACGACAGACGGACAGACAGACGGACAGACAGACAGACAGACATGGTATTACGGGTTCAAATGGAAGCCCCAGAGGACACTATTTTTTTTATTTTGATGTAAATATATGTAGGTGGCGGATTAGGGAATAGGAGGTGGCGCAGTAAGGTAGGCGATAGTTAGTAGTATAATAAAAGCAATTATACATGGTGATGATTCGAACTGAAGGGGATGGCTGCTATAATATCACGATCCGAGGGACGCATCGAATGGGATACACAACACGCCTCCGCCGGATAGCGATATCGAACAACCTACACTGGAATCATAACACAACGAAATACTTGCCATCATATTTATATCGACGATCAACAAACAAAACACAGATGATGAATCCGCAACCACAATAACACAACAGTCAAATGTCAACGACAACGGCCGGAGGATGTTACATTTGATCGGCTTCCTCTTCGGCACCTACCCGAATTGTGAAAACGCGACCCTCGATCAATTTATTTGATTTACACGCGAAATTCGTCGACTGCGACACAATACCTGAACGATGGTGATTTATGTACGACTCCCGCCGGTACACGAACACAAGAAACCTCAATCTTGCACTGCGATAAACGATTAAAGGAATTCGCGGGCGGTTTGTTGCCTTTCCGGAATGTTTACATGTCACGCTTGACAGTGAAAACTGCATTACCGGCACTGGAAGGAAATAATTACTAGAATTCCACGACTGGAAGAACTAACTGCCGAGGAATAAGCCGCTAGATAAATTTGTATAAATCGAGTGAAAATTAACGGTGAGTCCTCTTTTGTCTTGTTGGATTTGCAACTGAAGGTAACTCACCGAAATTTTCACAAAGCGGAATTTTGAATAATTAATATTCCCCTCTTTTGTCTTGTTGGATTTGCAACTGAAGGATTTGCAACTGAAGCTGAAGAACGTGGACGTGGAGGAATTTTTGTCTGGAAAACAAGAAGAAGAGAAGAAGAAGTGCGAGAAGGAGACACCACAACGGAAGAAGTTCGAGAAGGAGATCAGGGTGCGATCAGCCGGAACAAGTATCGTTCGCATGTTCATAGGAGTATAGTTAAGATAGGTAACGTAGCAAGCCGCCACCACCGTAAGTCTGTCAATATCTTTTATTTTATCAATTAGTTGTTTCGGTTAGGTTAGGTTAGTGATTAAGGAATAGTTTGTAAGTGCGAAAGCTAAAATAATAGAATAGTGAATTGAGCAAGAATTGTTTTATGTCAAGTTTTATGTGAAGTGCCTTCTGGGGTGGAAAAGCAATTTGTGGTACGGTGGAAATCGCGCGTGACAGGACGCATTCGTACTTGGCGTCCTTCCCTTGCCGAAACGGTCGTAATTCAAGTACGTGGCGCCCACGGCCTAGCTCCGTTGAACAGTCGGCCGACCGTTATATTCCACAATCCAATTCTGAGTGTAATAATGGCTAAATCGAATCAGGAGGTGATCCTGATCATTTAAAATATATACATATATACATTGCCATATCTCCGAACCGAAGCCTCCTTTAAGGTGTTACATATTTTCGTCGTGACAAAAACAATATACCCTATACTATAAGTCTAGGGTATATCGAGTAAAACTACATCTACACTTTGTAAAAATGCACGAAAAACCGAATTATAAACAAAATGGTGTAAAAATACATGATTTCAAATTTTACACCAAGTTTAGAGTAATTTTCCGAATTTTTTGGACATTACATAAGATTTGTTTAAATATCCTATCTTGATGTGTGTAGCGGAAAAATTAGTAAAAATTAATCGAAATTTAGAGGAAATTTACGTTCACTTTTTATAGTGCAGCTAGCTAATAAGAATTATATCTCGGTTCTCCCCATAATGAGATCGTGGCATGTGCACAGAAAAATGAAGTCCCGCGGGTACACAACCATCATACGACCAGTGTTATACTATGGCTGGGTAACATGGACCTTAGCTCGAGCCTCCGGAAGCATGCTAGACATAGATAGATGGCGCATCTGGTACAACCATGACTAGTATGAACTGTACGATGAGCTGCAAGTTTCGAAAATCGTCAAACTACAACGACTTCAATGGGCAGGGCACGTACAACGAATGGACGATGAATGGCATTCGCCAAAGAGAATAATGACGAGTCGACGGAGCGACATTTCGAGGACGACCGAGAGCTGATTGGGAAAGCTCAGTAGATGCAGACGCCGCCGGCTTCCGAAATTGGAGGACGCGGTCACGTGACCTAGATAATTGGAGGACAGCGATCCAGGCGGCCAAGGCCCGACATCACGCTGTCGCGGCACGATGATGATGAATTGTAGTCAGATGTGGAGCCTCGCCCACAGATCAGGAGAAACGACTACAGCAGGGTTTGAAGAAGGAGCCGGATGCGTCCCATTGCCCAGAAGCGGGTACGATGACGGGCAGGTGTAGGTGATGCGCTATGCCCCACTAGGGGTTAAGGCAAAATAGTAAAGCGTTCCAAGTAGTTGATAGTACTTGTAGGTAAATACTTATAGTGTTATCTACCCGACCTGTATTTCCCTTTTGTGCAAAATTACACTTTTATGTAGCAAATTCTCCTGAATTAGTCGCATAAATGTTCAGGTTTGTGGGAAATATTCGCAAAACTATGCTAATTGAACTTTTTGTAAGCACAAAATTTTAGCAGTAAACTTGATAAACCCAGGCAAATGGTACGAGAGATAGAGAATTGCAAGACTTCACATTCACACAATATATACAATATACAATATAGTTAATTAAAATTTCTGTCATCCCGGTGAATAACTGGCTAAGTCCATTTTTGATGGTTTTCAGGGCGCACGTTTTTAACTTTGAGCGATTGTCCAAAATTGAGATTTCGCAACTATCCCTTGAAACTTTGCCAAATATTATTGAAAGTTGGTAACTTTAAGCTGTTATTTAGCAAATCCAATTACACTTATTGGCTGTTGAGATATTAGAGTTGACCGATCATTCACCGACATTTTTCCACAGACTTAACCGATTATGCACACGACTAAATTATTCGGAAAAACGTTGCCTCCTTTTTCATTTATTATAATATTGCTAGTTATCTCTCTATGGTTCCTGTTAACCCCTTGTAGGGCATAAGGCATTAACCACGCTTACTTTCCACCTCGTCCTGTTCATCGCTATCGCTTTCAGCTCACTCCACGACTTGCCTATTGAGGCACCCTCTCTTTCAACTGATCTTCTCCAGGTTTTATTAGGTTGTCCAACACGGCGACTTGCGTTGGTTCCCTGCGGGTTCCAATCGAGAGCCTGTTGAGCAATGCTGTTCGACTCTTTTCGGAGAGTGTGACGTATCTATTGCTACTTTCGCCTTTTCATGGAAGTGTCTATCCTGTCCTGACCAGTAATAGTAAGGAGGTCGTCGTTAGAAATTACCTTCGGCCACCGTATGTGTAGGATGCACCGTAGACACTGGCTTACAAAAGTTTGCAACCTAGTTGTTATCTCATTGGTCACCTTCCAAGTTGAACAGCCATATAAAACCGCTGATTTTACGTTGGTTTCGAAGATCCGGAGTTTGGTGCGTTTGGAAATGTTGTTTTGCAAGAAAGGAGGCAAACTGAATAAAGTTGTTCGAGCCTTGTTGATACGGGACTATACATCAGCATCCGCTCCACCATTTGCTGTAACTACGCTTCCGATGTAGCAACAACTAACAACTTTCTCGACTGACTACCCCGAAACACAAATTTCGCTTTGCCTTCCTGGATCCAAGCTCAAGTGCTTAGTCTTGGCAGCCTTAATTTTAAGCCTCGCATTACGGCTTTTGCAATACAGAGCATCAGACATTTGAGCTACTTGATCTGAATTATTTGATAGAAGACAAATATCGTCAGCAGTCTAGGTGTTGAAGGTATTTGAACAACTTCCATCTTATACCCTTGTTCTGGTGTTCTTGAACCGCGCCGCTTAGTACATCATTAATGGCAATTAAAAACAATATAGGTGACAAAATGCAGCCTCACTCCGCTACGCACCTCGAAGGATCTGATAGTTTACCCTTGTGTAAGACGTGACATTGGGCTCCCTGGTAGGACTCCTTAATGATGGAAATTATTTTATCTGGTATGCCTCTCCTACTTAAAGTCCTCCAGATGTATTCCCGGTCAACGCTGTCAAACGCCTTCTCGAAATCGATGAACACACACTCTGCGGATTGTTCAGTAATAATTCGGAGGGTGTTGATGTGGTCGCTACATGAGAAGGCCTCGCGAAGCCGGGTGGTTCATCATTCAATGTGCGGTCAACTGTTTGTTTGATCCGGTTCACGATTATTTTTGCCATCAGTTTGGATACTGCTGGGAAAAGACAGATCCCAAGCCAATTGTTGCAATCCTTCAGGTCGCCTTTTCTCGGGATCTTAATAATGACGCCTTTAGGGAGAGTTTCGCTTACCCAACACTCTTGGATAAGGGGGAGAAGAATATCCGCAGTAGCATTTGCATCCGATTGATTCCACGGGAATTCCATCTATTCTCGGGGTTTCACCCGCTTCCATCGATTTAATAGCCGCGGTTACATCCAGCTTAGATGGTGGGCTGATAAGCTTAAAGGGGTTGCACTGTCACCGCGGTAAGCCGCTTCCTCTGCCTTCTCCGCTAATGCGTTGATATAATTTCGCTTGTACCGTCTTACGCTTCTTTGCACGCCTTTCTGCAGTGAACGGTATTCAGCTCTGAGTTGGTTTTTGGCTGAGTCGTCAGCAGCTGAGTTAATCTTTTCCTTAACTCTCTTGCGTGCTGAGATTAGAGACTATGTAGAGTCGCTAGTGAATGGTGTCCTATCGCGCTCTAATCGATCCGCAAATGTTATGCCACACGAAATAAATGAGTCCTTAGCGACTTTCCATCAATTATCAATTGTAGGATTCTCACAAGGTGGTGGTGCAATAGCTCTCTCGTGCAAGGCGGTGGATTATGCGCAAGTCTTGATGATGGACCTTTAAACTTTTGCACAGTAAAACGTGGCAAGATTCGTGCATTTTGAGGGCGCTGGATCGCTGCCGTTCGTAAGCGTGTTTTTGCAATAACAATTTGGTGGTCGCTGCCAACATCAGCACCTCACTTCGACCTGACGTCCAAAAGACAATTCCTCCATGTCTTGGAAGCGGCTATATACTCAATTGCCCTAACCCCTTGTGGGGCATAGCGCGTCAACTGTTCCATCTGACCCAGTTGACGTTTCGTTGGCATAAATTGGTTTCAGAGAATGCAGTTGCCAGCATGCACCTCCTGCACATCCATGGCCACGAACGTTGTCGTGGACGGGATTCGAACCCGAAACGCCGGTAGTCAAACATGAGACTGATGCCTCAACACACTGCACTACCAGTCGCCCCAAGCGGCTATATGGTCAATCTGGTTTTCCGTTCTGCCATCCGGAAAGGTCCAGATTGTTAAGTGGTAGCGTTTGTACTTGAACGGAGTACCGTCAATGACGATTTGACGAGAGTTGCAAGACTCTACGAACATCTCGCATTTTTGTTCCTATTGCCTAGGACATCATTATATCGATAAGGTGTTCTAAGCCTACGTAGTCAGACCCAACTTTGGCGTTGAGACTCCCCGTGATAATTTCTATGTCACCTTTGGGAGCTACGGGAAACGATTAACTGCAACGTTACGTCCCGATTGTACGTCAAATGCAATATTGCCAAAGTTCCGTTAGATTCTTTGCTGGCATAGATAAATTTATTAAACGTTGAACTTGTTCTAGGAAATCGACATAGTTGTGATCATAGACTATCATTTTTATGTGAAATTGTACATTAGTAGGTAATTATATAGGTACATTCAGTGATTACTTGGATAAAATCGATCTACATAATTCGGCAATCCCGAAGAATCACAATTTTGTATGTGTGATATGAGTGTACATAACTGGGTAACTTGTTAATAATGCTTATATATCCAGGAAAATATGTGCGCATAAATGGTTAACTCGTCTTGACCACATTTCACTAGATGTGACTAACTGAACAAATTTGTTTGGCCAGTTATTCCCCAATAGGATTTACTGTCTGTTTTTGGTTATATTTACTTACATAACTCATTCTGGTAAGCAAAAGTGAAGATGGACGAAAACGCACATCTTTGTAACTCCGTTAAAAACAAACGTATGAATTTGAGATTTATACACTAAGAGGAAAAAATCTTTCTGCTTCTCTTAGGACACTTAACTCATTTTGGCCAAAATTGGACTTAGCCAGTTAGTCACCGGGATGACAGATTTATTCTATAATAAATTGTAGTTCATATAAATATACATATTTTAAGGATGACCGAATGCTCTATTGGAAATAACAATAAATAAAATCATCAACGAGTGGTTCGAATTTCGAAAATTAAATTATAATAAAATTGTAACTTGTTTATACTACAACTACTATTTACTTTAAGCTCTGTTGTTGAAGTTTTGTTAGTATATTTCAATTCCAGATAGCTGCTAGCGTGTACATCCTGTTCATTAAGGCCGCGGAGCTAGCGCTACATGGCTGAAATTCATGAACCTGTAGGAAAAATCATCCGACTGACGCATCAACGCAGCTACTGGCCCAAACAATGTCTTTGACTCGGCAGCTAAAACCCAGTTGTCTTGACCTGAGTTCCAGAACAACAAAGAACAATCTAATGCAGGTGAAACAGCATGGCTATGGCTACCTAACATTTTTAAATTATATTATTCCATGAAAAACTAATACTCTGAAAATTATAATCAATGCACTCAATTCCGATTTCTATGATGTCGAAACTCTAAATTTTCTACAGTAAAATGTTTCCAAGAAAATGGCTATCATTAAAGAAGAGGAGTTTACTTTTATTAATAAACAAAACTCTCCATGCCTTGTACCTATATATTGCTATTTCTTTCCCTTTGCAAATTGTAAAATTTGTCCAACCATTTCGTACATAATTAACTACTGAATATTGAAGAATACTTCAAGATCGACCTTTCGTTTTCGTCATTCCCAAGCTATTGCAAAATTAATCGCCCTAAACTTCCCAAGAAATCTTATTTTGAAATGTTTTACGAAAGACGGATACTAAAACACATAGTTATTTGTGCATACATAGTTATTCGAGTCGAATTATTTATTTATATTTATTCTGGACATTGGTCAACAGAAAGATCCTTAATCGTATAAGTTATTCAGCCAAGCAACAAACTGTCTGTCAAAATTGACTTGAAAACAAGTCTCAAAATTTCGAAATACATTCTCTTACATGGGGGAATATCAACTATGTACTAAGAAAAGATTTTGTTGGAAAAGTTAGTAGTTGTCTATCCCTTTTCAAATGTATAATTTACAGTTTGAAATCCTCGTCGAATTTGTTGTAACCAATTATGGGCAGAAGGGTATAAAACCTAACATAAGAGTGAGTGACGATACATTGAATAACATTTTACCTCTTAAATAAGTACATTTATAAATATTGTCTAATGCCGGAACCAGAATGAACGCAGAAAGCAGCGGCAGCAGCAACTACAACAACATGCAGACCTGCTTTCGCCGCTGTCGCTGCCCCTGCGTTCAAACTAGGTCGCGTATGGCAAATGCGTGCTTTCTAATTTGACATTTCGCTGCCGCTGCTGCTGCACTCTGCATTCATTCTGGTTCGGGCATAAGAGTTTAAGTTGTACATGTTTGTTTTCACACTAAATATATTTAAAAAATTGATAGTATACAATAATTCAAACCATGAAATTTTTCCCTTTTGAAACTTTTATGAATATCTTCCGTTTACTCGGAATGACGTGGTCGGTAGCCGTGGGGTCATGGTCACCGCTCCACCATTTTGACTAAAATTGCAAAGCTCTAGCTTCATTCTGTCGAAAGTTATCGTGCGAATGGATAGACAGACAGAGGGGAAGACAGACAGACATGGCTAAATCGAATCAGTAGGTGGCCCTTTACTATATTTTGTTAAATATATAAAGAACTTTAGATTTAGGTAATTCAGATTATATAATAAGCATATAATTTCAATATTAATTAATTCACAAGGGCGCCAGCCATATGGTAAAATAAACCATTCGAAAGCCAACTAGCAGCTACCGTAATACATATAGATGTGTACAGTGCAATGATAGTGCAGTGGCGTCAGTGCTAGCATTGCCACTGTAATTGAGAGGCACACATAATGGTTAGGTTTCTTCAAATAAACCTTCACCATTCGAAAGCAGCATCGGCTGCAATCCTTCTTCGTTTGTCGCGTAGTGAGGAAGATGTTGTATTAATACAGGAACCTTGGGTTGTACACGAACTCGTTAGAGGCCTGGGGTCTCGTGATTATACTATTTTCTATGTCAAAGACCAGGGTAGGCCACGGTCTTGCATTCTTGTTAGAAAAACCGTCATGGCTTTCTTACTGTCAAATTACAGCGACAAGGACTTTGTATTTGTCTGCCTGGAGTTCAGAGGTAAGGTGTCTTGGATTGCATCGGTTTACATGCCGCATGACAATGAAGGTACTTTTCCCGCGTCGAATCTAAGGGAAGCCATTGCGGCAGCAAGGGCATCCAAAACCAGCATGATTCTTGGCTGCGATTCTAATGCGCATCATTATGTCTGGGGCAGCTCGGACACTAATGAGCGAGGTGAATCGCTTCTCGAATATATTATGGGAACAAATATGCTAATCTGCAATGTGGGTCGCGAGCCCACTCTCATAACAAAAAACAGACAGGAGGTGTTGGATATCTCCCTTGCTTCGGAGGATATCATACACTTGATCAAAGACTGGAGAGTGTCATCGGAACACTCATTCTCTGAGCACCGATACCTTCAGTTCAGCCTTGCTGAGCGCCCGGTATCAAATGAATTGGCCATTAATCGTAGAAGGACTAACTGGTCTGTGTATTGGAATGTCCTTGTCGAGAGGCTACCTTCACTGCCAAGTCAACCCTGCAGCAGACATGAGCTGGACGAAATGGCCAATTCTCTGTTAGGAGCTATGAATGCGGCAGTGTCTGCATCATGCCCTACTAGCGCGTACCAGGGAAAGAAAAAACCGGCCGGGTGGAGCAATAGAATCTCCGAACTCAGAGCTGCGTGTAGGAGGAGTTTCAATAGGGCTAAAGCTTCTAGGCTAGAGTCTGATTGGCACTCTTATAAAGTGCATCTAAGATGCTTCAAGAAAGAGTTACGAGTAGCCAAACGTAGCTCATGGAGAAATTTCTGCCAGCGGATTGAAGGTTCCTGCGAGACCTCCCGCTTTCGCAAAATCCTGACGTCAAATCCATCTGCGCCTAGCTTCTTACAAAAGGAGGACGGGTCCTGGACGTCTACAAGTACAGAAACTATCGAGTGTCTGCTAGATACTCATTTTCTCGCCAGTTCGACTGCTGCCTCATCTGAAGAGCCCTGTACCTGTTGCTCAAAGCCTTGTGACGACAGTGCATCAATCCTTTCTCGAGAGAAGATTATGTGGGCGATATCTAGCTTCGGACCCTTTAAATCTGCTGGCCCCGACGGTATTATTCCGGCGGACCTGCAACAATGTTCGGACGTTCTATATCCTTGGATAGAGGGCATCTTAAAGGCCTGCCTGCAGTTGGTCTATGTCCCTCGAGTTTTGTTGGAGGCTAGGGTTATTTTTATTCCGAAAGCGGGCAGAAGTTCGCATTCGCGCCCGAATGACCTCAGACCGATAAGTCTATTTTCAGTACTATTGAAATTGCTAGAGAGACTAATGGATGTCCATTTGCGGAATACCATACCACCTCGCCGTTTTCTGCATCGCAACATGCGTACTGGAAGGGTAAATCAGTGGACACAGCATTGCACTCTTTGGTCGGTTTTATTGAGAAATCTCTCGAGAAAAGGATTACACAATGGTTGTTTCCCTGGATATCGAGGGCGCTTTTAATAACATTGTACCTAGAGCGATCATAGAAGCACTCTTGGGCCTGCAGGTTGATGAGTCGCTGTGCATACTTACTAACACGCTATTAAGATCTAGACTGGTTCATACAACAATGGGCACATCGTCTGTATGCAGGCGTGTTTGTAGGGGAACCCCTCAGGGGGGCATACTGTTACCCCTTCTCTGGAATCTGGCGGTTAACAAACTGCTTTTGGATCTGGAGAATATCGGGTGTAAAGTGACTGCTTATGCTGACGATATTGCCATCGCGGTCACGGGCAGGTTTCCTGATACCCTCAGCGGTGTGATACAGAATGCCCTATCCATTCGGCCTTAGGGTTAACCCGGATAAGACGGAGTTTGTGCTTTTCGCTAGAAAGCACTCGATCCCTTCTATTGAACCTCTTACCCTGGAGGGCACTCAGCTTGTTTTCACTAATAAGGCTAAATTTCTTGGTCTTATCTTTGATAGAAAGCTGAGTTGGAAGCTTAATATTCAAGAACGAGTAAGAAAGGCTACTATTGCACTCTACTCATGCAGGAGTGTAATAGGTAAAAACTGGGGCTTACAGCCGAAGGTAGTAGACTGGATATACACAGCAGTTGTACGTCCTATTTTGTTGTACGGTATCAGTGTGTGGTGGACAGCACTCAGAGTAGCGGCCTACTTTAGTCTGTTGGGGAAGGTACAAAGGCTGGCCGCGTTGGCCACGACGGGGGCTTTTAGAACCACTCCGTCTGCCGGACTGGATGTGATTCTAGGCCTGCTCCCATTGGATATTCTTGGCGAATAACTGGCAGCAAACACGGCTTTGCGCCTTCGCGAGACGGGCCTGTGGCGAGCGCTGAGTGGAGGACACTCTACTATACTGAACAGTCTGGGTCTCCCCAGGGAGACGGACTACATTTCTCCAAAGTATCATTTTGGCAGAAACTTCTTCAGCCTGATTCCGTCGAGGAGTCTATGGACCGGGGATGTGCCCTTAACTACCGACACCATGGTCATCTATACAAATGGCTCTAGAACCAACGATGAGGGTTGGGGTGGGCATTTACTCGGAGGGTTTGGGGATTAACCTCTCACTCTGTCTTCCTGACTATTGCAGTGTCCTACAGGCAGAGGCTTCGGCGATCTCGGAAGTCCAGTCCTGGCTGGGCAGTCATGTCATTAGTGTGAGGGACATCACCATTTACACAGACAGTCAGGCGGCGATTCGCTCACTCGAATCCGTCCTCACGACATCTAAAACCATTGATAGCTGGCGCTCAGCCCTCGCAGAGATGGGTGGCTTCTTCAATATCACTCTCTGTTGGATCCCGAGCCATAGTGGTTTTGTGGGTAACTGCAAGGTGGATGAACTGGCTCGGGAGGGTACAACTGGGGTGGTTGACGAAAGACTCAGAGACATTAAAATGCCACTAAGCATGTGCAAATTGTTGATCAAGACAGCGGCTGTGGACAGGGCTAACATAAGATGGCTCAGCGGCAACACTTGCCAAACAACGAGGATGATTTGGCCGATTTTTGACCCCAGTCGCTCTGCCACACTGTTGTCGCTCAACAGAAAGCACATTAGCAGGGTAGTAGGGGTTATCACGGGGCACTGCCCAATCGGGGAGCTCGCCTGGAGGCTCCGGACTCCTCATCACGATTTCTGTAGGAGTTGTGGTGATGTAGAGGAGGAGGAGAGTGTTTTCAACCTTCTCTGTCACTGTCCGGCCTTGGCCGGCAGGAGAAAAAAGTTTTTAGGCTCCTGGGTCTTCTATGAACTGGATGACCTCAGGAATATGACAGCCACAAGGCTTTACATTTACATCGCTGGCACAGGCTGGTTTGATACGTAGGTCGGTTGATCATTTATACATATACATTGCTATACCTCCAGAGCGTCCTTTGCGATGTTACATATTTTCGTCGTAAGAAAAACAATATACCTTATACTTCAAAGTACGGTATAAAAAGCATTGATACAACCAAAAGAAACTTGAAAGAATACTTAAAAGTTATATGAAATGAATTTGTAAATTTGGAACATTCCTGTTTCGTGAATATTAGGAGAATTCTCTTTATTGCATTTAGAGAGAATTCTTTAAAATCCTTCATTGCGGCATTTCCGCTATAGGTAGTCCATTTCCGCTTCAGGTGGTAAGAACCTAAAACCCACTCGGGGGGATTTGTAGGTCCTAAAGCGGAAATTTTTTGGGTTTTGTGAAAGTTCTCTTTAATCAAATAGAGAGAATTCTCCTAATTTTTACGAAACAGGAATGTTCCATAACAGCTCTGCAAGATTTTGGACAGCATGCCGTTTACGCATTTAGCCTGGCTGATACAACGAACGATGTCCTGCTTCGTACCACCATTTTTGGCAACAATGCTACCCAGGTAGACGAGGTTGTCCCCCTTCTCCACAGTCTGCCTATTAATATTGATAGCAATAGGTGCAGGATCGTTAGCATATAGAAGATTTCGGATAGTGAAAGTTGCTGGCATACACATCCTGTCCTTTGTTTGTCGGTTTCTACAACAGGTCGCATAGGAAAGGCCGTGGTATTATTCTTCACACCACAGGGGGAATGTCTACGTCTTTACCAAGTCATGGCACCAGCATTACGAGCCCACGAGGGGGACTATGGAAGAGGAATTTTGCTACCCCCCAGAGTATTTTTGCGTAGTGCATTGGCATGTTTGTCTTTATCTTTTTTTTCGGTTCTTAGAGATAAGATCACGTTAGGAAGTATTCAAGTCGGTGTCTTTAGTATTATATACAATTACATATTTAATCTAAACTTACTGTTTGACTTTATGCATGTTTGTACAATGCTTAATTTTTGAAACGTTTTGAGGAATTACGATTATCAAGGGAAGTTAGAGCCAATGAATTCTGATTTCCGTACTTGGGTAATAATAGTTACCCACAGGCCATTATCTAACACCAAACTCCAAACCTCTCTCGTGAACAACAAAGTTGGCTTGGCCATACATACGAAGTACTACTCGTATATCATCAAATCATGCGCCAACTGTTTAATGCACTGGCTCCTTGGATCTGCCAACACCGGCGATTAGGTAATATCCAGCATCCGAAATAGACTTGGAATGTTTTGTTCAACTGATAAGGCACACCGCAGGCTATGACTCGAGAATGTCTTGAACAAAAGTCGTAACAACGATTTTTGACCTTAGGAACCTCGAAAAAAATATTATGCCCGTGTATCCGTGTATGTTGAGTTTCCCAGTTCATGTCGAAGGAGATTTTATAGGATGCCTTGAATAGATACGAGCAACAGACATGGAATCGATACGAGCGATCAGCACCCACTGGGAGCATTGCTAAACATCCCGAAGATCTGTTAACGGAATCATAACATGGATCTACATAAAAGGCTGTTGGGCATCGCAGCTGGAAGCCGATTCCGGGACCTGTATCTGATCGAAAGTTTGCTTTTAACATATTTTGTGAATATTTGCACTGTTTACACTTTGACTACTTCGGAAGGTATTTGCCGGTGCGGTCGACACAGTCCTATAATATTGCCAGCAATTATTTGTTCATGTTTAAATATCTGTTATTCAGCATTTAATATTCAAGGAAATAACAAATTATTTCATTATTGAATAATTTTCGGAACTTTCAAAATACGCAATAGCCAATATCTGTGTACATAGGTAATGAGAAAATAAAGGAGTTTATCGACAGCACAGCAATTGCCAATTTGGTCAGCAGATAGGACTGGCCTAATCAAGTACTCCAGAAAGGAGGTGTAGGACCGATTACGATATTACATAAAAATTATCGAATAAACTCGTATTACTTTTATTTCCAACTGTTCGAAGATTCTCACACTGCACTGCACCTTTCAGCCGCTTTGCCTTTACCTGCAGTGGAAGTCGAATATCAAATGCAAATGCTCGCGAACAACATACATCACTACAAGAGTCATAACAGCATACGTACATCGCTGTTTGGCGCTACTTTATATTCAAATTCGAGAAATAATTCAATTTAATTTTCATCAAGCCTATAAGCTGCTTCGCATTAGTGGCTTGAGTGTGTGAGAGTATGTCATCATCAACCAATGCGCCTCGGTACAGCATCCCTTCTATGGAACTCAACGCAATCTACCCTTGCGTAAAATATTCAAGAATGGATATTGTACTTATTCCTACGCACAGCACCAACAAAAGAGGGTGTCTTCCCCCTAAACATTGTAATGTGCAGCCCAAAATGATATGTTGTGTTAAATTGTGATAAGATAACAAGCTGGAAAATTGAAATGAGGGAAGCCTCTGATTAGATTTAATTTGGTTATTCACGCTAATATCGTACCATTGCTCTATTGCTGACTTCCCCATCTCGGGACAACCCTTAGTCGAGCTCCCTTTGCAATCGATGCTATCGACTTACTCTCATTAGGGCGAAATTGAAATATTTCTACAAAACAACGAACACTTGATACAGTTGGATGGTGCCATGTCAAAATTGGTATTAACGACAACATCATTATTAACATTTGGCTAGAACAATGTGTTAGAAATTTTCATTTGGGTGGTTAATGTTGTCTGTTATTCTAGGAGGAAGGGTGAGCAATTTCAAAGGTTTAATAGTATTTTCGACGTGTCGGATGAGTGTCATTAAACTTTGAATTGCCTTCATTTGATGATGCTAATTGTATGGTGTTCTGTGGATATGTCACAACAAACTATGATATGTATGTACCAGGACTATTGCGATAATAGAATAAAGAATACGTGGGTGTTTTTAAATTGTAAAGTGCATCTTTAATTTACAGGTATCCTAATCGGTTATTGAACGGGTTGAAATAACTCCAATTCCCTCAAGCCCACTTAGTATTAAAGAAACCACGAGAAAGAAAGAAGTTGTTATCTCTCGGAGCAAAATTTTGCTCATAAAAAGGGTCCTAATTGTTGCCTAGTTTACAGGTAAAGTTTATGGACAATACCTGAGTGCTTTGCATGCCACAATGAGAGTTTGCTAGAGAACTAGACCGCCGGTGAAGGCGAAGACTCGGTTATCGGTTATTCCCATTTGTTATCCTTCGTCGGGAGTCCTCCCCCTTCGTCTATGTATACCCTATATACAATCAACCGTTAAGTTTCTGGTGCCAAACATTATACATAGGTCAAGTCAAGTCAGTCGAATTTTTCCCAAACTGTTGTCTATCTTCCTCTTCTACAGGGTGACTCACTTTAAGATCGCCATAAGGCTAGGACATATTCCACACTCTGTTTGTAGAAAAATGCCGCTCAAATTAACCTTCTATCTTTTACCGTTACAGAGATATTACATTTTTCCCAATTCTTGTCAAAAAGTCTACCCTTCTAGAGAAAACTCCGATTTACCGGCCTATGGCTAATTGAATCTATAAAAACAATATTAATTCAGAAACTACACCCGTTAGAATGATACATTAACGGTTTCGAAATTATTCTACCGCCCGGGATACAAACGTTCAAATTTTAGAAAAAATTCGTTATCAACTTTTGATGGGAAAATTGAACCTACATTTTGTAACGGGGCTTTGCACTAAGAGCTCTACAAAATCTCCAAAAGATGGCCCAATTTCATAGATTTGAACATTTTCGAATATTAGATTTTAAACAAAGAAACGCATGGTCTGAAAATCGAACAAATCGAATTGATTTTGACTGAATATCTATTTTAACATATGTATAAATAAAAAAAAAGTGATTCGTGAGTTTGTTTTATGGAAAACATTTTTGTATGATTCCGTAATAATTCAGGCAATTTCGAATGATCAAACTTAATGTAACGGGATTTGTATCCGTTAGCTAGTAAAACAATTGCGTCTTCTCTACTAGATCGCCATTGTTGAAGAAGTCCAGTATTAGCGTGTCGAATTTTCCGAGTGTAGCAGGTAAACTTATCTCTATCATTATTGCTCAGGTATAATGCCGTTTGTGCATAAACCACGAAGGAGGCAATTTTCAGCAGTTCCTTCATTTCGATTGTATTTATTTTTGTTTAAATTCTATCAATAAATTTTGTTTGAGCTTTAATATTTATTTTTTAATTCAAAACCGAAGCTGCTACTGGTGTTTTTCGCTAATAAGAAGACTTGTAAAGTCAAGATTCAAGTCAATTAGCTCTGTAACGGTAAAAAATAGAGAGTTAATTTGGGCGGCATTTTTCCACAAAGTGTAAAATATGCCCTAGTCCTATGGCGATCTTACAGTAGGAGTAGGACACGCTGAATATACACTCACCATCATCATGGCGTTCGACCTGACGTCTGGCTTTGGCCGCCTGGATTATTGTCCTCTAACTATCTCAATCAAGTGACCGCGTCCTCCAATTTTGGAAGCCCAGCATTTGATCGGCGTTCTCATTGTCTTTCCAACGAGATCGCGGCCTTTCTCGCAGCCATGCTCCATCGACGCATCGTCCATTCAATATTTTCTTAAGGTACGTTTATATTGGAGCTTCGACAAAAGATAAGAGCAGCGCTGATAGTGAAGCGATGGGAATGCACTCGTGCTTTTACATAGAGCTGTTTATGTTGGAGCTGCGATAAACGTTTCGAGAGTCGTTGAGAGGAGTTCTTATCATAGGTCAGAACACAAAAGAGAGCAAATGCTTTGTTTCAACATAAAAAGCTTCGCTCCTCTTATCGTTTGTCAAAGCTCAACATAAACTATTAGGCATGCGGTCATCGTACATTCGTTGTAAATGCTCTGCTCATTGTAGACGTTGTAGTTTGAAGATTCTCGGAACTTCCAGGTCATCGTACAGTTCGCACAACTCATGGTTATACCGGATGCGCCTTATGTTTCGGTCTTAAACTGCTCCGAAAATTCGCCGAAAGACATTTCGTTCGAATGTGGTCAAGATGTTTATAGAGACTTGGCTTAGGGTCGACGTGTGGCAGCCATAGCATAGTGACGGTCGTATAGTGGTTTTGTCGCGCTCGGTGGCCGTAATTGTTCGGTCACCGCTCTACGATACTAATCTAGAGCTCAGAGTTCAAATCTCGGCGAGATCAAACACTGCCTGTGAGTACTAATAGAACTCGCACAGTGCTCCGAGCTTGTCAGTATGAAGACGGCGCGGATGCTGGCAACTGCACTTCCAAAAAGTAGATATCTTATCGAAACGTCAAAAAGGGATAGAAATGCTAGAGATGTTGACGCGCCCATACCCCTAGAGGGGTCAAGGCAATTAACAACATAGTGTTTTTGTATATGCGGAGCTTCGTGTTTCTGTGTACTTGCTTCCATTTCATGTTTGGGAGGACCGAGAAGAAAGGCTTATTTGCCAGCAGTATCCGTCGATTGATTTCATTAGTTTCGTTGGCGTCTTTTGACAGCTTACTACCCAGGTCCCCGACGTTTATGTTAGGTGCTCCAGGCGTCCTTGCTTTTGATTGCATCATTTTCTTCGTTTTGTCCTGGTTAAAGCATAGTCCCACTTGTTTTGCAGCCGTGCCAAGGTTGTATAGAAATTCTTCTGCAGCGTCCGGTAGCTCAGGGCGTAGAGGGACCAGTCTCATGTCTGATACCGGCGTTTCGTGTTCGAGTCCCGTCTACGACGAT
The DNA here is from genome assembly GCA_964017055.1 of Chloromyia formosa. Taxonomy (NCBI): domain Eukaryota; kingdom Metazoa; phylum Arthropoda; class Insecta; order Diptera; family Stratiomyidae; genus Chloromyia; species Chloromyia formosa. The sequence continues at coordinate 98,064,533 of OZ024814.1, forward strand.
GTTCGTGGCCATGGCTGTTGTGTTGTCTGTTGTCGTAATAATAAGCCAGAGCAACTCCCGACTTGTCGCAGGTAGGCGGCTAAACGGGGGAGCAGGAGGCAACTGCATCCTAGGAAACTATAATAGTTTCGCTTTGCTCCACAAGGTGTTAGGACAATTGAGTAGGTTTCGGGAGATGGTGTTGATGTCGTCTGCATATGCTATCAACTGGGTCGACTTGAAGAACAGTGTGCCGCTGGTGTCCGCATTCATTACCCGGATGACATTCCATCGCCCTGCTTCAAACCAGTACGTGTCTCGAAAGGATCAATCAACCTGTTTTGTATCCTGGCCTGTGAGACGGAGTTGGTCATCGTCATCTTTGTTAGTCGTACTAGTTTTGCTGGTATACCAAATTGCAGAATGATGTTGTGCAGTACACCACGATCGATACTGTCGTATGTTTTTTATACCCTAGACTTTTAGTATAGGGTATATTGTTTTTGTCACGACGGAAATATGTAACACCTTAAAGGAGGCTCCGGAGGTATAGCAATGTATATATATAAATGATCAGGGTCACCTCCTGATTCGATTTAGCCATGTCTGTCTGTCTGTCCGTTCGCACGATAACTTTCGATAGAGTGAAGCTAGAGCCTTGAAATTTTGGTCAGATGTTGGAAGTATGATCTAGTTGGTTGGTATTGAAAATGGGCATGATCAGGCCAAGAGAACGCCTACCTCCCCTACATATGTAAAATAATTAAATGTATCCATAACTCCCGATTAAATAAACATGAAAAGCTCTAGCTTTGGAAGATTGCTCGTGAAGGTAATCTTATACTCTTTTGGAAAAATAAAATCGATCACTTGAAAACTAACGGCAATTTTCTTACAAAGAGCCCAGTACTACCCTACTTTTCAGGTTTTTTGTCCATAACTCTTGAACAAATTGACGAAGACATCTGATTTTTGGTATGTAACCCTGAAGTGAGAAGCTGCTTGGGTTCTAGTAAGTTGGGCATAATCAGATCAAAGGAACGCCTACCTCCCCTACAAAATTTAAAAAATTAAATATTACTTTAATTATGATAACTTTCGATAGAATGACACTAGCGAGTTGCAAATTCGGCAGAACGTTGGTAGTAACATCCTGTTAGTTGGTATTGGGCAAGATCCGAAATAAGGAACCCCTACCTCCCCCACAAATGAAACTTCAAATAAGCGATAACTTTTGAAAGAATGAAGCCAGCGACTTGAAATTTTGGTCGAATGTTTGAAGTGAGATTGAGTTAGTTGGCATTAAAGATGGGTTAGATCCGACCTAAGGAACTCTTACCTCCCCTAGAAATGAAATTTTAAATAAGCGATAACTTACGACAAAATAAAGCTAGCGAGTTGAAATTTTGGTCAAATATTTGTAGTAGGATCCAGTTGGCTAATACTGAAAATACGTAAAATCCGACCAATGAAACCCCTGCTTCCCCTACAAATGAAGCTTCAAATAAGCGATAACTTTCGATAGAGTAAAGCTAGACACCGGACATCTTTTTTTTAATGTTTGTAGGGTGATCTAATTGGTTGGTGGCTATGATGGGCAAGATCCGATCCAAGGAACTTCTACCACCCCTACAAGTGAGACTTCAAATAAGCAATAACTTTCGATAGAATGAAGCTAGCGACTTGAAAAATTCGGCAAATATTTGTAGAATGGCCATATAGGAAACTCAATTTTAATGCATATGGTCGTTGACAACTGGTACTTTTGGTATCACCACTAGGTCTGTACAAGTCTAGGGCATATACGCTTCGGACTCCGGGCCGAAGCTTTGCTTCGGCCTGGTTTTATGTTAACATCAAAGCTTAGGGGATACATTTTAATGCAATAGCATAGCTTGAATAGGTGAAAAAAATTAACGTAAGTGGGGAGGGATGGGTTGAGCTGGATTAGATGAAATTAAATGACGGTGAACATTTTGTTTAAAATAGATTTCTGCAAGTCGTAACTGCCGGGGAAAACAGATGATGGTAAAGCGTTCCACATTTGAGTTGTTCTGCATACGAAAGAGTCATAAAATTTTGCGGTTCGACTGACACTAGTTTCGATGGTAAGATGGTGGGCACGACTTCACTGCCTGGTGTTGCATACAGGAAATGCAACAACGGCAATTAGACTACTTATTTCAGAAGAGCAGCGGTGGTTGAAGTATCGATAAAAAAGTAATGTACAACTAACGTCGCCTCTGTGCTGAAGTGGTTCTATCCAGGAAGTTATTTCGTCATCACCAATAAGTCTGAAAGTTTTTCGCTGAACTCTATCCAATGCCATTATTCCAGAATAAAAGGTTACGAAATGCGCAGGTCCGTTATTTAGCCACCGAACGAGAGAGAAAGCTCATGACGTCACAGTTTCAATTTTTCATATGCGCACGTGCATTTTGTATAAAATTTCATGGCTTTTGAAAGAAAAATTGCTTTCAAATCTACCGATTTATTTTGATTTTGATGAAATTTTTGATTTTGGATGTCCACAACAAGAGAAAGGTTACTGTTTGTAGAGTATTTTGGAAATCAACCCCCCTCCTTTTCCAGTCCACCTTAAAAGAAATTTGCATTTTTATATGCGGTTTCATTCCTATCTTTGACGAAATTTTGTATATTATAGCTCCGAGATCAAGATAAGATTAATGTTCACATCAGATTAAAAATGAAACCGAAAAATAGAGGGCTACGCCCGCAATCTGAGGGTTTTGTAGTGTCCCATGCCAATAGGAGATGAACTGTCCTACTTATGGAGATGCTTAACCATTCATGTTAAGACAATATTGCAAATTGTAAGTTTGCATAAAAAATATTGAAAATAAATTGTTTGAATAATTATAGAGAATAGAGTCAGCGACCAGGATACCCCTCCTCCCACCTCTCCTACCAATCATTACCCTTTTGAAAATGGTTAACTCCAATTCGCTCTACGAAAAACAATTTGCAAGTAAGTTGTACTCGTAGTACATGAGACCTGTTATGTGCATTTTTTGTATGGATGATATCAAAATGACCAAATCTAAATGAATGTACTACTATTAAATATTACGTGATTATTACGAAATTTGGAGATATTATTGCACATGGTGTTCATTATCGTCGGCCATCAATGTTTTCGACCTCGGATGAGTTTGAGGAATGCAGGGGTGTGCTAGCTGTAACTATAGAAATATACTATTATTAACCTATTTTGAGAAGATATCAAAATTCCATTTTTTTTTGTTTTCTGTGCTAGTTGAAAGCCATCTTCCTGTATGTTTTCATATTTCTAAGTGTAACGGTCTCGAAATGGTAAGGGGGTGGGACAAATTACAATATGATCTCATATTTTCCCGTCTGCCTCTTTTCCCCTTTCTTCGAATTTGATGAAGTCGCCAAAAATGGAATGTACTCTGTAGTACCTTTCTCATGATACCCCACTTGCCTATATCAGATGAAAAAAAATGTTGACCTTAATTTCCCCTCTATGGGAACCTCCCTTAAAGCAGCAACCCACCTACCACACCCCTTAAACTTCTGTCCCCTACCACTCCTATACCACCAATCTCCACCCTTTCAGAAATGGTTAACTCCAATTCACTTTACGAAAAACAATAAACAATATTCAAGTATGCAGTACTAGTATGTAAGCGGTTATGTGCATTTTTTGTATGAATGGCATCAAAATCTCAAAATTTAAATGAATGTACTATTATTAAATATTATGCGATTGTTATGAAACTTGAAGGTATTATTGCCTATGATGTTGGTTATCATTGGCCATCAATATTTTTGACCTCGGGTGTGCGTAAGGGGTGTGCTAACTGCAACTATGGAAATGTACTATTATTAACCTTTTCTGATAAAGTTTCGAAATTCTAGAAATCTAGGTTTGCTACGCTAGTAAAATGGCGCTTTTCTGCAAATTTTCATATTTCTAAGTATAACGGTCTCGAAATACAAGGGGGGGGGGGGAGAAAACTCGGATGACTTATTTTCCCCTCTCCCTCTTTTCCCGTTTCTTCAAATTTGAAAAAAATTCCAAAAATGGAATGTACTCGACGGTACCTTTCTTATGATACCCCACTTGCCTATACCAAACGAAAAAAAAATTTCGACCTTCATTTCCCCTCTATGGGGACCTCCCCTTAAAGTTGACCTATTACGACGATTCGCTTTCTCCGGCGAATTATAGTAATTCTACACATTCCTACGAAATTTCATGTATGTAGCTTCAGCCGTTCGTGAGATATTCCATGGACAGACGGACAGACAGACATTTGACCGATTTCATAAGGGTTTTGTATTTACTACAAAACCCTAAAAAAGAAACACTCTCATCCCCTTTCCCAGCCCTAAAAGTAATTCTGTGAATTTATCTACAGTTTTATTCCGATCTTGATGAAATTTTATATTTGAGACCTTCTACGACCTTTGTATATGAGACCTTCTAGGCAAGGGTAGGGTGATTGTCTACATAGGATTTCGAAAAGCCACCCCATTCCCCTTCTCACCCCTAAATGTCAATTTGAAAATTTATCAACACTTTAATTCCGGTTTTGATGGAATATTTTATATTGGAACTTCAAGACCACGGGATATCCACATGATTTCAGCCCCCCCCCCCCCCCCCCCCCCCCCCCCCCCACTTTGCTATCTCTAACAAGTAGTCTGCAAATATACTTATGTACAATTTTATTGCGATCTTGATGAAATTTTGTATATTAGACCTTCAAGGCAAGGGGAAGGTGACTTTCCGCAGCGCATAGACATTTTCTCCTACACATTTTCTGATAGTCTGTGAATAATAGTACATGGTTTAAAATGATGGCATTGCAATGTAAGGAACGAAAGGATAAACAATTGACTCTAACAAATGGATAATTTACATTTATTTGTTGTAATAAGTTCTCTCTCAATTGCCCTAACCCCTTGTGGGGCACAGCGCATCAACTGTTCCATGTCGCCCAGTTGACGTTTCGACGGCATAAACTGGTTTCGGAGAATGCAGTTGCCTGCATGCACCTCCTGCACATCCATGGCCATGAACTTAGATTTTAAAAAATCTAGCTTTAATTATGTTGAAATAGTTTTTTTTTTGTCGCCTGAATATAGGCTTTTCCCATTCCACCACCCTCTCTTCGCGGTATGTTCTAAGTGAAAAAAAACGTACATGTACAGCACAACTGTCAACTTAATCTTGGTGGCGGAAGAAGAACTGATAGAGTGCACGGGTTTCGGGATTTCCAAATCTATCAAGATTAAAGTGTCTGGTGTGCATATACTGTTACCTTCCATGTATTATCTATAAAAGGAATTAAAATTATTTCCAAATCATTTATAATTATTTTCTATATGGCTCTAAAATTTACTTAATTTTGGTGACCTGTATGCGAATGCGAAAAACCATTGCACTCATCCGTTGCAATTTTCTTGTGCCTATGAGGCCCATCATAGGCACAAGGAAATTGCACACATTTCCATTTCAATTTCACTCTAGCGTGTTTTGCACTTATAAAGCCAATATTATATAAAAAATAGGTGGAAATTCACCGGGCTTATATATTTTGTTCTAATGCGGTCTGTGTTTAGGAGGTGCATGCTGGCAACTGCATTCTCCGAAACCAGTTTATGCCAACGAAACGTCAACTGGGCCACGTGGAACAGTTGACGCGCAATGCCCCACAAGGGGTTAGGCGTTAGGGCAACTGAGTTAATGCGGTTAAACGTTTTGTCTTTATCCGTTCTCGATTGTACATATCATGGATTTTGATCTTTGGCATGTAGGCCAAGGGATTAAACTGAATGACTTTTCAGAAATCAAATATACACAGTATGTTTTGTTGATCTAGTTGATTTCCTTATTTTTTGATAATTGAACGACCTTAGTCGTGTCAGTTACCTCTGTTCTCAATCTTAGTGAATGGGTTGATAAAGCTTTCGTCCGCATGACCAATGCACCGCAGGAGGCAGTTGCATTCGTAAGCCTAATGATGTGCCAAAAGCGTTTTTTTTCAGTGTTCACCACACTTCTTTTTTTCTGTTTCTGGTACCCATTTCATGCAACACAACATGAGCTGAACAACGACTGTTCGACGACAACTTCTACAATCGACGACAGCCACTTACAAGACACATGAGAAATGCAATAAACCATGGTGTAGTCTGAGATTTCGATTATTGGACCATTTCAATTGTGTCTTTTAATTTTTCCTCTTTCCTTGCCTGGAGTCTGAGAGCTCGGGGCTCTGCATCCGGTACGTCGATATCAATGGCGCCATCTAGACCTCTCCCAATGTGACATCGTCACGAAAAACAATAGAAAATCACAGGATGGTTGTTCGTTAATAGCAACAATAACCGTTTTTTTGAATCACACAATTTTTCCAGTATACATTCGTATACCTCACTCTTACAGTTTTTATTTAGTACGAACAAAAAGATGTCGACAATGAGTCAAAGGCAAGCAAAAGATATAAATAAAATTTTGTGATTTTCCAAACGAAATTCAATTTTAATCCGTGAAAGACAGTAAGAAGTCGGTTAGGTTCATAAATTGCCTGCGCTCGTAGAAATAAATGTGGCGTCTGATTTGGATTGCCTCTGCAGTTAGTTGACACGCTATAAATATTCTCCGGGTTTGATGCAGCCAATGTTTCATAGCCGTTTATTGCAACATTTTCATTCAAATTATCTCAAAATTACGATAAAGAAAGGCCGCGTTATATAAGAGGGCCTTATTAGACGAGTAGTTACGAAAATATGAAAATGCTGAGCAACAGTTAGAAGCGGTTGACTTTTCTTCGGGAGTGATTAGGGTCAGGATAGAGTTTGCATGCAATTTGAAATGAGACAGGGCACAAAACACACAAGAAACAAGCAAAATTCTGGGATAGTGTCGCTTCACAGAGTGGATGTTCGATTAGAGCTCAGGCTGGGAAGTCCGCAAGGGCTTGATTAAAAAAAAAAGTTTTGTGTAGTTTTGAAATTTACAAATGTTTGGGAAAGTCCCCTGAATATGTACTCAAAAGTCCCTGATGATAGCGGGTCCGGAAATGTAGGGGAGAGGGGGTTAAAAGTCCTTTTTTTAATTTTCCTTGATTATTTTGGAAACTATGGATTCTATAATACAAAAAAAATGTCTCAAGGCCAAATCAAAGCACAAATTCCCTACAAAATGATATATTATACCCCAGATCATAAAATTATTTATTATACTCTAGGCCATGAAACAATGTGTGGTATATTGATTTATTTACAAGGGAAAACCGCAAGATAACGTCCGATAGGATACAGTTAGCGACACCAAAATTTGATAAAATATTTCTGCTAATATCTAGTTGGTTTGTGTGTCCGATAAAAAGTGCGCCTACCTCTCCTACAAATATTATTTTACAAACATGCCAATAACTCAGCACCGAATAAAGCAGGCAAGTCAAATTCCGGTGACTGATTGTATATGATATTAGTACACTAATCTGTAAAAATTAGTACAATCGGAAGAAAACCAATCCGGACGCCTCATGCTTCTAACCGGCCCGCGAGCTAGTATTGTTTTTGACATGAGACAATTATAAAAAAAAAAATAGTTTATAGCAAAGTTTTTTATTAAAACTTTATTTTATTGTGGAAAAGACTCGCACCTTGTCTAATGGTGCGACTACACTACTCGCGACTTGGCGTATATCGACCAAATATCGAAAACCTTATAATAAGCCCAACCACACGACGAGGTATTGTCCTGGTGCTTGGCGAGCAGCCGCAGCGTGTGGGTAGGACAAGTACTTCCTCGGTATTCGCCAATTAATTTTTGATTAATACTAGCTAATGAATATTTTTCCCAGTCGATGAATTGAGCTTAAAAATTAACATGTCTAGTGCAAGTTGCTTGGCATTTCGCAAGTAATTGACAATTGGCGAGTACTTGGCATTTAGCGAGCAATTGGTCGGTACTCGCCGATTCGCATACTCACCTCTAAATACAAAATTACACATGTCATTTTTGTGGCAAGAGTAATTCGTTGAAAAATCGCATTGCTCTTGCGACATAAATCGCAATGTGTAATACTTCCCAATGCAACTTTTTATCCGATGATCCATAAAAAATGCTATCCCATCATGCCGAAATGGAGATCCAATGCGAGTAATAATAATGTCAACTACGTTATCACGTGGACCTGCAAGAATTGAAAGCTACAACCTCTTCGTAACTGATGCTGGTACGACTAATGCAGACATATACTCACTTGTATAGAGGCCTAAAAATCAACAGGCCTACCCTACCATATGCAACAAATAACAAACGTCACGTTTTCTGAAACATCAAATATAGGTGTATCTTATAGCGATTGAAAAAAGAGGCAGCTGGTGCTGGAGTCTGTGAACTGAAAACCAGGAGCTTATTCTCTGGCCTGGCATATTCCAATCCGAGATCCATGCCATTGAGTCCTGCCCCAGAGACTTTGTCGAGTTGGCATTGCTATATGCACAGGTAAATGGGTCGCCATTAGTGCACTCCCATTTCACAAGTTCCATCGAGGCAGATAAATGAGTACTTCGCGGCCTGCAATGCGTGGCGACCTCCAACCAAGTCGCTCTGAGAATTTTAAGAGGCCAAAACTCATTCGGCCCTGGTTCTCATTCCGAATGCTAGACTGCATTGAAGCTCTCTCTCTGGATGCTGTCAACCCCTTGTGGGGCATAGGGCATTAACCACGCCAACTTTCCACCTCGTCCTGTTTGCCGCCATCGCCTTCAACTCTCCCCACGATTTGCCTAATGACTTACCCTCGTCCTCAACTGATCTTCTCCAGGAGTTTCTAGGTCGTCCAACGCGGCAACTTGCATCGGTTCCCTGTGGATTCCAATCGAGGGCCTGTTTTGCAATGTTTTCCGGCCCCTTTCGAAGTGTGTGACCTATCCATTGCCACTTTCGCCTTTTTATAGAGGTGCCTATCCTGTCCTGGCCAGTAATGTACAGGAGATTGTCGTTAGAAATGACCTCCGGTCAGCGTATGTGCAGGATGCGCCGTAGACACTGGTTCACGAAAGTTTGCAATCTAGTTGTTATCTTCCTGGTCACCTTCCAAGTTGAACAGCCATAAAGAAGCACAGATTTTATATTGGTTTCGAAGATCTTGAGTTTGGTACGTCTGGAGATGTTGTTGTTTTGCCAGAAAGGAGTTAAACTGAAAAAAGCTACCCAAGCCTTATTGATGCGAGACTGTACATCAGCATCCGCTCCACCATCTGCTGTAACTACGCTTCCGAGGTAGCAAAAATTGTCCACTTTTTCCACCGTCTGCCCCGAAACACAAATTTCGCTCTGTCTTTCTGGATCCAAGCTCAAGTATTTAGTTTTGGCAGCATTGATTTTGAGCCCTGCATTGCCACTTTCGCGGTGCAGGGCATCCGTCATTTGAACTAGATGATCCGATATATTTGAGAGAAGACAAATATCGTCAGCGTAATCCAGGTGTTGAAGGTATTCAAACAGGTTCCATCTGATACCTTTACTCTGGTGTTCATGAAGCGCACTGCAGAGTACGTAGTTAATGGCAATCAAAAACAATATAGGTGACAAAATGCAGCCTTGTCTCACTCCGCTATGTACCTCGAAGGGATCTGAAAGCTTACCCTTGTGTAAGACGTGACATTGGGCTCCGCTATAGGACTCCTTGATGATGGATATGATTTTATCTGGTATACTTCTCCTATGTAAAGCCTTCCAGATGTATTCCCGGTCAACGCTGTCAAACGCCTTCTCGAAATCGATGAACATGAGATGTAATGGGGATTTCCACTCTGCGGATTGTTCAATAATAATTCGGAGAGTGTTGATGTGGTCGCTACATGAAAAGCACTCGCGAAAACCAGCCTGTTCATCGTTCAGTGTGCGGTCAACTGTTTGCTTGATCCGGTTTAGGACTATTTTTGCCATCAGTTTGGAGACTGCGGGGAGGAGGCAAATTCCACGCCAATTATTACAATCCTTCAGGTTACCTTTTTTCGGGATCTTAATAATGCCGCCCTTCTTCTATTCTTTAGGGAGAGTTTCGGTTTCCCAACACTCTTGGATAAGGGATTGAAGCAATCGAGCTAATTAGTTTTTTGGATTTTAACGACGCTATCTTTTGAATAAAGCTGATTGGAAGTTGTCAGAGGGATATCTTTCTGGACACCACTGAGGCAGATATCAGCGCAGCCAGATGAAAGACGCCAATTTCACTAATTGCCTTGACTATTTTATATGCTGCGAAAAAATATCTAGTATTAACGAAAATGCCACAGGGGAGAAGTTTTCAGAACTCAAAATACAGTTGCAAAATTAAAAATATTTTTCGGATCTTGATATGTTAAGGAAAACTAAGTCCATTTGACTGCATATTTGAGGTGCTTCTGTCGAACCTTTGATTAACCGTGGGTTAACTACATCGGTAAGCAGTTACATTTCAGCTCTTTTGTCTGGCCCGCTGAACCCGAATTCCATCGATCTGGCCCTTTCCAGAAAAAGTTTGCCGACCCCTGGTCTAGAGTATAATAAATCATTTTAGGGTCTATAGTATAATATGTCATTTTGTAGGGAATTTGATGTGCTTTGATTCCGCCATGAGAAATGTTTTCTCCCCTACGCGGACCCACCTATAGGGGACTTTTGAGCACATATTCAGGGGACTGTCCCCAACAATTGTACCAATTTTCAAAACTACACGTTTCTTTTCAATTTTTCGCTCGTAGCCTGGACTATTAGTCATATGTATATCGTGGGCCTGGTCTTTTCAACAAAGTCAGAGGCTTCATTATAAACATATTGATGTTAAGAGTACGGAAGCAACGATTACCTAGGGAGATTCATTCAAATAAAAGGTATTACATGCTAGGTTGGAAGGAATCCGCGAAAGTAACTGCTATGTAATCAACTGCTAAATAATACAAATAATGTATGTATGGGGTGACCGGTAGCGCAGTGTGTTGAGGCATCAGTGTCATGTTTGGCTACCGGCGTTTCGGGCTCGAATCCCGTCCACGACGTCGTTCGCGACCATGGATGTGCAGGAGGTCCATGCTGGCAACTGCATTCTCCGAAACCAGTTTTTGCCAACGAAATGCCAACCGGACCATATGGAACAGTTGACGCGCAATTCCCCACAGCCACAAGGGATTAGGGCAATCAAGTAAACAGTTTCAGGAAGTTACCGCTCTACAATATATGTAACAAATGCAGAATTTTATTTTGTCTATTTGAGAATCCCTTTTAACTTAAATCTAATTCTAGCATTCTAGTATTCATTCAAATTTTCGTCAAATGATTATGATTGCAGACATCATCGTTTCTTAAGGTCTGTTTTGCTAGGCACTGCTCTGCGTCAATCGCAGGCGAATATTAACCGGGCCGAAGCGTACATACCCTAGACTTGTACAGACCTAGTGGTGATACCAAAAGTACCAATTGGCAACGACCATATGCATTAAGAATGGGTCTTCTATATGGCCAGTTCATAGGGGAGGTTGGCACTCATTCAGTAGGATCTTGACCATTCTCAAAATCAATTAACTAACTAACCCATTCTACAAATATTTGTCGAATTTTTCAAGTCGCTAGCTTCAATTTATGGAAAGTTATTGCTTATTTGAAGTTTCACTTGTAGGGGAGGTAGGGGTTCCTTGGGTCGGATCTTGCCCATCATTGCCACCAACCAATTAGATCACCCTACAAACATTTAAACAAAATTTCAAGTCTCTAGCTTCACTCTATCGAAAGTTATCGCTTATTTGAAGTTTCATTTGTAGAGGAAGTAGGGGTTTCGATGATCGGATTTTACGTATTTTCAATATTAGCCAACTGGATCCTACTACAAACATTTGACCAAAATTTCAAGTCGCTAGCTTTATTTTGTCACAAGTTATCACTTATTTTAAGTTTCATTTCTAGGAGAGGTAGGGGTTAGTTCGGATTTTACCCATTTTTAATGCCAACTAACTCAATCTCACTTAAAACATTTGACCAAAATTTCAAGTCACTGGCTTCATTGTATCAAAAGTTATTGCTTATTTGATGTTTCGTTGGTAGGGGAAGTGGGGGTTCCTTGGGTCGTATCTTGCCCATATTCAATACCAACTAAGAAGGTCTTACTAGCAACATTCCACCAAATTTTTAAGTCGGTGGTATCATTTTATCGAAAGTTATCGTAATTAAAGGAACATTTAATTTTTTTAAATTTGTAGGGGAGGTAGGTGTTCCTTTGATCTGATTTCGCGCAACTTACAGAACCTTGAGCAGCTTCTTAACTCAGGGTTACATACCAAAAATCAGATGTCTACGTCAATTGGTTCAAGAGTTATGGACAAAAAACCTGAAAAGTAGGGTAGTACGGGGCTCTTTGTAAGAAAATTGCCATTAGTTTTCAACTGATCGATTTTATTTTTCCAGAAGAGTATAAGATTACCCTCACGAGCAATCTACCAAAGCTAGAGCTTTTCATGTTTATTTAATCGGGAGTTATGGATACATTTAATTATTTTACATATGTAGGGGAGTTAGGCGTTCTCTTGGCCTGATCATGCCCATTTTCAATACCAACCAACTAGATCATACTTCCAACATCTGACCAAAATTTCAAGGCTCTAGCTTTATTCTATCGAAAGTTATCGTGCGAACGGACAGACAGACAGACAGACAGACAGACAGACATGGCTAAATCGAATCAGGAGGTGACCCTGATCATTTATATATATACATTGCTATACCTCCGGAGCCTAATTTAAGGTGTTACATATTTCCGTCGTGACAAAAACAATATACCCTATACTAAAAGTCAAGGGTATAATGACAAAAACAATATACCCTATACTAAAAGTCTAGGGTATAAAAAGTTACAAATAGTGCTCCGTGCTTTATAGCATGATCGCTAATCGCAAAAAATGTGCGACGATCATATGCGTAGCAAAACGCACCTTTAAACCTTGGACTGCGTCCTCAAGTGGAGTCGCCAAAGGGTATTTAGGGTTTTCGATAATGTTTTACGTTTGTAGGGGCTTTTCAGTATTTTTTTCGGTTTGTGCGATTAACCTTCTTCCCGGAGGCTTTAGGTTCTTTAATCAATTTCTAGCTGCTATAGTAATAGTACTGGTTTCTTTGCTTCGTATGACAAGGTCATTTTTCCTAAGTCGACATTCTATCGTCCTGTCGATTCGTGCACCGTTGCGTCTATTTGGAGTGAAGCTGAAGACCAAAATCTGGGACGGAGAAGTCGGTCTAACACGACAAAAACCGAACTAATACTTGTTACAATAAAACATAACGTGTCGGAAATTGCCACACGCACGGTGTAACACTACACGTTCTTGACAGTGTTAAATGTGTGGGCCTATTACGAGTACTAGACAGGAAGCTTTTCTGGGGAGATAACGTGAAGCACCGAATTGGTAAGGCACCTCTTTGCGTGCCGGTCGGCTTACTCCAGTACATGGCGCCTCAGACCTCACACAGCCTTTTACATATTTACATGTGTAGTGAGACCTACAGTTGTTTATGGAGCGGTCGTTTGGTGGGAAGCCACTGAGAACAACAGCGTTGTCAGGGAACTAAGAGGTTGCGGCGACTGATCTGAATAAGCATCACGAGTGCCCTGATAACCACCCCAGTAGTTGGGCTGGATATGATCCTGGGGCTTATGCTGTTGGGCCGGTTCATCTGCAGAAGCGCATACTTAACAGCAATACGCGCTAAAAGTCCAGGCATGTGGCACGATTCAATAAGAGACCACTCTTGTACTCTGACAACATATTAGAGACAATACGGCCTCGATCTTGAGGATACGGATCACATGACAAAAAAAAATTATACAAAGTATCTACACTGCATGCAGATACATCGGAACATGGATTTGTCTTTGGCTACCGACTGCGTGGAACCTGTTGTGTTGAAGATATCGACGTAATTTTTATGAAGATCACAGTATAGTTATACTGGATGAAATCATTCGACAAAACACGTGCCACGCTTTCGGTAGGCATAAGACATATCCATGTACCGATCTATCTGGTGGCAGTGTAGATACTCGTCATAATTTACACAAATTTACACAAATTAACACAACAAGTTTTCAGTTTTCGGATATCCAATTTTTTTGGCAATTGTACAGTTACTCCTCTTTGCACAGATGTTGCAAGTTCGTTTGGAAATATCGAACTGATCGAAATTGTCCAAATTTGCAAGTCCATTTAAATTAAACTAGATTGGCTTGACAATTCTGAGAGCCTAGTTGGAAATACTCTGTAAACCAATCGGCCACTACATTCATAGAACTTGGAAAAATTTTCAATGGGCTTGTTTCCTCTTCTGACCCCCGAATAGCACAGCAGACATTTCGTGTTACGGACAGATTTTTAGAATGACCCCCAGCTATAAGACATATCCATGTAAAAAAAAAACATACCCCGAAAAGAAGTTCGAAGTGAAGTTCCCTACAAGGAGAGACTGGGAGAACAGAGAAGCCATCAATAATAATGGCGTACTGATTTATAGGGATGGTTCAAAGACATACTAGAGTAGGCTCTGGCGTCTCTTCGGCGGATCTGGTCCTGAGCTAGTAGCTCAGATTGGTGAACCACGCGACCGTATCCAGTCCAGAGTTACATGCTATACACAAGGCGGTAGAGTTCATTCAAGGAAATTCAACGAGAATGACGACCATTTGCGTCGACAGTTGGGTGGCCATTGTGGCTCTAGCGTCACAGGTAACGAGAAAGCTGATGAACTGGCAAAGTCGGGAGTTTTAAGAATATTTTATTGACGTTGACTGATCCCCATTTGGGGGTCGAGGTTGGTGAATGCGGTAAAAACGAAAAATTCAAGTTCCTTGAACCTATTCTGGATCATTGCGAATATGTTTATGAAATTTTCATGGAAACCGATCGAATCGTTTAGCCCCAAAAACAACAGGTAAACATACACTCTATTTTTATATTTATAGGTATATGGGGTCGCAAAAAACTTTCCATGGTGCAATGGGGTCGCGAATGAAAAAATTAACAAGTCCTGGCATGCACAGTAAACTTGTAGTAGATTTCGAAAGTTAATCCGACCATTGCCCATATCATTGCGCCTATCTTTGATGATTCACATTTTGGTTACCGACGCGTTTTCCTTTTTTCCACTTCAAAATGTTACATCCGTAGTGAAATGCATTATGAATAATCATCATCATCCATTAATTTTTGCAAGTATGCATTTCGACGCTGACAATAATTCTGCAGTTCTCTTGGGATTATTATCTTTCAGCGTCATCTTTTCATTTCCACCCCAAAGGACACATTCATCACACTCCAAGATGGAAATGAGAAAATTCAGCAGCAAAATCGGTTCCTCCCTTCATATCTGCCTGTTACAAACAAAGTTGAATACAAAAGTTGAAAATGGTGAAAAAACGATGAAAGGATTTTTTAATTACGATGGCGGCAGCGGAATTTCCTATTTCTGTCTTCATTCCGCCTCATCATTTTGCACGCAGTATATCCAGAGCGATAACCAAAAGGAGCACGGATTTGTGTTTACTAATCATTGAAAAGTGAATTTTCCTTTTTTCAGGCAGACCTACACGTATTTAGAGTTCAGTTGGGGCTTAAGCGGTTTCCATCGACAAGTAAGTTTCATCATACATTTAGGCCGCGTATTTTTTTCATTTTTCCCGTACGAATGTTTATGGAGCCCATTCACTTAGAGCAGGAGTTCTGAATCTTTCGCCTTAGAGAGGTACCCCAGGAGGTCGCGACCCAGACTTTGAGAAGCAATAACTTCGAGGAATATCAAAAAGAAACTGTTGGCAGAACTGACAAGAATCTTGTAGAAAAAATTGACGATAATTTCAATTGTAGGAAAAACTGAACTTTCGTTCGACCGCGCCGCGCTGCCTGAAACTGAAAGTGTGATTATCACCAGTTTTTCCTGTAGGAATACCTTCAGTTATTCCTGTACGTGAATGGGCTCCTTTACAATCGTAGGCAGAAATGAAAAAAATATGCATCCTTTTCCCTGCCTTCTTATTTCTTTTTTTATGTAGCCTCCGACTCCGGTATGTACAACGTTCAGTATCCGATTATTTGTCCTGATATTTAAATTTTATCCTTGGAGATTTTAATTCGAACGAGCTACAAGACTACGTACACACTACTGCTTGGCTTTTTTTTTTCCTGATTCGACGAACTTTGTAATTTTATGTGATTTTCGTATTGGAACGGTTGGGTCGAGAACGACGTAAAAGGAAGAGGAGTCGACGCCACGCCAATCAAGAGCCAAAGAAGATTTTTTTTTGTGAATGCACAACAATCCTATGTTGTTTGATGATTATGATGGAAAAGGGATCGGTTGGATTCTGGGCGGGCTGGTAGAAAGAATCATGATAATAACGGTATAGCGACACCCAAATTCATCAGGAAGAGGGAGCAATGATAGGATGAAGATAGGGAATAAGCGGTGTTATCGGCATTTGAACACGCTTCGCAACAGACTTTGTTAATTGAGAAATATGTAAATATAATTGAATTTCGCTGATGCATCAATATCTTGCCATTTTCATCTGAAAAGGCGCAGGAAATATCTCATCATGTCGATTTTTATTATAATTGGAACTTATTATTGGAATATTGAGCGATGAGCGAGATTGAGAAGATGAAATTGAAATAAGTTCTACTTTTAATTTGAATCGAAATTGTTCAAAATAAAATGTATCAATTGTCAAAATTGCTTTGTTAAGTATTGATATTTTACTTTCGTAATTTTCGTATAATGACAAAATAGAGAAATTGAAACCAGTGACATAAAGTAGACGCGAATAATGTACCACCGCTCTTCATAATTTTTGTATTATTATACAGGGTGGCGCAAAACTACAGTTATGGTTTGAATGTTTAATAACTTTTTTATTTAATGGTTAATTATTATAATTTTTTTTTGTTATACAGTATATTAATGGGGAATAATTTTGGCTGAAGTATGAAAAATTATATCCCGCAAGTGGTGGCCATTTTCGGGTTCGCAATTCGTGCTCTTTCCAGTACATTTTCCATAACTTTTTGTAAAATTTCGGGTGTTATGGCTCGAATTTCATTGCGAATGTTTTGTTTTAGCTCTGGTATGGTTGCTGGCTTATTTACGTATACCCTTTCTTTCAAATAACCCCAAAGAAAACAGTCTGGCGCTGTTAAATCCGGTGAACGTGGAGGCCAATTGAAATCGCTTCTGCGCGAAATAATGCGTTCGCCAAAGAGGTCCCGTAACAAAAATAAAATAAAATTCAACAATTTTTGATCGCTGCTGTGTTGTGTACTGTTCCATTTCAAATTCCCGAAGTTTTCTTCACAAAATTCTGAAATAAAAATAAAAAATAAAAATTAAATTAAAAACTTATTAAGCATTTGAACCATAACGGTAGTTTTGCGCCACCCTGTATCTACTTCGAACGTAATCCAATCCTATGAAAAAGGCGATTTTTAAATATCTCTTATAAGAGTATTATATACACTGCTCGTCACCAGGATAGGTTCAAGAATTTTCACTTACGTTTTCTCTCATATCTCAAAAAGTATAACATGTTCATTATATTTTTGTTGGATGTTTTAAACTTTCTTTTGTTTAGACTGGATACTACAAAAATGAGGACATTTCTGTGACTGTACCTATGTTAAATCTTGCTTCGATTGTTTTGTTCACTCAAAACACTACATTTTTTTGGGTCCTCAGAATAGGGTCAACGGTAATTCATTTAGTTTGCGATGTGTAGTTGGTATCAAACAGTGTGAAATTTTTTATTTTTAACAATTCCGGTAGTGTAGAGTGATTTTAGTGCAAAATGGGTCGCGGTAAACAACTGGATGACTTAGAAAAGGGTCGAATAAAAGGTTACCTCGAATGTGGCCTAAATCAGCGAGAAATTGCCAGAAAAATTGATAGAAGCCAAAATGAAGTGAGCAATTTTATCCGAAAAGGTGCAAATTACGGAAAAAATATGAAAGGATGTCTTTATTCAGCAACAACAGCAACAGACAGAAGACATATTGTCCGAGCTGTGTCAAATTCTCGCCATTCTGCATCGAAGATCAGGGAAAAAAGCGGTGTTAAAGCGAGCCTATCAACTGTAACGCGTGTAAGTGTCACCATACACTGTCGAACTCGAACTCGAGCACGAACCTGGTACAAATGTCATCTGACACACACATTCACTTCACATAGGTGTGAAGAAAATCGGTCCACGGTACTAGGTTCGTGCTCGAGTTCGAGTTCGACAGTGTATGGTGACACTAAGGCCTTCCGCACATGACCGAAGGCCTAAGGCCTTCCGCAGACGACGAAACTGCTTTGCAACTCGAGTTGCATACCCGTTTGCAATGCAACTGATGTGTGACATTGCCTGTATACAGCATTGGGGATCCGCACACGAGTCGACTAGTTGCAAACCGGTTTGCAACGAGTTTGGAACGCGTTGCGTGCAACTGGATTCCCGAGTCGCAAAGAAGTTGCAGTTGGAAGTTGCATACGTATTTTGTTGTTGCCCACAGACCACAAGAAACCTGGTCAGCTGTTCAGTCTGTCAAAATGTGTTAAGTGGTGTTCGCGATGGTTGAAATGGTTGTGTTTCAAATATTTGTGTTTATTAACATAGTAAAAGGTGGCGGCTGGTGGCCGCAGTTAATTTGATAGGTACATAGGTAGAGTATAAAAAGTGAAAAGTGCCAGTGTGATAAGTGTGATTCCAAATATAGTGTGCAACTTGTTTGAAAATCGGGTTGCATATCAATCGCACCATGTGTGGACGGAGGTCGCAAACTGGTTGCAACTGCGTTCGAAGCTGGTTGCATTGTAAACTGGTTTCCAACTCGAGTTCCAAACGAATTGCGTCATGTGCGGAAGGCCTAATACGCAACATTTGGAACTTAAAAAGACTAAGGCCTTCCGCAAACTATGCAACTGCCTTGCAACTCGAGTTGCAAACTCGTTTGCGATGCAACTGATGTCTGACATTGCCTGTATATGGCAATGGGGATCCGCACACGAATCAACCAGTTGCAAACCAGTTTGCAACGAGTTTGCAACGCGTTGCGTGCGATCGGACTCCCAAGTCGCAAAAAAGTTGCAGTTGGAAGTTGCACAGGTATTTTGTTGTTGCCCATCGACCACAAGAAATCTGGTCAGCTGTGCAGTCTGTCAAAATGTTTTAAGTGGCGTTCGCGGTGGTTGAAAAGTGTCGTGTTTCAAATATTTATGCCTATTAACATAGTAAAAGGTGGCGGCTGGTGGCCGCAGTGAATTTTACAGGTAAGTAGAGTAAAAAAAGTGAAAAGTGCCAGTGTGATAAGTGTGATTCCAAATCAAGCGTGCAACTCGTTTGAAAATCGGGTTGCAAATCAATCGCGCGGTGTGCGGGCGGAGGTCGGAAACTGGTTGCAAGTGCGTTCGAAACTGGTTGCATCGCAAACTAGTTTCCAAATAGAGTTTCAAACGAGTTGCGTCATGTGCGGATGTCCTAAAACTAAAACAAAAACACCGCTTAATGGTGCTCGTCTTCGTTTTGCTGGAGAGCATATGACCTGGAATAAGGAGTGGCACATCATCGTCTTTTCCGACGAAAAAAAAGTTCAACCTCGGCGGAACTGATGGGTGTAACTATTATATAAGGGGGGAAACAGTACGAAGATACTGAGACCCTAAAGGAAGCCATTAAAAGGGCGTGGACTCAAATCTCCCTTGGAAATTATTATGCTAGTAGCACGCACTATTAAAATATTTAAAAACTAATCACTTTTATGTTACAACCAATGTAAGCTTGAATTTTTGCTTTAGATATGAATTTTTATACTATTTTATGTTTGAACCTATTATGGAGACAAAAAAAAAGAGCTTTTTGTTATGTTTTTTAGAAAAAGAATTATAAATAAATTATAATGTGTGCTTTAAATCCCAAACTATTTTACTTCATTAACAACATCTTGGGCTATCGATACAAATTTATTTCATTGAAATCGTCCGGTTGGTTACAGAGGTAGAACTATTTTACTTTTGCACAAACGTTGAACCTATTCTGGTGACGAGCAGTGTACTACTAAAGGTGGTAATAGGATTACTATAGTTCAGTAAAAAATGTCGTAAATATGTCGTATAGTTATGCATAAACGGTGTCCATCAGTACATAGGTAGAGAAACGACAACCTTACAATACTCGACTTCAACGCATCGTAATTTAATGGTTCACACCTGCTTTCTGCAGACATCCGTTACAATTCGTTTAAAATAATAGCGTAGAAATTTACATGTAATCGAATTACAACGAAGAGTGCGGTTATTTCCGTATGATATGCAGCTGAAACTCGATAATAACAT